>BPTQ01000001.1:117336036-118048431 GCA_019973895.1 Chrysanthemum seticuspe | reverse complement strand
GGGAAGGTGGTGGTGGCGACTTGTAAACGTAAGGTGGTGGTGGTGGAGACTTGTAAACGTAATGAGAAGGTGGTGGCGGTGACTTGTAAACATAAGATAGCGGTGGTGGAGACTTGTATACATAACGTGGGGGTGGTGGTGGTGACTTGTAAACGTAATGGGAAGGTGGTGGTGGGGACTTGTAAACGTAAGGTGGTGGTGGTGGAGACTTGTAAACGTAGTGGGAAGGTGGTGGTGGCGACTTGTAAACGTAAGGTGGTGGTGGTGGAGACTTGTAAACGTAATGTGAAGGTGGTGGCGGCGACTTGTAAACATAAGATGGTGGTGGTGGTGGAGACTTGTATACGTAACGTGGGGGTGGTGGAGACTTGTAAACATACGAATGAGGAGGAGATTTGTGAAGATAAGGTAGGTGTGGCAATTTGTGTTTAATTGGTGGTGGCAGAGATTTGTAAACGTAAGGTTTTTTTGGCAATGTATGTTTCACCGCTGGCAACTTATAGCCATTATGCTTAGGAGAATTATAGCCGTATGGTTTATCCGCAATAACAATGGTGGCTAACAGCAAGAAAACAAAAGCATACACAAGTTGAGGCCAATGCCTCATCACTCCAAGGCTCCCCATATTAACCCGCTCTCTTATTTTACAAGGCTAAGAATTGTTTTTGTGTTTCTAAATGGTTTGATTGGAAACCTTTTTATAGAAAGTTTCTACACCATCTTAATATACATTACACACGTTGTCATATTACTGTATTATTTTAGGATGGCAAAGCTTTAATGGTTGGCCACTAAGTGTTCTTCACTTTGTTATCAATAAACTAAAGTAAGTCTAATATGTCTCTTCAATAAAGTCAATGTAGTTCCTGTAGGTTCATTTTGTTTACGAGGCAAAATGGTTATTCTTTAGACTGTAACATGTTTGTTTATTTGAAAGAAGACTATGATATATTATGTTCGATTGCCATATAAGAAGCAAAACACCTCTGATTTTCCACTGCCAAGCTTAAAACTGGTTGGCACCTATCAATGATACGCAGAAGACGAGGGGCAAGTGCATAAATTAGAAAGCATAAGCTGAAATGATCATAGAGGTTGATACGTGCAGAGCGTCCGCCATTTATGTAACTTTACACATTCACCCTTACTATACAATTTGGGGAGCTTAAAAAGTAGCACCCTAAATTTGTAAATTCACACGGCTGCCGCTGAAGTAGTTTTTCAGCTGTCCCGAGCGACACATGTATTATGTGTAACACAATTACTTGCAAGACACATGAAAAAGAGAAATCAAAGACATAAGTGTTATGTGGATGGATAAGATTTGGCCTTCATGATAGTTGCTAGGCTTTTATTATTTGCTCGTGATTATTTAGATACGAAAAAGACTGATTACATTATAAGAAGAAACAAAACAGAGCCTAAACATCTAGCTTTTTTTCTCACAAGCTCATAGCATAGCAGGTACTTAGTTTTCACACTTGCAGATGTTTCACAGAGTTCAAACACTTCTTGAAGACTACTTCAAATATTGTTTTATATTAATATTTTTTCAAACCATATTGTTTTAAGTTTTATCGTTCAAATAATTCTTTGTGTAATGAAAGTTTATTTTTTATGTAAAACAAAAGCTTAGATATTTTTAAATTTTGCGCTAAACATACCTTAATTTCTTTTATCAATAATAGATGGTTAAAACACAAAATTTATGTTCCTTCTTAAAAACTTGGGATAATTTATGTTAGACATTTACTTATGGATTGATTGATTCTTTTATCAAGAATATGGAAATTCATTGATTTGAATTCGTAATACATGTACAATATAACTAGTTATAATACATGTGCACGCACAGGGTTTTGACAAAAAAAAAATTATTTTGTATCAATACTGAATATTGTGTCTTTAAAAATAATTACATATAATTATATACTTATGCACGAGTTTTTTATTATCCATTAATATCCATTAGAATTTTGTATAATCAAATTTTGTAAAAAAATTTGTTAGATAACTCAAGATTCAACTATATTTAGCTGATATAGATGTTGATGTTCCTATTTAAATTTCACTATTTATATTATGATGTACACAAGATGCGAGTTTTGTTGCACATAATAAACGTTGATGAAGTTAAAATATACTCCTTAAAGTTTTTTAAAAATGTTTTTCTACATATTGTTGCCTTTTAAAAAAAAATGTTTTTCTACATATCCTTATACGAATAATAAAAATTAAATGAGTAGTTGTTATAAGTACAACCACTTTTTTTCTTTTCATATTACAGCAGCTCGTTCTTACAATTTAATAATTATATTCCCGTTTTCAATAATTTAGTCGTATTTAATATTCAAATTCGTGTACACACTTGTCATACTTTTAATATGAAATAAATGAGTCCCTAGTAAACATATATAGTAAAAAAAATGATATTTATAATCTTACGTATATTTATATGTGAGAGTTTTAAAACAACATATATATTGTATTTTTAAGTTATAAAGTATAGGGGGCATAAAGTATAAGGGAGTATTTGTTTAATTTCCAAAGTTATTAAAAAACATGGAAACTTATAATATTACACTTAACTCTATGCAATTTTAAAAAATTTAACCACTAAAGTTTTATTAATTACCCCATCTTTTTTTAAGTTTTTGTTTTCACAAATTTGACACCTATGTTTTTATGTGTTTTTCTTCTCGACCAAATTTCTCCACCAAATTAATTAAATGTTGACTAAAATCAATTTAATTTTGACTTTTATTAACCAATCACATCACACGATTTCGCTTACGTGACAAAATCAAGCTCTCCTATTGGTCCAATTTTTTTTTTCAATGAGAAGGGTTGTGCAAAAACACTCCGAAATGATGTAATTCTTTTATTATATAAAAGATTATCATATATGTGTATTGAAGTCGTAAATTTATAATACATTTTTCATTACATTTTTGTAAAACAAGAAAAAAAGTAAGATGAAGTCTTTGTATATATCAATTAGGAAAAAGAAAAATAGTATAAATATAATTAAAGAAAAAATATATTTACATAGATAGAAAAAATGTATAAAAGAAGCAATAAGATACTTTCTCCATCTCTTAATAAGTAAGACCCAATACTTCTTACAACGACACAAGAAGTGGTATTAGTTACTCCAAAAATGTGTGACAATATGCATATAGCTACATACGTGTTTGTTTTTGTGCTTGTCACCAAAGACCCCGCCACCGTAGGTGTCCTACGGTGACATTGTTGAGTTCGTGGCCTTTTTATTGAAAAAGAGTGACAAAACTCCGAATATGTGTGACAAATTAGGCACAAGTTTTGTTGGATTAATCAGTATTAGTGACCGTAAACACTTTATAGTCACACGAATGGTTTTTAAAAGTAACCATTGTTCGTCCTTTGGCCACGTAATTATATAATATATGTGATATTCGAGATGATTTATTCAAGTAAATGTGTATTTTGTGTGACTATTTCCCGTCCTTTGGCCACATGAATATATAATAAATGTGATGTTTGTGATGATTAAGTCACACAACCGGTGTTGTTTTTTGGAGTTAGTCACATACAATTTTAAAAAACGTTGCCGAAAGTGTTAATAAGTGTGACCACATGCTTTTTAAAATCATGTAAATGTGTATTTTATGTGACTATTGTTCATCCAATGGTCACATGAATTTTATGTTGTGTGGCCTTTTGTAATATTTAGTCATACAAAGCGTGGGTTTTTTGGAGTTAGTCACATACAATTTTAAAAAAAATGGCCAAAAATGTTAATAAGTGTGATCATATGTTGTTTAAAGTCAAATGAATGTGTATTTTGTGTGACTATTTTTCATCCAATGGTCACAAGATTTTTTAGTTTGTGTGGGCTTTTGTAATATTTAGTCACACAAAACATGTTTCTTTTTTTTCTTTTTTCTTTTTTTTTTTTTTAATTTAGTCACATACAAGTTAACCAAAACTGACCAAAAGTGTTAATAAGTGTGACCATTTGCTATTTAAAGTGAGGAAATGTATATTTTGTATGACTATTGATCATCCATCCAATTGCCACATGAACCAAAATAAGTAAAGTATGGTTCATGAACTCACCTCAATATGAAGTAACGCAAGAATCACAATTGTCACAACTAACATCAAGAAGCATAACACAACAGTATCAAGAGTACAAGTACAATGGTACTGGATCGGCACTAACTAATAAATTTATAGTTATCTCAGAATATGACTTGTAAAGTAAATGGGTTTTCAAAAGATAAAGTATTTTAGTTTTCAAAATTGTCTCATGTTATTATTTTAAAAGAGCTTGGTATCATCATTCGTATAGTGGTAAAAGTACAGACTCAAACATACGCACACCAAAAGGAATGGATAACGACATAGTCGAGAGAAATATTGACGAGAACTTGAGTCGAGAAGGAATGATAGAAAGAAGCCAAAGAAATAACTACAAATAAAATGTAAATAAAGGTAGGTCAACTGGTAAGTCAAGTTTCAATATACTTATAAAGTCAAATTCCATATGTTTATAGTTATATCAGAAGTCAAACAATATTTGTAACCCGTAATCAAATCCAAATATGATAATCCAATTACTATGTAACTTGAAGAATCCAACAAATCCCGCGAGTCTCATTTTTATAAAAAATAATTACGTATTACCCTAAATTTGGCTTGTAATTAAATATATTTAATAACAATTTTACTTTTAAAATTAACTTAATAGATTCTATTTCACTTTCCTTTTCGTTGTGTCCAATTCGAGTCATTTATACAATATTGTCTACACTAGTCATTTTACTCATATCAAGTCATGGTCTAATAATAAGTTACTGTTCAAAAACCCTCGTTTCCGTATTAACCCCTACTCCTCGGAATCAAGTCCGGGTCAAACCAAAAGTCCACAATCTCAAAGTCCAAATCAAAAGAGCTAACTATATATAGGCACAAGGTCCCGTTTTTATTTTTGCAGCGGCCAAAACATCAAGAACCAAACCAAAACAACCCATTATGAGCGATTAAAACAAACGAGCCATATTAAGCAAAAATATAATACCATGCCGAGACCTCAAGGTCTCGGCTCAACCTCAATATAACCAAACCATCACCAACTGATCCAAAAAGGTCTGAACCAAGACCAAAGTGTCTCAGATAAACATTTACAAGACAAAATTTATAACAAATAAATCCCAGAAATCAAGATACAACCAAGATGGATCCCACGAACCAAAATACAAATCTAAATCCAACTAAACCAATCGGACCAAAATAAATCCAAACAGAAGAGTAGAAACACAAGGAGGAAATGATGATACCGGTTTCTTAAACTTGTTTTTAATTAAAAAAGTTCTCTCAAATGTAGAATACTTCACAAACCATACTAAGTAAAATAGTATACACTACTTCCCCCTGGAGGTTGACCTTATAACATCAAAGTACACATTTCTCTCCCATGATGGTTTCGAACTTTCGAAAGTATCATTGACGTGTACGACCATCTACACGAGAAGTTCTTGTCATAAGCAAACATCTTGAAAAATCATGAATGACAATGAAGATTCTTGAAAGATTTTGCTTAGACCGTGAAGTATCATTGACATTCTGTAGCGTCGAATGTCCCATGAGAATTGCTGATAACATCTCAACTTTTAAACACTTTGGTTAACATATCATCCACGTATTCTGTCGGCAATTGCTGTGACCTTTTGGTGAAGTAAACCCGATATACCAAACTTGAAAATGAAGTAGAATTCCCCAAATTAGTTACTTAAGCTTGTACTATCCTTATGAAAAAGAACGGTGTACCCAATGTACAAAACCTCTTGACGTATCCTCAACTTCGTGAGACACCGAAAGTGATAGCTACTTTGTGGGTTAAGCGAGAAAGAATCACAAAAGTAACTAGATAGCCAAGTCTTCATCACACTAAATATAAGCCCAAACAAGTCATATTCGCGAAAGGGAAGAAAGAATAAAGATGAAATAAGTACACGCTCCCGGAAAACCTCACTTCAAATCAAAATAAGAAATATCGTACAAACAACCCCGTAGTCAATTTAGTTCCAATAACAATTCAAGCCGTGACATAGTATCATCCGTGAAAATATATAAACCAAACTACCACTCTTGTAACCAAAAGTTATCAAAATATATTTATCCAAAAATTAAATTTGGATGAACATATTTGATAAAATATGAGTTAAAAGTTGTATTGGAGCATTTTGATTAGAAATGCGGATATCTTGTTTACACACCAAAGTTAGCAACGCCATTAATCACACGTTTTTGTCACACCAACGTTAACATCGTTCCGGTCCAGTAACATTTGATACACCCGATCCATGTACCATCAATTTGTCAAACAACCATTATTAGCAAGTCATTTAATTTTAGTAGTCTCAACAGATCAACTACACCCAATAGTCCAAAGTAGTTTGTGAACGATCGGGCCCTAACTCAATGACCCAAATCCAAATTATGTTAAAACATCAAAGCCGTCCAATATCACTATCGAGTCCTAAACAGATGTGAAAGCCCAACGCAGAGAGATTCTAACCCTAATCACCCTAAGCATCCAGATATAAAAGAGAACAATATTAACCCTAATCCCATTAGAAAACCCTAAACACACGCTCAAACTCTCTGCCCCCAAATCTGCTTACCATCACACTCTTTCACAAAACAGATCTCACACTAATAATCATGCATATCATCTTCAGTATAATCCAATACGAATCTCATGAACACATATTAAACTCTTTCATTCAACGATCACGAATCATAACTAATTCGTCATTTCATCCTTTTATCCTCAATATGAACCTTTGAGTACAAAGATCGGGTAGGTATTCATTTCGGTTGTGTTATGTACTTATGTGAATAAGAGAAAAGAGAATTACGAAATTGTTATTATTCTTTATCTCTATGTGTGTTAGATATAAACATGAAGTATTGGCTTCAAAAAGTGGATCTATGATGATATATTTCTTTCGATTTATGACCTGAGGTCTTGACACTTTAAATATTATGAAAGAAATAGACTGAGATCTCTTGATTGTTTTTCATTTAGTATTTGATTGTTTTTCATTTAGTATTTGAATTTACTTGTAGAGATCTTTCATTTGTTTTGACCTTTCAAGGTCTGATGTGAACCCTATCTCTACAAGATCTCTTTGATTTTCAAGAGTCGGAGTCTAAGATAGATATGTAATGAGGTTTTCTAGTGTGGTATGACCTTCAAGTCTTGATGTGTCTTCAATAAGCATGAAAACTCTGAGATCTTGTTGTTATTTAACCGTAGGTTCATTTTTACCCGAAAATGAATAAACCGTTTAATTAATATATTAGTTCGCGTTTACAATATAATGTATCAATTAGTTTCATGGACGAGCACGAAATCGAGTAAACTCAACATAGGCCGAAATTTTTTGGGGTCGGCCCAATTCTTGTCGAGGCAAAATATAACCAAAAATCCAAACCAAAAATCAAATACGTTATAACTCGTTCCCGCCGTAAAAATAAACGATACTCTAAAAATCAAACAAATTCCCCACTAGAGCCAAAACTTTAAATTTTTCAAAATCCCAATAATTATTTATTTTATGTATGTGTCGATTTGTAATTAAAAATCAAGTTAGGGTTTTAATTTTTGACAAATCAAGTAGTAACACAAATTAAGCACTTGTAACATCAAAGTAACATGTAATTAGATCAAATTTACCACAGAAGCAAGAAAACATAAAACTTATGTGTATGTATGGTGTCGTACGATTATACATAGGTGTATACACATTTCTTAAATTTTCAAGATTAACCAAATAACGTAAGTAACTACATAATATCACGATTTAAGCCATTTTAACTATGAAAATACAAGGTTTAACAAGATTTGAGAATCTTTACAATGAGGTGTGTTTGTACGTGAGCTAGCTGAGACCAAGGAGACCCAAATCGGTTCCAAATTATCCAAGACACGTTCCGATTAACCCAAAACACTTAAAAGTACACCCTGATTAACTTGAATTCAAAGAATTTTTGTAGATCTTGAAAATTGGTGTGTGTCATGTATGTTGAGAGGTTTGAGTGAGATTGGAAATAATTTGAGAGCTAGATGTGTGTGTGTTTAAGTGTGTGATATAGATTGAGTAACAAACAAAACTTGTTTTGTGTCGGTTTGAGCTTAAATGTTACCGTAAAGTCCTGGTTTGACTTTTTGGACACGAATTTGCAAAATAAGGTTTTTATAGACGTTTTTATCAGAATAATAATAAAATACTATTATTTACTCATAACTGTATTTATTTGTGTAACATATTTGATTTCACATACACATCAAATCAGAAACACAAGGGGCGTACAAGATGAGTTTTAGAGAGAGAAAGTTAGAGGTTTGGGAACTTTAGTGAGAGAAAGAAAAATCTTATTATGAGCTCCAACTCTCTACCTTGGGAGGTAGAGAGTATTTATAGTCTTACAATAAAACGCCACCTGACGGGCTGTGGATCAGGCATATAGTGGGTAAAGACCCGTCCGTCCTCCACGGTGTTACTTAACTAAATACTACTTAACATTAAATAACTACGACTACGAGCTTTCTAATGAATACATATACTTGAGGTGACCGACACTTTAACTACTGGATTTTTCAAATCCTAACAATCTCCCCCTAAGGGAGGTCACCTCAAACACACATTAAAATTACATAGAATACAAACATATATTACATTGAGATTGTTCTTTGATTCTTGTTCATGTTCTTTGTTCTGTAGCTCGTAGTCTTTGATTCTTCATTTTTGCATGTTTGGATAATATGAGTGGAGGTCTTTAACTGATCCACGTGATAATGAGTTTTGAGCCAGCTTTGAGATCATCAGCTATCATAAATCTCTGTCACTTCCATTGTGGTATTGGTATTATATGATGTTGTGACTTATGGACCGACATGCTCACATTTTGGATCATGATATATTCTTATCAGAGTAGCAGAAGCTTTCGTTGATTCATGATATTTTCAGTAGCGTAGCAGAAGCATGGAGTGATAATATCAGAGTCATTGATGCACTAATCATGATTTCTTTGGAAATGAATATGTTGTGTGAGCATGCGGCTATGGATTGACCGCTCCATTCGGATCAGCTGCAAACGTCGGGTGCTCCTGCATAAAACAGTTAGCAATAAAGCGCACAAAAGTGTCTTTGATCACTTTTGTTGAATTGAGGTACACGGCCCACGGTTCCCCGTTGATCAGTACAAGTACTGCTTGTGATCAGGTATAATTCCGAAGAATCTCCTTAACAGGGTTTCGCAGCTGTTCTAGCTGTTCTCAAACCGGAACGTCTCAAAGAAGACAACACGGAGTGAGTGAACCAGCGAATTGAGATTCACTGATTGATAAAAAGATATTTGAAAAACAATCGTGTATCGCTCAATAGAAATTGTTTTTGCAATACAACGAAGGTTTTAATGAAAATCAATTATCAATAAAAAACACCATTTATTTTGAAATATTTGTACACAGTCGATGTGCTAAAGAAAAGAGATTTTAAGCACAACGACTGGTTTTTCAAAGGTTTCCGTCAATCCATAACCTGAACCAAGATTGATTCAAAAGATTGAATCGCCCCATTGTTTCTGTTCAGTTGTCACATGGTTGATCTATTGGATAGATCTCACATGCCACCCACCAGGAGCTTGTTTGATGTTGGCTCCAGAAGGCTTTCCATCTTCATTGTGAGTATGTTGGCATACTACTCAGATGTTCTGGCAATACCACAAGGATAATACGTAGGACTCATAAGATATAATCTCTCTTTCCACATTGTGTGAAACAGAGAGTCTTCATTGAAAGTGTCCTAAAGAGATTTATAGATGATCTCGTGGCTCTAGACTCAATTGTGCATATTTGGTTCCTATGCCGGAGACTAGGGAGAGGGTCTCCTTCTTCAATATCAACAAACTCTAAGAGAAAGTCGGTAGATAATGTCGGTTCCCCGTGAGAATGAAACAAGTCCTTTTAAGAGGAACTTGAGTAGCTTGGGAAGTTTAGTGCAGTGCGTCACTGGGTCTATGACGTCTTGTCTTCAATACCAGTGTTACCTTGGTAACCACCAGTAGCATATGTATTGAACCCGGTTACTGCCCTAAGGTTGAATTATTTGAGGGCTATTTCTTTTCACCCTTTTTCACATTCAATTCTTTTTCATTCTTCAACCCCTTTAGTGCTTACCAAAACTTTATAACTAGAACCTTGTTGGGTTTATTCCAGTACTAGCTCAGTTTCAATCCGCACTCTTCCCATATCTCATTTTTCTCCTTTTTTCAATATACCTAAGGACTCTACACTATCAAGTGGTTTTGTCCCTGGGTAGATCCCTCCGGTTCTGGCGGATCATTGGACCTCAACCTAACCTTATCATCCTTATATCACCATGCATAAAGTAAAGTTGGTCGGTCTTTTGATATAGTTCTTCCGCCTTGAAACCAATTGAAAACCATTTGAAAATCAATCAAGATACTTGTGATATAAAATCAAAGTATTTTGTATCTTAATTGTTTTGATATTTTAGAAATGCTCCCCCTCAACATATGCATAAAATTCAGAAATTGTTTAGCACATGGAGGCAAGAGATCTTTGAAATCGTTAGATTAAGAATGAAAGGTCCAATCTTTTGATTAACATTTTCTAAAATGATCATCATCACTTCCCAATCAATTTGAGTAGATAAAACATTTTGAGGAAGGATGAGGTTTTCAAAAGTTTGCTCCCCCTCAATATGTGCCTCGAAGTTTGAAAGAGTTTTGCACATATTAGAGGGAACCTGCACTTAGAGACAATTCAATCACGTTTCAATAATTTAAGGTTTAAAATAGATGTTCCCCCTCAACATGCATGGAAAATTTGAAATCGTTTGTCACATGCGGGGAGGAAAACTTGCTAAACACTTTTGAACCTATTTATCGAATTATCAGTTTAAATCCAATTTAAATCACAAATTCTCCCCCGATCACAATTTTCAAAACATTTGAGATTTGAGATCTCTTGTTGATTTAAATTGATTTTGAAAGCTTTTGGGGAGAACTGTGACTTTCTTATGATAACATTTAGCCGATAAGGATCAAGTTTGAAACATAAGACTCCAAGGATTAAACATGCTTGAGTATCTTTTTAGAAAACATTATAATAATCAAGGTCTTGTACCAATTGTATAAACTTATTGTAAAACATTTAGAGTAGACCTTGCTCATTTACGTGCCAATTGATTGAAAATACACTTTGATTTAATTGAAAAATCATTCTCCCCCTCAATCAATGACGAAAGTTGTTGATTGAAGGAATGAGATTTTGACATCTGAAAGCTCTGATGATTTTCAAAAATAGAGTCTGGAGTGTTTTCAAAACAATTGCGTTTTCATTAGATGACGAATATTTTTCAGAAGAATCATAAGAAGGAAAAATATTTGAAAGGAAACATTTGTCTTGTTAATGACAAACATTTATTTTTAGAATAAGAGCATGAGATTTGAAAAGCAAGATAAAGCATGGCTCTGTTCTTTCTTTGAAAAGCGGGTTACTGCCTGAAATGACAATAAACCATTGTTTCACTTTCTCTCAATTTTTTTTAAACGAATATGTACATTCGACCAACATCTAAAGACCCGTGTCACTCTTTGACTGACAGCACAAAGACCGTAGATATTAATCAAATCAAGAAGAAACATGACAAAAAGACAATTTTTTTTTTTTTTTTGGATTTTTTGAATTTTTCAAATTTTTATGGATTTTTGAAAGTTTTATAATTTTTTTCTTTGCTTTTTGTTGGTTTTAAAATTTTTATTTTGTTTTTCAGAATAAATATTTACAAGAGATGGATGAAGAAAGACCTTTACTCCTCGTCTTCCTCCTGAAGACGTTTGAGAGTTTCTGGTTGAAGGCTTTTCAAGCCAAGTCGTGGAAGAATAAACTCAAAACGTTCTCTTGGAAGAGCTTTGGTGAAGATGTCTGCTAAGTGGTATTCTGACTTCACAAAATAGAGTTCCACCACACCGTTTTCTACTTGTTCCCGGATGAAATGATGTCGAATATCGATGTGCTTTGCTCTTGAGTGTTGAACGTTGTTGCAAGAGAGAGTAATAGCACTTTTATTATCACTGTACAGAGGGATTTTGTTGAATTCAAAGCCATAGTCAGATAATTGGGATCTCATCCAAAGGATTTGAGAACAACAAGATGACATGGCTATGTATTCAGCCTCTGTAGAGGAAATAGAAGTACTCATTTGCTTCTTTGAAGACCAACTCACAAGCTTATCTCCCAAAAACTGAGCACCTCCAGACGTACTTCGACATGTATCTTGACATCCTGCATGATCACCATCTGCATTGGCTGTTAGTGACATACCGGTGTCCTTCGGGTACCAAAGTCCCATGTTGATGGTTCCTTGGAGATACCGAAAGACCCGTTTAACCGCTTCAAGGTGCTTTTTAGTAGGCTTAGCCTGATATCTAGCACACATGCACACAGCGAACAAGATGTCTGGTCTACTAGCTGTGAGGTACATCAGGGATCCAATCATACTACGATATTTCGTTTGATCTACCATGATCCCTGAGTGGTCCTCATCCAGCTTGGTACGTTCAATCATGGGAGTGTCAACGGTGTCACATGAAACAAATCCAAATTTCTTTAAGATCTCATTTGCATATTTAGATTGATTTATAAAAATGCCTCCGGCACTTTGTGAAATTTGTAATCCCAAGAAAAATGACATTTTTCCCATCATTGACATTTGAAATTTGGAACCCATTTCTTTTGAAAAACGATCACATTCATTGGGGTCAGTCGAGGCAAAGATAATATCATCAACATAAATCTGAACGTGAATTAAATGTTTGCCTGACTTTCTGGTGAACAATGTCGGATCAACTGCTCCCTTGCTGAATCCAATAGATAGAAGAAACTTTGACAGCGTATCATACCATGCTCTAGGAGCTTGCTTCAAACCGTAAAGGGCCTTTTTCAAGCGATAGACATGAGTAGGATCCTCTGGATTCACAAAACCCTCTGGCTGGCTGACGTAAACCACCTCCTTCAAATCACCATTAAGAAAGGCGGTTTTCACATCCATCTGATATACGACCATGTTCTTACTAGCCGCATTAGCCAATAAGATTCTGATAGCTTCGATACGAGCAACAGGAGCAAAAGATTCCTCAAAGTCAATACCTTCTTTTTGACGATATCCTTTAGCCACTAACCTAGCCTTATTTTTCAACACATCACCATGCTCATCAAGCTTCACTTTGAAGATCCACTTTATAGCAATGATCATAGCACAGTCTGGTGCAGGTACTAATTCCCATACATCTAATCGATCAAACTCATGAATTTCTTCTTGCATGGCATTGAACCAGCTGTCTTCATTCATAGCAGTTTTAACATCTTTAGGTTCGATCTTAGAGAGTACGGAGTTGAAGAAGCACCATAAGGCATCAATAGCAAGTTGTTTACGAGTGGATACAGGACGAGAAGGGTTTCCAATGATGTTGTCCAATGGGTGATCATGTGTCCATTTTCTAAGGTGTTCATGTGGTTGTTGTTGTGGAACTGAAGTAGCAGAGTCGATGTCTCCTGATGAAGATGGTTCAGATGATGAATCATGAGCAAATATATTTTCAAATGGAGCATCTTCGGGAGTAGCAAAGGGATTAACTTCATCCTGTGAATCAGAAGCAATTCCACGATGTACACTCGGTGATTGAAGGTTTGTTGATGATACAGATTGATCAGCAGCATGCGCTTCCTGACTTAATGACATAGAAACTAAAGGATTGACTTCATTGACAGGGATAGAAGCAGCCTCTGTTGATGGAATTGACATATCAATAGCACTTGGCTCAAAGTGTTCATCAAACATAGGATTAAACAATTTCTTCAAATCATCTTCAGAGGGAGGTACATAAAGAGTTGCTGGTGAATGATTAGACACAAGAGTAGAACTGATAGGACTACTAGATGAGAGTTGTGATGCGGGTCCAGAACTGGATTGTCCTGGAGCCATTTGACCGGTCAGCTCATCAAACGTAACGTGAATTGTTTCCATAATATTTCAGGTTCTCTTGTTGTAGATTCGGTATCCTTTTCTGTTTGGTGCATATCCTACAAATACCCCAATGTCCGCTTTAGCTTTCAGTTTACCTAAGTCTTGACCATCATTAGTTGGGTAACATAATGCACCAAACACACGAAGGAATGATAAATTAGGTTTTCTATTGTGGACAAGTTCATATGGAGTTTTTCCATGAGCAGTGTGAATTAGGGATCGATTTTGAGTGTAGCATGCAGTGGCAATGGCTTCAGCCCAGAGAAACATTGCAACCTTTGAGTAAATCAGCATTGTTCTTGCGGCTTCCATAAGAGTTCAATTTCGTCTTTCAACTACACCGTTCTGTTGAGGAGTTCGTGGAACACTTCTTTGATGACTGATTCCAACACTTTCATAAAACTCACTAAGTTGTTTATTAACAAACTCCGTTCCATTGTCTGTTCGGATGATTCTGACAGTTTTGTTAAGTCGAACCTGCAGCTGTTTGAAAAGTTTGATGATGATATCTGGTGTTTCATCCTTTGTCCTTAAGAACTTAACCCAGGTGAATCGAGAGTAATCATCAACCACAACTAATACATATTTCTTCCCAAAGATATTATGCACTCTCATGGGTCCACATAAGTCCATGTGAATTGTATGAAGAACTTCTGTAACTGAGTTTGTAGGCTTGGGTTTGTGGGTATATTTCTTTCTTTTTCCCAATTGGCAAGCTGAGCAAAGATGATCATTTTCATACTTTAGTCTAGGTAGACCTACAACTAAGTCTTTTCTGGAGAGATAATTGATGGTGCCGAAGTTCAAGTGATTGAGACGACGATGCCATAACCATGACTTTGTTTTCGAAGCCTTTGACAACAAGCAAATTGGAGAAGACTTCATCATATCTTCGATAGAGATGGTGTATAGATTTGAACCACGAGTTCCTCTTAAAAGTTCCTTACCATCAAGTTCTCTAACGAAACAAGTATGTTTTCTGAATGCCACTTCTAGATCAGAATCACAGAATTGACCGACAGAAAATAAGTTATGACCAAGACCTTCTACGTAGTATACCCTGGAGATAACACTATCACCGACAACATAATCTCCAAAACCCATAATTGCACCAAAATGATCATTCCCGAATCTAACTGTCCCGATGAATTTGCCCACGAAGTTCATGAGCCGCGACCGGTCTCAAGTCATATGCTTGGAACAGCCTGAGTCCAGGTACCACAGAACGATTTGAACGATCTGCAGTTGAACACAGACAAGAATGGATAACTGGATAATTGGGATCCCCATGCAAGAATGGGTTCCATTTGGTTAGTAACAGTTATTGGAACTCCCACATCAGAAATAAACACCCATATCAGAAATAGAAGCAATGGAATCATTAGGAATAGATGCATTGCTGGTGTTTGTATTTGACCTATTCAAAGTATGTTCACTTCTTAAAGGAATAGTTCTACCAGTAGGCATCCATTTTCTAGTGGGCATTGTCTTAGCAGAAAAAGGTATCTATTGATAACTTATCTTTCTAAATGTTCTTCCTGTGGGTTTTCACTGTTTTCTAACTTTCTTTCGTCTTTGCCTTTTAGCCTTCTTAGCATGATTTTTAGCATTAACAATTTTAACTGGGCATTTGACAGCATTAGACAAAACATTCACACCACATTCATGATTAGCAACAGAATTCAAGCAGACATCATTACATGGTTTGCAGATAGTATCAGAATTCGAATTAATTACAGTACGCCTATGGCTAATACTAGAATCAACACGATTCGTTTTATTCAACTCAAACTTAAAGTTCCTAGGTTGGTCTTCTACTCTCTTCCAATGCACATTCTTAGCTTGCGAGGTCCTATCTTGTTTGGTATTGCATGGAGGCTTTGACCCGCTTGCTTTAATGTCACTGATGACTCCTGTAGAGGGAATTATGGGAACATTAGTTGGTTGATCTACTTTTTGCATTCCTGAACTAGATGTACAAGGATCTGAAATACTAGAAGGCACATTAGTGTTCACTTTCTTAAAGCTGGGCATGGAATGGTTAGTATGCTTGGCACTAGGCATAGAACAGGGTATCAAGGGATTGACTTGCTCACCTAGGGATTTAGGGCATATTGTAGTTAAGCATTCTAGAGGTTCTTGAGATCGTTTGGCATATAAGCATGCATGGCCAATTGCATTATCAAGTGGTTTCTCTAACTTATCCTCTTCTACAATCTCACGGAGACATTCTAGGCTGTCCTTAAGGTATGAGAAATATGTTTGAATAGCAAGTTTGTTATTCCTAAGATGAGGAGGAACATATTTCACAGACAAAGCATATTTATTACAATCATGCAACTTTGATGCACCATTCTCCCCATTGGTCATTGGCATTTTCCCTTTTACCTGACTCTCCAGATTCTCAATTTCCTTTTGCAACGAAGTTATTTGTTCATTATTTTTGTTACGAGTGACTTTTATTGACTCAAATAACTCATTGAAATGACGTTTAACCTTTTCATTTTCTTCTAGAAAACTCTCATTTTCCTTTTGTAAAGCATTAACCAAGTTTTGAAGATGAAAGTTTTGAGAATTCCGAGAATCTAAAGGAGGAGGAATTTGGGAGCCAGTCACATTGTTCTTTTTACCCTTTAATTGAGAAATTTGGGCTTTCAACTTTCTGATCATGTTACAGTGAGCTTGAATCTGTTCATCACGTTTGTTTATTTCAAAAACCGCATCAAATTCTCGAACATCTGAGGATATCTTGATGTTTGAGGTTTTAACATTTTCTTTGAGATGTTGATATTTTAGTTGTAAATCAAAATGTTCAACTTCTAGTTTAGAAAAATGTTTTACCAAATTATCGTGATCATCCTGTTCAATTTTCTCACTTAGTTTAGAGTTTTTGATTTCAAGCTCAATGACACGATCATGGGAGACTTTTAAAGCAACAGATAATTCATGAAATTGAGAAGCAGTAATAGAACAATTAGTGGCAGTATAGAACACATCTTGAGAGATACATTCAGAAATAAGATTCTCATTCAAGGTATGCAAGTTCTTCTTCTCAATCTCATTATATTTTAATTCTCGCTCATAGTCACTAACCTCAACAATCATTGCATCAAATTCCTTTTCCATTCCTTTAATATCTGTATCTATCCCCTTTTTAAGACTCTCAAATTGATCTTTTAGTTGTTTAAAGAAAGGCATGACCTCAGTTAAATAACATTTTTTTGTTTGCTCAAAACCCCTTTCCCCTTCAGTTATCCCAGTGGGTGTGATCCTTTTCTTACAAGTTTTCTCAAAGTTAACAAATAATTGAAAAATAACATATTGACTGATTAAGGTCTTGCTCTTAGTGGCAATAGTTTTAGGAACTAAATGCATTGGTTTATTTGGAGGATACACAGTCGCTGCAGGCATTTTCCTAAGGGAAGGGTTTGTTTCAACAAGATTTTCAGCTTTTTGCTTATCTAAGTCCTTTTTCCAGAACACTTGTTTAGGTGTTAACAAAGTTTGAGGCTTAAACTTGTTTAAGGAAATCCAATTTTCCTTTTTGTAATCATGGGGTTTGACAATAATCTTATTCTCTTTGCACTTGGGATCGTTAAGCTTCTTATCCATTTTCTCCCTAGATGCATCATCTAATTTTCTATCTTCCTCAGTGCAATCAATGCAACTAGGTGTCTGTCTAGGTTTAAGAATCTCATTGCCATCATAGATTACATTTTGAGCAGCTTTTGCTATCTTACCATACTCAGGGTTGGATTCCTTTATAATGGTGATACTATGCTTATCGCTGAGAACTCTATGCTTCGTGATCATGTGAGCAGTCTGAATGGTATTCCCTTGTACGTACAACTTATTTTCAAGCTTGTTTTTCAAGGTTTTTAGATTAGAAAAATCATTCACAAGTTTTGATTCCTTAGCACTGAATTCTTGCTTAAGCATTTTAACATTTTCTTGAAGTTCTTGTTTTTGCTTAGCAGTTTTAGAAAGCTTTTCTTGTAAGGAGTTTAACTCTTGTTTTAACACTTCTTTTCTAAAATTACTTTTTCTAATAATTGTACGCATTTGGTTATCCAACTCCTGCTCACGAGTAGTTAACTCAAACTTAGCACATTGTTCATTAATGGCAACTCGTTCTTTATAGGCATTAAGTTCAGAGATAACAGAATCATTAGGGGCACAAGCATTGTATTCATCAAAAATATAATCATCATTGACTGCAGAAGATACATCACTTGGTACAGTCTCACTTTCACTTTGCTTCACATATTGATCATATAGGACAACATTGATATTACCCATATTTTCAATATCTGACTCAATAGTTTCAGTTGATTGTACTTTGTCATGCATCTTTTGCACATCAACATCATCATATAGTTTTAATACCTCTGAAATGATTTTGTCTTTGGATGGACTAGCTTGTGGTGATGAAGAGACTTTAGAAGGGACCATTGGAGAAATGCTAGCCATGAAAATTGTTTGTGCAGTAGGTTCATCATCAACGTCAGAGTTGTATGCATCACAATCAGCGACTTGAAAGGCATTCTGATGATTGTGGCCTATCTCCTGAATTGGCTGCTCATCCACATCTGCATCATATGTCTTAGCATTTCCCTCATCAAGAAACAACAACTCTTCTTCATCCAAAGCTGCACCATTATCCTGAGCTTGCACAAGCAACATCTTATCCCTGAAGTACTCTGCATTCTGAGGGCGTTTTGGCGATGTGCAGTTCCTTGCAATATGTCCTTCCCCTCCATAGTTGTAGCACTTGATCGGTTTTGCTTGTCCCTGATTTCCATTCCTTCCCCTATTCAGATTTTCCACATACCCTCCTCCTACTCCACCTCTTCTTTGTTCATATTGTCTTCCTTGAGTTGGTTGGACTGTAACCTTTCCATCTCTGACCAAAGCATGATTGTGTAGATTGGATGCAGTCCTGATTTCATTATTAGTGTGAAGTCTGTTAGTGTGTGGAGTGAAGGTTAAGTTTTGTTTAACCATAAGAGCCAGTTTATTGATAAAGTGTTCCATGACTGCATTGGCATCAGGTTGTTTGAAACTTGGATCTTGAATGACTTGAGATGCTTTGGTAGTAGTTCCATCATTGGTGTAGAAGGCTGTTGAATCATTTGACGAACTTGTTTCTCCCTGGTTGGTTTTGAACTGATCAAGAATCCTTTTTTCAAACATAGCATGTCTCTCATTCTGAAGAAGGAATGCATATAGTTATTCATAGTTGGTGTTCTTCAAACCTTTGGTTAGCTTCACAGAGGTGACAAACTTGTGCCATTCGGGATTCATGTTGTTCACAAATTTTGAGTTCAACTGAATGTTTGGCATGGTCATTTTGATATTCCTCATATCATTAACAAGCTTGTGGAATCTCACGTAATACTCATAGACACTCTCATCTGGTTTCATCTTGAAGTGCTCAAATTCATCATAGAGTTGTGATTCTCTGTCTTCCATAGTTAATTCAGAACTTGAGAGAAGCATCTTGACATTATCCCACACTGCCTTGGCTTCGGTGTTGTGATTGATAAGCTTGTAGATATCCTTTGGAAGACCTTGAAGTATGATGTTAGAAGCCCTGATATCAGCATCGAATCTCTTTTTCTCCTTATCATTGAGCTCATCATATGTCTTTGGTCTGTCTATTCCATAGATCATTGTTCCATCTTTAGCTGTATCAATTAAGTCTCTTGTAGTCTCAATCTGATAAGGTCCTTCATCAATTGATTTGAGAATGTTGACCCCATTTTCCTTTCCAAGACAGTACAATCTGATTCTTTGAGCCCAAGAGTCGTAGTCAGTTCTGTCAAGCATGGGTGGACGAGTATCTGAACCAGCTGCTTGAACATCCTCGGCAACTGTGGAGATAATTGTAGGTACATTGGTAGACATGTTTAATGATTACACGGGATTTTATAACTCAATGATTAATCCGGGAAATAGATTCTTTCACGGGATTTTACTAACTCAAGAGAAAACCGTATTACACACAAGAGTCAACCAAGTCGCTAAGAATCCTTAAACCAAGTCGCTAAGCACCAAGTTGCTAAGTAATAAGAAGACAAGTCGCTAAGTTCCAAATCGCTAGGAATTTTGACAGCAAGTCGCTATGCACCAAGTCGCTAAGACGTCAAGTCGCTAAATAGCAACTCGCTAAGGTCCAAATCGCTAACACCAAGTCGCTAAGAAACTTAAAGAACAAGTCGCTATCAAAATTGAAAGCAAGTCGCTACCTTACCAAGTCGCTACCCGTAGTGGATAATCCACTAAGTGTACTGTTTGTCGGCTTGTCTCAAAAGACAAGTCGCTAGGACTAACTCGCCACCAAACAACACTACAACTCGCTACCTTTTACTGAAGCAAGTCGCTAAGTAGAAATTCACTCCGAGAGCCAAGTCGCTACCAAGAAAAACTTCAAAAACACACTTTTCAATCCAAAACAAGCTCAACCACAGTGATTCAAGCTTACCAAATCAAAACCCAAGCACATACAATGATTCTAAACACAAAAATACACCCAAAATTCAAACTTTAACACAAGAAATGAACCAAATGATGCAAAAACCACTAACCTTTTACAAACTCAAAAACCATCTAAAAACCACTAGAAATCCAAGGATATGTAAGAGATAATCTAACCATGGCGCTCTGATACCATTTGTAACATATTAGATTTCACATACACATCAAATCACTAACACAAGGGGCGTACAAGATGAGTTTTAGAGAGAGAAAGTTAGAGGTTTGAGAACTTTAGTGAGAGAAAGAAAAATCTTATTATGAGCTCCAACTCTCTACCTTGGGAGGTAGAGAGTATTTATAGTCTTACAATAAAACGCCACCTGACGGGCTGTAGATCAGGCATACAGTGGGTAAAGACCCGTCCGTCCTCCACGGTGTTACTTAACTAAATACTACTTAACATTAAATAACTACGACTATGAGCTTTCTAATGAATACATATACTTGAGGTGACCGATACTTTAACTACTGGATTTTCCAAATCCTAACAATTTGACTAAATCATATCTAATGCAGTGTCGGTATACATGTGGGGTCGTTTTTCTGTATATGCGAGAAAGCTTCTCGGTTTAATACAACTTCCTTAATGATTTAAGAACGAGATCAAGAACAATATAAACCCTAAATTAGGGTTTGCACAAATCGACTTATGAAAAAATCGATTACTTCACGACCAAAAATCCAAGATGGATTTCTCTACGATCACACACACACACACACGTATTGGTAGCGATTCAACTAGAGTGTTAGTTATTGGATCACAAAGACAAAAGAGGAGAATAGAAATTAGCTAGCTAGGGTTTTCCAAGAGATACCAACTAATGAACAAAGGGTTTGTTTATATAGTGGGATATCTTGGAGTCCAAGTTTAGTTTGGATTCCCCTTGGAAACTCTAGGCCGATCGTTTGTATGCATAAGGATTGGGTTCTAAAACCTTCTCCTTATTTAGTTACACTCTAGTCCTCTAAGTTAATAATAATGGGTAGGGATCTAATGAGAAGAAAACTTAAAATGAGAAGAATGAGAAATAATTATAACTATATATTTGAGATGCATCGACTTAAATTAGATGCATCTTTATTCATTTAAATGCATCCCAAATAGTTTCTAAATATATTTTTAAGTGAAAACAATGCAAAGTGGCACTAGCAACAATTTTGATACGCAGAGGACAAAAAAATACATACGATTCATCTAACTTGATGAAATGTATCTATTATACATATATGCATATAAGTTTTAGCTATAAAATATATTAGTGTGCATCTAAAAGATTAGGAATGCATCTAATTCAAGTCGATGCATCTCTAATATGTAGTTATAGCTATTTCTCATTCTTCTTATTTTTAGATTTCTTCTCATTTGATCCTAAGTCAATAATTAATGACAGTTAAATAACTTCCGTTAAGTAACCTTTAATATAACGATCGTTAGTTAGGTTTTATTGTGAAATAATAATCAATATATTACTATCATATGTATATATATATATATTATAATAATTGAATCTCATACGTAACGTGTGTGATTCCGTAGGCTTTAATACATTATAGACATGTGTGATCGAAACATGTTCAGAAACTAACAATCAAGAGGTGCAATTCTCTTTTTGATGCATCCAATATATAGGTGGACGACATATACATGCATCTTTTTGCAAATGCCTTTAATTACTGAACCTTTTTTATTAAAAAGAAACAAATTATGGATTATATTGTTCCTTTTTTGATGCATCTGATTTTGTAATTCAACTAATGACATTTGGATGTGATTACGTATAGTCTACATTCGGGTCACGAACCCGACCAATGACCGCTACTAGCGAACCCAGCACGAACTGGGCTAAGCCGATAAGTGTTTGGGCTCACGAAGGCCCAAACCCAAAAGTTATTTATGGAATGAGATATCGGATATCTTCTATCTTTGGAGATAATCGTTTACCAACCGACTTAGGCGGGATACGCCGAAGGTTGGGGAATACGAAACCAATAAGGATTTCGTGTGTATATAAAGGGAACCCCATCCCTAATTAAAGGTACAATCTAAAACCCTAATTCTCCATTAACCCTAAAACCGATTACTTACTCTCACACCGAAGGATAATCGTGGGAGACAATCCCACGATAAGCCTCACGGTGTTTTCTGTTTACTTAGTGCGCAAGTCTCAAGCATTAAGATCCAATTGATACGAGAACCGAAGTCCAAACAAGGAACGCCTAACTTTTGTATCAACATGATGCATCTAATCTCGACTTAAATATTTAGCATAAAACGTTTATAAAATTAATTAATCAATTTAAAAGTCATGCACATCCAATTGATCCCTTAAGGGAGATTAACGCATTCACCATTTGTGTGTGCATAAATCTACTTTCAATTAACGTATGCATAATAGCCTCAAATCAAGAACATGACATTAGATGCATTGAATTAAAAAATTAGATGTGTTTATTGTGTCTTGAATTTATTAGATGCAACACAATTTGCTAGATGTGTATAATTCTAATCATAAAACCTGCAAGTAAAGATGCTTTTAAAATGGGGAATTATATTTACACGGAATGAATCACTACATCCACGGAAAATTAATGTGAAATTACCTTTATGCCCTCTCCATCCTTTTTTACTTTTTAACCCAATATTTGTTTATCTACGCGTCTCGATTCCAAGAGGCTGGTCAACACATAACTTTGCATACCAATTACTGCTGGATGGAATTTCACGTCAAATTCTTTTCTCAATGGTGCACCTGTATATTTATCCTATTCATGTTCATCTTTTACTTGTTCTTATTTTGAGCAAATCATCATTTATATAATCAAACATGAAATTTGATGCCATAACAGGTGTGACCAATCTATGTGAGTACATGTAAATTCATCCTATAAATATGCATCTTCTACTTAACGTTGTACAATTTATTCACTAATAACATCTTGTGACGTTCGAACTTCGAATCACCACGCCCGTGCACCCGACACTACTTGTCACGCATTTGTGAATATAGGAACCGTGCTTAGAAACGTTTGTTGATCCACGAATTAATTAAAGCCGTCCGTAGCAATTCTAGTATGTGAGACAAGACAACACCGTTGCGACTTGCTAGCTCCGATGGTAACAAAGGAGTACATATCAACCACTATATCTTCATGAATTACTCTCTCCATGAGCCCGCCTCTCGCTGTGTTCGTGAAATTTCCATATATGGTGTCAAATCTGAGTAAGGTTTTTGAAGGTGATTTATATTTCATGGCGTCTTATCTTGAATGCAAGCAACGGTTTTATGTGGGCGATTTATTTGTTATTTCATGTTTTGAGTTGAACCATAATGGAGTTAAATGAGGATTTAGAATCGTAGGAAGAGTCATACTTTGGCAAAAAGTCAAAGGGTGTAAGTTGAGAGGGGCATAAGAGTAAATTGGCACAAATTTGCTGTGGACGAAGTAAAATCATCCATGTAAATATCACGACCCTTAAAAAATTAATGCATTCCACTAAAGTAATAATTAAGAACACATGCATCCATATGTTTAACGCATCTATATGATATTGAATTCGCAACTATTACTTATATCTTGGTATGACGCATTTTTTTAAAATCTATACTACATTATAATGCATTTGGGATTATTCTATAATTAGAAAGGCTTAAAATTCAGACTTCTTTACTTGCTTAAGATGAAAAGATTTCAAATATTAATGAAGAAGGGATTTCAAACATTAATTGCAGAAAGGCAAAATAAAAAAGTAAAAATAGTTTGTTCAGTAAAAACAGAAAAGTCAGAGTTGGGCTAAGACAGTTTATTGGCAGAAAAGAAAAGTCAAAGTTGGGCTCACACCTTTCAGTAAGTCTACACTATAAATTTGCAGACGACAAATTATTTGGCTTTAGCATCTCTACTATCTCTATTTATAAAGCATGAAGACAACTAAACGTGTAACCGAATAATATTTCCCCGCCAAAAAATATAGTTACAGGTACTTGCCGCCGCATTACGCGGGTACCTGATAGTGTACATTAAAATAGATTGCATCTTTAGTGAATTCTCAAGATCATTGGCTTCAAATTTTGATACGGGGATGATAAATTTAAGAAACGGTTAAATGTAAGTGTGCCGTAACTATAGGGATACAATAAAAATTGCCAATGGTTTTAATTAGTATGACAAAATTACTCCTAAAGCTTCATTGTTAAAAGTATTGTGATATTAGGGTCTGATTTTGACTTTTTACAAAGTTCAAGATCTGATCTTGACAAATCAAGATTAGATCTTAACTTTTGTAAAAAAGTCAAAATCATATCACATATTTTTTTTTTAATAAAAGTTTAATATCACTATAACTATTTTAGTTTTTTTTGAATTTTTTACTATCACCATAAGGTTTTTTAATATTGCAATAAAAAAAATGATATTAAATTTTTACTAATATTAAAGTAACTTTTCAATAAAATTATCAATGTCGCAGTCCTTTTTTACATGTAAAACAACTTTTTTCAAGTTTTTTTAATATCACAGTAACTGTGTACGTCCGCACATATATATGGTAAAGTTAAAGTAAAAATACAAATATCTGTACATTATGTAACAAGATTTTTTTTTTTTTTTTTTGCTAAAAAGTTCGCAAAAAAATCCAAAAAATTTCACAAGATTAGGTATGTTGGTGCATAAAACTTTTGTGAAAGAATTTTTTATATGTTTTTTTAATGCACAAAAAACGAATTTTGATGCGCAAAAAAATTTTGATGCATAAATTTCAACCTGTTTTAGTTTGATGTGCAATGTTATTTTGATGAAAAAAGTCAAAAGAAGTTGGGTACAAAAAAAAAATTTGATGCAAAAAAAAAAGAAAAAAAAAAAAAAAAAGCACAAACGTATTTTTTCATTAATTTTTTTCGGAAAAAGAATCCATTTTTAGAAAAACTTCATTTACAACTATTTCATGCACCAATATTCTCGATCTTATGAAATTTTTGTGGAATTTTTTAAGAAATTTTTTGAAAAAAAATCATTTTACGCAATGTACGGATATATGTATTTTTATTTGATCTTTATCCTACACACACACACACATTAACTATACGAGGAGGCATGACACCTAGATAATGCCACATCACCCCATTAAAGTTTATGTAATCCACAATTAAAGTCGTGTCATCACATTAAGTCCACCTAAGTAAGGATTAATAGAACTAAAATTCGAAAATTATTTAAAAATTTAGCCACTTACAAGATTCTAACCTTGAGTGATTTGTAACAATAGCCCATGTCATAACCACTATACCAACGCAATTTTTGAATTATATTTTGCAAGTCCAAATCTAAACAAAATTATTAAAAAAAAAAAGGAAAAAAACTAATTATTTACTTTATTAAGTATAACCCGGCCCAACTCATCTCATCTCATTCTACGTAACCTTCTACAAACCTAAAACATATCATTTATGCAGCTCTAGAACACAACAACAATCAAGGTATCACGTTTGTCTTGAATTTTAGTAATGCATGCAACTTATTTATGGATTTTTGTGTTTTCTTCATCACAGGTTTGCAAGAAAACATTGATGTTCAAGTTTTTTTTTCCTCAATTCGTAAATGGATATATATTTTAGTTAATTTTTGGATTGCAATCATGTTCTCAATTTGTGTTACATGATAAAGAATCATATCACTGGCAACCCCTAACCTTTCGAGCTTGAAGCAAGGTCAGTATCTACTTTTCTTTTGATCATTCTACGAAAACATGCAGTGACCAAAAACGCACACAAAACCCTCAAATCAAAATCTGGAACTAAAAACACCAAAACAACATATTAACGAGTTTACTTGAATGTTTAGGCCTAGACGAAAAAAAATACGGAAATTTTCCACTTCATTTTTTGGTTAAGAATTTGATTTTGCTACTATTTTTATTCATTTTAGCAATGTGATTTTTCATTTGATGTAGAAGAACTAATCGAAGGTATGGATGGTTCACGGTGTTATGTCATTTAACACCCACTCCATCTTGGTTAGTACTACTCAAAGTAATATTTTAGATAGTTCTGGTTTGGGTAATTAACCTGTTTAAATTTTGCCATTATGTTCGCCCTTCATGTTAGGTTTATCTGTCATTATCAGTAAGTCATCAAGTCGATGTGTCGATCTGGTATATATAAAGAACCATGTAGAAGATTCGTATGTATGCACGGTACACAAAGTTATTCAACACCAAATCACATGCTCCATTTACTGTGATCAACATCTGATATATATATATATATATATATATATATATATATATATATATATATATATATATATATATATATATATATATATATATATCCGAAGAATGTTATAGCTATATATTATTTTGCGTAACTTGATTTATTATTCTATCCAAGCTTAACTTTGTTGAGAAGGGAAAGCCTAATGCCTAAGGTTCATCCTTTGTTGTATCTGCATATACAATATTTTTAAAACTTATTTCTTTTTCATATAGGTAACCATATAGTAATAAAGTTAATTACATTTGTATCTTCTACATCATTCTAAGATCATTTATAGCAAAATTCAACAGGGATGAAGAAAAAAATATGGGGACATTGGTCAAAAAGGATTTATGCTGTTATAATAGGGATACCACCATGGGAACGAGACATGGATGTTACGAAAAGTTGGATGATGGCGGCTTTGCACCTCCCGTGCGTAACTGATCTTTATTGCATCCCAAATATAGATAAATTTTAGTCATTTTGTATCTTTTCTTTTTGGCTATTAGGGTACAAGAGTCTCTGGTGATGATGTCATATTTTGGATAACAAGCCCAATACCCCATGATGATGGTCCAAGGCAAGCTTCAAGGTATACACTAAGTGATCATAGCACGAGCTTGAGACACAATGAAAGTAGAGTTGTGGATCACGTACATATCAAAGCAAAATAATGAAATAATATTTTAACCTGAGGGATATATAATGGTGGGTGTGTTTGATAACAAATGCAGATGGATTAAGGTTTGTTATAATCTAAATGAGATCAGTTCAAATCCATCAAATATGATACAAATTTAGTAGCGTCATGGACAAAAAGGAACGGTTGGGATGACTTATACACAAGATGACATGCCATGGACCTTTGAAGGTATGTGTCCTGACATCATTGTGAACCCACATGCAATACTTCTCTGTAACATTCATCATTGGTATGACTATAAACATACTGACTCTACATTCCTGCAATTGTAAGTTATCACATTCATGGTTTTGGATCTAAATATATTTAAGAATAGTAACATGATTCTACATATTTTCATCTTTCTTTAGCATTAGTTGTTCATGAGCTTTTGAATGGTGCCAACTAGCATGGTTGTAACGTTTTTAGTTCACTTATGCAACATCCTTACCACAACATCTTATCACTATTGGATTTTTTGATTTGAGTAACTAATTCTCATTTTTGTATAAGAAGGAAATGAAGTAATCTTTATGATCAATTGTAACACATAGTGGAAGAAGCTGATGAACGCTTATTGTGACCAACAATTGGTTAAAATCAACTTTATTGCATTATTGTTTTATGGCCGTCAACTTCAAGCTGAGTAGGCACCTAATGAGGTTTGCTCTCTTTTGCATAATCTATACATACAGTAACCAAAATTTGCAACCCATTCATGAAATTTCACTTAATAAAGGCTAATTTGTGTTGCATTATATCTCAGCTGGTTTAACAGTTCAAATAGGCGAAAATGGGCCCAATTTTATCATTAAAACATACAAGATCTTAAATCGCTTTGTCAAAAAGATATAGATTGTAACTGTGAGCCATTGACAGTTTCTTTAATTGTCACATACACTCTAAGTTGTGTTCATGTTTAGCATCAGTTTATTTAAGATACTAATGGTTAACAATCTGTCATGTCGTTGCCACAGCTAGAAATGGAGAATGGGGATGATATTGATATCATGCTACACCAGACTAAGAATGTAGGGCACTCGATACTCATTAACTGCCTTTTAGATTTAAACTATGTACCATTAAATATTGAAGTCTTATTAAACCAGATGATCATGTGCTGAATTTGTGACTGTAGGGCGCTCGATACTTATGTGTTGAATTTGTGACTGTAGGTTCCCAAAGAATATTTCGAGCAAGTGGGTGCTGATTCTAAGCTTCAAATCCTACGAACTCATTTACTTATTTGTGGGATCATATTTGAGCTCTAGGTAATTTTTTTACTTATGATGTGGCAAAATGATTGGTCGGGTGGGATGGTTAATAACAGGTCAAAATTCGTAAGTAGTGTGTCAAGTATTTCTTACACATGGCTGCAATAATTAATGATGTTATAACCGTTTGATTTAAGCTACAGTTATTTAAAAATAACTAGAATTAAATAACTCGAAAGTAATTTAGCTCTTTCGGTCGGGTGGGATGGTTAACAAGTCATAATTCGTAATAAGTAATTGTTGTGTCAAACGTAGTTATAAGATTGCAATAAATAATGGTGATATTCGTCTTGCTCTTTGGGAAAAATTTGATAACTAGAAAATTTTATATTAAGAAATTTACAAGTTAAATAAGGGGTAACATTCTAATACAGCTCCAAATTCAACGCATCCTTTCGTTTCATAAAAAAAATGAACATATAATTGATAAAAAATAATCAAGGGTCAAAATTATTTTGCTACAGTAGTATTCTAGTTTAATCACACAATGCTTCAAGGATGTTTAATAACTGCTTAGGGTGGGATTTTAAGTCTATATAAACTATTTTCCTGATGCGTTTAAGGGTGTTTAATTCAGGGGTTATGGTTTGTCTTTGCAAGCTTATGATCACACATGTGTTTTTCTCCATATCATAATGCTATCCATATTTCATTACGATTGGAATCTTAATTTTGATTGTCTTAGGTTTATTAGTAGCAACCTTTTTCTTGGCATGAGTACAAGCATGTGTTTTCCAATCTTTGTGTTAGTCTTTGGCACAAAAACAAACGGATGCATCAGGTGATGGTGGGGAAACTTAATCCCTTATTTGTGAATGGGTGAACACTTCAACTTCTTAGATTTTGAATGTGTAATTTGGGAGAACTTCTCAGATCTTAAACGGGTAAACAAACTTAATGTCATAACTTATTTTTTTCAAAGGCACTTTAATGGTCGTTAGAGATATTAGACGTATTACGTGTCAATGTTTTAATAAAACTTTTACGAGTATGTTTTTATATTGTTTCTTTGAAGTTTGAAGAGCAATAGTTGAGTTTCGATTTGAGGTTAAGGGTTCAAAAGTAATTACGCCCCATTGGGACTCTCGATGCTGAAGTTTGAAGAGCAATAGTTGAGCTTCGATTTGAGGTTAAGGGTTCAAAAGTAACTACATCACATATCAAGATAAATTAAATGCATTCTAATCCATTTATGTCAACACATGTGACCAACTTCAGCTGCCTATAAAAACAGGTGGGTCGGGTAGCTGGCCAAAACCGATTTGGGTCATGGCAGGTGAAAAAGTTTATATTCACAAATTTTATTTTTAAAGGTATTAAAAGACATATAAGGTTATATTGGAAAATTTTCAACCAGTTTCACCAGTTTCATTATTAGCCGATGTACGTTGGGTTTATCTCATAGTTTGTATCGATACAAGCTTACGTTTTGATGATAAGGTTGCCTTCTTGCACAATATTACTTTACGTGTTATTTTTTTGAATATGTTAGTAAAAAACAGTCTTACTGCTATTTCTTTTTTCTTTAAGTGTGTGGCACTTCTTTTAAATGTGTTATTCACATATCCTAAACCTGATAACTCGGCCTCCTACTATTTGGTTGTATACTTTGTTCTTGCGTACCACTTTGTAGCCTTTTTTTCCCTCATAGTTTATAAGGGTTTGCTTTTTTTCGTTCTTAATGCAATCAATAAATAATTCGGCATGTTTATAACTTATTTTAGTTAACTTCAGTTTTTAACGATACTCATAAGGCTTCCTCGCCCATCGAGCGGGCTATGCTTTGATGCTTTTTCTTGCGTACCACTTTGAAACTTTTTTTCCCTCTCATATTCGATAACCGCTTATTTCTTTTCGTTTATAATGCACTCAATAAAAATTTGGTATGTTTATAGTTAATTTTTCGTTAAATTAACTTTTTTAACGATATTCATAAGGCTTGCTCGCTTATTGGGCGGACTATGCTTTGATACTTTGTTCTTGCGTACTACTTTGAAACTTTTTTTCTCTGATATTCGATAACCGCTTATTTCTTTTCGTTCTTAATGCATTTAATAAAAAATAAGGTATGTTTATAGCTTATTTATCGTTTACTTATTTTTCTCAATGATATTCATAAGTATTATGCTCCTTTGAAAACCATATATGTTTTAAAATGTAATTTTAATATATTAAATAATATTGAATTGATTACATTCATATTAAAGTTCCTTTGATTATTTTTAATATCACATAAAAATTGTTTATATTCATATTACATTCATATTAAAATATATCACAGTAGTTTTTTTTTTTTTTTTTTTTTTTTTTTTTTTTAATATCACATAATTTTTTTAAAATAAAATTGTTAATATCATAGTATCACACTAACTTTTTTATTATATCCGAGAAACTTTAAAAAAAAACAATTGTTAATATTACCGTAATATCACCGTAACTATCATGTGTTTTTAATATCATGGTTCATTTTTACATGTAAAAAAACTTAATATCACTTTTTTATAATGTCACCGTTTTATAATATCGTTAATATCACGGTTGGTCTCATAATCCAAAAAACAATGCTCAAAAAAATTTGTAAAAAAATGATAGAAGACAACAATAGTAACGATCGCTGAAAAGAAAAAAAATTGTTTTGAAGGTCAATAGATACCGTGAAGTTAGCGTTAGAGCTTGACTTTTTTACAAAAGTCAAGATCAGATCTAGAATGGGTGTTCCAAATCTGTCCACACATCTACACAAAAAAATCTGCACCTATCCTTAGTGTGTGTGTATATATATATATATATATATATATATATATAGAGTTAGGATCAAATAAGAAGAATAATAAAAATAAGAAGGATAGGAAGTAACCACAACCACTCATTCTAGATGCACCTACAAAAATGGATGCATCTTCATTCAAATTTTCCCTCCCATATTAAAATGTGTGGCTAGAATTACTTCTTACCCTTCTCATTTTAATTATTCTTCTTATTGGATCCCTTCCCTATATATATATATATATATATATATATATATATATATATATATATATATATAATTGATATACGCATGTCATATTTTTTTGTCCTTCTTACCTGTATAAAAAGTAGGCTTTATATTATAAAACTTCAATTGAAATAAATAAATGCATGCATGCATGCATGGTTTGGTTATATATGCTCATATATTATGTCATGACACATTCATTTATTGACAAATATAAATTAAGTGGAAATGATTATTTTATTGCCAATATTAACTTTTTATTATTATTTTTTTTTTTGGAAGTTTGGTTGCATAATTTATTTAGTCGAAATTAAAAAGTACATTATTATCATATATTTAGCTATATTTGTCACCCAAAATTGAAAATTTAACCTATTTCCAATCGTATTATGGCACTAGAAGAAACCGATTAAGAGTGTCAGAAGAATACAATACGAAACTCAAATCACAGTTTTGGGTACATATTTTTACGTTAATTTGGAGAGTACTATTGTAGCTACTTCCTCCAAGTGTGTTCTTAATGAGTAGTGTCCGTTGATCACGTTAGTGTTAATAAAATGATGAAAACATAAGAGAATGTGTCGCACTCTTGTAAACAGTAAAAGGAAGTGATTTGCACATTTTATCAATTGATTTGCATACTTAAAATGTTTATGTCATGACATTTATACTTTTATATCACTTAGTAGAGTATGCAAATTAAAACAGAAATATCAAAGGTATAAATGTCATGACACAAACTTTTGAATGTGCAAATAAATTGGTGGAGTGTGCAAATCATCTCCCATTACAAAAGTGTGTCATAAATCTATAATACATATAAAGAGAAACTATATTTTTTAAAACTTAAAAATGAGTAATGTTATTGGACTAAAATGCTCATACTTATAAAAAAACAATGCAATCTATTACTCCATCCATCTCAAAATTATAGTCCATATTTTATTTCCGAGATGTCTCAAAATAATTATTCACTTTCATTTTTAAGTAAAACCTAAATAATAAAATGGGAGAATATTTCATTTAAGTGGTTGGAAATTAAAATGACTACTTTTATTAAACTTTGTAAGTTCTCTCTAATTACAATAATTTTGAGACGGAAGAAGTAATATTTAATTACAATTTAAACAATTAAATTTCTTTATTTTTATCGACTCTACATCATATATACATAAGAAAATTACACAAACAAATTAACGCTATTATAAACCGTCGCTGCTATAAAAAGCTAATTGTTTATTATATGGTTATACATCACACATGCGTCCAGACTAAGGAGGATTCAAAGTGTTTTGTTAAGCAAAGTGGATCAGTATTTACGTATATACGATTGCATAAGGGATCGGTGATAGCATCTGAATAATGAATGTTTTAATCAAAGGGCCAATTTCATATATATCAAACTAAAACACAAAAATAATATATTTATTCAAAACATGCATTAAATATGTTGTAAATCACGTAATTAAAACATGTATTTTGGGTATATATATGGCATTTTGATGTTTAGATTTGGTATATATGCAATTATCCCTTAATTAAATATGCGTGTGTATTAACAGATAGATAAGTGATGACGTACTATTCGAGTAGTTCGAATACCTCCTCTTCGAACTCAATTCGGAAACTACACTCTGAATGACTTTAAAGATCTCATAAAATCTCTTCAGGCGTAAAGTTATTTACAAACAATCATTACCACTACGGGAATTGAGGAATTTATCAATCAAAGGTTAACACCCCCAGGGTGTATCCTTCGAAGATACATCACATGAGCTCTCCATGACCAAGTCACCAAGTCACTCACGTTCACTACCCAGTCAAGCTTCCCTGTCAAGATAGGGGACGTAGGACATTACAACCAGCGATTACCAAAATTCATTAAACACCCCCATGATCTCCGGTTTAAGGGCAGAAGCTTGCCAGAGCCTATTTTCTTCCAATAGGATGACAATAACAGGTTTGGCCAAATCCTTTTCACCCTTATTTCATACTTTAGCACTCATACAACTATAATCACATACTTATTCTCACAGCAGAAGCAATTCGCAGGGTCTAACTTTGCACTTCACTTAATGTAGTGTTTTGGTATTTCTTACTTTCAGGTTACCAAACAACTTGGCATACAACACTCACCCTCTAATCCTTCGATACTCATCGATAGGCATGATAGTGCGATATATTGCATAATCAATAAGTACATGATAAACATATTGCATTTTTTTAACGGCGATTGTATTAAGTAAACGTAGAGAACCAATATAATTTAACAAATCAAAACTCAAAAGCACGATGTCCGACTCGGATCTTCAATTGAACAACCTGATTACATTTTGAACACATTCGGTATAATGATGATGAATTATAAATAACATTTGAGCCCCTATATTAAAAATAGACTAAAATACACCGTTCGTCCCTGAATTTGGCTCGACGGATCGCGATGGGACGAACCTCGCCCTTTTCATCGCCACAGGTCCAAACCTTGGCCATTAAATGCCAGATTCGTCCCTTGACCAATAACGCCTATGTCAACGTCTCTTTTCTGTTAGTTATTGGAGGGTATTACAGTCCTTTCACATTTATAACTCAACCTAGTTAATTCTAAGAAATGGTTTACCGTATACCATCTTGATCGTTTTCCTCCTTCTTCACACAAGCCTCACACACACTTTAACAATGGCAGACAAGGAGCTTACTTGTACAGATGTAACTGATGAGATGGTAAAATATGTTAAGGCAAAATATGGGGATACTTGGTTAAAAGAAGATGAAATGTCTGATGAAATGTTTGATGATTTATGCAGATTTGCGAAAGAAGCTCAAGTGATGAAAGGTTAGTCGGGTTTTTTTTGTATTTGTGTTATTGGCATTTTAAGGGAGGAGCATAAATAACTCCAATTAATTTGACAGAATCCGAGCGGTGTCAGAATCTGTCAAAAAGAGGGATTATAGCAAGCTAAAGGTATCTGACGATATGGTTGACTATGCCATGGCTACTTATGGGAATAAGTGGGATATAGGAGATGACATTGCTGATGTGATACTTGAAGACTTGTGGGAAAAATATGGGAATAAGGAGTCTGAGAAAGGTTAGACTTTAGAGTGAATGTTTACAAGCTAAGAAAGTTGTAATGGGTCAACTCTGATTATTTCTGTTTTGTCTATCTTTCCAGATACTAACGTGAAAGCAAATGAAGTTGATGTCATCATTATTTCAGATACATCTGATGATGAGTGTGGGAACATGTCTTCTAAGACCACTAATTCGAAAGGTTCCACTTCCCAAGCTCCCAAAGTTGTACTTGGTCTTGTAGCGGTTGTGGGATGCTCCGGCACAAATAGGAATGAGTGGTATGTGCCTCCCCCTAAGGACCTCAAGTCTCCCCCTATGAATAAAAAGCCTCCCATCAAGAAGATCACCTGTTATTTTTAGTTGTTGATGTAATGAAGATGTATATTTTTTGGCTGATGATGGTTACTGAAAACGATAGTTGTTAACATGTATATTTTGCTCCATGTGATGTAATTAGGTGGTGGTGTAGGTATAATTTTGAAATGTTGTTTTCATTTTGTGGTTTGCATTTGCATATCCAGTTTAGGCGGGTGCTTGGGAAAACCCATTTTGACTTATAAGGTCACCATAAACCAAAATATTAGAGGAACCACACCGAATTGTTAGTATTTAAAATCTCTTTTGTTTGACTTATAAAGTCAACAGATTGAAATTGTAACCAAAATTCAATTATTATAACAAAAGAAGCACACAAACATATCAGTTAAGCTACATTTAGACTGAAAGACAACATAGCATTTCTTGCTAGAAATTCACTGCTTTAAATGACTAGTATGTGATCCATTTGGTCTTTCAGTTGCAGTTGGTTCAAGTGGTGTTTGTCTTGGGCGTTCTCCATTTGGTCTTTCAGTTGCAGGTGCTTCACGTGGTGTTTGCCTTGGGCGCTCTCCACTTGTTATTTCAGTTGTAGGTGGTTCACTGTCTTCTTCATCATTGCCCAAGGATGCACCAACAATAGTAGGTGCAGAAATATGTAGACCCATCACATATCCACCACTATCTCCTGTGGTTGGTTTTCCCTGGTAACACCATCGCTACCAGTATAAGATGTGTTTCCCCTTATCTCAAGGCACACTAGACAAACATACCACATGAAAGCACCATAAGGTGGACGCCTAGCAAAAAAGGTCAATCCAGCCATGTTTTCCCTTTGAACCCAACAATCAATGCATACCATTTGACAACCATTTTCTACATCCATGGTGATAATATGTTGGTATGATAAACAATTGCTGACTTAAGATGTATTATATAAGTAGAAGGGAGTTGTGGTTGTTGAACAAGTAGATAAGGAGTAAAGACAACATAAATTCTTATAAGCTAGTCAACTTATAAAGTCAACAAAAAAAACAAAAACATGTTCAAACATAATATTGTCGATATTACAAATGCCTAGAAGAGTAGAAGCCTACAACCTTCGAAAACTGCTGGAATTTGTGCCTTTCAGAGCGTGAATTTTATCCAGCACATATGGATGTCTTGGATGTAACTCTTCCACAGACACTCCATAGTAAGCTGCCTCATACTCTGCATCTTCAATCCAATTTTTCCTCTCCCATTCCTCTTCAATTCTTTTGTACATTCTCTCCTCTTCCAAAAACTGTTGGAATGCTTCTTCATCCAACCTGGACTGCTCTTCATCTTCATCCAAATTTGTGTGTTCTTTTTCTTGCTCATAAAGAGCATCATAAAACTCTTGTTCCATAGTCTTCCTTATATCGTCTTCATCCATCCACTACAAAAGTAATACATTTGCACATCAACTAGAATGTAAACACTCTAGAACAATCGTTATACAAATGACAATTAAATGAATACATGTTGCCTTCTGCCATCACAATGCCTTTTTCTACCTCGAACCTTACTTTCCTTTGTTGGTTTTGGTACCTGATCCTTGTGACAGCTAGACTTATTATGTCCAACACTTTGACAATTGGAGCATTTAATCTGTTTACGAGCTCTAGATTTACCCATTTTGACTCAATTTCTCTTAAAGGGTTGGGTTTATGTATTTGAATTCAAATTTGTGGTAAAATGTGAGAATAAGGTGCTTGCTATAAGTTAATGCAAGACAGGATAGGGGACTAAAACCTGTGTCCCCTACACTCTAAATCTGTTTGACCAAGGACCATAGTTCTACCAACACCCAATATAATCAAAACCGATATAACAACTCTCTTAGACAAATACAACAATAAACAACATAATTAACAAATTAAAACACTAGAACATAACATATAGATTCATTAACTTCATATTAAACATTAAATATTCAGTACATATTTTTTCAAAAAAAAAGGGAAAACATAACCATAGCTTTTCCTTCTCAACACTTCCTAAGATCATCAAGGAATTTGTTCCTGTCACACACATGTGAGTGTGTTTGACAGATCATCCTCCTTATCACCAACGCCTTCAAGACATTAGCCTTTTGCATGTTGCGAAGATCCTCTATAACCTTGTAGTTCATCACCGTAGTTCCAAAAGCCTTCGATCTCAGAGATGTATTCTTGGGTTTCCTTCATACCCCGAATCAAGTCAGTCAAAGTGTTTTGGAGTCCTTTAGCAATTTTGATGTCCTTATTGTTTTCTCTCTGATAAAAGAGAGAAATCGAGTCAAACATGTAGTCAGAGTTCGAAGCTTTAGCGAGTCCTTCAAGTAGTGGGAAGTCAGCCATTGGGAGGTTAATGAGATTTTCTTAGGATATGTTTCTTGTGATTGTTGGTATGCAATTGGTATAGTGTATTAACCAATAAATACCAAAAACAACTGGACGTTCCAAATTCAGGGACTATTTGTGAAGTTAGTAAAGAGAAAAAGTCAAGTTTGTGTGAGAAAAAAGACGCGGGAATTTTAACTGCAAAAAACGGCTAAGTGGCCAAATTGAGGGACCAAGTGTGACATTTTAAACCTAATACCCTGCAACTTGGCCTTTTGCCTTCCTTGATACGCTTATACACAATTAAGGTTTTGGGAATCACCAAAAGAACCCAACTAACAAGATCCGAAACCATAAACACTATCATAATAACCCGACCCAATTAACAAAACCCAATCAAAACGAAACCTAACATACATCCACATGCACGTACGGAAATACACATCTAGTCAAACCCATTCTTAAAAAAACTAAAAAGTAAGAATGAAGGACAGAAGCATATTCGTCTCCACTTTTAAGGATGTGAAGAAAGAAGAAGAAGGTGAGGTCCTGTTCAGAATCCACTATAATGGGGTTTTTGATTATAGCCCACTCAGGTATGAACGAGGTTCATTAATTAATTTGTGTGCCTTTACCAGTGATAGGGATATATTTAGTTCAAGCCTTGATAATGTGTTATCAGATATTAATGAACAAAAATAGGCGTTGTTTTTCTGTGATCCTAAACAATCCCTAGAAAATGGTTTGCATTTGATTCATAGTGATGTTGATGTTCATACTTTGTTTGGAATGGCTGAAACAAATGAGTCAGTTGATATCTTCGTAGCCCACAAGCCCCAAAAGTTAGCACAATTTTACTTAAAAAAACATTAGTTTTGAAGTTGTGGGTTGGGTAGAGCAGGATGCTAACTTTAGGATGCTTAGTCAAACACCTTTTAGGACTAGAAGTCAATGGCAGGGGATAGATAAGAAAAAAATGCAGGGGAGTGGAATCAGGACGCCAAGAGTGAAAGGTGGTGTAGTAATCAAGGACGAAGAAGGGGTTGTAGCTAAAAAAAAAGGGACAAAATTAAAGGAAAAGGAAAAGGAAATATGGTTGATGAAGAGGGGGTTTTGCCCAGAAAAAAAAGGGAGAGAAGTTGTTCAAGAATTTAATCGAGGTTTAGATGGGAAGGGGAAGGCCAAAATGGTTGAGTTTGCAGGGTTTGATGTTGAGAACTTGCCTGATTTTGACTTGGAGGGGAAGGCTGAAAGGGTTGGAGGTGCTGCTGCAGATGTTTCAAGCGGTGTTAAGACACCCTTTCGGAGCAAAGAAAAGATTACAAACTGCGTCCTAGCACTGTTCGCCCAAAGGCGACCCTAGGTGATGTTTCAGTGATGAATACCATGTCATGTGTTAAATTCCATTAAGCTGTAACACTACAGTTCATAACTTATATGTTTGTAATTTGTATACTTGTTTTTGCAGACAAGGTGGCAGCAACATCATCAATTTAGGGCTAAAAGTTTTGTCGGTCCAACAGTTTCTGGATATCAATCTCAGCTGTGTAGATCATTTGAAGATTCAGCAGTTGAACGTTTTGAAGTTGGGCCCAAATTCATCTTTTATATTTTGTAACGAATCAGTAAATTAACATGTATCAGACAATGACTCCGTAGTATCAGTTATGTTCCAGTTTCATCAAACACTGTATATAGTTGATTGTTATAAGTCAACTAGCTAAGTAGTTGATAATGTATAAATTTGTTTGTTACTCCTGGATAAATTTCTGTGAGCTATTACTCTCTTTACCAGTTGACTTTTATGAAGTCATACTTAAGTGGTGAGGACTCAGGTACACTGAAATTATTTGTTCAAACAATATCCTTTTTTTGTTTTGGTGGAATAGTTCTTGAGTTAGAATTAACTAGGTTGAGTTATAAATGTGAAAGGACTGTAATACCGTCCAATAACTAACAGAAAAAAGACGTTGACATAGGCGTTATTGGTCAAGGGACGAATCTGGCATTTAATGGCCAAGGTTTGGACCTGTGGCGATGAAAAGGGCGAGGTTCGTCCCATCGCGATCCGTCGAGCCAAGTTCAGGGACGAACGATGTATTTTAGTCTTAAAAATACTTGAAAAAAAAAAAAAAAAAAAAAAAAAAAAAAGAAGCCCTGCCTCTATTACATCAATCATGCATAACCCATGCTTCATTATTTAATTATAACACATGCATATTAAGAACTCGATCTAACAGCTGCCAAAATTATTTATTCCCGTACATAAGAAAAAACATTAAAAACATGTACTTTATTACTTTGTTTCCTTTTATAATGTTATCGGGGAATCTCAAAACAGATTTCTCCAAGCATAAGATAGTATGAGAATAATCATCCCAAATTAAATATTGAATCATGCTTGATATACATTATTAAAGGTGCTTCTTTTTTTCGATTCAATTAGATTTAACAAAAAATAGTGATATATATTTATGACGCCGACAATTTCTTAGAGTTTACAGTTAAACGTTTTGATCGAGGGATTTCTATAAAAAAATAAATAAATAAATAAATAAATAAAAATAAGACGTTGTTGTCAGTTTATGTCCTTTTCATTCTTGATCTTTTCCTTTAGCAGATTTGGTTAAACATGATTGTTTGATACTTGATAGAAACCCATTAGCCCAACGATATAAAACTATAATCTAAAGATACTTTAGTTGATAGGTACACAAAAATCGTGACATATAACTTAGTAAAGATTTAACTTTAATAATACGATAATACACAAAATACCTGATCATCAACAGGCAGTATGGGGACCAAGCAGGGTATAGCTAGCGGCATAGGAGCCGACTCGGCATCAGTGGCTTTGTGCCGCACTGGAGTGATCACTTCCTCTTACTCCTGACTCGTATATGTACTTCCTTTAGCAAGCACACCTTTCTTAGCGCTTAGCTTCTGCTAAAAAAAGGCGGCAACGCCACAAACTGATCTATTCAGAAACAGAGCTCTTTTATCGCGGAATCAGACCTGCTATTAACGTCGGCTTATCTGTCAGTCGTGTTGGCACCGCGGCACGAAATCATGAAGAAGCTGGAATAGCTCAGAAAGAGAATGGCGCCTAGCTGTTGAGCAAAGCCTAAAATGGCATAACCAAACAATTTAGTATCCAATTACGAACTCCGTGCTACTGACAGATGCTTCACGAACAATATTCTTAAGGCATTTCGTTGCACTTAAATCACCCTCGTGAAGAGGCCGTACAAGATACGCGTGATACTTAATACAATTCATAATAAACACAATCTATGAAGCCTTGCATTGTAAAGAGCTTATCTGCAAACAATTTGTTCAACAGCAAAAGACCAAAAGTTATAATAATATGCTATAATTAGAAGTCGATATTACTAAGTGAAATGGAAATGTTTTAATTAAGAGGAATGTTTCTTTCATAAATATGTCATATACAACAACACGATCAGGATTTCCTTACCAACATGAGAGTCTTCCCGGCTCATAATCTCTTTAATCGTTATCAAGCATATATATACATTTCTTTTTTGGGTAAAAGGTCAAAGACCCGGTAAATATATTACTCTAAAAAACGTTTAAGTACAAAGGATATGGGTGAATTTCACATCTCAGCCCGTTACATAGGCGAAAAGCTTACATAACAAGATACTTCATAATCTCTATATAAGAAAATAAACCACTACTCACAAGATAACATGTTAGGTCACTAGTTTTACAACACAAGCTTACAAGAAAGAGATTAAGGCGATTGAACAATAAATCAAACACACACACACACGATATAGTGAGACGGTTACGCGTAGAGTGTAGGTGAAATAAATAACTTGAACAACCAACCTTCAAATGAAGGTTTACAAGAGTATTTATAGGCAAGGAGCTAGGGCAACACTCCCACTCCTTCCCTTTTCCTTATTGGACATGGGCCTAAGCTTATGGGCCTTCTACATAAGCTAGACCTTAAACAAACATAAAGGCCATAATAAACTACCTATTACATATGAGAAACTAACACTTGAATTAAGGTTTAGGAGTGATTCCAACAATCTCCCCCTCAAGTGTTGGTGATGAAGAACGGTGAGGGCGTTGATGTAATAGTAGCTTTGACGTCTTCTGACATTCTTCTTTCTTGTGAGAAGGGATGCCTTCATTCGAACAATCTCCCCAGTGTAGAGAGATAGTTGTCTTTGAACAGTTATGCTTTGACGTCATCTTTAACTTTGTTCTTTGATCATTGTTCTTTGTGATGAAAGTGATAGTATGTTGTTGTCTGCATCAAGTCTTCCTCAGGTCTGCTTCGCTGCTACAGTGTCTCCACGTCATTCTTCAACATGCTCACACGCTCTTTGACGTTGGAATTCAGTACTGATGAAGTTCTTTAAGTCTTTAACTTTGTAGATTCTTTGATTTGACGAAGAATCATTCTGACCGTTGTGTTGCTTTTGGATAGAACTTCCATTAGTGATGATGTCGGCGTGAGCATGAGAAGAATCTGCACGATCATCCCGCTCCGGAGCTTCCATAAGAAGAAAACATTTAAAACGGTTAGTAATAAGCGGATTCCGGCACTTACAAGTTTGAACTTCGAGAGTGTTAATAGCATAGTGTGAAAACATAACTCTAATTCTCACAAAGGCCGTTCCTGAACTGGAGTCCCACAAGTGAGATAACGCGATGTACCGAAGTACATCTACAGTTCAGATGAGTCGCTGAGGTACACCGAAGCATCACCTCACGACTGTAGACCGTTTGAGACACACTAAGCGTAATCCACGGGGAGTTACCGAAGTGACCTGCTGTCAGGGCTGTTTGATGTTGACCCTGGCAGGAGTTTCCATTCAATCATTGAGGATCACAGATGTGAACCTCTCATAAATGTTCTCGACAGATTGCTAAGATCTGTGAAGGACTCGATAATGTACCACTGAAATTCTTATTGTTGAACGTCAAGTGATGAAATGTCAAGTGTACCTAAGAGATCTTTTGATGAATCTCGTGGCTCTAGACTCAATAGTGCGTTTTGTTTTTTCCTGAGCGGAGACTAGGGAGAGGGTCTCCTTCTTCAATACCAGCGATCTCTAAGAGAAAGCCAATAGTTTACGTAGGGTTCCCTGTGAGAATGAAACAAGCTTCTGTAGAGAGAAACTTGAGTGGTGCATGCATCACTGGGTCCATGACGACTTTTAATCTTCAATACCGGCGTCACTAAGTGACAACCAGTAGCATATGAATTGAACCCGGTGTCTGCCCTAAGTTGAATAATTTGGAGGGCTATTTCTTTTCACCCTTTTCTTTGCATTTCTTTTTAATTCTTCAACTCCTTCTTTCTCCGATTCTCATTTTCTCCTTTTTATAATCATACCTAAGGACTTCTAAGTACTAACTATTTGTGATGTCCTTGGGTAGATCCTTCCGGCTCTGGCGGATCATAGGACGGTTATTCCTAACCTTAGTCACCTTATCACTCCATGACTAACCTATGTTGCCATAAAACCAATTTTCAAGAAAATCTCTCAAAGGGTTTGTAAATGAAAAACACGTTTGAACCACTGTGAGAGTTTTATATTTTAGCAGAAATACTCCCCCTCCACATGTGCTTTAGAGTTTTGACGGAAATCTGCACTGTGTGGGAAGAGCGCGCACTTTTGAATTGATCAACTCAAGATAGACAATCCCCCGCAAGACACGGTTACGTTGCATAGTTAAAGAGTTACATTGTCAGCTTTTAGGTGACAACTAGCTCTAATAACTACCTTGAAGGTGTAGACAAACCTCGAAAGGTTGTCATACCCGTCAGAGTTCATGTCTACCAAGAGTTTCTCGAATGGTACTTTCTACTTGGACAAGTCCTTTGCGAGACACGTTTACATTACTAGCGAACTAGCTTGAAATTATTACCCGTCCCGGACAAGTTTTTTCGAGTTACTAACAGTTAAGTACCGTCAATTCGTTGGTTAAGTCTATTACACAAAGATTCATTTGCATGTACACAACATATTTCTTATCACATAATTTTCTCCCCCTCAAAAATGGCATATAGAATGTTATTTTTGAAAAGTTGAGAATAAATATGACCATTTCGAGTGTTGCGGGAAGATGACCACTATGAACAATTTGTGAACAAAGTTTTAACTCAAGTACTCCCCCTCAACAAGTGATATAAACGGTTGAGGTTTTGAAAATCATGCGGGGAAGTACTTGTCCTTTTGAGCAAAACCTTGAAAAATGAAAGGTTTGATAGGTTTTACTCAAAAGTAAGAAGCTTTCGCTCCTTTTATAAGGATTGTGGCACTGAAGCGTACCACAGGGTCCTTTCTTGACAAGAACGGGTTGTACACTGTTATGTGTGCACAAGCCATCCACATAAGTAATCACACATCCAAATTTATAATGAAAGAAGCAGTTTAAGGGGTACCAGGAAGTGCAGTGATGTTGCCAGGAGTGCGAACAGGGCGTTGATAGCCGGTGATGTTAATCCTGGGTCGACCACCAACAAAGCTTTTCAATGTTCTGAACTGATCCCTTCGAAACAACCTTTCATCAATCATTTTGATGATCCTCCTCACATCCCTTCGATCCTGAGAATTCCATCGCTTAGGAGACCCAATCTTTTGACGTATATCCTTCAACCTATAAGCCAATCCATCCCTAACCATCTTCAAAGTGTGATCCCCAAACTTGTGAAGATCGCTACACGCCATTAAGCAATTTCGTTGAAGTTCACTGCGGTAAACGACTCCGAATGGTTTGCTGATGAGTGTATATTGTGAGAGCTGGTTGATGTCGGGAAGATCAAGCTGAGGTGGAGTGAAGTTGACACGGGTCTGATAAGATTCAACAGCAAGTTGGAGATCTTCTACACGTTCTTTGATGACTATGCGTCTGATGAAGATGAGCAATGACTTGATGAATTCACGTTGTACTTCGGTTGAAAATTGTCTCATGCGACCTTGTACTTTGTCAAGGTACATGTCTTCAATGTCGTTGATAGACAAATTCTCAAAGTCAGCTTCAGAGAATGCATAATCCCGTTCATCTTGCCTTTTGACCACAATCTTCTTGAGAAAAGTGTAGTCCCATTTGGTCGACAGATCAACGTGTTTGATGGCAACGATATCCTTAGTACTGAACACTGCATGTTGAGACTTTTGAACTTGGCAGCTTCTGTAGTAGATTCTTCGGCGTTCCGGCCAATGATGAATCCCGTACATTGCATCTCGGTCGTATGCTTCCACTTTGTTGGAGAACAAGTGAGTAGCTCTTTCCTCGATGGCTATGCAGTTTGAGTATATGGCTGCTGGGAATGGAAGTGTCAAAGATGTAGCGTATTTCCTTGATCCATCGCCACCGTGTAGAAGAAATTCCAAGTCTTTATTGAAGAAATATCTGAATGGAATCCTAGGTTCATCTGGTTGGCCAATTGTTGGTAGAGGTTTAGACCAGTCGGTGTAATATGGAGGATTGTCCCGTTTGGTGAATTCGATGTTTGCTTCTGGGTTGAGCCAATCCATGTTGTTAGACATAGCTCTAGCAATGTTTTCAAGGTGATATTCGACCTCGATGGCACTTTCTGAGCTATCTTTCCACAGTTGAAAAGCTTCATTCTTGATTCGTCTCAACTCGGATTTCGTCATCTTCTTCACATGGAACTTTTCTTGCATAATCTTAGCATGCTCCAATGTATTACCGTCTACCAGATCTTGACCTTCTTCAGGGTAGGGAGTTGAGTTAACAAGTGTAGAGAACCATTCAAATTCCTCTGTTTTATCGTCATCTAGCCATGATACGACGTCAGCCATGGGTGCCTTCTTCTTCTTTTGTTTAGGCCTAGATGAGGATTCTGGTTTCTGAACATGTTTGGGAGAGGTGGGTTGTTGTAGGGGCTCACGGACTTCCTCATCGTCACCACCCGTATACTCAAAGTGATCACCGGTTTTCTAAGTCTCGGGCGGTAACTCAGAATCCTGAGGTTTATCAGTAGAAGAACGAGGAGGTGATCTTTGTTGTGCAGGAGTCCGTTGTGGTGGAGGTTGGATCGAGTACTGAATAGAGGATGATACATCAGACTTCTTTGTGCGTTTGGGCTCTTTATCCTTATCCTGATCTTTGTCTTCATCATCTCTTGAACGTTTGGGCCTAACAGCTTCTTCTCGGAATGATGACCTGAGTTGGTATTCCAATAAAGCTTCAAACAGTTTAGCTTCATGTAAGGCAAACGTTGCAGAGCGTGTCGACATTTGTGCTACTAGCCGGTTCACCAATTCATCATCTGAGAAGATTGTAGATTCAACTGGATTGATGCTTAAATTCATCGGAGTAGATTTCATGGCTTGTTTGGCTAGATGCAATAGATTTGAATACAGTTGTCTGTTATACATCTCCTTTGTCAGTTTCGGAACGACCTCCATAAGGAACTGGTGAGAGTATCCTTTGATCATTTCGTCCATTTTCCCTTGAAGATCATCTTTCATGAGCTTCTGGACATACGCCCTTTCATCTTGCATCTTGTCGAGATCATCATGAATATACTGTATCTGATCAGCATAGAAATTCATCTTCCTTTGGAGGATGTCTTTCTTTCTGACTAGTTTGACAGCATTCCCAATTCTTTTATGAGCATGAGAAATCCAAGATCGAGTTGGCTTCTTCACTGATTTGGATGTTGATTTGGTTGATCTTTTAGATGGTGGTGGTGAAGAATGAGATGATGAATCTGATGATGAGGATACATGAGGAGGCTCAGAGTCCTTTGGAGGTGCAGAAGTTTCCTCCTTAGACATAGCCTTGTCATCAGTCTTTGTTTCATCAGCAGGTATTTCCTCAGTCTTTTCTTTTGCTGGTTCCTCAATCTCATAATCAATAGAGTCCTCCAAAAGTTGTTGTTGTTGCAGAAGAGTGGTGGCACCAGCTCCCTTATCGGGTCGATTAACCGCATCAGGAGATGGTTTGGAGTGGGCAGCACCACTTGAACCTCCAGGGCCACCCATTTGATCCTTTGCAAATTCCTTCGCAACATGTTGGAGTCTAATGATTTTGAACTTCTTCCTGTATGAAGTATCCAGTTGCTCTTCTTCATCATCTGAGCTTTCTTCACAAGGCACAAGTACAGGAGTCTTCCCTTTGCCATGTTCAGCTGGAGGACTGGGAGGTTTAGATACCGTTGTGGTTTCATCTTCAGCAGTTTCAGAGTGAAAAGTCTCTTCATCTGATGCAGTACCTTCCGAGTCCTCGTCAATTAGTTTTCTCTGCGGTTCAGGTGTAGGAATAGGAACTGCTTCCTGAGAGGGAACTTTCTTCTTTGGAGCAGGTTTCCTCTTTGGGACATTCCTTTGACTCTCTGTGCTTACTGCACTTCCAGCACTTCCTCTTCTGGTTCTCCGAGTAGGTGTTCCAGAAGGTTTTTCATCGAGATGACCAACTTTGCCTTCTCTTACTGCTACCCGATACCTTTTGTACGTTTCAAGCTTCTTGATTTCGTCAGTCAGTAGGTGATCAGGTAACACAGCACCCTGTTTCTTTGTAGACGATTCCTTGATTCTGACTGATAGGGTAGGCTCAGTCAACATATCGTGATTGTCTGGATCATTGAGCCTTTGTGGAATATCGGGATGAAGTCCAAGTGCTCTCTGGATCAACAATTTTGTGTATTTGACATAGGGAATCTTTGAGCCAAGTTTCTTGGGAAATGACATCATGTCTTCCCATAACAGTGCTTCAATTTCGATGTCCTTTTTGTTGATTAATGACCAGAAGATTTGTAGTTCCATGAGCTTGGGATGCTCATAGCCACTATCACGACCAGAGACCGATTTGGTGATGATGATGTAGAGGGTTCTCCACGGTTGAGGAATGTTCTTAAGCTCCACATGAGAATGCTTAGAGATAACTCCGGAAGCTTCATCATAGCCAATATCAATCAGGAATTGAAGAACTGTCTCCTCAGTAGGTGTGGCAAAGAAGTCGGTTGGCTCGATTTCAGGAATGAGAAGAACAGCCCGTAAGTCAGCATGAGTGATGGTGACTTGTTTGTGATTGAGAGTTACAGTCACTGCACTTTGACCTTTGATCCTTTGCATTGAATTCCAGAATTGTTGCATGTAGATCTCCGGTACAGTAGCAGAGTGTGAGAGCATGTTCTGGTACGGATGATTCTTGAGAATATCCACAACAATGAGACAAGAAGATTCTGAGCATGTGAGGGTTTCAAAGTCAACCCTAAGGTTGTTCTTTCCAATCTTTCTAGGATAGCCATTAGGGAAGATATCAGCAATTGTGAGAACTTCTGGTGCATCCACATTCATTTGAGCGGCCATTTCGAGATCTGAAATAACATTAGCCAACAGAACCAACATATCGAAAGACATAATGTTAGTCAACAGAAGGTTTTATTGTCTAATTATTGAATATACAGTGTCAAAGATTGTTACGAGTCCAAAGTCACTTGATGTTCAAAAGTCCAATGTCGTCGTGATAAGTTTCGTGAGTTAGTTAACTTTAAGTTTTAAAGTTTATTTTATCACTTATTTAACACAACATATTAAACGATTAAGTTTATTAGTGACATTATTGGTTTCGTGATGATATGATTAGTTTATTTACAAGTTTGTGCACGTAACAATTCAAAATTAAGGTCAATCCAGGCTTAGGCGTAGACATGATAAAGTTACGCGTAAACAAGAGTGGTATACGCGTAGGCGCAAGCTTATGCGTAGGATCCTTACTTACGCGTAATAAATGTTACGCGTAGGAGAAGGGGACCTTAAGCGTAGAGCTTACGCGTAGGCGTATAAAAACCTTACGCGTAAGGCTTACTCGTAAGAGTAGACCTATTCCGAACAGCCTCAAGACGAGCAACCGGAGCAAAAGATTCTTCAAAGTCTATTCCCTCTTCCTGACTACAACTAGACGTGACTTGTTTCGGATTACGTTCCTTCAGCATCCAATTTGTTTTTCCAAATCCATTTGAGACCAATGACGTAGACCCTTGTTGGTCTTTCAACCAGTTCCCATACTTCAAGACGTTTGAATTGGTTGAGTTCTTCTTGCATGGATTTAATCCAGTTGTCTTTTGTCATTGCGTCTTTAATGTTTGTAGGCTCAGATTGGCAGACAGTGAGTGCATAGATGCAATGTTCACCATCTGTGTGAAGACGTTGTCTCGTAACAACTGGTTGATTCGGGTTGCCAATAATATTTGCCAGAGGATGGTCTTTTGTCCATCGATGTGTAGAGGGTTGATGTTGGTATACATTGTGCAGATTCTGAGGATTCAAATGGTTTGTTGATGATTCCGCGACATCAGGTGCAGCAGTGTCATTAGCAAACGGGTTAAAGAACGCATTTGGATCAAAATCTGCAGGTGGGGGTACTTCATTCAGAATATCATCAGCCGGTTCATCATTGTTGGAAGCGGTTTGTTCAACTGTTGTGGTGGAGTCAACCGGTGGTGCTTCTTCAACAGTAGTTGTTGTAGCAGGTGTATCAGGTATAGGAATATTATCAGGTTGAGCAGCGGAACCATCGGATACACCTGGAGCACGTTCATCAATATCGTCACTGAACAGCGGAGCAAATAACCTTTCCATTTGTTGACGAGTGAGCTGGGGGCTTTGTTCAGCTGATGATGGGGGTTGAGGGAAGTTTAAACGGTTGTGACCGGGTTCTAAGCTGTTATACTCAGAAGCCATTTCCGTAAGTTCATCAAAATGAGCATGAATCGTTTCCATCACCTGTTTTGTACGACGATTCCAGATCCGGAAACATTTAGAATTCTCACAATATCCAATAAAGACTCCAATGTCAGCTTTGGCTTTGAGCTTTCCAAAATCATCACGATCATTTTTCGGATAGCAAAGGGATCCAAATACATGAAAGTGTTTGAGATTCGGTTTATGATTGTGGACAAGCTCGAAAGGTGTTTTGTTGTGGCGTTTTGTGATCATAGAACGGTTTTGAGTATAGCATGCAGTAGATACAGCTTCTGCCCACAAGTAATCCGGAAGTGTAGCATTGATTAACATTGTTCTTGCAGCTTCCACTAACGTTCGGTTTCGTCTTTCAACAACTCCGTTTTGTTCTGGTGTACGTGCAATAGATGTTTGATGCTGAATTCCCACTTTCTCATAAAATGCACGAAGGGTTTGGTTAACAAATTCAGTTCCTTTGTCTGTTCTTATTTGGCGGACGGTGTTCCGGAGCTGAACTTGAATTTTCGTGAGAAAGGTGATGATCATTTGTGGAGTTTGGTCTTTGCTTCGAAGAAAGTAGACCCAAGTCCATCGTGAGTAGTCATCAACAATTACTAAGATGTAGCGTTTGCCATTGATTGTTTGCACGCGCATCGGGCCACACAAATCCATGTGAAGAAGATGAAGCACATGCTGAGAGCTGTGTTCCACCTTTGAAGGAAAATGAGCACGAGTGCTTTTCCCTTGTTCACAGGCTGAGCAAAGGTGATCTTTTGAATACCGGAATCGTGGGAGACCTTCAACTAGTTTGTGTCGAGCAAGGTTGGTGATGGTTTGAAAGTTTAGATGTGAGAGACGACGGTGCCATAGCCAGGATTTTGTTGATGTTGCCTTTGAAAGTAAGCAGATGGGAGATGAAGCAACCATGTCTTGCATAGAGATAGTGTAAAGACTAGAATTACGCGAGCCAGACATAAGGTCATTTCCTTGTAGATCACGAATGAAACAAGTTTTCTCCCTGAAGGCAACCTCCAAATCTCCATCACAAAACTGACCTACTGAAAACAGATTGTGACCGAGGCCTTCCACATAGTAAACCCTGCTAATTTCGATGTTCCCATTGATATAGTCTCCGTAGCCCATGATAGCTGCGAAGTGATCATTCCCGAATCTGACAGTGCCAATGAACTTTGCAATAAAGTTTGATAACAGTTTAAGGTTGCATGTCATGTGTCGGGAACATCCGCTATCAACAATCCAGAGAATGATCTGTATCACCTGCATTACACACAGACGACACAGATGGAATAGAAGTAGATGTGGAACCCGAAATGTTAGAGGGTTCTGGAGCAGTGATAGTAGACATACACACATTAATAACTTTAGGCATCCATTTAAATCCTAATGTGTTATATACCCATTTCTGCCATCTATAACTACTGTTTGCTTTAGTCTTTGTGAATGCACTAGGTGGTACTACATTCTTAGGAGGTGAAACTGGAGCTACAGGGACAGCAATGCTTGCCTTAGAATCTAAAGAAGGCGGTCTACCAAGCACAGACTTAGAATGATTATTGGGCCTAGAGGTATTCCGATTCTTAGGATTCCGTAAACGAGAGATAATAGCTTTAGCAACACATTTGTCATGACACTCAGAATTCATACTTTTACGACAAATAACACAAGGTGCATCAGACTGAATATCAAAAGTACTTAAAGGTTTAGCATTCGTTACATCACTATTTCTATTGCATTTGCCAGACGCAATATCTATAGTGGAAGCAACGTGAGTCTTATTCATAGTCCTAGGGTGTTCTTCTACTTTAGCATTCCTTATTGATCTTTTCTTAGGTCGCAACTTCCTATTCTTCGATTGAGTGCTCCTAGGCTGTGAAGTGCGGACGTTTAGAAAAGACGCAACTATTCCTGTTTCAGTAGAAGGAAGCACGTTAGCAACTTGTGATTTGGCAGTAGGGATTCGAGGTGCACGATTACTAAGTGTTACTGGTGCTAATCTCTTAATGATGGTTGGCGGAAGTTGTTCATACTTTCCTAACATTTCTCGTAACTTAGAGATAGTGTGAATCAAATCTTGATTTTCAGAACGAATATTACCAGAAAAATTCATAACTTCTCTAGTGTGAGCAAGATAGTGATCAAGTTCGTTTGATGCTTCATGACGAGTCTTATTGAGTAAATCAAATATGACACCATATTCCTGTTTAACTTTTACAAGTTCTTGTTCATATTTTGAGATTTGACTTTTCAAAGACACGTTTTGATCATCCAGTTGCTCAAGTTTAGGATCAAAAGATTTTGTACGCAACTGAGTGATTTTCTTTTGAAAACCAAGTTGTTGATTGTGAATATCTTTTTCACACCAATTAAGACGACGTTTTGCATTGAAAAGTTCGTTAAGTAATCGTTCATTTTCAGCTTTTAAAGACTCGATCTGAAGCACATTATCAGTATTCTCAACAGTTACCACAGAGTCAACATTATCAGCAGAGATATAATCAGATGCATGTGGCAAAGAATAGAATAACACAACATTATGGATATCAGCACAGATAACATCTTTCAAGAGTCGATCAACATCTTTTCTCAACATTTTCTTTTTACGTTTAGTATTAGAAATAGATGTTTCAGTTTTCTCGAAAACGACCTTCGTGACTCCAAGTTCCTTATGAAAGTCCCGTTCCCAAGACAATGCACAACTTTTCAAATTTTTAACATTTGGTAAAAGATTTTTCTGAAAAATGTCTCTTGGTTCTCGCGCTAGAGGCGATTGAAAGTGTTTAACTTTGATTTCAGAATGATATTCTATCTCATGTTCTAAAGTTTTGAGGTCAGCCATGAAAATATCAAAATATCTAAGAATTTTGCGATTTTCAGGTTTTGAGTTTACTTCACTGATGGAAGGTAAAGGACCATAAATTTGTGCATAGTCTGGTTGGGGATTAACATTAGAAGACTCAGGTGTTTTGATGATAACCCTTGGTGTGTTAGAAGAATCCGTTGGTGTGACAAAAGTGACCGGTTTTGAATAATTAAAAGGTTTGTTGTAAACAACAGTTTTTAATTTTGACCGACTCTCGTCTTCTGCATCTAATTCCTCTTGACGATGATATTCAACAACAGTCATAACAGAATTATCAATTTTGTATTCTGCACTGGAAACTTCAGGATTTGGTTTGAATGTTTTGGTTGAAAGCTTTGGTTTGTAGTCAGCAAGATTTGGTCCATATCCTTTTGGATCGGGTTTTAATGTAAACTTTTCAATAGCAGTTACTGACTCACCATGTTTGTAAACAACAGTTTTAAACTCTTTAAGTTTGCGTTGCAAGCCGATAATTTCTTCAAGATGATTATCTATTCGGTTCGTGGAATGCTTTTTGTATGCAGAGAACTGTTTTTGACAAGTTAACAGCTCAGCCTTAGCTTTTTGATTTTCCAAGGTGAGAGCGTTAATTTGCTTTTTATGTTCATGTTTCAGTTGTTCTATCTAAGACAATAAAGCATTCTTCGAAGTGGCTAGATCACGCATCTGTCTCTCTAAATATTTTTCGTTTTGATGAGATTTAGTAAAGGCTGCTTCAAAACCTTTTTCACGTTTTTCTTGAGTTTTGAAAAAGTTGGGTTGCTTTTGTAAGCATTCAAAATCCTTGGTTAACAGTGCATTTTTACTTTTTAAGTCCTTATTTAATGCACAACATTCTTCAATTTGGGATTGCTGGTCTTTAAGTAATAGAGCAAGATTTGGATGAGGCAAAAGTTCGGCTTGTTCAATAGAAGTCACAACATGATCATTATTTAGATCCTCAAGTATAACCACGGAGTCAATTTGATTATCAAAGGAAACCATAAGGTCATCTTGATCGTCAAATGTAACTACAGGGTCTATTTGAAAATCGTCGGAATGAGATGTAAATGACTCATTTTGAACATTCTGAACCTTGTCGGATTCAGATGTTGGCGAAGATATTAGATCAGAGATAAATATGGTTTGTTCGGGTACCTGAGACAAGCCATCAGTGTCATACACTTGGCCTGTGTCACTCATGTGTAACTCATGCATATTAGCCATCAACATAACTGCTGCATTGGCCTGCAAGTCCTCCATATCATCATCTGAGTCTGCATTTGCCATAAAACTCTGTTCTTTGTCTGTGAGAGATCCACCAGCTTCATCCTTAAGAGCCAACAGAAGTGCCTCTTTGAAATAAGCACTGCCCCTAGTCCTCGGCTTTGGGCATGCATTAGCCAGGTGTCCCTTCTCATTGCAGTTGTAGCATCGAAGACCATTCAACCCATTCTGAGCATTTCCCTGTTCCACCACTGGAGCTTTGTTGTTATTCCGACCCACAGCATTAAACCCTTGACCACCGCCCATCTGACGACCATATCCACGATTCTGAACTTCAACTCGTCCATTGTTTACAACAGCCTGATTTCGTGTGTTAGATGAGGAACGAATACGATTGTTGGTTTTGTTGGTATAACGGCCAAAAGCATTAGCAATCATAACAAATCCTTGTTGCAATGCGTCGAACGGATCGATGTCCTCATTAGCATCACTGACAATTGGTTGAGCATTGTTGTTGTTGTATGGAACCAGTTGATTTTGTTGAGAGGCAGTTGGTTGAGTTGCTTGTTGAGGAGGATAACTTTGTTGAGCATATAAGGCAAGTTGTTGATTTTCCGGATGTGTAGGTGGGGCAATTTGAGCACGGATAATCCTTTCCCGATCAACTTCCTTTTCATGAGGCTTCAAGTAATCGTACAACAATCCATATGTAGAATGATGCATATTCTTCGCTTGACGGAGAAAAATGACATACTTCTCCCATTCAGGACCAAGACTACTCAGGAACTTAGTATGCACTGCAATTCTTGGCATGATGATGTTGTGTTTATCCAAATCATTGATGATGTCTGAAAATCGATGATGATAAGACTCTAGTGTCTCTCCAGGTTCAATCATGAAGTGTTCATAAGCCAAGTAAATTTTGGATTCCAAATCCTCCTGATTGAGTACAGATCCTTCCATAAGAAGATGAATATGTTCCCACATTTCCTTTGCAGTCTTTTGAGCATCAACACTTCGAAGAATTAGGTTAGGTAATCCTAAAAGGATATATTGCATTTCAAGCTCATCAGCTTCATAGTGTAGAAGTTATGTTTGATTTAAATCTGCAACAGTAGCAATGTTTGTTTGTTCATCTCTTGGTGGATTTGCATTAGGATCTTCGGGTACAATGACAGTAGGCATCTCAAATGGACCTTCCAAGATAACCTTCTTTAAGAACTTTCCATGTGGCTTCTTCAGATCACAAAACCTAAAGAACCTTATCACCCATTGATCATAGTTTCCTGGAGTGAGCATTGGAGGTCTATCAAGTGATCCAGCCTCATGAATTGATTGTTGGCTGCTTAAAGCTTCACACATCTTTGCAAACCAAGTGGGTTCCTTCATAGTGTTCCTTGATGGATGTTGATTGAAGTCATTTGTGTAGGGTTGAACTTGAAGACTTGGCGGTGTTTGAACCATTTGTGGTGGAGGAATTGCTCCAATTTGTGGAGTATGTTGTTGATTAAATTGTTGTTGATAAATTGCTTGTTGTTGATTCCATTGTTGATGTTGTGGACTTAGTTGTTGTTGTCGTTGAGAATAAGTGTAAGGGAAATAGTTAGAGTATGGTGGTTGTGACATGTTGAAACCTTGTGTTGGTAAAAATGGATCTTTGTAGTCGAATGAACCTTTGTTGATGAAGTGTCCTTAGGCGTAGAAATCACAAAAAACCAAGTGGAACTTATGCGTAAAAACACCAAAGTTACGCGTAACAAAGAGAGTTACGCGTAGTTTTAGCTTACGCGTAAGTATGGAAAAGACTCTAAAGTTAGGCGTAGACACAAAGTTAGGCGTAGAAAGTTAGGCGTAGGATTACCTTATGCGTAAGACTAGGCTTAGGCGTAAGATTAATCTTATGCGTAGGATTTCTACCGTAAGCTTTATGCTTATGCGTAAGATTAGGGTTTTACCCCAAGTGATCTTTTACACTTCACAGTGCAAAAGATATCCAAAGTCGACGTATTTTCAGGCTTATCCAAGCAAGAAAACACGGAGTAAACCACGAAACTGAAGATCAAACCACGGATAAAGTTACGCGTAAGATTAGGGTTTTGATACGCGTAATCTTACTCGTAAAAATGATTATGCCCAAATTTGTTTCTAAACCAGATTTTTGTTATGGAATAGCGTCAAAGGTACCAAAATAACACAAAAGTGTGAACCTTGATGAACCAAAACAGCTAAACGGGTTATGCGTAGAACGATACCCACGAACAAAAACAAGCATAAAAACTTAGATCCACGCGTAAAGGTTGAAACTTTTTGCCAAAAACAAGTATTTTAACACCTTAAAACGTTGAAAGTACAAGAATCTTGGATTAAAAAATGTAAAAAACAAGTTTTTAAGCGAACCAAAGTAGTATGTTATTCTACGCGTAGGACCAAAACCCACTTCAAGAAATAACGATTCACCCAACTAGTAGGCGATTGATACCACTGTTTGGTCACTAGTTTTACAACACAAGCTTACAAGAAAGAGATTAAGGCGATTGAACAATAAACCAAACACACACACACACACACGATATAGTGAGACGGTTACACGTAAAGTGTAGGTGAAAGAAATAACTTGAACAACCAACCTTCAAATGAAGGTTTACAAGAGTATTTATAGGCAAGGAGCTAGGGCAACACTCCCACTCCTTCCCTTTTCCTTATTGGACATGGGCATAAGCTTATGGGCCTTCTACATAAGCTAAACCTTAAACAAACATAAAGGCCATAATAAACTACCTATTACATATGAGAAACTAACACTTGAATTAAGGTTTAGGAGTGATTCCAACATAACATTAGACTCCTATGGAGATAAAATTACTTCCTACCAAGGCCTTAGAGCTTGATACCATACGTGTCATAATAAGCATCCAAATTTCCTGAAAGATCGTAAACCTGATCCGCATAGTTATCATAATCATAATCATAATCATCATAATCATCTTCACGATCATGACCGACACCAAATAGATTACTCGACTCATCAAAGGTGTTCAAAACCTCATCTTCATCACTATCAGAATCCACAATCTCTCCCACCTTAGTGAATGGGTTAACCCTCTTAGTAAAAGAAGTAGACGGAAAATCGTTATTATAACCTTGATAATTAACCTTTTTAATAGGATTACCATTATCATCAACAAGAGTAGCTTTCCCGTCAATAAGAAGCCTTTCAAACTCCACAATTTTCTCAACAATAGGGGTAGGACCAACCTCGTTAGCTTCTATTGACTCACTTACAAGCGGATCTTGTGATACATTACCTGTCTTGAGAGACTCAGCCTCCTTTGCTTCAATTGTATTACCAGAATCCTCCACCTCAGTAGGATTGCCACAATCATCAGAATCGATCGTATTTAGTGCAGCAAAAGGATTAGATGTAGCAATCTTCGTCCCACTCGTACTAGCCACATCAGTGGCTTTCTTCTTTGCATTATCCACGTTCTTGGGTTCAGGAGAAGGTGCTTTAGGTTGATACCTAAATTTACGACCCACTTTAGTATAACCTCCCTTACTTGGAACATTTGGACCACCATTCCTACCCTTATTCTTGTTAGTGACAGTTTGATAACCATCATTAACAGTCTGTTTAGGCTGAATAGGAAGTGGAACATATTTAGGACAATCAATCAGCGTATAACCAAACAATTTAAACCTATCACACCGAGGCGGTTTCCATTCGTATTCAACCCGAATCTTCTCAATAGTAGATCCTGTCCCATCAAGTAATGGTATCTCAACAGTGATGCTCTCCCTAAGAACCTGATCTGCCTTAACTTCAATCAAGCACCTAGCAAAACTACTTCGACCCCATGATTCCAAGCACATTTGACTATTGTAAGAATCTAACATTTTTGGTGTACCAATCAATGTAGCTAGGAGGCTGAGACCATCATCAGAAAACATAGCAAGGGGCACATCATGGAATTTAACCCATATCAGAATATTAGTCAAATCCTCTTTAAGTAGATTAGTATTCAAAGTCCACGTTTTAAGAATAATTGGCACATTCCTAATCATCCACGGTCTGTTTTCAAGCACATCATCAACTCCTTTACGAGTGAAAAACTTAAAGAAAAACAACCGCTTCGCATTCATCATAACCTTTTGAATACCATACTTGGCCCATGTATTACGAACATAATAATCAACAACCGGAAAAGCAATACGTTTACCAAGGAAATAACCATATAGGGTATTCTCAAATTTAGAGTTTACCTCCTCAACGACTTTCCTAGGAATGGAGAGATCGACCCCATTAGACTTTTTACTACTCTCCAACCTATGAAAATTAGATTTGCGCTTCGTCGAATCAATTGACGTAGCACCGTTAAAATTTGCAGAATTCGTACCACTTGTAGCACCAACATACGACATAGGTAATGTATTAACCTCAACAGATTGGACAATTGGGGTAGCACCGGTTAGTTTGTCCATAGGTGAAGAAGCATAATTCTTATGCAAAGGAGAGACATGTGCCCTTCCAGCTTTACGAGCTACACTATACCATCACTACTAGGTAGATTAGCACCCCTAGTGGTGTCGTCGACACCGTAAACAGTAGATGGACCAAACATATCATTATTCGTAGTACCTATATTGTCACTTAGAGATGGGAAATCTTGCATATTCAAGATACTCGTAACACCAACATGCCCAACATCCCAAAACGCCGAATCATCAATACAATCAGGCCGTAAACTAGACGCATGTGAAACCGGCTTCACATCCAAGTTAGTGTTCCCACCGTTAGGGAAAACAGTTGGGTACACCTCACTTGTAGCCACATGAGGCTCGTTAACAGCAGCTCCATGTAACAATGCATCAACATCAACATCAACAGTAGCAATATTCACATTAGACACAGGTTGTTGCATATAAGAATTCGTCTCTCCCAACTTTGACATCACAAACAACAAACTCAACGAACAAGACACGTAATACCAACAGCAGAAAAGTGATCGACTGATCTTAACTCAGAACGAAAAAACCCTAGTTTACAACTAGGGTTTATAATTCATTAAGGCACAATTAACTTACATGATGTTGATGATGTCCCAAGATCGGTTCAATAAGTATAGTAAACAGAAGATGAAACCGAAGGATGGATACCCTAAACTAGCGATTAGATAAACCCTAAAAGAAACAAAAAACGGTCGTATAATTAAACCCAAAACAACTAAGAATCAAGATAGATCATATACTGGATATAATCAATACAAGATTCAGGATTGTAAGGGGAAGAACTCTAGATCGATTAGAGAGATTTAGGGTTAAAAATTGGATCGCAAATCGCCAGGCCTTTTTAGGGGGAGGGTTTTTGTTATGTACCATATGTTGTGTTTTTGTATCTTAAAGATTCGACTTGTATCAGTATCAATATCACAAGCATATACATGTCTTTATAAAGCATTTATGGTTGTGGACAGGATCATATCCTCTTAAGTCTTAAGTTTTACAAGTATATGAATCCTCTATTTATACGTGAAGCTAACCAATTTTTTGTGAAATCTGATGTAATCCCAACTTCCATATACTCGACATACATTTTTGTGGATGATTTATTATGTGGAGCATGAAAAACTATACCAATTGTAATTACTTGTGTCTAACTAAATACAGTCATCACACACGATGACACGAACTCATACCTATTTATATCATTCTCTTAGTCTCTAGAGTGAATAATAATTAATCGCACAGCGAAGGCCATTTCAAAAATAATTATATCGATTTGATGACTCTAGCTAGGGCCCATAAACAAGAAATCAACAAGATGTTTGTTGGAAATGTTTAACACAATACGACATATTATGGTCAAGTATATACTGTAATACTTAATCTATACTTGACCATCAAAAGGGGTCGAATCAACAGCCAAAGTTTAGTTGAAAGGACAAAATGGTCCCTGTGGGTTTGCGAAAACTACATGCATCGTCCCTAGGCTAAATTACATAAGTGATCCCTGTTGTTTGGAAAAAATTGCGTCCATCATCCCTTACATAACAGATTCCATAACGGATTCCATAACAAAAAAAACAAATAAAAAACATAAGTCCATGATAATAAAATCATATAGCACCAACAGAAAATCCAAATAAATAAAGCTATGAATATAAATAATCTTGTAAATACCAAACATCACACCCTGATCCTTTTCGCTCTTTGCACATCTCAGATTCAACTCGAAAACCCATTTTATACTATACCTGATGTTGCACATCTCGGGTTCAACTGAACCCACTTCACAACAATAATCCCAAACATTGATTCAAACCCATTTACCATCACAGTCGCCCCATTTCCGACAATACTCCCAAACTATTATAAATATCAACTCCGGTTCACACCTATTTACTAACTCAGTTGTCTCCCTGTTTCACTCACCATAAACCTTATCATTACCTCCCTTCAAGGTCACCCCAGTTCTATTCCCTACGGCTTGTTCACCGGCTCTATTGCTTGAGATACCGCACGATTTGAAGGTTTAGAGGCTTGGTATTCTAGGTGTGATGGGATAACGATTTTGACACGATTCTTTGGTGTGTATTTGAATTTGAGTCGGTTTCTTTTAGGTATGTGTGAGTGTTGCTGTTTTGGATAAATCGAAATCTGGATTTGATGGATCCGTTTTTTTTTTTTTTTTTTGGTTTGTGTTTAGATCGAAATCTGGATTTGATGGATCTGTTTTTTTTTTTTTTTTGGTTTGTGTTTAGATCAGTGTGGGTGAGGATAAGAGTTTATCATCTTTTTTATTTGTGTGGAAGATTTGTGTTGTGTGGAAGATTTGTGTGGTATAATATATACTTGGACAAAGGATGCAATTTTTATAAATTTAAAGGTAAAATGGTCATCACAATTTTATTTTACTCAAAGGAAGACAAGAATTTCAAGTTTAATGTCTAGAAGAGCTATTTTTTTTGTTCGCTACATCGAACTGACATTTGTGACAAGTATGATGCTTTAATAGGTTATTAGCCCTATTATTTTTTAGTTGTTGTGTAATGGCAACACAATTGTATCAGTAACATACTTAGCTAGAAGTTAGATTACAAAAGTATACTGTAAGAGGTTTTTACAAGCTTATATGGAATCAACATGACCAAAAGGATGGAACAAATTTGGGATACTTGTCTAAAAATACTTTTTTAAGTAGCATGACAATTTTATATGAGTCGTATGACAATTTTATCCTTTCAAATTATATAAATGATCTTTGTGAGTTTGCGAAATTGCATCCAACGTCCTTAGGGTAAATTACATAAATGGTCCACGCCGTTTGGAGAAAATTGCGTCCACCGTCCCTAACTTTTTTTCGATTTTGTTTCCAAAATTTTTATTTAGTTTGTTTTTTTTTCGAAATTTTGTTTCAAATTTGTTTTTCATAATTTTTTGTCAAAAAATTTTTCTGAAATCTTTTTAGAAACTTTTTTTTGTGAAAAAAAAACAAACGTTTTCCGATAAAAAATTTTCACTTGTGACAAAAAAAAAGTTTCTAAATTTTTTTTTCACATGTGCCGAAAAAAAAATTTCGAAAAAAATTGAAAAAGAAAATTTCAAATGAAAACGGACGAAAATGTATAAAATAGGATGATAAAAAGTTTTTTGACAAAACAATTTTGAAAAAAAAATTCGAAAAACAAATTTTGAAAAAAAAATCAAAAAAAAGTTTAAGGACGGTGGATGCAATGTTCATCAAACGACAGGGACCATTTATGAAACTTACCCTAGGGACGGTGGATGCAATTTTCAAAAATCCGAAGGGTAAAATGGTCATCATAGGTTTTTACTAATCACATAAAGACAAAAATGTCAACATTAGTACTTAAAAGAGTTTTTTTTTTTTTTAGTTCGCTACTTAAAAGAGTATTTTTAGACAAGTATTATGTTTTTTAACGGTATTACCCCCAACAAATTTAGCATATTCGTTGGAGCAAAATTATTAAGGTTTTAGAACTTTAGATGTAATAAAATCTTTAAATACGTAAAGAAAACTGTAGATTATTACTAAAGTCGTTTTTATATTTTTAAGATGGATAGTCGATTACCCACGCATAGCGGCGACGGTGTATAGTTTTCGACAACTTCGATTTGTGTATGATTTTTATTCTGCGTATCTATGAGTGTAATTTAAAGATAGCAATCATTTTTTGTGTGCACCTTTTTCTGTTTTATAAACAAACTATTATGATGAAAGTGAAGCAGATTATTAGTGGTTCTTGTTTGATTTGTTGGTGGTTCAACGACAATTTAATGGTAGTAGTTCACGGGAAAATAAATGTGTGTTTTTTTATCTGTGTAATTCAGTTTTGTGTCCCATTGCTTGACTAGTTAAATATAATTGCTATACGTTTTTACTAAGCAAATTTATACTTATTATCGGCCTATTGACCCATTTAGCCTCCTTTAGCAGCTAGGCTCACACATGTATGAAGTTCTTTTTTGCTTTAAGGCTCATTTATTTGCTCCTAACACTTTCAGTAATGATATAGCTTAGAACTTCCTCCGTTGTGCATTCATGCTTAAAAAAAAGTTTCAATTCTCTCCTGCCAAACAAAGTAGCCTAAAGCTGGAAGAATAAGTCTATTAATCACATTTCAGATACTATTCTTGATAGGTTTGGAAGCCAGATAGCTCATTTTTTTTTTTTTTTTGAACGGCTGATTAGATTAAAAAAGAAACTAGCAAGGAGATAGCATTACAAAGGAAATTTTAACCAATCATTCCAACTACAATATAAACTACCTCTATGCTTAAGCCAAGAAAAGGAAAACATACGAATACAATCAAAGATATCACTCTTTCTCAAGGACTGAGAATTAAAAGTGATGTTGTTACGGTACCTCCAAGTAAACCAAAGGGTAGTCGCGATGATGACAAACATACGACGCTTTTTATCTCTAGACATGGGCCACGAACTCCACCAGACGAGCCAATGCGTGTTGGACTCAAAATCTGGTAAAGAGCTATTACACCATATGCGAACAGCCCTCCATATTTCTTTGGCGATATCGCATTTGAAGAAGACATGCTGATTAGACTCCACCAAAGCGTTACATGAGGGACAAGAGATTTCCGGAATTTCAATACCTCGAAGAGAGAGATTTAGACGATGAGGAAGCTTATCTAACTTCAAACGCCACATAAAGATATTCACTTTTCGAGGAAGGTCTTTGTCCCATGTAGTCGTGAAACCTAAGGATGGAAGGAGATGGTCATCAATTAATTGACGAAGAGCACCAACAGTAAAGACACCTTCATTGGCCAAAGACCAAATGCATTTGTCAATATCAGCTTGAATGTCAAAGTGGCTGATCTCGACTAACAATTCGTTAAGATGGGCTGAGTTTCGAACGCCAAGATTATTAGACCAATTCCATGTCCATTGCCCATTATTAATACGATCTATAATCAAACAATCCTTTTCTTGTTCCAAGCGAAACAACCTGCTATATCGAGAGCAAAGAGGCGAAGAACCAAGCCAAATGTCTTTCCAAAAACGAGTGTGTGAACCACATCCGACTTGAAAACGTATGGAATCCACAGGGAGAATGTTGCTCGAATGAAGATAGTTGGAAGAACCGACGATTTTTGCCCATAAACCGTGTGATTGCATCCATTAATGTCGAAGCCACCCTCTATCCCATGCAAAGTTTTGATGACTTTAACCCACAAACTGTTCAAGTTTGAATACATTCTCCACCGCCATTTTTGAAGCAAGGCTAAGTTGAAGGATTTTAAACTTCCGATGTTAAGACCACCCTTTTCAAAAGAAGCAACAACATTAGGCCATTTCAACCAGGCTAATTTTCTGTTATCTTGCGAGCCACCCCAGAAAAAAGTTGCACGCATTTTCTCTAAAGAATTCAAAACTGAAACGGGCACTTTAAAGATGGAGAAATAATAAATACCGAGGCTACCAAGAACAGACTTAATGAGAGTGAGACGGCCGCCAAAAGAAAGAAGATTAGCCTTCCAACCAGATAGCTTTGCTTTAAATTTATCAATCAAAGGCTTCCAATTCTCAATAAGAGACATGTTGCATCCAATAGGCAATCCAAGGTATGTAAAAGGAAGTGTACCCGCGGCGCATCCGGTGTTAGAAGCCATGAGGTGAACATCAACATTAGACACACCAATACCATAAATATTAGACTTGTGAATATTTAACTTGAGACCAGAAGCCAGATAAAAAAACTTGGAACACTCGAATAATATTATCCAAATCTCGTCTACTCCAATCCGTTGTGATCACAACATCATCAGCAAAAAATAAATGGCTAAGAGTTTTAGTGGGAAGAGCCAAAAGTAATACCTCGAATCAAACCAGATTGGACAGAATCAGTGAGAATCCCGTGAAGACCCTCCATGATGATAATAAACAAGAAGGGAGATAGAGGGTCACCTTGCCTTTGTTGAGTTTATGATATATATATAACATACAATAAACAAGTAAACATCAAGAGTACACAGCGGAAGACTTAAGATCATAACAAATAGATTAATTAACTGAAAGTATGCGTAACGTACCTCTTGCGAATATCAAATCCCTCGAGCAAAGCAAAACAACCCTCGAGCAAAGCAAACCAAAGAAGTACTTATTGGTGTAAGAATAATGTCTTACAACCACGTTCTTGTACACACGAATTAACCAAACGAATCAAGCGATTGCTAGATCTAACACAAGTCCTCGTTTAAGAAAAACGAAACCAAACTCCCTTACTTGGGGTGTTCGGCCGAATAATGGACTAGAGAGAGGAGAGGAGAGATCTAGGGTTAATTCAATGCACAAGTGTATGAAACCCTAGAACCTACCCCTCCTTATATACTAGTAGGTAAACTTAGGGAACAAGTTTGTGAATTAGGCTTTGTATAGGCCCTATGGCCGGCCACCAATGAAAGCCCAAAGCCCAATCCATAACTTTTCCAAGTTTTCCATTTCTAGTCCTTCTCTTTTCCATTTAACGGTCGTTAGTCATTTTTCCGTTAAATACTTAACGATCGTTAACCGGACGTAATGTGTAATAATTAATCGTAAACATAAACATTAATTATTAACTTTAATTCTCATTCGCTAATGTGTGCAATCCCGTGGTCACGAGTTCGAATCCGGACATTCACATGTTCGTAAATATATACATTTCCAACAGCTCCCACTTGGATATGTTTACAAAACGTGAAATGACATTGGTTAGCGTCTAGCAACACGCCAATGCCCCCGGTACAACTCGTGTATGGTTTTCTGGAGAAAAACCAAGTTTGATGATTCATCATCATATTCATCCTTTTGTTTCTAATACCATGTTAATAAGAATATGGATCTCACTCATTTCTTAATTAACTATTCTGTTTCTCACTTTATGTGATTGATTAAGATTACCAATTCTTCTGAACATATTCCAGAAGACCTTGGGCATGGCCATGCAAACATCTTAACAACCCTACGAGGGGCCCAGTAGTATTATACTTCAAAATAAATTTGAAGGAAACAAATCCCATTTTGACTACAAGCAGGATTCATAAATTTCGCAACACTTCTGAAAACAACCCTTATAACTACCAGTTACGTATAGCGTTAGATTGCTTCACAAAAATGCACTACATCCATGACATATCTCTTGTATCTCAAGTCAGAGGATAAATATCCATGATATACTTAATGACAAAGATCCATAAAGTATCATCATGTGGGTGGGATAAGTCCTATACTCAATTCATTGAATATCATCTGAAATTAGTCATGCTACGCATCAATATACTTTCAAGTATATTCTAACTAATACTCAGATTTGTCTTAATTCAATATCATTCCCATGTTATTGATTGACAACGGACTATTTAGAATAACTTAAGTTATTCATGGATTTAAACATGCAAACATAGGACACAATATTATAAATGAAATTAAACGTATACCGTACTTTAATTCATTATAAATAATAATTGTTTAACATCCTTTATCCAAATACTAAATAGATCAATGCATGATAATACTAGTTAATGAATTTTGCCACAAGTCATGAGAATCATACTTGTTGACAAGGCATAATTTCAATTAACTTTGATCTATAGGAATTTTGAGAATACTTATTTCAAAAATTCAATAAGTGAATTTCTTGTATATGTTTACACATATCTTGATATTGTCATATCATTCCATAAGGTGCGTGATAACCTGAACCACCCTTTTATGACAATCATCTTTCAAAACTTTAAAGTTTTAAAGTATTCTTTTTCTTTAATGTATAATGCAACTATGCTCCTAGTTGAGCATAACTAGTCAACATGGTCATCATCAAGGATACCATGACTAGAATTGAGTGTCATCTCAATTATACCAGCATCATTGTGTACAACAATATGCTCTTTAAACGTCCGTAAACTTCGAACAGTTATAGTGTAATGTTGGTGCCTACCAAACTCAAGTTTGTTGGCAATGACAATTATGAAATAATTGCCATATTTCCATCCATAGAATCTAGGAGCATCTCCAGACTGTGGAATGTGATTCTAAATCCAAACATATTCCTTTTAAAATATTTATTACACTAACAACTTTCAATGTTGTCAAATCATCTTGTAATCAAGCATGACACAACAATCTTATACACAACATGATGTTCATGATGAATCTTCAAGTTAAACTTTAAGATCTCATCTATCTTGTCAAAGATATGTATTCATCATGTTCTATTAGACTCATTTATTTACCGCATATGTTTATAATAATAAACATATTTTTCAAGGTTATATATCTTATTTTCAAATCTTACAAACGAAGTTCATTCCCAACTAAAACTTAATTTAGGTGAAATGTAGTTGCCCATACAACATATAAGATTTAAAATAATACTCCCACTAGCTTTTAGGAATACTTATGAGCTATCTTATTTTAATTATTAAATCAAACATGGATTTAATATTAAACATAAGAAACATCCCATAGATGCTTGCATATATCCATTCATGGATTCTTGCAGTTTGTACATATCCAAGGATTATTTGAATTCAGAAAACTTCTTTGTATTACTCATCGTCCTCGCAAAAGTAATTCCACAACAAAGAGTTATGACATTCATTGTCAAAATTTCATATCAATGAAACTAAGTATGACAATTATAATCTTTATACTTCTATTTAATGTATCTAGTAAAGAATATTCGATCATAGTTAATTGCTTAAATATGATTAATATTATTATCACTAGACATGCATTAAATATGTGTACAATATTGTCCATATGATTTCTACATAAAGATTTAAACCACTAGGGTTTCCATCCTTTGAAGAAACTCATATTCATTATTAAGATAGACCAAGTATCTAAAGTTGATTATCTTTATGGACAGCATCTCAACATTCATAGTATGATTGATTTACCATAATTCAACATTTGATAAATTCATCATTATGATTAACAGGCTTACCATGATCCTGTAACTCATATTCCTCAGCATATTAAATATCTGAGATATCCTTACGAATCTATGAATGACAATTCCATCATATTAAGGTCTATCATTTTCATGTTTAGCCTCATTATGATATTTGCTAGTGCATTTTAGAAGATTATGTATTTTTGTAATTCAATCTTTCAAGATCTAAACAAAAAATCCCACTTGCCTTTTAAAAATTTAAAGATCACCTTTAAATAGTTTATCAAGTAGAGCAACAATACATTGTTCTCTTTTGGGATACTACAAAAAACATTGACAGTTCCTAACATTAGTTTGTTACAACTCACTCTATAAGTAGTTTAACAAATTCAGAACTTCATTTATAAGACTTAATGTGATTCATCACATTCCATAAACAAATGGTGTCTTATCAATCTTCTAGATTGGAGTCTTATTGAGTATATTCAATCTATACTCAATCTTCTAACCTTGATAACATGTGGAAGAAACTATAGTTATCTTGAATCAAACATGCCAATAGATTTTGATTCTTCTAACTGAACATACCATAAAACTATGGTATTTCATTAGAATTAATATTGTAAGAAAATCTAACAATATTTTAGATAACCATCTACTCTATGGCTTACCTATTTACCAACAAAGTAAAACTTAATGGTACAATAGAATTACCAAATCAATTGCATGCATTATAACACAAGTATTTTGACCAAGTCAAAAGACATATCAGTTATAATCCCACTATACGTTATAAGTCATTGATCAACTCATTGACTTCATGCAAATGTCTTAAAACATAGAAAGTTAACGTCTTACTTTATATTGTAAGTCTTTAAAAGACTTTATGTTTGTGACTTTACAAAATCATAAACATTTATAATTAAAGTAATTATGAACACCACCTCAGGTTTCAATTAATATTTCAAGTTAATAATTACTACATATATTTAAGTCATTCAACGAATACTTAAATTCAAAGTAGTATTAGATTACTTCATTTAATTATGTCATTCCATGAAATGTTCCATGTAAGAAACTGCAGAATCATCCATGCTCGTTCTCACGACACGTGGATATTTTACCTTGGGCTACAATCTAGTTCACGTTCTCACGTAACATAAATTGTAACTACAAGTGTTTCTTAAATATTGAATGACATAAATATTTAAAATAAATTAGTCTTTGTTATCATCTTGACACATGTTCTTAATAGGGCAATCATACATATTTAAATGTATACTTCCTATTAGAACGTAATTCTCTTACTTTTCAGTCAAGAGAATACATATTAAATCATATTAATATGTATTGTACCTTGCACACAATAAAGATTTCTCCCACTTGTGCATGGAACAATCATCATGTAACATATAAACAACACGATACACGTTCGTTTATTTGATTAATATGATTTGTGTCATAGATATAACTAGTAGATTTAGGACTATATTGATTTGTAAGGAAACGCACATGACAATCCTTAAAAAAACATAAGTGCCTACAATTGGAAAGTAATTATCTTTTGAAGATAATCTGGGTTACTACACAGGAAATAAGGCTTGTAGCTCCCACTGAATTAGAAATCATTAAAACAACTTCTTATTCAGTAATGCAACACAAATGCTCCCACTGAATCTGACAACATTGTAAGTGTTGCATAACCAGTGAAAACAACTTGCTTGCTTTTTACTTTCTTACACCTTTAAAGAACCATACGTAATCATTACTAAGGTACTAAAAAGTGTATTCTACTCTTTGAATGATGGGTTATCCATCAATGTTATTAACTTGAAAAATTGGGTATGCAATTTCTTCCTTAACAGGTCTACCATCCCCATACTGGTATGTAGCACCTTTAAAGGTTAAAGTAAACCAACTAGATAAATTAAGCTAGTTTTCCTTTTACCAATTTTCGAGGTAATTAGTCTAGCTTCTAATTTAGTAACTCATATACATGTTTTCCAGTTAACCAACATTCATGTTTGTTACAAAAGGATTCATTCACCTAATGAAGGTAATGAAATATTTATGGAAAATATGACGTGCAATTCATTGCTATGAGTTACATTAGAATTTAGACAATTCAAAACGTTCCTATTATACCTTTCTCATTCATGAAAAGGAATAGGATTGAGTCTAATTCTTCTCCCATGGAAAAGAGACTTCGTTTGTCTTTTCAGTAAATTATTCTCGATCAAACATTTGTTTGAAAGCAGAATGGAGCAATTTACTGATCAAAGACTAAACTTTGTTTACGGTTAAATGTTGCAATTATACATTCAAAAGAATTACAAAATTCAATTTTAGTATTTTCGATAATTAACCTTTTTCAAGAAAATTAATTACCCATGGTTCATAAGCATATAACCATTTAATTTCCACTGAAAAACTAGGATCCAAATTGTCATAATCTCATCACATCAGTTGATCTGCTAGTAATGAACCTTATACAAAATGGTAGAGCTTTTGCTCAATTGCCAATTTCAATTGCAATTCCTAGATTTATGGGATTTACATATAGCCAATTTCAATTGCCATGTAAACATGTTTTATCCCATCTTATGCCTTGAGTTGCCAGTTCTCACTACAAAACTCAATTAAGTTGTCCAACTTAAGAAACTGCAAAATCGTCCATGCCCGTTCTCACGACACGTGGACATTTTACCCTTTGATTACGATCTAAGTCACGATCTCACGCAAATAAAAGGTAATCTTAGGTGTTTCCGTTTCGTTGGATGGCATATAACTTAAATTAAAGGGTAATTGTTTTGATGTTAAATCAAATATGTACAAAGATGTCATGCATTCATCTTTGTAGCATAGTTTTTATTAAAACATTTATATCTTGTTTTAATGTATAAGCTTTTCATCATCAAACTTTAATTGAGGTATTGGGTTCACCAATCAAGGAATTAGTGTTAATTATCATCCATTATACCGTACTTTTGCATAAGTGTAAACACTTAGTGTTTCGGATAATTACCACCTAAGTGGCGCATGGAATCAATACTAATTCGCCCTTAAGATGAGCTTGCACATTTAATGACTTACTAAGTAGCTCCACTCGAACTTACAGGGGGCATAGGACCAGGTACGTGCTAAAGCACAACCTTAGACATCCATTCAGTGTGACTGTGCGCACTTCTTTAAACCCCTTTTATTAGTTCATTCTCATGGGTGAGCCGTTCAGTCATTTGTACCAAAGTCATCAATCAATTAAATGATTATGATTACTATTCTTAAAATTGCATGTTTCAACATTGTTTAGATCAGTTTATTTTTCTTGTAAAAATACCCTTGTTACAAAACACAAACAAGCAAGTATTTAAAAAAATAAACAAATAAACAATAAATGCATAACAAATAAAGTCATGCATATCAATTAGCCACATGCAAACGGTTTAGATAAATCCTATTAATTAACCAATTAATATATATATTGAGGTCTTCCCCAATTTTAGATCTATCAAAATTAGTGTATATCACTTAACCACGAAAGACATACAATAAAAGCATATCCATGATAAAACATGCATGTAATTATCATGGACATAAAATTACACTTAACAATTAATGCAATTAAATCAAAGTTACGCATATACACATAAAGTTGTATGCATCTTAGGGTTTCTAATCCAATTAAAACAATAGTTTACAAAACCTAATTAGGGCACAAAATAAAAAACGCCCCCCCCCCCCTCAAAATTAGGGTTTAGGTTAAGCAAACCCTAGATCTAAGCATACAAATAATAACACATTCATGTTTATTTTAATTATGTGTTTCAGTAATTAATTACTTGTTATACAAGGCTCGTGATGCCACTGTTGAGTTTATGATATATATATAACATACAATAAACAAGTAAACATCAAGAGTACACAGCGGAAGACTTAAGATCATAACAAATAGATTAATTAACTGAAAGTATGCGTAACGTACCTCTTGCGAATATCAAATCCCTCGAGCAAAGCAAAACAACCCTCGAGCAAAGCAAACCAAAGAAGTACTTATTGGTGTAAGAATAATGTCTTACAACCACGTTCTTGTACACACGAATTAACCAAACGAATCAAGCGATTGCTAGATCTAACACAAGTCCTCGTTTAAGAAAAACGAAACCAAACTCCCTTACTTGGGGTGTTCGGCCGAATAATGGACTAGAGAGAGGAGAGGAGAGATCTAGGGTTAATTCAATGCACAAGTGTATGAAACCCTAGAACCTACCCCTCCTTATATACTAGTAGGTAAACTTAGGGAACAAGTTTGTGAATTAGGCTTTGTATAGGCCCTATGGCCGGCCACCAATGAAAGCCCAAAGCCCAATCCATAACTTTTCCAAGTTTTCCATTTCTAGTCCTTCTCTTTTCCATTTAACGGTCGTTAGTCATTTTTCCGTTAAATACTTAACGATCGTTAACCGGACGTAATGTGTAATAATTAATCGTAAACATAAACATTAATTATTAACTTTAATTCTCATTCGCTAATGTGTGCAATCCCGTGGTCACGAGTTCGAATCCGGACATTCACATGTTCGTAAATATATACATTTCCAACAGCCTTAACCCACACCTAACATTGAACTCGGAAGTGGGGCTTCCATTAATCAAAATCGAGGTCCTAGAAGAATCAAGGCAAGCTTTGATCCAAGACCTCCACGTTGATCCAAAACCGAGATTATGAAGCATAAAATCTAAGTATTAGAAGTGATGGTCATTCACGTTTAGGAACTTTGTAACGTGTGTTAGATATCGTGCTAGAATAGTCAACTGGCTCGTGGATTGGGTTAAGCTAAATGGTTAATCGTTTAGTTAAGCTAGCCTTGTATAAGTTCATGTAACCCAATCCATGTCCAAACCCATCTCACGGCCCATGGCCAAGCCTTAGGGCATTATGTTACTTGTACTATAAATACCCCTCAAAGTCTATCACATAAAATTTTAGTCTAAATTTTAGGGCTAATGGCTTGATAATGTCTCATAGTTGTCATGATTTCTTTCTATATGCATCAAACAATTTTTTTATTTTTATTTATTTTTTTTTTATTTTACTTTTTTTGCTATTCTCTGTACTAAACTTATTTTTTTTTTGTATTTTTTGAGTATTTTGTGACCAATTTGCCCTTCATTTTATTAACTTGGGAGGGGCAAAATTGTCATAAAATACACAAAAGATATCAAAAATGCAAGTTTAGTAATAGACTAGGAAAAAAATTTTGTTCGATACGTATAAAAAAAAGGGAATTATGACACATTTATCGGCCATTAGCCATAAAATTTATTAACCCGGATAAATTTTTTTTGATCATAATCAATTTATCATTTCCGATTTTTAAAATATATATCGTAATCATCTATTTCAAGTTTGTTGGAAAAAAATCTTTGCTGCAAAATCGCTGCAAAGAATTTCCCTTGCAATTTGCTTAGTAAGTTAGTGTTTTGCTTAGTAAGTTAGTGTTTTGCCACAGTCGAAAAACATTTCAATCTAGGGGCCTTCAATCTATTGAAAACTCATTACAAAATACTTCATTGCAAATACTACGAAACATTCTTGCAACGGCCAAATTCTTTTGCAACTTATCGATATCACAACGAATTTCGACCAGTACTGCATTAGCCCAACTTTTTTGTAGTCTGATATATTATAATCATTTGTGGTTTTATAACTTTTAACTATAATAACGTGTGGTTATGGATTTTTGGACTACCAAGAATAATTATATGTGATATTATCATCTTCTCTTTTGACTCATTTTCGTTTCTACTCTCTTGTTTCTTTTCCTGTTTAACTACCGAATAATTGGTTATTTATTTAATAAAAAGTATTAATATTTTTTATTGGCTATAAATAGGAATCTTCAAAAACCTCAACTCATTCTTTTCAACCCTCAAAAAGAAGTTCTTGTAAACCTATCTTACGAACAAAAAACCATAATTCGATATTTAAAATGTCTGAAAGCCTCTCAGGTTCTGATTCTGCCATGCTTGAATTTGTCCGAAAATACCTTCTTGATGATCCCGACTTCTCGTGTTCTTTTCCCGCAACGAATACTCCATCCGAGGAACCACATTACAGCAGGAGTTCAAGTTTCACAAGCCCGTTTTCATTCGAGGAATCTATAGAACCATCATTCTGTGTCGATTCATTTGTTGATTCTCTTACTTCCGTACTAGGTTCATGCAAATCAGATGTGTATGACCCTAGTACTAATATTTTCAGTCCATTTTTGCATGATGATTTAATATCGAGTTCATGTAGTGAATCGACTAAGAGCACGAGCTCAGGCTACAGCCGTTCTCATTCCTCGCTAAGTGTTGGTTCAGATACCTCGAATATGTTCCAAGTCACGAATTGGGAAGCCGGGCCGTCACTTCATAGCCCAACTTCACCGAACACTAATACTAAGAAGCAAGCACAATTTGAAGTGGATTTCTCACTTGGGAAAGTCGAGAAGATAAAGAAAAACGAACAAAGAAGTAAAGATTGGAGACGGTTTAGAGGTGTAAGACGACGTCCGTGGGGAAAATTTGCAGCCGAAATCAAGGACCCAAATAAGAAAGGAGCTCGGATTTGGCTTGGAACATACTCTACGCCCGAAGAGGCAGCGTTGGCTTACGATCAAGCAGCTTTCAAGATCCGCGGTTCACGAGCCATGGTTAACTTTCCACATTTGATAGGGTCAAAAAACTTACACCCTCTATGTTCCTTGTCACAAGTAGCCTTAGAATGCAAGTTGAAAAACAAAGGGTTCGAGCCTAAAACTGAACCATAATTGATCATTTTCGCTGTTTACAGTTGCAAAATAATAAAAATAATAATGTCATTGTATAATTTTCAAAATAATTTTTTTAGCAGTTCTTCACTTCATTGTCTCAACAATCTAAATCTAAATGAAAATCAGTACTAAAGTTTGAGATCAAAATCTAGATTATTTTTATGTTTTAGCTTTCTATAGGAGTAATATGTAAAGTGCAAATGATGACACAAATGTGACAATGACTATGGAATGTTTTATAGGGTCTAAGAGAAAGTTGTCATGTTCAGAAAAAGTTATTGTTTTTCTTCTTCTTTTGATTCTAAAGAACTAAAAGTAACGACCAACATGAAATAAGGACAAAAAAGACAGATTGACAAAAAACTGAAGAGTCATAGGGAAAGAACGTTAACCATGCATGAAACTGTTGGTTTTATGGATATAAATTAGTAGAAGTGAGTTAGGATCGAACTCGAGACTTTGGGATTGCACACTTTACGTATGAGAATTTAAAGTTAATAATTAAATATAAATGTTGTATTTATTTATTTATTAAACGAAATAACTAACGGACGTTAAGTAATTAATGTAATGGACTAACGGTCGTTAAATGTTTATGGAAAAGGACTAAATTGCAAAAGTTGGGAAGGTTCCGGAATCCCTTTAGGGACCTAGAACCGATCGGCCAAATAAACATGGAAACAATCCACAACTTGTTCACCAAGTTATCTTGGGTATATATACAAGGCTAGGGGTATTGTTTTTCCATCTCTCTTGTGCTCATAAGCTAAACCTAAAAAATAGTTTTGTGTGTGTTTTCTTTGTCCAAACCGATCGGCCACACCTTTAGTGTGTCGATCCAAAACCTTTTCCACAACCAAGTTATTTGTTTGATAAAAACTAGCATTACTTTAATTCGGTTTAGTACGTGTGTACAAGAACTTAGTAATAACACACTATTGTTATTATCTTGGATTGAATTACAAAACGGTAAAGGGTAATTCATATAATCCTAACTAAATCAAATTAGGGTTCATCCATTGCTAGTTTGTGGATTTGATTCTTGTTCGGCTAGAATCAACAAAGGTACGCATATTCTTTATGTTAATTAATTATTCGTTAATACATCCTTATACGCTTCCGCAATATTACTTTGATGTTTTGGTGATTATTTATTTGAATGTCTTGATATCTAATTCCAACAGTGGCATCACGAGTCATTGGTTTTTAATGAGTAATTAATTACATAAACGCGTAATAAAACAAATACTTGTATGTTGTTTGCTATGTTAATCTAGGGTTTATGCTTATTTATGTTTGGTCGAATTTTTTTTATATATTGGGCGTACCATATTTTTTTTAAAAATCGACATACACATAATTTTTTAGGGTTTTGAAAATTGTTTGCTAACCTTATTAAAACCTAGAATTAATATTGATTACGTGATTAATTCATGAATAATTTGTTATGTGTCATGGAATTTTTATATGCGATCTTGTGACTTACTTGAATAATTGTTATGATGTCCATGTCTATACATGCATGTTAGTCATGGATAAGTTGCTTTGATATATTGTTTAATTGTTGAGACATATTTATTTATGATAAATCTTGAATTGGGGAAGACTCCAATTAATATATTAATGAATCAATTATGTGCAATTTGGTATAATTAATGAAGGGTTTACGCAATCGATTCATCGATGTATGTGGCTCACTTTCTATTGCTGGAGTGAAAACCCTAAATTAATATATACATTAATTTAACCTAGATATTGATTATTAATAGGATTTTATCGAATAAGTTGCATGTGGCTACTTGTTTACACGTATAAATTGTTTATTATGTGCGCATTGTTTTTTAGTAGTTTATTTTTTATTTGTTACTTGTTTGTTTATTATGTTTGACAGTTTTAAGCAAAGGGTAATTTTGAATAGAAAAATAATACGGACTAAACAATGGCGAAATTTAATTGTTTTGGAAGAGTTAAGTTGTCAAATAGTTTAATTGATTGGTGACTTTGGTACAATGACTGAACGGCTCACCCATTCGAATGAACTAATAAAAGGGGTTTAAAGAAGTGCGCATAGTCACACTGAATGGATGTCTTAGGTTGTGCTTTAGCGCGTACCTGGTCCTCTGCCCTCTGTAAGTTCGAATGGAGCTACTTAGTAAGCCATATAATGTGCAAGCTCATCTTAAGGGCGAATTAGTTTTAATTCCATGCGCCACTTCGGTGGTAATTATCCGAAACACTAAGTGTTTACACTTATGCAAAAGTACGGTATAATGGATGATAATTAATACTAAATTCCTTGATTGGTGAACCCAATACCTCAATCAAAACTTTGATAATTTGATCTTTATGAATTGATAATAAAAAGTTTTTTATTAAAATTATGCTACAAGATGAATGCATGACATCTTTGTACATATTTGATTTGACCACATAAAATCAAAACGAGTACCCTTTTAAAATTAAGAATATGCCATCTAATTAAAAGAACACTTGAAGTTGCAATTTACGTCATGACAGTACTTGGCGAGATTGTAATGGAGAGGTAAATCTCTATGTAAAGTCAGACCTTACATGGACATATTTGCAGTTTTTTAAGTTAGACACTTAAGTTGAGTAGGAAGTGAGACCTGGACTCAATGGCATAAGATGGGATGAAACATGTTTATATTTGCAATAGCGTTGGAAAATATAAATCCCATAATGATCTAGGAGTTGGAAATTGTTTGCCAATTAATGTTCGACAGATTACCTTATTATATGCGTTCGTTGCTAGCAGATCAACTGATGTGATGAACCTATGATAATTTGGATCCTAGTTTTCGAGAAAATTATATGGTTATATGTTTATATTACCGTTGGGTATATTTATTTTCTTGAAAAGTGTATTATCGAAAATACTAATACTTGAACTTTTTTCTGTAGAAATGGCTCAAAACACCGATAACACTAACACTGCTCTAAATTCTGCGTTCAAAAGCTTTTTTGATCGAGAAAAGTTGACTGGCTCTAAGAATTTCAATGATTGGCACCGCTCTTTGAGAATTGTCTGTAAAGTTGCTGACCGTATGAAATATCTTTATGAACCTTGCCCTGCTGAACCAACTGGTCCTGAAGCTACTCAAGCTCAAAAGGACGAGTGGAAACTTGAGTATAAGCGTCATAATGATGTGGCTTGTCTTATGTTGGGAACAATGGAATCTGCTCTTCAAAAGCAGTTCGAACATTATTTCCCATATAATATGCTCAATGAACTTCGAACTATGTTTGAGAAACCAGCTGCCGTCGAGATTTATGACTTGACCGACGCGTTACACAGCTGTAGGCAGGGAGAGGGTAAACCCGTAAGTGCTCATGTGCTGGAAATGAAAGGTTACATGGACCAGCTAAAAGCACTTGGCAAAACTTATGAGGATGACATGGCTGTGAATCTGATTAATCGATCCCTTAACAAGGATTTTAATGGTTTTGTCAGAAATTTCAATATGCACTGCGTGGGGAAGACAGTTACTGACCTACACGCATTGCTAATTGACTATGAGAAAGGGTTGCCTCAAAAGGTTCCTACCGCCCAGGTACTTGCTATTCAGGGTGGAAGAATTAATAAGCCAAAACCGCAGCGTGCGAACAACAAGAAGGGGAAGGGTAAGGGAAAGGTTGACAAAGGCAAACAGGTGATGGCCTATCAACCTCAACCCAAAAAGAACCCTACTCCTAGGAAGGATAATCCTAAAAAGGATCAAGCATGCCACCATTGCAAGACAGTTGGGCATTGGAAGAGAAACTGTGCTCTCTATCTTGATGAATTGCGGACAAATAAGATGAACGCTGGGTCCTCGGGCGCCGGTTCTTCAGGTAATTTATTTGTCATTGAATTATTTACTCTAAATCATAATAATTCCTGGGTATATGATACGGGCTGTGGTATTCACATTTGTAATACACTGCAGGGGTTTAGAGTGGAAAGGAAGCTTGCCTATGGGGAGCAATATATGCACGTGGGAAATGGCGCACATGCAGCTGTTGAAGCCATAGGAACGTTTAGTTTAGTATTGCCTTCGGGCTTAGTACTGTTATTGAACAATTGTCATTACGCACCTTCTATAATTAGAGGTGTTGTTTCCTTTTCAAGTTTGTTGGATGATGGTTTTACTCATACTATTTCAAGTAATGGAATTGATGTTTCTTTAAATGGTGTATTTTATTTTAAAGCAATTACTGTGAATGGTGTGTTTGAAATTGATATGATTGGAAATGTATCTAACAATAATAATAATTCGATGTTTAGCATTAACAAGAAGATAAAGTTAGACTTGAATTCTTCTTATCTTTGGCATTGTCGACTTGCTCATATAGGCAAGGCTCGCATGCATAAGCTGCAACAAGAAGGGCTTTTGCAAAATATCAATGATGAATCATTTGATAAATGTGAGTCATGCATATCTGGGAAGATGACTAAGAAACCTTTTCATAGCAATATGGAGAGGGCTTCTGATCTACTTGGTCTTATTCATACTGATGTGTGTGGACCACTTAGACATGTGTCAAAGAGAGGTGCTAGCTACTTCTTAACCTTTACTGATGATTTCAGCCGTTATGGTTATGTTTATTTACTTAAGCATAAACATGAGGTGTTTGAAACATTTAAGGTTTTCAAAGCTGAAGTAGAACTGCAATTGGGAAAGAAGATTAAAGCTCTTCGATCTGATAGAGGAGGCGAGTATCTAAGCCAAGAGTTTAAAGATTACTTAGCTGAGAATGGAATTGTCCAGAATCTCACTTCTCCATATACTCCACAACAAAATGGTGTATCTGAGAGAAGAAATCGTACATTGTTGGACATGATACGATCTATGTTTAATCTTACCACTCTACCTTTATCCTTTTGGGATTATGCTTTAGAATCTGCTGTTCGTATTCTAAATATGGTTCCCACAAAGAAGGTTGATAAGACACCATATGAAATATGGCATGGTAAAGCTCCTAACCTGTCTTATTTAAAGGTCTGGGGTTGCGAGGCGTATGTTAGACGTGACTCAGCAGATAAACTCCAACAAAGATCTGTAAAGTGTATCTTCGTAGGATACCCTAAGGAAACTATGGGTTACTACTTTTACTATCCAACTGATAATAAAGTAATTGTTGCTAGGTATGGAGATTTTCTTGAAAGAGATCTCGTATCTCAAGAATTCAGTGGGAGAGTTTATGATCTGGAAGATGATCAAGAAGATGCATTACCTTCTGAAAACACTAGCGTACTTCCGGTAGAACCTGATAGTCTGGGTCCTCCACCAGAAGTTGAAGTGATTCCCGTTCGTAGATCCGTAAGGAATATACGTGCACCTGAACGTCTATGTCTTAACGTAGAGGTTGAGGAAACTATGTTAGGAGATCTTGGAGAGCCTACTAGTTATAAAGCTGCCATGGCAAGTCCTGACAAGGATAAATGGCAGGTTGCAATGAATGGGGAAATGCAATCCATGAGAGAAAATGAAGTCTGGGTAGAGGTTGACTTACCTCCAAACGCCTCGGTGGTTGGGAGTAAGTGGCTCTATAAGATTAAGACTGACATGGATGGCAATGTACACGTCTATAAAGCTCGTCTAGTTGCGCAAGGTTTTACTCAAACTTATGGCATTGATTATGAGGAGACCTTTTCTCCTGTAGCAGACATTAGAGCTATTAGAATTCTCATAGCTATAGCAGCATACTATGACTATGAGATATGGCAAATGGATGTAAAAACCGCCTTCTTAAATGGTCGCTTAGATGAAGACATCTATATGAAGCAACCTGAGGGGTTTGTGAATCCACAATTTCCAAACCGTGTATGCAAACTTCAAAGGTCCATTTATGGATTGAAGCAAGCATCAAGGCAATGGAATAAAAAATTTGATGAAGAAATCAAAAGGTATGGATTTATTCAAAATTTTGATGAGCCATGTGTATATCACAAAGTTAGTGGGAGTGATGTAATTTTCCTAATTCTTTATGTCGATGACATATTAATTATGGGAAAAGACATTCCAAGCATGCAAAATGTTAAGGCATATCTTGGGAAGTGTTTTTCCATGAAGGATTTAGGAGAAGCTGCATACATTCTGGGAATTAAGATCTACCGAGATAGGTCAAAGCGGTTAATTGGTTTAAGTCAAAGCGCTTACATTGATAAAATATTGAAGAGATTCAATATGCAAAATTCCAAGAAAGGATATTTGCCGATGGAAGTAAAGCATGGCTTATGTAGCGATATGTGTGCTTCAACACCTGCTGAGGTGGCACGCATGCAGAACGTTCCTTATGCTTCGGCTGTAGGATCTATTATGTATGCTGTGAGATGCACAAGGCCAGATGTAGCGTTCGCTCAAAACATGACCAGTCGATATCAACAGAATCCGGGTGATCTTCACTGGATTGCTGTTAAGCATATTCTGAAGTATCTCAGAAATACTAAAGATATGTTTTTAGTGTATGGTGGAAATCCAGACACAGAGCTTGGTGTTACAGGTTACTGTGATGCGTCCTGGCAATGTGATAAAGATGATACGAAGTCTCAGACGGGTTATGTCTTTGTCATCAATGGAGGAGCAGTTGACTGGAAGAGCAAGAAGCAGACTACGATTGCGATGTCTGCAACAGAAGCCGAATACATAGCTGCTTCGGAAGCTGCAATGGAGGCTGTTTGGATTAGGAAATTCATTTCAGGGCTTGGTGTTATGCCTTCAATTGAATCGCCTATTGATATGTATTGTGACAATTCTGCTGCAATCATATTTGCCAATGAACCTGGAGTCATGAAGGGCACCAGACATTTTCTACGGAAGTATCACTATGTTCGGGAACAAGTCCAGGAAGGTGAAATAAATCTACTGAAAGTTCACACAGATGATAACTTAGCTGATCCGTTCACTAAGGCTTTAGCTAAAGACAAGCTTGTAGGACTTGCCAATGGAATTGGACTTCGTTTAGCTAAAAGTTTCATGCATAACTGTGATTAGTATTTGGATAAAGGATATTGTAAAACATTTATTATTTTCAATGAAATAAAGTTTGGATTATGTTTATTTTCATTTATAATATTGTTGTCCTATATTTGCATGTTTAATCCGTAAATAACTAAGTTATTTTAAATGTCCGTTGTCGATTATTGATATGGGAGTATCATTAAATTAAGACAAATCTGAGAGATGTGGTAGAATATACTTGAAAGTATATTGATGAGAATGCATACCAATTTCAGATGATATTCAATGAATTGAATATAGGACTTATCCCAACTACATAATTTACTTTGTGGATATTGTTATAAGTAAATTATGAATAGTTATCCTCAGACTTGAGATACCAGATAAGTGTCATGAATGTAGTGCATTTCTGTGGAGCAACTTAACGCTATACGTAACTGGTAGTCATAAGGGTTGTTCTCAGAAATGTTACAAAGTTTGTGGGTTATTCTTGTAGTCAAAAATAGAATTTGTTCCTTCAAATTTATTTGGAGTTTAATACTGCTGGGCCCCTCGTAGGGTTGACAAGATGTTTGTGCGGCCGCACCCAAATCTCCCCTAAATATGTTTAGATGATTCGGTAATCTTGGTCAATCACTTACAAACGAGAAACAGAATAGTTATATAAAGAATGACTTAATTCCATATCTTTATTTAACGTGGTATTAGAAACAAAAGGATAATAATAATGAGAAATCATTAAAAGGTTTTCCAGGAGCCTTGCTCGAGTTGTACTAGAGGCATCGAAGTGTTGCTAGACGCTAACCGAATGTGATCACTCTATTAAGATATATCCAAGTGGGAGCTGTTGGTTTTATGGATATAAATTAGTAGAAGTGAGTTAGGATCGAACTCGAGACTTTGGGATTGCACACTTTACGTATGAGAATTTAAAGTTAATAATTAAATATAAATGTTGTATTTATTTATTTATTAAACGAAATAACTAACGGACGTTAAGTAATTAATGTAATGGACTAACGGTCGTTAAATGTTTATGGAAAAGGACTAAATTGCAAAAGTTGGGAAGGTTCCGGAATCCCTTTAGGGACCTAGAACCGATCGGCCAAATAAACATGGAAACAATCCACAACTTGTTCACCAAGTTATCTTGGGTATATATACAAGGCTAGGGGTATTGTTTTTCCATCTCTCTTGTGCTCATAAGCTAAACCTAAAAAATAGTTTTGTGTGTGTTTTCTTTGTCCAAACCGATCGGCCACACCTTTAGTGTGTCGATCCAAAACCTTTTCCACAACCAAGTTATTTGTTTGATAAAAACTAGCATTACTTTAATTCGGTTTAGTACGTGTGTACAAGAACTTAGTAATAACACACTATTGTTATTATCTTGGATTGAATTACAAAACGGTAAAGGGTAATTCATATAATCCTAACTAAATCAAATTAGGGTTCATCCATTGCTAGTTTGTGGATTTGATTCTTGTTCGGCTAGAATCAACAAAGGTACGCATATTCTTTATGTTAATTAATTATTCGTTAATACATCCTTATAGGCTTCCGCAATATTACTTTGATGTTTTGGTGATTATTTATTTGAATGTCTTGATATCTAATTCCAACAGAAACCAATATGGAGTCTAGAAACAATTCGATGATGTCCCGTAACTTGTTTCATAATATGTATTTTGCTTGAAATTTCTTTATTGTGTAGCCTACAATTTTGCTTATCCTGTTATATAACCGAACTCTCTATTTTCTTTTTTATTGTGTAAGAAACTCGATGTTTTCTCATTTGTTGTGTGATAGTACACGACACAAGAACTTTTGAAACTATGATACATGTAACCGCCGAAAAAAAAAAGAAAGAAAAAGAAAAAAAGCTACCCAATATGGTAAAATATGTCAACTCGATTAAAAAAAATAGAAATGCAACAACTCTAATTAGGTGGTAGAAAAAATAAGTTTAGATTTCTAGTGCTTTGTCATATATAATTGAATACAGATTTATATCGAGTGACTATTGTGGTGAATGGCGACAATATACAAATTCGGCATAAAAGAGTCGAAGAATATTGTGGCGAATGGCAAACTTATGCTTCACATATCATCACCAATTTTGTAGCTCACATTAGTGTTCGGATTTTGAAAGAAGATATCAGTCCAAAGCTATTTCTCACCGCAGCTATGCGAGCAGTGGCCGGGTGTAGTTAGCATAAATATAAAATAGCATGTTTCACATAAACCTCTAAGTGTGAGTGGTTAGTATTTTAGTCCTTAAAATAATTAGTGTATTGAGAGTGGTTGTGCCCTTGTAAAAGAACTCGACATCTAGCTTTGTGTCGGAAATATTGTGTAAGTGATGTATAAAGGTTTTCTCCGCCGGTTAAAGAGCTTGTTGATTATTGGAGATAACTCTCGAGTTTGACACACGGGGAGTGGAGTAGGGCAAAAAAAAAGTCCTTGTAGACCGAACCACTATAAACAATTGTGTTGTGGTTTGATCGTTTCTTCCTTTACTTGCATATTATTTATTCTTGTTTATCCATATTGTTTGAATTCACCCATTGATATTCAAAGCAAATAAATTTTAAAACGGTAAAACTATTCAACCTCTCTCTTAGTTTTCCACAGCCACAATTATCCCAAATTCAAATTCAAAAACACTAAAATCCTTTTCACTTAAATTTCTTAACAATGGGTTTTTTTTGAAGCACTTTTTTTCAAGAAGAAGAACATAGAAGGCTGGATCTAGAAGAAGAGTAGACAAGGTTGGATGAATTAGCATTCTAGCCGTTTTTGGAAGATGAGAGAATGTTCAAAAAACTCGAAGAGGAAAGAGCTAGACAAGAAGCAGAAAAGGAAGCAAGGGAATGGGCAGCTTACTGAGGGATTTAAATGTGTCAATGAGTGTTGCAAAATAAATTGTTGAAATGTTGTTAGTAGGTTTTACCAATGTGTAAGTTTTGACACCATGATGGTTGTCCTAGCATGTAATAGTCAAGGGTTCAAATTCTGAATGTTTTGGCTCCATTTTAAGCAATTATGTTGTCTTTAATACCATCTACTTGTTGAACAACCACAGTGTACCCTATTATACCTTTTTTTTTGCATGCATTATATAATACCCCACATTTCATCAATTCTTAATCATACCAAAAGATTTTCACCATGGATGCAGAAAATGGTTGTCAAATGGAATGCCTTGACTGTTGGGTAGAAAGTGAAAACATGGCTGGATTGATCTTTTTTGCAAGGCGTCTACCTTATAGAGATTTCATGTGGTATGTTTGTCCAATATGCCTTGGTAGAAGGGGAAACACTTCTTATACTGGTAGAGGTGGTGTTACAAGAGAAAATACAACTACAGCAGATAGTGGTGGATATGCAGTGAGCCTACATATTTCTGCATCTACTAGAGTTGGTGGTTCATTTGGTTGTGATGATAACGAAAGTGAACCACCTGCAACTCAAAGACAAAGTGAAGTACGCCCAAGTCAAACACCACGTGAAGCACCTGAAAGTCATAAAGCAAGTGAATCACCTATTAGTCAATTCACCAAGTGAATTACCTGCAAGAAATACTATGTTGTCTTTGATAATAAATGTAACTTAACTGATATGTTGTAGTTCTTATGTTATAACAATGCAGTTTGGTTACTATATATATATATATATATATATATATATATATATATATATATATATATATATATATATATATATATATATATATATATATATATATATATTTGTATCTATTGTCTTTATAAGTCAAATTGGGTAATTCAAAAGAGCCCCCTAAACTGCATATGCAATTGCAAACTGAAAAATGTAAAAGCAAAACCAAAACTACAAATGCAAACAAAAAATGTTTTAAAAGATTATAACAATTCAGTTTGGTTAATAATTTTTTGGTTTCTATTGCATTTATAAGTCAAAATGAGTTATTCCAAACAGCCCTCTAAACTGGAAAAATGAAAACAACAAAACCAAAATATACATACATCACCAACTAATTATACCATATACAACAAATTATATATGTAAACAAGTATCGTTTTGAGTAACCATCATCAGCCAAAAATTTTACATCTTCATTACATCAACAACTAAAAATAACAAGTGAACTTCTTGATGGGATACTTGATATTCATGGGGTGAGACTTGAAATCATTAGGAGGAGGCACATACCGCTCATTCATCTTTATGCTGGAGCATCCCACAGCCGCTCCAAGATCCAGAACAACATTTGTAATGTTTTTCCTTGTTTTTGTACTTTTATGAATAAGGGTGCTAACAGGCTGTGAATTGGAAGCATTGGGAGTGGAAGCCTTGGAATCTTGAGAAGTGGAAGACTTTCCCTTTCTAACCCTTGATGTGTAATCTTAGAAAACAGCAACCCAAAATCATCATCAGATGTGTCTGAAATAATGATGACATCAACCTCGTTTCCTTTAGAGTTGGTATCTGGAAAGATAGCCAAAATAGAAAGACATCAGAGTTCAGCCATTACTACTATCATACTTTGAAAACATTAAGTCTAACCTTTTGCAACTTCCTTATTCCCGTATTTTTTTCACAAGTCTTCAAGTATCACATCAGCAATTTCATCTTCTATATCCCACTTATTCCCATAAGTAGCCATGACATAGTCGATCATATCGTCAGAGACTTTTAGTTTGCTATAATCCTTTTTTTTTTGGAAGAATCTGCAATTGCTTGGATTTCTTGCAAATAAAATAAGGTTATTTAGGGACACAATTGACTGCTAAGCTTAATATGTCAATCATACAAATACAGAAAAACGAACTAACCTTTCATCACTTCGGCTTCTTTCGCAAATCTGCATAAATCTTCAAACATCTCATCAGACATTTCATCTCTTTATAACCAAGTATCCCCATATTTGGCATTCACATACTCTACCATCTCATTCGTGATTGATATCATACTAAGGTCCTTGACTGCCATTGTTAGGGTTTTTTCTTCTTTTTTTTTTTTTTGGGACAAATATGGGTAGCTTGTTGAGGGTTGTGTTCAGTAGAGGTTGTATCTGACAATGTGTGTGATAGATGATCGGGTCTTACTCAAGTCTCACTGGTTGGGTGTGGGTTTATTGGTTCCCGTGCAAACAATAATAAGCGTATCAGAGAAGATACGGTCAAATTGCATAGTTAAAATTATACTATTTCACAGTTGGTCCCTCAAGTTGAGTGTCGAGGTTTAGTTGGGTTAGATTAAAGTAATGTGGTTGGACTATTATGCCCTTAAAAATATAATGCAAAACGAGTATTGACTTGAGCATTACGGGTCAAGGGACGTAATCGGCCTTAAAAACCCAACTTTTGAACTCACGGCGACGATTTTCCCAAATTTGAAGCCCAAGTGATGCTTTTAGACAAGTTTAAGGACCAACAGTGTATCTTTGTCTAAAAGTAATCATTTAAACTTTTTTCTACTTTAAATAAAAATATATATATATATATATATATATATATATATATATATATATATATATATATATATATATATATATATATATATATATATATTAATATATTGTAGGATTTCATTTCTGCATAAATTGCAAGATTTATAACAGTGAATGGACCAAATTTCTCCTCGTGCACAACAAACCCCACAAAAAACAACAAAACCACGAAATCACTTACACAACGTACATTGTACATTGTGCTTAAATGAGTTGGTTTTGTTCATGCTTTGCTACGGATTAATAAATTGTTACTAAGATAATAAGTTCGTATTTTTCATATTCGGCGTTTTCTTTTGGCTGATTTAAAAATGAACAGAATTACGTTATGCATTTAAAATTATAACGCTAGCATTTCACATAATAAGAAATTACAAGATTATATTAATAAATATAAAACTCTTTTGTTACACATGGTGTTAAATGTCTCTTTCTATTATTACTTCACATCTCATTTATCTCAAGATCGATACCTTTCAAATTTTCAGCCGTTGAAACCACAATGGGTCCCGGAAGTTCGCGGTGCATCCAGTAAAAAAGAATTTATTTTTCTTCAATGCATTTAGTTTAAAGAGGACCGTGTTTATAATTTTGCTTGATTTTTTTTGAAGAGCACTTAAACAATTTATATTCTAGTTCGTTCTAAGTGTTTTGAATCATTTATATTTATAATCTCACAACTCAGAAGATCAAACAATCATTGTGTTCTTTATCCAAATATTATTGAACCTCCCTCAACATACGTCTTTTATACATCGTTTTTCATAGAATTTCACCTCAACAATATTTTCATCTTAGATACCTTTTTTGAACGACAATGAGATCAAAATTTAAAAAATCAGCAAATCTACTGTGTCTAATTTGTAGAAACTTCTTATCTTTAGTTAGTTATTTGCATCATCTAATTTGTTGTTTTTATTCCAATTTCTCTGACCGTTTTCCTTTACAAACCACGTGGGTAATCAGAATCCTCTTGTAATTAAAAATTCAGAAAGTCCCATAGATTCACATACGTCTTACAAAACACCAAATGATTTTAAAATGAAAGGGATATAAAGAACCAACAATACATATATATTTCATAATAATTTATAGGCAATGATTACTATGTTTAATAAGATAATTTATGTTGCCATGCCATGTACTTTTTAGATACGATATAATATTTTATTCGCTTCACAACAAGTCTGGAGTTTAACCAAGATTGGAGTTCTATTTAGAAGGAACATTTTATGTTTTATAGACATGTAAAGTGAAAATGTTACCTTACTCTTGAGGAATAAAAGAAGTACTCCAATGTTTTATTTTCTAAGTATACAAAAGAAGTAAATGCATGTTTTACTTTTAGGTGTAAGCTTAACTAGAAATCCCAAAAAAGAAAATATTATTGCCATGTTCGTGTGTCAAGCTCAGTTATGTAATTACTACCGTAATCTGTAATCTCTTTTATGGGTCATGTGATTAAGAAGGATATCTTTTTAAAGTTAGAAATTATTGTTTAAATCAATCATTTTCATTCCACTTTATTATTATTTATTCACATTTCATCTTGTTGGGATTAATATATTCTGAAAAGAAGATGCTGTTACGTATATCTTCATGTAGTGACAGAAGTTGTTACCTATAGGTCTCACGTTTGTCATCTTAAATTATAAAGATGGTTATTATTTTTATTTGATCTATTTAACACCATTGCTTTAACGTTTGTATGCATATCCTGAAAACCGAGCCGAACCGGAAAACCGACCGAACCGGACCGAACCAAATTGAACCGACCATTTTCGGTTCGGTTTCGGTTCTATGTATTACCAGTTGTCGGTTTTCGATTCGGTTCGATTCGACCCAAAACCGACCAAACACACACATAAAGCTTGTAAACCGGACCGGACCGACCGAACCGACACAAAACCAAACCGAATCGATTCTGTTCGGTTTCGGTTCATGGTTTTTGTGAAACAGTTCTTGGGTCAGGTCGGTTCCGAACCGATGCTCAACCCTATGTAGGGGTGTTATCGGGTTTATCGGGTCAGGTTGATTCGGGTTTTGGTGTCTCAAAATTTGACCCTAACCCGACCCTGTAAGCTATCTGGTTTCGGGTCCAAACGGGTCGGGTTGATTTGGGTTGGGTTGTCGGGTTGTTATCGGGTTGTGGCAAGTTGGCTTGACCTTAACATAAAATAAAGCACATTTTAATAAAATTGGCTTGTGAGACATCATTATGCACATTTTGGTAATTAGATGTGATTTTTGTGTTAAATTAGTTTCTTGTGTCTAAGCTAATAGCAGCAATATGCGATTTTATTAAATCATGTGGTATGAATTATTTGATAAAGTGACCATGCATAATAATCAGTGACATGAAAAGAAAAGTGCAGTAGCCTTAGAAAGAAACATGAACATATCATGTTACTTGACTTCAAAAACAAGTGCAGAAACAAAAGTGCGGTAAGGAAAAATAAATAAATGCAGCATGCTAGATAAAAAATTAACAATGTTCTTTACAAGAATGAAAGTAAAACAATAACAAGTGAATGTTAGTACACTAAAAATATATATATATATATATATATATATATATATATATATATATATATATATATATATATATATATATATAGGATAAAGATCAAATAAAAGACAAATATCCGTAAAAAAATAAAAAGAACATTTTTTCAAAAAAAGTTTTCGAAAAATTCCAAAAAAAATTCACAAGATCGGGTATGATGGTGCATGAAAAAGTTGTGAAAAACTTTTTTCTAAAAGTGGATGTTTTTTCTGAAAAAAAATTATGAAAAAATACGTTTGCGCATTAAATTGTTTTTTTGTGCATCAAAAATTGGTTTTTGCACCCAAATTCTTTTGACTTTTTTCATCAAAATAACATTGCACATCTAACTAAAACAAGTTGAAAATTTTGTGCATCAAAATTTTTTTGCGCATCAAAATTCATTTTTTGTGCATTAAAAAAAGCGTATCAAAACTCAAAATTATAAAAAAAAATTCACAAAATTTTTATGTACCAACATACCCGATCTTGTGGAATTTTTTTGAAATTTTTGGAAATTTAAAAAAAATAAATAAATCTTTTTATTATTTTTACGTATATTTGTCTTTTTATTTTAACTTTACCCTATATATATATATATATATATATATATATATATTAAATTGCCCCACTTGCTCGGTTCCCATTCATATTTCATAACAACGAAACAATGATGCTACTATAGGCATATGCCATTTAAACAAAAAATGGTATTTGGCAACAACTAGCCAATTCGAGGTACAATTCACAATTCAAAACTATGGGTTAGATTTTATTTGGCCTAAAATGAAGAAAAAATAGGAAGCCTTATACATATTGTCGTGTTATCAGGTTGAACTCGAACCCGATAAAATATAAAAAATAACCCTAACCCGACCATATAAAATTGTCGGGTTGACCCGATAGACCCGATAAGCCGAGTTGAACCCGAATAAACCCGACCCTATAAGACTTTATCAGGTTCGGGTCGGGTCCAGTCAACCCATTTAACACCCCTACCTATGCATATGAATACCAAAAATGAATGATACAATGAGGTTAATCGGTGCCCTGCGCGTTGCTGTAGATTTTCATATTCAACTTAAATTTAAAATTATACGTAGTATTTTCATAAAAAATTGATATAATGAGGTTAATCGGTGCCTTTCGTTTTGCAGTGATGTATTATTTGATCAGTTAAATCGTTTAATTATTTTGCTTTCTCTGCGTCAAAAATATTGCATATGTTTATATAGTATAATTTCATTCGTTTTCATATAACCGAATTGTATAATGCAATTTATATTATTTATCCATTACCGTTTCTATCATTCAAGCATTTGTAATCATTCTGACCTACTAAAAAAACAATTTCTTTATAAAAGAGTATGAAATCGAAAGCATTGCAATGTTAGACTCATTTTATAAGAATTTTATTATAAGAAAATAAAAAGTTGAAGTAACAGTTTAAGGTAAAGATATTGGGTGTATTGTGAATTCTTGTTATGAAAAATAAAGTCAAATGTAGTTTTTATAAATTGTTAGGCAGTTAAGGGCACGTTTTGAGTTTTATTTAGTTTTACAAAAAAAATATATATTAAACTTCAAGATTTTTTATAAAATCGTACGTATGTCAAAAGCATGACAATATTGGTCTTATTTTGTTCGCAATTTAAAGACTATTTCATCGGTATATTTTTTAATAAAGAAATCGCTAGATATTTGTTAAATATTTGATAAATAAATTTTTCTATATAAAAAACGTAAAGAGCCAAAGTATATGGTGGTTTTCGTAACTCGTCACATAATCCAGGGGATGTTGTGAATTTCGTTTTATAAAATAAAGTCAAAGGCAGCTTTTGTATGTTAACGGTATCTTTTGAATTTTATTTATTTTAAAATATATACATATTAAACTTCAAAATTTTTTATAAAGTGTACATATGTTCAATATATAAATATTATGCTTATTTTGTTTAAAATTTAGAGACCTTTTCATCAATATATTTTTTATATAAAGAAATCGTTAATATTTGTTAGATATGTGATAGATAAAGTTTGTCATATAAAAACCCGTAAATAATTAAAACTACAGTGTAATTTTCGTAACTCGTTACATAGTCAGAGTGCGTTTTGAAACTTTTTTTTTTCTTTTGATCATTGCATCGTCGTTTGTTCCGTAATTGTTTTATATATTTATATATGAATAGGAATAGTAATAGTAATAGCTATAGAATTGGAATATATGTTAGATTGAAATGATTGAATTGGTGGAGGCTATTTTTTAGATTGATCTAACAACAATCACAATCATAATTTATATTATTTTAATGAAAGAGACTAAGAATAAGAACAAATATAAATGAAAGGCATGCATATAATTATATCACCCATATGTGTCTTTGATTCATGGAAAGAAAAATTAATAATAACACTAATGTTTCAAACACGACTAACTTTGAGATCACTCTTGAACGTTCACTCTTACAAATTACATTATAAATCAACAATCATGCACTATGTTAAACATAAGGATTTCACCTGCGGCAAAATCCCAAGAAGTCTGTCAAGAAACGGCTATATATTAGCGACAGCGTTGCCGAAGAACAAATTCATGAGCAAAATATGCTTGGAAGCGCTTTGTGTCGGAAATTATCCATAAGGAATCCCTCGCATATGAACTAGACATGCTGACAAAATGTATCACTAAATTTAGCAACATGTTTTGGACACCTTTAGCCAACTTCTATACGCTTTTTCATCCAATTTTTTTCCAAATGGCGAATTCTGAAATTCGCTAAAAGGACTTCTTTTAAGACAAAGAGAGTATATTTGGTGTTAAACTATTAAACATTTGACGTCAAAGGTATGTACATTCATACCCTCGGTTTGATGTATGCCCGCCATCCGTTTATGCTACAATATATGTTTGGCTCTTTTGGCTATTTTATATCTTTTTCACGTTTGGATACTCATCATATTTTATGTATAATAAATATTAAATACCATAACAAGTATCATTCATTGTCACATAGTTAAGTTAAAGATACATGCTCGCGAAACGAAGGTAAGATTACTATAAGAAATTTTGTGTAACTTGAGAAATATTTCTCCTGATTTCGACCAAAAGGCCTTGGCAGACAGTGTAAGGCGTGTGCATGTATGCACACGGTTGTTCATCGATTCAGTTTTTGGTTCGAGTTAACACCCCAATAAGTCGGAAACGTGGGGTGCAACATAATCAGTACTCATCACAAAAGAGATATAGAACAATACCATAATTTACATTAAAAGAAAAATATATCATTACAACATTGTTATAGCCAACATCGGCAATTAAAATACAAAGTTTAGTTCCCAAGAAATAGCTTTGTAATACATAATGATCAGTAGTGACATATTAAAACTTCATTATGCAAAAGACCTTAAAGAAAAGCTTACTGACGATCACCTGAAATGTATGAGAGAAAACGGGTCAACTATGAATATAGTTGGTGAGTAAACACGTTTTATAATATAAAAAACTTTTTAAGAAAGTTCATATGGCAAATATCCTATCAACTTAGCATGTTTCAAATCATACCCATACAAGACTAGTAACATATAAGTTCATATATATTTCCATAATAAAGTAATTTCAGAGTATTTAAGAAAAGTCCACAAAGCAAAGGCGATGTCAATCCATTTAGTTGCAAGTCCCGCCCATACAAGACTTGTAACCTATGTGTTCACAACCTATTGCATAAAAAGTCGTATGTCTGGTAGTCAAGCACACGCGGTCATAATAGTACAAAATATAAGCATTACGTATATAATAATGTATGCTAGGCAAAGCCCCAAGAATAAATAATATGTGTCGCGTAACATAGTGAATGAGAGTTTGGACGACCTCTAATAGCGCTATCCATACTACTTACTAATAGGAGACTAACAATGCGAATGTACGAACGGTAATTAAGAATGCTCCGAACATGAGAGACTTTGCACGCTCCACCAATAAGGCGAGACTTTTAGGTCAAGAACGCTCCACCGACATGGCGAGACTTTGCACGCTTCACCCATAAGGCGAGACTTTAGGTCATAGTACGTACGATTCATTAAGCTTAAAATAAATCATAAGTTCGTAATTAAATTTAAGAGTTTAATTTAAGTTCAAAAGTTCAAGTCAAAAGAATTCATAAAATAGTAATCAATTTAGTTCAAATATGGTTCATGCATCCACCACAAAACGATTAAAATAGTTAAAGAAAGAGGTCCGTGAATACTCACAGTAAAGCAAAGTGATAGTGAAAGTACGATGATGAAAGGCCGATAGAATCCTAGGAGCAACCTACAATATTTATTGTGTTTTAGGCTTTGACATAATGTCTAAGAAAACATAAACGAGCCTATATATGTCCTTATATTGCTCATGATGTATTACTTGGTAGTTTTGTGTATGTCGTTTTATAGAAACGGTTTATGAAACATTCATAGTTTATATATTTCGTACTACCGTTCAGGCCATCATAATTCAGAGGTTGTGTAGTGAAAATTCAATGAGCTAGGACACTTTAATTCGTAAATCCAGCAACTTGTCTATACGTTTACCCAAATGAAACCCCTCACATGAAGCTCTCTATTGTAGTGCTCAATATGAAGAAAAAAAATATTCGTTTTGCTTATTACATATAGATTACGTGGTTACATGGTTCCTAGCTATTTGTATTGTGAAAACCAAATATTGACGTCGAAAACTGTCCTTACCATTCGAGGCTGAAAAATGCCCTCGCTTGGTGTTTTTAGGCTAAGTTCTCTCGTGGTAGACGTAAAACATCGTTCCTGACAACTTTCGTGTTTTAACGTTTTGAAGAATCGGACAAGAAGTACCTTTAAAACTTTCCGGATCTCAGCAGTGGGCTTTTTGGTAGTTTTTAGGTTTATAAGTTTCGCTAACTTCTTTTTATCATAACTTTTGACTTGTTTGTCCATTTCAGGTGATTCAAATTTCTGACATCGGCAATTAAAATAGAAAGTTTAGTTCCCAAAAAATAGCTTTGTAATACATAATGATCAGTAGTGACATGTGAAAACTTTATTATGCAAAAGACCTTGAAGAAAAGCTTGCTGACGATCACCTAAAATGCATGAGAGAAAATGGGTCAACTATGAATATAGTTGGTGAGTACACACGTTTTATAATATGAAAACCTTTTTAAGAAAGTTCATATGGCAAATATCCTATCAACTTATCCTGTTTCAAATCCCGCCCATACAAGACTAGTAACATATAAGTTCATATATATTTCCATAATAAAAGTAATTTCAAAGTATTTAAGAAAAGTCCACAAAGCAAAGGCGATGTCAATCCATTCAGTTGCAAGTCCCACCCATACAATACTTGTAACCTATGTTTTCACAACCAATTGAATAAAAAGTCGTATACATGGTAGTCAAGCACACACGGTCATAATAGTACACAATATAATCATTACGTATATAGTAATGTATGCCAGGCAAAGCCCCGAGAATAAATAAAATGCCTCCCGTAACATAGTGAATGAGAGGTTGGTCGACCTCTAATAGCGCTATCCATACTACTTACTAATAGGAGACTAACAATGCGAATGTATGAACGGTACATCATAAAACTATTATACACAATTGAGAACGCTCCGAACATGGGAGACTTTGCACGCTCCACCAATAAGGCGAGACTTTTAGGCCAAGAATGCTCCACCGACATGGCAAGACTTTTAGGTCAAGAACGCTCCACCGACATGGCAAGACTTTGCACGCTTCACCCATAAGGCGAGACTTTAGGTCATAGTACGTACGATTCATTAAGTTCAAAACAAATCATACGTTCATTATTAAATTCAAGAGTTTAATTTAAGTTCAAAAGTTCAAGTCAAAAGAGATTATAAAATAGTAATTAATTTAGTTCAAATATGGTTCATGCATCAACCCCAAAACGATTAAAATAGTTAGAGAAAGGGGTTCGTGAATACACACAGTAAAGCAAAGTGATAGTGAAAGTACGATGATGGAAGGCCGAGAGAATCCTATGAGCAACCTAGAATATTTATTGCGTTTTAGGCGTTTTAGGCCGAGAGAATCCTATGTGAACGTGGTCGTGGGTTCGAGTCCCACGGATGGCGCCAACTTGTTGATGCATAATCTGGCGCGGACTGGATTCAACGACTCTCCTTGGCCGTTAGTCGTCTTCTCGAGCCCTAGTAGACCTGTCAACAAAGAGAACCCGTTAGGAGTGGACCCGAGGCCGTAGCCCCGGGGTCCACCTCCGACGGTCAAGTTAGTATCGGCGTGATGTAGCCAATATATCTTAGGGTTGAAGATTGTGTACCGTTAATGAGGAGATCCAGCCATGTATTTATAGGCATGGATTAGGGTTTAGGCGTAGAGTGGGCCGCTGATGCCGGGCCTGACCCATTCCTGGCCCAGTCCGGACCATACGTCCACAAGCCCCCCAAGTCTAGTATGAGATAGCGCATGGCTATGTTATGCTAGACTTAAGTTCTGATGGCCGCGTAGGTGAAAGTGGAACTCGTATGCTGCATCCTGGGTAAGGGCATACCTTTTGTACCAGTAGCGACGCAGCATGGTGTGACAGAAGACGTGCTTCTGTAGCAGAAGTGCGCGCTGTGCGCGACAAAGAGGTGCGACAGAAGACGTGCTTCTGCGCATAAGTGCGCGCTGTGCGCGAATCTTTACAACCGACAGAGGACGTCTCCCCTGCGGCCTGCTTCCAAATCTGCCTGCGTGATGCGTACGGAAACAGTAGTAGGATGTACCCTGGTAGCCCCCCAAGTTTGATGGTGCTACTCGTGTAGGAGCATTAAACTTATGTATGCCTGCGTAAAACACTTAATGCAAATATTAAAAGTATATGCCGCGAATCGCAGCATATAAAACCAAATGAAATTAAGCAATATATAGCACATAGCATAAAAAATATATAGCACATAGCATATAAGAAAATTGGCAGTGCGCACCCGTCGTGGGATGCGTACCGATGAAATAATAAATTATGTTGTTTTTTTTTTTTTTTTTTTCAACAGATGGACGTACCGTGACCGCAACGAATAGACACAGATGGATTTATCTTAACCGCATAGACTCGAACGTTTCTGGATGATCGCAGATGTTTATACCACGGCTTTTGGTCCAGTGCGCATCATGGCGATTGACTAGCATCGTGGTATTCGCGCGTACGCGTTCTCTGCGAAGATGTCTGAACGCACGGTCTAATGCGGGTAGATTTATCATGACTGCATTGTTCGAAAGCGAACAGGCGTACCAACCGTAAAAACAGTATCTGCGCGAATTAATTCGCGGCTAAAAAATAAAATAGCTCCGATTGTGCGGATATTTTCTTAGGTCCGACCGTTAGTCGTCTTCTCGAGTCTTAGTAGACCTGTCAACAAAGAGAACCCGTTAGGAGTGGACCCGAGACCGTAGCCCCGGGGTCCACCTCCGACGGTCAAGTTAGTATCGGCATGATGTAGCCAATATATCTTAGGGTTGAAGATTGTGTACCGTTAATGAGGAGATCCAGCCATGTATTTATAGGCATGGATTAGGGTTTAGGCGTAGAGTGGGCCGCTGATGCCGGGCCTGACCCATTCCTGGCCCAGTCCGGACCATACGTCCACAGACATAATGTCTAAGAAAACATAAACGAGCTTATATATGTCCTTATATTGATCATGATGTAGTACTTGGTAGTTTTGTGTATGTCGTTTTATAGAAACGGTTTATGAAACATTCATAGTTTATAGATCTCGTACTACCGTTCGGGCCATCATAATTCAGATGTTATGTAGTAAACGTTCAAGGAGATAGGACACTTTAATTCGCAAATCCAGCAACTTGTCGATACGTTTACCCAAATGAAAAACCCCTCACATGAAGCTCCCTAGTTTTGTAGTGCTCAATATGAAGAAAAAAAGATATTCGTTTTGCTTGTGACATATAAATTACGTGGTTACATGGTTCCTAATTACTTGTATTGTGAAAACCAAATGTTGACGTCGAAAACTGTCCTTCCCATTCGAGGCAGAAAAATGTCCTCGTTTGGTGTTTTCAGTTACGGAGTGAGTTTTGGTCCCGTTAATCGCTAACTATAAGTCGTAAAGTCACGAAACTTAAAATCGGGTATCCTAAAAATATGAAACTTATAAATATGGTAAAACTTATCAATATACTCTATAATAGCATATTAAATGAGTGATTAGTTCTATCGAGATGCTTAAAGTCGTAAAAACCTACAATCGTAGGCTTAAAACGCGTAAAACGCAAAACCAAAAATTGTAAAAATTCAAAACTTATGAAAATGTCGTATAATGTGAAAAACCTATATTTTTCTTGTTTGTAATATTGTATGGGCATATTGGGATGTCTAAATGTCGTTTAAACTTAAACGTAAATCTCAGACACGGTTTTGTGAAATTTACAAAAATGACCCGACGGGTGTCAAACTCTCGGGTTATCATGAAAATAGGTTAACTTACGAGAATGTGAAATAATAATTTCAGTAATGAATAGTAAAAGTGAATAATAACCAAAAAATGCGAATTATTCGGGTTAAAATTTTCTTCAGCCAAAACTGAAACTGAATAGAACCAAAAACTGAACCAGACCAAAAACCGAATTTGAATTCGATTTAGTTTTTAGGTTTGACCCGAAAAACCCGAATTTTATAAAATATGTAGTGGAAGAGATACATTACTAACAAAAAATAGGATTTACAATCTTAAAATTCTTGAATTTGTACTAAAAAAATGTTTTAATGACTTTTTTTAAATATATTAAATAGTAATATATTTATATACGAATTTGGTTTTCGCTTCGATTCGATTGACGCTTTTTCGAAACAAAACTGAATATTTAATTCAGTTTATTTTGGTTTTGATCCGACAACAGACTTACAAATTCGGTTCGGTACAGTTTGTTTCGGTTTTTGATTACTATGGATACTACCCGAATCATGAACACACTACACAGTTGCACGAGGCCCACTATTTTAACACCCAAATGTTTTCTCGACTATTATTTGATACTAGCATAGTACCCGTGCGTTGCAGCGGCGGGTACCCTGAAATAAAAAATTTCGATAAATAATTAATGTATTTTAGTTTATTACGTTCTTTTTAACAATAAATTTACCGATATCAAGAATTTCGTATAGCCCGTGCCCGTTCGGGCTCGAACCCGTTGGCCCGTGTCTGCTCGGGCTCGATCCCGTTTGGTCCGCTCCCGTTCGGGCTCAAGCCCATTTGGCTCGTTGTCCGCTCGAGATTGAATATTTGTATAATGTGCTTTATTATTTGTAGTAGTGAAATTTAATGCAGGAATTGTGTTTAATTTGGTTGTACAATATGCTTGATAATTTGTATTTCTTATGTAAGAGGTGTTTTAATAACTATATTAATTGTATTTATTGACCAGTTAAATAATGGAGGATCCTCTAATGTTCAAATGAACATGATAGGTCATGTTATGCTTGATGTGATTGTACATTACTATTATTGCAAAGTATTTACTTTATTTCAATTTAAATGTACAATTACATCAAGCATAACATGACCCTTCATGTTCATTTGAACATGAGAGGATCCTAATCCTTAAATAATTAACTACATTAAATAGCATTAATGTGGTGTTTTGTTATACACTATGTTTCTTATCTTGTACGTTTGAAAATTATGTGCATTAAAGTGTTGTACACTATGTTTCTTTTCTTGTAAGTAGTAGTCATTATAGTCATTAATAAGATTGACCACTTTAATAGCATTAATGTTGTAAGTCTGAAAATTACACTATGCTTATTTTGTTGTAAATCTAAAAATTGGTTGGAGCTATTGTACATTGTGCTTAAATGGTTGTAATTTTTGGTGAAGGGATGTTTTTAATAGCATTAATGTTGCTTGATAGAAATTTAGTCTTAAAATGACACCACGATTTATTTTGTTGTACAATATGCTTAATTTGTTGTAATTCTGAAAATTGGATGCATTAAAGTGTTGTAAATCATGCTTAATTTCTTGTACGTTTTAAAATTAAGAGTGAGGTGACTTCGTACATTATAAGTAGTATAGATATCCGAGGCCCATCCTTTGATGCCCAAAACTCTTTAATTTAAAGGAGAAAAAAAAAATCCTAATATTAATACAAATGTATTTAACCTTAACAATGTATATACTATACTAAATATTTAACTTCATATTTTAGTTCTATTTATCAATACCTTGATTTTAGAATAAAAAAAACGTGTAGTTCTAAATATAGATTACTTTGGGAGTAAAGTCCAAAATACATCCATGTGGTTTGCCCTGTTGCTCGCTTTACATCCCTAAACTTTTTTTTTGCACAAAATCATCCCTCCGTTAGTAAAATTGGCACAAATACATCTCTCTGTTAGTAAAATCAGTTAATGAGGACTAACGGTGCAAATATATCTCCGTTATTTAACATTTGTGAAGTGATATTTACGTAAATCGTCCTTGTGGCAAGGAATAAATTGCAACCAAATTCCTTAAATTTATTTACAAATTCGTCCCTGTGGTTAGACCGGTCAACCAATAGTCAACGCCACGTGTCACCACCATAGTGGTGCCACGTGTCATCGGGTCGGGTCAGGTCGGGCAATGGGTCGGGTCGGGTTGCCACGTGGACCAATGAGGTGGTGCCACGTGGCTGGCATTGGTAAAATATACCACCACTTTGGCTCTCCCTGGATTCGAACCCGGGACGTTTGGGTGGGAAGCAAAGCTTTGCCCAACTGGGCCAAGCATAGCTTCATTTATTATGGCCTAAATTTAATACATAACCCTTCTAAAAGTTAAAAGCCCAATTCATTATTATTAAAAGGTTCAATTTAGTTTTTGGCCTATTAATTTACGGAGTTTTATGGACTGTAAAAATATATATATATATATACCGTCGGACTCGTTTTTTCGTGCTCTTTCCAATGGTATGCTCGGGGAATTTTTTCGACTTCAAACGAACCTCGAAAAATGCGAAAATCATCGTTTTTTCTTTGTTTTCGCATTTTTCGATGTTCGTTTGAAATCGAAAAAATTCCCCGAGCATACCATTGGAAAGAGCACGAAAAAATGAGTCTGACGGTATGCTCGGGGAATTTTTTCGACTTGGCTTGGAGCTCGAAAAATGCAAAAACAAAGAAAAAATGATGATTTTCGCATTTTTTGAGGTTCAAACTAAGTCGAAAAAATTCCCCGAGCATACCATTGGAAAGAGCACGAAAAAACGAGTCCGATGGTGTATTTATTTATTTTTTGACAGTCCATATAACCTCATAAATTGATAGGTCAAAACCTAAATTGAACCTTTTGTTATTATTGAATTGGGCCAAATAATAAGGAAGGATTATGTATTTGATTTTGAGTATTATTAATGAAACTATGCTTAGCACAACTGGGCATAAGTTCACTTCCCACACAAACAATCCATGTTCGATCCCAGGCGAGCCAAAAATGGGAAATTATACCAATGCCACGTGGCACCATCTCATTGGTCCACGTGGCAAACCGATCCGGTTACTGACCCGACCCGTTCGTTGACCCGACCCCGATGACACGTGGCACCAATCTGGTGGTGACACGTGGCGTTGACCATACGTTGACCGGTCTAACCACAGGGACGAATTTGTAAATAAATTTAAGGACTTTGGTTGCAATTTGTTCCTTGCCACAAGGACGATTTACGTAAATATCACTGAAGGGACTTCTTTTAAGACAAAGAAGGTATATTTTAGTGTTAAACTATTAAGGAAACATTTGATTATAGAAAGGTATATAGATACATACTCTCTGTTTGATGTATGTCTGCCACATGTTTATGCTACAATATATGTTTGGCTCTTTACTATTTTATATCTTTTTCACGTTTGGATGCTCATCATATGTTATGTATAATAAATATTAAATACACCTGTTTTTTATAATTTAAATATCTCTTAAACCATTAATCGTTAAGCGAAAATAATAATATCATCGCGACAAGCATTTAATTATCTTTCTATAAACGGACACTTTGGTATAGGGCGGGTTGACCCGGTCGGGTTCGGGTCAACTCGGGTCAAGCCATAAAAAAACATACCCGAACCCGACCTTGTTTAAAACTCGGGTCAACTCGGGTCGGGTCAATTCGGGTTCGGGTCAACTCGGGTCGGGTAAATTCGGGTTCGGGGTAAACCCGAGTATTTTACATTGTAAAAGTATTGTTGAACCAGGTTAGTCGGGTTCGGGTCGGGTCAAGGCTAAAAAATATACCCGAACCCGACCTTGTTTAGAACTCGGGTCAATTCGGGTTGACCCGATTGACCCGAATATATTTTTGAACCCGATTGACCCGACCCGAATTAACTCGTCGGGTCGGGTTCGGGTCGGGTCAGCCCGAAGGACACCCCTACTTTGGTATGCTTTCGGAAAAAGAAAAAAATCATTTTTTTTTTCACGTTTTTACGTCTTTTTTCGTTTTTTTTTCTTTTCGAAACTGAAATTTGCATGAAATATCACATGTGATTAAACACTAATTTGAATATCACATATGATATTAGTGTAAAATCATATATGATATGTAATATCATATGTGATATTAGTGTTAAATCATATATGATAAATCACATATCATATATGATTTACCACTAATATCGCATGTGATATTTAAATTAGTGTTTAATCACATATGATTATTTCATGCAAATTTCATTAACGTAAAAAACGAAAAACAAAACCTTAAAAAAACGTGAAAAACACGAAAAAAAAATTGTCGAATCTATCTATAGAAAGATAATTAAATGCTTATCGTAATGGTATATTTTTTTGGTTAAACGATTAACGGTTTAAAAGATATTTATATTTGAAAAAAAAGATGAAAGTGGGTTTTTTTTATTGTTGGGATTAATCTCATCCATTAGATCTAATAAAGATGAAAAGTGTAGATTGATCCCTAAATACGTAAAATATGTTTTGTCCTCAAATGATTTTAAATCTTAAACACCATAACAAGTTTCACTCATTGTCACACAGTTAAGTTAAAGATACATGCTCGCGAAACGAAGGTAAGATTACTATAAGAAATTTTGTGTAACTTAAGAAATATTTCTCCTGATTTTGACCAAAGGGCCTTGGCCGATAGTGTAAGGCGTGTATGTACAAGGTTGTTCATCGATTCAGTTTTTGGTTCGAGTTATTCGGGTTAGAATTTTCTTCAGTTAAAACTGAAACTAAATCGAACTGAAAACTGAACCAGACCAAAAACCGAATTTAAATTATGTTCGGTTTTTGGGTTTGACCCGAAAAACCTGAATCTCAAAAAATATGTAGTGTAAGAGATACATTACTAACAAACAATAAGATTTACAATCTTAAAAAATTTTAAATTTGTACTAAAAAAGGTTTTAATGATTTTCTTTTATTTATATAAATATAAAAAATAGTAATATATTTATATATGAATTTGGTTTTCGCTTCGGTTCGGTTGATGTTTTTCGGAAACAAAACTAAATATTTAATTCAGTTCGGTTTGGTTTTGATCTGACAACCAACTTATAAATTCGGTTCGATAAGGTTTGTTTCGGTTTTCGATTACTATGGATACACTCGAATCATGAACACACTACGCAATTGCACGAGACCCACTATATTAACACCCAAATGTTTCCTCGACTATTATATCCAAGGCCCATCCTTTGATGCCCAAAACTCTTTCATTAAAAAATAATAATAATAAAAATAAAAAAAATAAAAAAATCTAATATTAATACAAGTGTATTTAACCTTAACAATTCATATTTTAGTTCTATTTATCAATACCTTGATTTTTTACTTTGACTACCGTCTATACATCTTGAACAATTATCAAAGTAGCTCCGTAGTTAAAGACCTTATTTCTTCACAAAAGGCTTAGAGGTCAAACCTTACTATCTACACATTTAAAACTGACTAAAAAATAGTCATGATTAATAACACAATTAAAATGCATAACTAATCCTTTTTAAAATCAACTGAACAGAAATACATTATCTGAAAATTATTTATGGGCCGAAATGGGCTTTATACATAGTCGGCAAACAAAACCCAGCTTTTTCCAAATATAAGTGATATCGCTCCTTATTTCCTCATACGCTAAATATTCACCTTGCACCCCACGTTACTATAATCAATTTTCTGATTCGATCACCACCATGTTACGACCAGTATCCACCACATTCACCCATCAACTAGACACAATCACCGTCAACAACAGCCTCCTTCAAACCCTTTCGACCACCACATGTCGAATCTGCATTGACGAATTCATGCCTCAAGACAAGATTATACGATTATACTGTCGTCATGTATTCCATAAGAGGTGCATTCTTGAATGGTTTTCGACAAACAATACGTGTCCCATATGCCGTGACAACTACCCACAAGAAACTCCAGATCATCATTCTGTCCCTATAAATTCCCAACGTCATCGTCTTCGTCTACTTAAACTACCAGAGTTAGCTAACCGGAGAAAAGACACTCTCCTTCGTCTACACTTTCATATGCGAGATTTTGACTCGGAGGACAGTCTGCCTTCGGTGTGGCAAAAGGTGTTGGAAAAGTTGCTAACCGAAATTGGTTTCCCAGAATTGGTTGATGTAGCGTGCGAACCCTTTTGGATATCGGCTCATGATCTGATCACAAGACGCTGTCGATGTGTTTGAAGAATGTAATTAATTTGTACCTACTGGTACATGCGTTCAGCAAGATGGGTTCTTGATTGATTTACTTGATTATGTTTCATTTGATTTTTTAAGGGTGTTTCTTGAAAGTTATTATCTGTATGTTCTTGTGATATAGTATTATGTACTTTTTATGGTGTTTTTTTTGGTTAATGTTCATGTACAACCTATATGCATCATAAGTGGTTAAGATTTGCTATTTTATGGTGTTTGTAATGATTGTTTTAATGTGTGATCCTGTTTTTTTGAGAACATTTGATGTCCAAAAGATTTGCTATTCATGGACAACCTATATGCATTATAAGTGGTTAAGATACATTAATCTGCATACATGCTCCATTGATCAATTTCCATCGATGGAAAAACGATAAAGGTCCTCAAAACTGAATTTGGACATAGCAGCTAAAGAATCAAAAAACTCAACAAAGCATACACAGAAATGGAGATAATTGCATCATAAAACCACTTGAACAATCTACAGAAGGAACTTACAGGCAAACGCATAAACAAGTTGACATACAGAAGTGGACTCAAAGACTTCTTTTCCATTTCATATTACACTATACATGTAGAGTAATAAACGTGATACCATTTTGTCAGTTGGCACAATTGGTTGTAGCATAACTTGCATCTGCAATAGTTAAAAAGAGCATAGTTAATCTAGCAGGTCATTTATAAAAGACAGCAAGTAACTGAAAATAACAATTTGGTAACAGATCTCGAACTTGTTGTACAATCGTCAAATCGTATATATGCGAGCTCCAGTAAAAACATTCACAAAACCAAGTTAATATAGTTCACAATACATGCGATTGATTTGATTAGTAACTATAACCATCACTTACGTTAATGATGGAATAATACTCCCTCTATCTCATGAAAGTGACAAAGTTCACTTCCAGAGAATCCTATAGAAGTGTATGATATTTGTGCCAAACGAAGAAAAATATCTCTGCGCATTGCGCCGGAATGTGTTATTATACATTTTTTTTGCTAGTGAATCCACAATATGTGACACTTGAACTCACAACCTGCACCTTGCAGATTAAGAACATTAACCATCCATCTAGTGCATCAAGTGTGCTTAATATTGCCTTTCTTTTCTTTTATCAGCAAAGTTTTCTCCTTTATGTTGTACTCCCAAAAGTCAAAAAAGCTATAATTTTTTGCTACCCGACTCAAACTTGAGATCTCTAGCTCATTAGTTAACAGTGTTAACCATCCTTCTAAGTTCGCTTTTGTGTTAATTTTCTTTCTTTACCTCTATTTACATACAGTTTTCAGCAATTTTTACAAAACTGCACCTCTATTATCAGAGCAAAGTTTTCTCTTTTTTGCTAGTAAGAGAATTTATAACTTTTGCTACCCAACAAACTCGACCTTGGGACATCTAGTTCGCTAATTAAAAGTGGTAACCATCCTTCTAAGCTCTCTTTTGTGTTATTTCTTCCTTTACCTCTATTTATAAACAAACATTTTGAGCCATTTTCCCAAAACGACACCAAATACTACCGCTAATGTATATAGATACAATGTAAGAATTCATAGAAGTAGGAAATTTTTAAGACTGCAAACAATGAATAGTAGTGATTATGACAAAAGGGCAAATTGATAATTCACCTTTAAAACCTGACAAGAAATTTGGCAATTAAATAATTGCAGAATATGATACTTTGCTATCTTCGTTTCTAAAACCAGAAACAAAAAAATACGATCTGTGTACAAAGATACCCAAAAAATCTGTAGTCCTGCGCCCTTAAGAACTAAGCAATAGTGAGTAACATGTTCAATTGTGAACCGGACTATTAAGGCTGTGATTTAAGTGAACGAAATAGAGAGACACCAATCATCATTAAAAAAAAAAAAAAAAAAAGCACCATGATAAAAATCTCAAGAATTTAAGGAAAAACATACACAAACCTCTAAAAAAATATATCGCCCAGAATGATAATTGGTAAACGTCAGGACTTATAAACATGATCCTAAAGGTGCTAAATTTGACCAAATTACTTACGATCAGGACGTATTAGGTTGCGTTTAATGTTAAAACGAGTCAAATATCAACGTTTAGCTACATGGAGAACACGCCAAACAGGTTGAAGTCTATTTTGATGGCATACAACAGCCTTAAAATTTTTGTTCGAAGAGATTACAATTGCAATAAACCTCTAACTGTAATAAAAATTCACACATCACTTCATTATAAACAGAATCTAAAAATGAACAAAAGAGTGTTGCGGGTCTTTCTGACCTATTTTTGACCCATTAACATACCCGTCTATCTATTTTGCTCCATGCAACATCCTTAACGTTTTATTTTTTCCAAGATTTAGATTACCATGTACGGAGTAATAAACTTGCGACTGTAATAACAACTCACACACGAACTCTTTAAACACAAAATCTAAAAAAGGGACAAAATAGTGTTGTGGCCTTGTGGGTCTAGCTGACCTACTTTTAACCCGATAACAGACCCACACGCCAGCTTTCCTTCTACACAATCTCTTTGACCCCAAAGAACTCGGTGTTTCTAAAGACACCACAGCATGATGGCTATAGAAGTACAAGTGAAATTCCAGTTTTAAAAACTAATGAAATTGAAGGATAAGACTTATACTTAATAGAAGTGATCAAAAAGGGAGATAAAACCTCTAGCAATTAGCAACTTGTGAAAGATTAAGCAATTCAGATAATGAACAAATGGTATAAAAAAATTTAATGAACACACCAAGCACAAGCATCCTGCCACAACTCCATCTGTAAACATGTAATCTTTATGCTAATCTAATATTCCACTTCAGACAAAATTCTTATATAAGAATTAGGGGTGACAATATGTTACATTTTCTTATTCCTGATGCTAAACGGGTTGACAGATCAACCAGTATATACGACCCCAACCTCTTTATCTCCATCTTAGGTTCGTGTTGTGTCGGGAATTTGCCACCTCTAATTATAATGTATGTTAAAACTAAACTAAAATCTACCACCCAGAATACATATAATCATCTACAAATTTGCCCAGGATGACAAACTCAATCCGGCACACTAGTAACGATACCTGGTTAAAGTAAGTGTGTCCAAAATTATTCTTCAGCCTAGTTACTGTTGGGATTAAAGTGCAAACTGGAAGAGGCAATACAAGCAGGTTGCATCAAATAGTTTGGGGAGCATTTGGGCTGCGCTTTAGGTGACCTATTGAACTAGCTCGACCCATTTGATGCTTTCCCTTAGCAGTTAAATAATTATTGTAACTTATGAGTTATCAAATAAAAACAACATGACTCTACTATATGAGTTGAAATGTCCAGGTCTAGTGAAGCTATTAATCATAATACAGGACAACGTTCTTGTCGTTTTAACACAAAGTAACAAAGTAATTTATTATGAGAGTCAAAGTACGCCTAGTTCTCCAAAACAATGCTAGTATACTAAAGTAGCAAATCACACTTAATTGCAAATTTTAGGAATACTATACTTGCGTGTAGTTGGAAGAAAAATTTTATAGTTTTCTTTCTCTAACTTTGTAGGAATTTTGAGGGGTTTGATCTCCACAGAATAGTAGAGAAGTTAGAAAACACATTCAAATGATCTTATATTTTCATTTTGAAGAAGAAAAGTGGGGCTTCGGGGTTACAAAGAAAAACATAAAAAATGTCTTTCGTAATTTCTTCAAGGTAGACTATTGGTTAGGCGTACGGATATCCTCACAGTAGGCCTGCGGTTCAAATCTCACTAGATAAACATCTTGGTGGTGGCGAGGGAAAGGGTTCGGAAACGGTCACGGGGATCCCACATTTAGGCCGCGCACATCTAAGTCAAAGACTCGCCCTTCTCAGGTGTACCCGTTTTACTTGTTTACAGCTACTCCTAGCACAAACACTAATTTTTAAAAAGTGTACTCAAAATACATACATATAAAGGTGACTTACAAAAGTGAATCCAAGTCAAGGAGGTGGAGTAACAGCAGCAGCAGCAGGAGGAGGGTCAGATGATATATTATCTTGGTTTTTTAGTTTGTGGTGATTAGTATGAAACGAAGGGATGGGGTTTTCGCCCTTAATAACCCAACCAAGAGCGAAGAAAGAAAGGCCAGCAAGAATAGCAGTACCCCAAGCATGTGAATACCATTTGCTGTATTGTCTCATTGCGTATTTCCATTGATCTCTTATTGTTGATGGGTCTGGGTTTGTTTTGTCTGGTGGGTTTGGGTACTTTTTTCCTCCTGAGAATCCATTTCCTTTTACAGGGTTATCGTCGCTCATTTCTTTCTTTCTTTGATCAGTAGAAACTTGAGATGTGTGACAACCGCCGAATTTCTGCCGATTCAACAAAGGAGATGATGTATGTCACTACGTTGCGTGTTTGTTTTTTTGTTTTTTGTTTTTCTTTTTAGAAATTTGCATTCATGTGACAGGATAACTTCAACTTAACTCACTTTTGTAAAGTGATATATTACTATATATATAATTTGGGGACACAAAACGGTGACCATGTACGTCGTTTAGGGCTGCTGGGGTTACGGGCCAGTTTTTTTGCGTTTTTCTTGAGCCCATCTTCGTTCTCCTGGCCTGCAACCGCTTTCTCGCGATATACGTGTCCTTCTCCTTCATACGTGGCGCACTATTTCGTTTCCTCATCTTGCCGCCTTTTTGTTATGATAACAACGCCTCGACATATTCATCTCCTTCGCACTGTTCTCGAGAGTCGGTTTACTTCGCTGGTGGGTTTGTGATTTGTCTGGTGGTATGTTGTGATTCACTATGTTTTGAATAAACGATGTTGCTATATGACACCGAATTGCTTAATTTTCTATTATTTAAGGTATAGCCTTTTCAATTATGTTTTTTTATTACCACTGCCTTTACCTTTTACCTGAGAGGAAATTATATCGGAAACAGCTGTATATACCTGCCCGGAAAAATCTACGGTGGTGACGACATGAACGGATGATTTGGATTTTGATACGGAATTTTGGCTGTCAGGTTTCGTTTTGTGATTTATTGAGGTTTATATTTTCTTTTTCCTACTTTTTCAGCTATGAATCTTTTATATGTACATATCTATGTTTCTTTAGGTTGAGAGGGTTTAAGTAATGTTTAATCTTGATTGGTTCAGTACTGATAGTGTTTCATGTCAGTATTTTATCATTTTTTTGCTTTCAGTTATCGTTTCAAGGAAAAATAGAAAGTAAAGTGACGGGTTTTAGTTTGTGAATATATTGAAGGCGAGATACCGACCAGGTGTTTGATAAAAGTCCTGACACAATAAAAATTGTCGTAAGTTTGTTTTTGTCAATTTTAAACCAGCTTTAACTTTCGGTTTTTCTATAATTACGTTTAAACTTGCTTTTCCGATGTCAATGTATTGGTTATGAAATGTGTCAGTTTTCGAATCGAACGATGACACCTTTGAGGTATGGGCAAAGGCATTGGAGAAAGCTTTCCCGGCTGTTGTGTTGTTTCATACGATTTGAAGAATGGTGGTTTCGTTGGTTCAAAGGATGGAGGTATGTGTTTCGATTCATTTGTTGCAAAAGAAAGTTTCAAAATTTATGCAAGTATTCTAAGATTTTGGTTTTTACTACGACATTCAGTTGGAAAGGAAATTATGTTTTCTTTATTTGAAGCTCATTTTTGTTTCCCTTTGGTTGAAAAATATGATAAAGGTAATGTTGGTGGTGGTTAGTTTAGGAATCAAGTACTAATTTTGTGACTTCTTTTCTAGATCCAGATGGAGGTACAAAGAAGACCATTGGTTTCTGTACCATTTAGACCTGCTACGAAGTTTCAGTTTGAAATACAAAAGTTTAGATATTTCTCAATGGTAATTTGCACATGTCTAATGCAGCTTTGGAAATTGTTATATATCAGGGACTTAAAAAATGTTACTGAAATGAAGCCGTTCTATGTTTGTGCAGGTAAATATATACATATCGTATGGTAAATTGGATGATGGCCTTGGTTATCACTTATGAGCTCTACTTAAAGAAGGGTAAATCATATTACTTCAACTCTTATTTACAGATTTTTATAGTACACTTTTGTACATCCTATACAATTGTTAGTTTCGTCATATATGAGCGCTTCGATGCTTTTGTAGTTTTTGTGTTTTCCTCTGTCTTTATATAAACATGAGTATGTATAAGAATGGTTTTAATGAATAAATAGTTACTTATACTTGAGTGCTTTTTTTTGTTCATCCATTTTATCCCAAAGATTATTATACTAAATAACCATTCTATACTATTTGAAATTGTAATTTGTAGGTTTTCATCCGATTGTATAATACAATTACACTATCACCAAAAGAAGATATAATTTATGGTGATGCTGTCATACTTACAGTTGCTGAGGTAATTGAGGATTTGTGCTCCTCATCATCATAAGACAGCTTTGACCAATGCGGATTTGGAATGCTTGATGGCCGGTCAGATTTTAACATTCTAATCAAAATGTCAAATTTGGTGACTATGGATTATGCTGTGAAAGCATATAATTTACTTCTGGATTTTATTTGCAGGTGTAGATATGTTTCCTGGAAAAAACATTGGACCTTGGATTTATAGAGTTGTTCAGGTTATCCCTGGGTTTGCTTTTATTTTGTCATCTTTATTTTTGCATATTCTATTTAACATCAGTTAGATGAATTATGTGTCTATGATTCAGTATTAGGAAGACAATCTGTAATACCTGAATTTCTAAAATTCACAAAAAGACCAAAATACCCCTACAATCAAAAGTATGAATAATTAATTCAAAAGAATACCAAATAAGCTATGAAAATTCAGAAAATTTTAAGAAATAACCCACATGATCTAAATAAAATATTAAACACTTTGTAAAAGGAAATTTTTATAGTTTATAACTTTATAAAATTCGTTTTGTATTTTTATAATTAGCCGAATATATTTAGATAGTTTTATAAAAGAATTTAACTAATAAAAGCCCAATATAAATATATATTATTAAGAGTCCGTTTATTTTAAGTCCAATACATTATAAAGCCCACAATAAAAATTATGAATCCTATATAAACCCATTATTCGGTTCACATAAAACCCTAACTAGCGATTTACCCAAACCGACTCCCAAAACCCTCAAAAATTCGACTTCTAGTTTCCAGAGCTTGAGACCATTTTTCTTGGACAAGTTTGAAGGTAAAGAAGGTGGGAAAAATAGTTTTCGAGTTCCAAAGCTGCTGGTTTAAGCGTGGGTAGTTTTTAGGTTGATTAGGGTTTCGGCAAGTGAGGTTTTTGTGCTTCTTTTGTTCTAACGATCCAAGCTCATCAAGGGTAAGTTCCTAATGTTGATTTCAGTCCTATAAGTCATATGGAACATATAAAAATTAGCCATGCATGCTTAATAAGTCGTATAGAATTAATTGGAACTAAAACCCTAAAATCGTATAAAAATAACGAATGGGCATATGATAATTTTTAAGACCATGATTTGATTTTTCCAGAAGCTATTACATGTTATAAGACCTGAATAAAATACATATTTATGAATTCGAAGCTTGTGTGATTTGTTTGGGGTTTTATGGTTCGATCGTATATAAATAAGGAAAGAATTAAAAAGGAACGATTAGGGTTTGCATGAACTAGGGTTTTTCTTGTTATCATTAAGGGTAATAAATGAAGTAATAATGATGAGCTAATGATGGGTTACACCTAGGTTTAGGGCTTGTACTTGAGCTATGCATTATTCGGCTTTATATAAAAGTTTTGGGTTGGTTTTGTAAATATTGAAACTTAAAGGTTATTTTTGTGAACAGTAAAATAAAGGTACTAAACGTATAAAAATAGGTATGGGGGTTAAACGTGTAATTTGGATATTTAAAGGGCCATTCGAATTGTATTTAACCTAAAGGGGTATGTTTTGTAAATTCTAAAACCTTTGGGCTAAAAGTGTAAAATCTGATAATATAAGGTTAGGTCATATACTTAAAGATGTTAAGGGTGTAATATATAAATTTTGAGCAATTATGGGTCGACATGTGTAAATGAGTTACGTAAGGACATACATGAGTTAAGTTAATTTCCGTTTGAGTTTTCGTATGTTCTAGGTCAAAGTATAAATCATTAAAAGAAGTAACATGTAAATTAAATGCGTAATAAATGATATTAAAAGTATGGAAACCCTAGAACCTAAATGGGAAGTTGATTAGGGTTAAAAGCTAAGTGTGTAATTTCGTTATTTCATGTAAGTTAAAGATTATGTAAACCATATTTAAAGAGAGTATTAAAATCCGTCTTTGACATTTGTAAACCCTATACTTTGAAAGATGATCATATAAGCTCTTAAAGAAGATATTTATCATATTAAGCCCTTAAGTTTACCGTTTGTCATTTGCAACCCATAAGTTAAACTAATTAATGATTAAGACTCTAAAACATTGTAATTCTGTCCGTCACCAAAAATGAGAATAATCTGACAACTTTAAAAGTATTAATGAGATTGATCCGTTATACTAATAAGTATTTAAATAAATCATAATCTGTGTAGATTCGTTGAAGGAGACGCGACGTTACATCTTCGTATTCGTTCATTCGTTGTTTTTTTTCTCTCATTTGCTTTAAGGTACGGATATTCTGTCTTACTTTAAGACACTTGTGTTATCGTTCAGATATTCTGACCTTTTCAGTAAAGGTCCCTCATGTTTTCCTTCTTCGTCATATCTCTCATGCTTATTAGGATTCCCAATGCCATTGATATGAACCCTTTTTCTGAATGTTTGATCTGTTACTTATCTGAATTTATGTTCTAGTGAACTATGCAATATCTGATGTGAACTTACGTTAGGAAGACTTTGATATATATACATTTGTTGAACCCTGCTATATTGGATTATGAATTTATGATTATGAACCTCTGGTTATGAACTTCTGTTTATGAATATATGATATGCCACTATGATATGAACTTATGATTTCTGACTATCTGAATATGAACCTTATGATATGAACTATCTGATAAGTTATCTGTGACCTTGTGTGTGACTATGATCTGTGCCATATCTGAAAATCTGTTTGACTTAAGTTGGTTGATAATAACCAAATATTTAACTAGTCATGGGGGTTCCATGTCCGTATCAGTGATGCACCTCTGATATGACTCTAGGGCAGTAGAGTGATGTTCTGCCACGTCTCTGGATGGTGAAGCATATTTTTGAATATGTAGGAAGGGGCGTATGGATGCATCCTAGATCTGATCTGTTATCTGATATGTTATCTGGTGAATGATGTCGTGTGCAATACGCGTCTTCACAAAATTCTGGGAGCTAGCTACTCCATATATTTTCTGATGTTACCTTTTGAAGAAGAAAGATATTTCTGATATGATATGTTAGTGAATGTGCTTATGACGTATTTGCTTAAGTGATTATTAATTGCCATGATAGGATAAGATTGTTACCTGATTCGTATATCTGATATTATGATTTGTTATTGTTACGTGAATGCGTTGATCTGCAAGATGAATGTGCTAGTGTATAATTGAGTGTTTTGAAGGTTAATTATCTGTCTGTATATGTGTGACCTGCCATGTTAAAACTCTGCTAAGGTTAGGATTGGATCTGAGAACTGGTTTAGCTATTATGTCTGCCATGACCTGTCTGCTGTTTCCGCTGCTATATTATGGAATTAAGTGCTATAAATGTTTCTTCATTGATTTGTATGAATGCCATGTTTAATTTTCTAGAAGTGTTTTCCGTTAGCTTTTAGACTTTCGGTTTGGCTTATACGTAATCTGTTATTTTGGTATGAAATGTGTTTGGTCGTTCTGATATGTTTGTGTTTGTGTCATTAATGTGCTATGTGATGTCTAAACTGTTATGTGGTTGTTTGTATTTCTGTATATTTGTGCTACCGCAGAATCCTAAAAGATCCTTCGTCATTATTTCATTTTATTTTCGTTATTTGTTTTGTTTTAGTTTTTGTTTCTGTTATATCCGTTCACTGGGCTTTGTAAGCTCAGCCGCACTTTTCTTTTCCTACGGCAGGTATTTAGCATTCAAGATGAGCTTATGGGATAGCTGATCTGGGTTGAGAGTAGAGTTGAGAGCAAGACTTTACCATAGAGATCTTAGATTTATTTTGAAGTTTTAGCTATTTATGTTTTCTTTTTGGATATTTTGTAAAGGCTTCCGCTTTTGTACATTAGTTAAAGTTCTGATATGAAACCGTATTGTGATATCTTTACCCTTGTCGGGTCGGGGTGTTACACAATCTTGCTGACCACATGCTAAATTGCTGAACTTGCCTTATCTTATATCATTTGTAGACATAATCTAACGATGACTTTGCTGCTATTTTCAGCTGGGATGCGTATACGCGTGTCTGTATCTTTCAATTTGTTAGAGAATAAGAGACAGTTTGAAAACGAAGTAAAAACATATGGACCAGTTACTGCATATTAACTCAGGGAGGTAATATTTAGGTATTTCTGGTAAAATGAAGCTCGAAATACAATCACACCAGGGTTCTTAATTATCGATAAATGTATGTAACAGAATACCTTGAAGAATCTCAAGGGCGTTTTCTCATCTGAAGCTTTTCTGTTGGTCAAACATTGTTAAGGCAAAAGGAGATATAGCCCAATTTCAAGCTTTATTAGAGAAATTGCAGGTTGTAAGCTAATAATACTTCTGTTAATTTTTGGTGCCCGTCTTCTATAAACCATATATTACAATGTTTTTCTTTTAATTTCAGGTGGAAAACCAGGTACCAGGTATTGTTGGGTACAAAAGATTCATTTTGTGGAGATAGACGCAAAGTGGCATATTTTTTAAGAGTTTCGATAGGATGTGGAGATTCTTCATTTTATGTTTACAGGTATTTGTCTCTTTTCATACAACGCAAGCTGCTTTTAACAACTTTGTTCTATTGATCAGCCAACCAGTGCACTGCAAACTTTAGTTTGGGGGTGTTTTTATCATTGAAATTGCTAACAGGTTGGGAATGACCGTATCTTGGCATGGCGTTTATACTAACGCAACCATGCCGGGTTTTTAGTGAAATAAATTGAGAAGTCTTTTGTTGGCCTCGGTCGTAGTAATTTGAGGATACAAAACGGTGCATGTTATTGTCGTTTTGATTCACGGCTCATTGGCCCAGTCCATTGCGTTTACTCAAATCCATCAAACCCATTCCTAACCTCCAAAATCAGTTGCTCAGAGAAATCGAAAGGTATGTTTTGCTGTGATTTTGTTCCCTTTCTTTGAACATTTTTGGGCGTTTTTTCTTTGGGAATTTTGTTGCGTTTGTTTTTGTGATTCATTTTGTATTAGCTAATTTCATCTTCTGTAGATGGAGTAATTACGGGCTTATGGGACCTCGAAACTTGGAGTTATTCATGGATCGGTTGAAGAGGGTGGATATAATAGGGGTTTACCTTCTATACAGGTCTATCTATATGTAACCGATTGTTTTTGCTGTCGCTTTTTTTTTTACTAGGTCGTTTCCAGTAACTCGATTCATGTTGGGTTACTTCAGCTCATGATTTTTGGTTATTGGATATGAAATTGTAATTTAGTTACTTATTTTTTCATTTTGATTATATGAGAGTCATGATTTTTAGTTGACAATCTCATTTCAATTCCGCTATTAAGATTGATTGTATCACGACAAATAATACTAACATCAATCATTTATAGATGTCCTAATAATTATAATAAACAACTGCAATAATACATCATATGTCTACATATAAAGTTACTGATATGCCTGTAGATATAAGTTCTCCGAATGTTTACTAAAGCTTTCAAATTTACGATATACTGAGAGAGGTTGTTATGAATTTTTTTTAAAGACCTACAGTAGTGGATGAACTAAGGACAACCATATAAAGTTTAAAGATTGTTAGCCTCTTAAGCCAATCCTAATCCCCAACTATATTAGTATATTGGAATATTGAGGGTGGATGGATGAGTCAAATCCTAATGTCCACCCAGTTGCTACTTTTAGAACACTATTTCTTCTAGATAAGGCCAATCCTAATCTTGCTGAATATACATTTCAAACCCATTTACTGTTATAGGGCTTATAGCATATTATATTGTTTTAATCGACGTTAAACATAAAATGTGATTTGGATTCTTTTCATTTAACGCGGGGACTAATGAGATGGGTTTAGAATTACGACATACAGAGATTTTGTAATACTTCCACCCATAAACTTTTATTTTGACCAACGTAATGAGGCTCACGTAGTAAATTCCGAAGCCAACATGTCTCAGAAACAGCATTGGCAACACCCCGATACTCAGCCTCAGCACTGGAACGAGAAATCGTCGGCTGGCGTTTAGAGGACCATGAAAGTAAGTTGTTACCAAGAAAAACACAATAACCTGATGTAGACCGGCGAGTGGTAGGGCAACCAGCCCAATCAGCATCCGAATAAGCAACCAAGGTCTCAGTAGTAGAAGAAAATAACTCTAAACCATAAGCCAAAGTCCCCTGAACGTACCGTAATATCCGTTTGAGAGCAGTGAAATGAGGCTCTCGAGGATCATGCATATATAAACAAACCTGCTGCACAGCATAAGTAAGATCGGGTCTAGTGAAAGTGAGATATTGAAGAGAACCTGCAAGACTCCGATATAATGTAGGATCAGAAACCGGATCACCATCATCACCTAACTTAGACTCAGCGTCAACCGGAGTCCGAGAAGGGTTACAACCAACCATATGTGCACGCTCCAAAATCTCCATAGCATACTTACGCTGTGACAAAAACATCCCAGAAGAGTCACGCGTAACGGACACACCTAAAAAATAATTAAGAGCACCCAAATCTGTCATAGAGAACTCCTTATGCAAAGAAGCAATAATCCGCTGTAATAAACTATCAGAGGAAGCAGTAAGCACAATATCATCCACATAGAGTAGCAGAAAAGCAGTATCATCACCCTGTCGGTAAATAAATAAAGAAGAATCACACCGACTCGAAGTAAACCCAACAGTAAGAATATAAGCAGCAAACCGCTGAAACCATGCCCGAGGCGCCTGCTTAAGACCATAAAGAGAACGCTGTAATAAACAAACATAATCCGGATGCTCAGGATCCCGAAAACCAGGTGGCTGATGCATATAAACAGTTTCAGCAAAATCACCATGCAAAAATGCATTCTTGACATCAAGCTGATGAACAGGCCAATGTCGAGAAATAGCTAAACTAAGAACAGTCCGAATGGTGCCCGGCTTAACAACCGGACTAAAAGTCTCATCAACATCTACTCCCTCCACCTGTGTGCTACCATTGGCAACAAGACGTGCCTTGTACTGACTAAGAGTGCCATCAGCCAAATACTTATGGCGAAATAACCACATACACCTAACAACATTGACACCCGCAGGACGAGGTACACAAGTCCAAGTTTTATTCTTAATAAGCGCATTATATTCATCAAACATAGCATTTCGCCAATTTGGATCATCAAGAGCATCCTTATACGACCGAGGTGACGGAGAAACAGTAGACACATGACCAGCGTACTTAGGATTAGGACGAGTAGTCCCGACACGAGAACGTGTGACCATGGGATGAATAGATACAACAGGTGTTGGCGTTGGTGGGTCAGGGACAGGTGCAGGAGGGACAGGTGGCATTGGCGTTGGTGTAGGTGGGGCAGAGGAGGTAGGTATGTTGACTGGTTCGTGAGGTGTAGGTATGTCAACTGGTGGTATAGGAATTGGGTTTAAAGTAGGACCAATTGGGGTGGTGTTGATAATGGTGGAAATGAGATTGGAAGAATCTTCCAAAAAATCATAGGATGGGGTGGGTTTGGACGGATGGGTTTGAAACGGAAAAACCGTTTCATCAAAGGTAACATGACGAGAGATAATAATTTTGTTGGTATTTAGATCAAGACAACGATAGCCAAAATGATTGGCAGCATGTCCCAAAAATAAGGCAGGTGTAGCGCGAGGTCCTAATTTATGGTTGGTATCAATATGTGGGTAACAAAGGCATCCAAAAACACGAAGTACACTACAATCGGGTGTAGCACCAAAAAGGCGGGTAAAGGGTATGTCATTGTTAATGGCACGGGAAGGGAGAATATTCAATAAATAAACAGCCATATTAAGAGCTTCAGTCCAATAGTTTGGTGGTAAATGTGCTTGAAACAATAAAGTACGAATAAGGTTATTGATGGTACGAATCATGCGTTCAGATTTTCCATTTTTTTGAGAGGTGCGGGGGCAAGAAAATCTAAACTGAATGCCATGGGTTGAAAATAATTTATGAAAGGCAGTATTATCAAATTCACCACCATGATCACACTGAAACGATTTAATTTCACACTTAAACTGAGTACGAACATAACTACGAAACAACTGAAATTTAGACAAAACATCAGATTTATTCATTAATGGATAAACCCACACATACTGAGAATAATGATCAAGAAACAAAACATAATACTTGAAACCAGAAAGACTCGGAATTGGGGAGGTCCACAAATCCGAGTGAACAATGTCAAAACAAGAAGTAACAGAACTAGAAGAACTAACAAACGGAAGCTTCACGTGTTTACCAAGCTGACAAGCATGGCAAAGAACGGGAAGCTTCTCGTTATTACAAGAAATAGAATCACTAGACACAAGACGCCGCAACACTTCACTTCATGGATGTCCAAGTCGTTGATGCCACGTATACTGACTGGTAAGATAGGTTTGAGGAATTGGAGAAGGCTTCGTAACAGGGTAAAGATCACCCGTGCTATCACAACGGAGGAGTACCCGTTGAGTTAGGAAGTCCTTCACAGAAAAACCAAAAGGATCAAATTCAACAGTGCAATAATTATCACGAACAAATTGACGCACAGAAATAAGATTTTTTACGATATGAGGGGTAATTAAAACATTATTTAAACGAAGAGGACGAAAAGGTGTAGACAAGATACTATGACCGGAGTTGGTAACGGGAATGAAACGCCCATCACCAACCGTGACAGACGGATAAATGCACTCATTAAGAATATCACTAAGACAATGCACAGAATCATTAAGATGAGAGCTCGCACCTGTATCCATATTCCAATTTCCAGCAGACGGGTCCTGAAGAGTGTTAGTAGCAAAAGCATGCGGCAAGAGAGTCGCTTGACCCGAACCCTGTTGACCCGACGCAAGTAGTTGACCCGGGTTAAAAACTGAACCAAACACCGGCTGTGCTGAACCGGTCAAAGTCCCTTGCGAAACCCCTTGTGGCTGTGGACCTGCTGATGAACCTGCGCAAAATTGAACCCCAGGCTGAACCCCTGGCGACTGTGACCCGCTGTTGTGAACCGGCGCTGTCGAACCCCCAAACTGTGACCCGATGTTGTGAACCGGCACACCATTAAACCCTGGTGGTACGTGAGCCCCCTGGTGAGATGAACCTGCAAACTGAACCGGCGATGTGGACACATTGAACCCCCATGGTAGAGTATGAGCTGGTGATAGGCCATACGGTAAGAAGGCTTGTGATCCTTGGGACTGTTGGGCAGGGTAGGAGTAAAAAGGGGTTAATTGGACCGGTGGGTTATAAATAGGTGGGAATTGGGCCGTGGCATGATATGCAACCGGTGTAGTGGTAGAGGGTTTGTTTTGTGAAGTGGTAAATCCCAATTTAGCCAATAATTGTTGCAAAACATCCATATCCACAGAACTGGAACCACGAGGAAGTATTGTAGACTTACCATGTACACCATTGTGAAGATACCGACACGCCTCACCAAAACGGCAATGACCTTTAGCAAACAAAAAACATGGTTTGTTTACTTTTTCCAATGGATTAGACGGACGCCGAGGAGTATTATTTGCCAATAAAACCATAGGAGAAGCGGATGTAGCATCCACAAGCGGATCTTGAACTTTAGACTTCATGCGCATCTCCTGCGTGGTCAACAAAGAACGAACCGTCTTGAGATCGGGAAAGGGTTCCCGACTAGCAATAACGGTTGAAATCACATCATACGTGTTGGGTAAGCCTTCAAGTGCAAACGTAACAATGTCATCATTACTAAGAAGAGAACCAAGACCATTAAAAACCAAAGCAATTGATTCAATTTTCTGAAAGTACGCATCAATTGTTAAATCCCCAAGCTTTAGATTACGTAACTCCGCCTTCAAAGCCATAGCTCGAGGGCGTTTATTGTCTTGAAAAATCCCCTCAAGACACACCCACGCCTCTTTAGCAGATTTAGGGTTAAGAGCAACCAACCGTTGTTGAAGATTGGAGGTAAGTGTGGAAAAGATCCAAGACCTAATAATGAAATCAACCTTGAGCCATTCCGCATCCTTAGTCGGTGGTAGAGGAGGTGTAGTAGATGAGGACGCGGGTGGATCAACGAGATGATCCAAGATACCATATCCATGACAAAGGTGAGAAAAATAATATACCCATGATGAGTAATTCATCTCATCAACATCAAGCTTAATCGGAACAAAAGTAGTCAAGTGATTCATCGCCATAAGTTTGTCTGATAACGTGAGGACAGGTGGGGGAGGAGTTGTATCCGTAGTCATTGTAGTGAATGTTTAGGGTTAAGTAAATCGTTCTTGGTTAACAAATTGGTCGAATAGAAAAACACTTGTAAGGTGTCTACACAAAACTTGTACTGTGATCGAATAAAAAACTTGAAGGAATAATATTGGTCAAACAAAAGTGGTCGAATAATAAAAAAAAAAAAAACAGAAAGACACTTCCTCGTATTACTATTCTTATCTCAAAACCTTGAAATCGTTTTTATTTTGTTTGCTAGCAATAATGGCGGTTGTCGAAACTTTTGCCTTCCAAGCTGATAACAGGTCGGTTAAGGTTGAGGAATCGAATGTTTAAAGGGTTTAGGGAATCGTGAAACAATGAAGGTTGACAACACACTTGGTCGACAAACAATCAAACACACCTCGACAACACACAAGGTCGAGAAATAATAATACTAAACGAATAAAAAGATTGCGGAAGCAAAAAGTGGATCGGTTAGGGTTGATACCATGTAAGTTTGTGTATATTGAATGAATAATAATGTTTGGTACATCAAGATTATATAGGATACATAACGGGCCTAATATACAATGGGCCAAATACTAATCCTAATACTAATAGTCTAACATTGGGAGCTAAAATGGTGGCTGAAGTGGGTACTTTTGGGGCTGAAATGGGTGACAGAATAATATTTGGGTACATGTCTTCGTAACAGGTACTTAAGCTTTAGGCATTTGTATTCTCATGTGGTCCCTTTGATAAACATTGGAACATGATGTTTGTTTTCATTTTGCAGCATCTTTTGAATACTTCAATGACAGAACTCTACGATGTTACAATGAACTTTATCAAAACACCAAGTGTTTGGAATTATAAGTATTCAGGTTAGCTCTTAACATCCAACTTCATGCTAAGTATGTTTCTTGACTTCCAAGTTGTGTTTTACATTTGAGTTTGTCTTTTATGAAACGTATCGAGTTTCGAACGCTTCTGATAAGGTTTTAAAAGGTACCATTTTGAGGGGTCGTTTAAGTCCTTATTTGATCACTTTTGTATCCGTTATTGCTTAATATCGTTCCTTTTCACTTTTTAGGTCTCGTGAAGGCAAAATGCTGGAATGGCACTTATTTGGACAAAAAGGCGCGAATATATGAAGAAAATGGCCAAAGTCAAAATCGAGACACTCACAGTTGCTGAAAGTAGAAGGCGACGGCGTCAGCTGCTACATTGTGACGCCGTCCCAAAATTATTGTGACGGGCCAGAACCCAGAACTCGTATTTTCAAGAGACGGCGTCTAGTTGTGAAAGAGTAGGCCGTCGCTACTCAGACGGCCTAGATGCAATCCAGACGACGTCAGAAGCTGAAGAGGACGGCGTCACGGACATAAGGTGACGCCGTCGCAAGGTTAACGTGGCCAAGACGAAACCCTAATGGCGGCGACACGACGGCGTCACTAAACATAAGGTGACGCCGTCGCAATTGTAATCTTATATATAGAATCCGAATTTTTCAGTCTTTGTGTGGAGAGTCTTTGGAGTAAAAACCTAAAACCGAACCTAAGGTGTCTTGTACAGTATTTTAGGGTTTTAAACCCTATCTTACATCAAGATAAGTCTTTACTTCATTAATTTAATTATGTCTTTGATTATTTGTGTGTATGCTTGCATGTTCTCCATGTCCGGCTAATTTATTTGTGTGTTTGCTTAGGAAGTATGAAACTTAATTATTGAATATTGATTGGTAGTTTCTTATCTTAGTTGATTAATGATCTAGTAATGCGATAGGTCATTCGTTGTGTACTTCATGCTTGATTCATCTTTGTGAACCTTAGAATATAATTACCTGAGTAGTTGTAGGCTAAACCATCCAAAGAGCGCCTTAGAGTAGGAGTTTATAATCCCTAGTGGGTTTGTAGACAAGACCCTTTGGTAAGTTCAAAGAGTTAGGGAGAAACGCATACCCTACAACTTTAGACTCACAACGCAACTAGGAATAAGACGTGACACTCAACCATCAATAAGAGATAATTAAGGAGTAATACAAACTAAGTAAACACATCTTTAAACTATCATACGAGCACACATTAATTAGACATAGACTCCCACAACCTTAGTTTAGATAATTAGATAATAGTAGAGTAATCGGTAGAAATACCAACCCCCCAAATCCAATACCCGAGATTCGTATCTTTCCATTTCATAAAATATAAAAAGATAAAAAATAATCTTCCTCAACCTTAACCTTAGCGTAGTAACTCCTTACTAGCATTCCTATTCCCCTAGAGAACGATATCAGTACCCGTGGCTTACCCTAATTACTACACTACAACGATTAGGTTCACTGCCTAGGGTGTTATAAAACTTGCTCGAAGAAAAGGAAGTCCCTTTGACCCCGAATGACGCGTGTAGCGTTATCAAGTTTTTGGCGCCGCTGCCGGGGAATAGAATAGCTAGTTAGTAGTCCACCTCGTTTAGGTTCTTTGCTTGATTCCTATCAAGTAAACTTTTTTTCTCATTTTTAGATTTCTCTTAGTCTATCCCCCTTCTTCGTGACCCTCGTTCGTAAAAACCATCACTCACCATGATCCGTATCTTCCATCGAAGATTCTTCACTCTACCCGTTCCCAATCCCGAGATTGAGAACGCAATCCCACAAAACCCTTCACCCACTCACCATTTTGGTAATCACCTAGGGCATAATGAGATAAATTGGCAACAACAAAGTCCTTTCTATTACTCTGATTCTGATGAAGAATTTAATTATGGTGAGGCACTTGATAGCGGAGAGGTCATTAATGAAATTGAGGAATACCCCTCCCAATGTTTTGACCCTAGGTGTAGGATTGAGAAAGATGGCCCCTTTAACATGCAATTCCCTTGCAAAATAGGACTAGAAGGGTTCGATGCTTATTTGAATTCATTCTTACCTTTAAACTTAATCTCAAGGGACCTATACAACAAAATCAAGGTCAATGAGTTAACTTATCAAGGGAACAATGTTGTTGAAGCAGTCATTTATTTGCACGTGTTTGTTGGAAGTTTTGCTTATTTGGTAGAGTTCATGGTCTTAGAAGACTTAGGAGAATTTATAGATAAGGACCTCACTCAAGTAATTTTTGGAAAACCTTTCAAAAAATTGACTAGGTTGAATGAACGGATGATTGATGGTCTAATTACATTCTCTGATGAAGTTGAAGATTTCATCTACCAAATGCCACGCGCTCATCCTAGGTTTAAACATAAGGACATTGAGGTTTTTAATAGAATGACCCCTATTCCATTGCTTAGTGAAAGGGATAGACAGAGTGGGCTTAGGTACCCATATGAGAAAACTAAGCGATATTACAAAAAATGCCTTGAATTGGGAGATGATTACAAAAAGAATGAAAGAGCGTTGGAATGGCTTAAGTATGAGCACGAGAGGATAGGTGAGAAAACGTAGAAGCACGACTATGAGTCTAGCTACAAGACTCTTAAATAAAGAAAAGCGCTTCGTGGGAGGCAACCCATGTTTAATTGTTTGCTTGTTAGTGTGATATATCTTTTATTAATTGTTTATCCTCATGTTTAAATTTGTGAAAATGCTTTATTTTGTTTTTAACCTCGTCATAATTGCATATAAAGGTATTTTACATAAGGGATAAGTGTAGGGAGGATTACACACGTTTTCAAAAGAAACGTAAACATGAGAATAACAATTAACTAAAAGATATGTATGTTTGTTTGTTCGAGTCAAATGCTTGTATCGAGTCATAATGGATGTTTTGCAGAAATTTTTCCAGATTCTAAAGATGTAAATTTTCCAGAATTTTTTCCAGAAAATCGCAGACCAGTTTTTGTCAGGATAACCTGACGGCGTCAGGATTGCAACCTGACGGCGTCAGGAAGGAGTAAAAACATCAGATTACTTTTTTCTCGTTTTCTGAGCTATTTATAAATTTTTGGAATTTTCCAGGTCTTAATTTTCTTAGAAATTCTGTAAACATCCATTCCACAAGCATTATATCCTAGTTTAAATCGAGTCTTATATATATTATTACCGCCGATTTTACGCGAATGTTTCGTTTGTTTTCTTCAAGTGTGCAGGTTTAGTTTTTTCCAAGAAGAAGTTACATAAGATTGGAAGGAGCTTTTCACGCAATAATTCTTCTTGGAAAAGATTTAACCACCACTTTACACGGATCCTACCGAGCTAATCAGGGGAGTATTAGTTTCTTTCGTTTTTAATTACCTTCCATTATCATAACTTTGATACTTTCGGGGAACATTGGGGACAATGTTCAGTTTAAGTGTAGGGAGGGAAAATAAAACGAGAACTTTGAAACTATGCTTATCCTTGATTATTTGCTTTGTCCAATTGTGATTGTGTAATAAACCATGAGAAAATGTCGGTTAGGGTAATTTTGGCACCAAATTTAAAATTTTTTATGACATATAAGAGTGGGCCATTAGTCTTAACAAAAGCGTCTCATGGATAGGAAGTTGCATGACTAGCACAAAACCCTTTACCACCCAAATTCCACCAAAATGTGAGGATCGCCCTTAGATTAGTAGGAATTAAAGCATTCGTCTTTAATGCTTAGAGTGTGAACCGGTAGTATATTAGATTCTAGAACTTGTTTTGTGATGCATTCCGAGATCGCAAGTGAGGCTACACTTGTGTAGTTAGGAATAACTAAATGATAAGAGGCATTAGGATAACCCTTGTTTGATACCTGTAATATAATTACTTCTTCCACTTCGGCTGAGTAATTCCCCCACACCCTTTGTGTTGTACTCATCTTTAGTACACGATACCCCTAGTTAACCCCTCAGAGCCTATCCTTTTCGCGGTTCTCGTGATGTTTCGGTTTTTCCGGAATATCAATGAAGAGCATTGTTTACACCCCACCCCCAAATATACACCCAAATTGCCTTAGCCTACCCCTTATGCACTCACTTTTAGTGCAAATGTTTGTTATCACCCTAAACCCTTAGTTCAATTATCTAGTTGCTTGCATAAGTTGCTAAGTCGAGTCATATCCTTTGTATACAGTTTTGGGATGATTGGGATTCATGGGAAAAGTTAAAGTTTATGAAATGACAGGAAGGGAACGTTAAAAATTCAAATTACCTTTGTTTGCGTAATAATGTACCCCAAGTGTTTTGATCTTTTCAATTCGGGTCAAATTAGTGTTAGAGTAATAAAAACTCAAGTGTAGGGATGTGCCTATAAATCCCTAGTATTTTGATGTTATCGTAGAGGATGGTAGAGTAAAAGTGTATGAAAAAAAAAAAAAAAATCGAAAAAAATAGAAAAAGAGAAAAAGAAAAAAAATAGAGTGAAAAAAAAAAAAAAAAAAATACGGGCTATCATCCTACATCTATCCTTTAAATTTATGTTTGTTTATTTCCGTTACCTAGAGTTTTAGAGTGTCGAGTCTTGGCTTAGCAACGCCATTCTTCATATGCAGTTAACATGAAGAATTTTGACTTGCCACCACTAAATAGCCTATCCCACCAAACCCTTATTTCCCTACTGTAAGCCTAACATTACAACCCTTTAAAAGACCTCTTTGATAGTCTTTCCTAGGTGCTTACGCCAAAGCGATGGAGGTTTGATCTATTCTCAAGCCTATGGTAATCTATGTACTAGGACCGGTTAATGAGTGTTTATCTTCCATTTCCTATTTTGTTATATTTCATATATACACCCGAGAGAGATGTGAGTATCCAAACACCCCATGTGAGGTGCTAGTATGTAATTTCCGTGCTTGTTATGACTTTTTCGGGGCTTATATGTGTTGTGGACCGTTTTGAATTAATGCTTCATGACCCCTAACTTATAAATTAATTGGCTAAAAGCACATTTGCTTGAGGACAAGCAAATAACAAGTGTAGGGATATTTGATAAGGTTTTAAAAGGTACCATTTTGAGGGGTCGTTTAAGTCCTTATTTGATCACTTTTGTATCCGTTATTGCTTAATATCGTTCCTTTTCACTTTTTAGGTCTCGTGAAGGCAAAATGCTGGAATGGCACTTATTTGGACAAAAAGGCGCGAATATATGAAGAAAATGGCCAAAGTCAAAATCGAGACACTCACAGTTGCTGAAAGTAGAAGGCGACGGCGTCAGGTGCTACATTGTGACGCCGTCCCAAAATTATTGTGACGGGCCAGAACCCAAAACTCGTATTTTCAAGAGACGGCGTCTAGTTGTGAAAGAGTAGGCCGTCGCTACTCAGACGGCCTAGATGCAATCCAGACGACGTCAGAAGCTGAAGAGGACGGCGTCACGGACATAAGGTGACGCCGTCGCAAGGTTAACGTGGCCAAGACGAAACCCTAATGGCGGCGACACGACGGCGTCACTAAACATAAGGTGACGCCGTCGCAATTGTAATCTTATATATAGAATCCGAATTTTTCAGTCTTTGTGTGGAGAGTCTTTGGAGTAAAAACCTAAAACCGAACCTAAGGTGTCTTGTACAGTATTTTAGGGTTTTAAACCCTATCTCACATCAAGATAAGTCTTTACTTCATTAATTCAATTATGTCTTTGATTATTTGTGTGTATGCTTGCATGTTCTCCATGTCCGGCTAATTTATTTGTGTGTTTGCTTAGGAAGTATGAAACTTAATTATTGAATATTGATTGGTTGTTTCTTATCTTAGTTGATTAATGATCTAGTAATGCGATAGGTCATTCGTTGTGTACTTCATGCTTGATTCATCTTTGTGAACCTTAGAATATAATTACCTGAGTAGTTGTAGGCTAAACCATCCAAAGAGCGCCTTAGAGTAGGAGTTTATAATCCCTAGTGGGTTTGTAGACAAGACCCTTTGGTAAGTTCAAAGAGTTAGGGAGAAACGCATACCCTACAACTTTAGACTCACAACGCAACTAGGAATAAGACGTGACACTCAACCATCAATAGGAGATAATTAAGGAGTAATACAAACTAAGTAAACACATCTTTAAACTATCATACGAGCACACATTAATTAGACATAGACTCCCACAACCTTAGTTTACATAATTAGATAATAGTAGAGTAATCGGTAGAAATACCAACCTCCCAAATCCAATACCCGAGATTCGTATCTTTCCATTTCATAAAAGATAAAAAATAATCTTCCTCAACCTTAACCTTAGCGTAGTAACTCCTTACTAGCATTCCTATTCCCCTAGAGAACGATATCAATACCCGTGGCTTACCCTAATTACTACACTACAACGATTAGGTTCACTGCCTAGGGTGTTATAAAACTTGCTCGAAGAAAAGGAAGTTCCTTTGACCCCGAACGACGCGTGTAGCGTTATCAGCTTCATGTGAAGTTCAGTTAGTACGGAAACATCTGATTCCCTTTTCATTATGAAGGTCTGTTACGGGACTGGATGCCAGATCAGCTGCCATTGTCATGCGTGATGCCAAGAATTTTTCTAAGACAGGGCAAACAATTGTTTGTGCCATTCACCAGCCGAGCAAGGACATTTTTGAGGCTTTTCATGAGGTAAACTTTGAATATCTAATAACTTGGTCAGTATCTCAACTGGAACATGTCAGCTGCTTTGGTATATATTCACAAAGCTTGAAATATTAACAAAAGTTGCTTGAAATATTAACAAAAGTTGTTAATGGTTGTGAGCATTATTAACTAGAATTATACTCATTAGTTTTATTTCATTGTCTAAAATATTGTCAAGTGGAAGCCAAAATAAATTACATCATAAGAATTAGAGAATTATAATCATAGGTAGTTTATTCAAGTTGTCAAATACAACTAATTGAAACTTCAAATCAATACATTTTTTTTAAATGGACATCTAAGCCCTGACCACTTAAATAAACAGAACAATTATCATTGTTACTTTTTATGTTATCGTGAAACTTATTACACTATATTTATGGTTGGAAATATTGCAGCTTCAAGCTACATGCTATTATCGATGGGTCATATATGTTCAAACTATAAGATGGGTGATTCACACTTCCTTGAAGGCATTATTATCAGCTTTTTTCTGTTTGTTTTCTTCTTAGATCAGCATTGCCACCAGGATTTGGAACCCTTGCAGTTGATGAATTAACTTTTTGGTAGATATATCCTGCAAAGTAGTCGGCGCTATGCAACTTTGTAGAATCCAGGTACCTCGCTACAGAAATGGGTCACTCATATATTGAGACCTGCAAAAACTATCGTTATATTGAGACTCTTGCAATGGTTCATATTAATGATTTGACATGTTTAATGCCATTATGGCATAGGCCAAAACCATACCTTCGGGAATGTTAAAAATCGAATTTATCTGCCTACTGGCAACTTTTAGTTATCTAGGTGTACAAATGTGTTTGACATTAGTAGTATAGGCAATGTTTTGGATTGATGGGATTCTTGCTTTTTATTGTTGCAGATCATTGGCGAATTAGTTGGATGCTGATGAGCAAAAGCCTGAGAAGCATCGAAAAATGCTGATGCAATATATAATGGTAATATTAGGACATAACATTTTTTTTCTTTATGCTTTGGTGTGAGTTATCATGTTGTGAGTTTTTCAGAAGGTATTGATGAAATCGTATGCGTAACAGGAATAGCTGATTCAGCAGGAACTTTAAACGCGACCTTACAGAAAGAAAGACAGGCAACGATCAAGGCGGAACTACTGTTGTTTGTGTACATACTTCATGGCGTTACAAGATATGACATTGATTAGGACTATATCAGGTAAAAAAGTACACTTTTTAGTACATGCTGGATGCGATTGACTTGAACTGTGAACAACTGATTTTTTTCTAGGCAAGGAATGAATTAGGTAAATATGATTATCAAAAACTATACTAATTCTACTGAAACAATATGGCCGGTTTCGCCATCTATTAGACCTTTAGTCGATAGGCCTATTTGATTTAAGCTTTGACGTTTGAGGGTATAAGAAATGATCAGACGTGACCTTATTCTTTTTTAGCTTTTGCAATGTGGCAACCATATTCATATATTGATGCTTAGTTTCTCCAAAGATCACAGTAAGTACTAGATTAATTTTTAGTCGTATTGTGTTGATGTTCGGTTATTTGGTGGTTGATGTGTTGTTTAAATTGTAAATGTAGGCTGCGAAAGAAGGTAAGTAGGACGCCGATGAAGATTTTGCCGATTTTGTTGTTCAAGGATGTTGTAATATGTAAACTTCAGGTCACTAAAAATTTTATAGATCTTTTAAACATGTAAAAGTAAGCTGCCAATTTGAGGTGAAAACTGAAAACAAAGTAAAATAGTCCAAAAAAGTGGTAAAACAACTGATCAAAAGTGAGCGTGATAAGAACAAAATGTTTCTTTTTATATTGTAAACTTTGGCAACCATATCAAACTTAGGCCAAACGTTTCATGGAAATATGATCATTTACCATAAACTTATAGTTTGTGGTGGTTCTGATCATTGAAGTTTGGTCATGTTTTCTCCTGAACTGATGATTTTATACTTTCTTTGATCGAAAAGATAGATAAAATCGAATGAATTTAGTAGTGATAGCATATTGCAAGTAAATAACCAGTTTTACTGCAAAGGTCAAACTATATAATCTAATGGATTGAAGGAAGTACTTGGTCTCTTTAGTCGATGTTGTGAAATGCTAAAAGATGGCGCAAGTGATGATAATAAATGGCGTTAGCCTTCGATATTACTATAAAACATGTGTGGTAATGTGGTAAAATAGGAGTGATCATATTAGTAAATATACAATGTCTTTATTATATTTTAAAGATCCAAGTAGGGTCATCATTTAAACACGCTACCAAAAACGATTACCATTCAAACACATATCTAGCGCCCCACCATGTAATCCTTCCTCCTTACGAATACCATTCAAACACATAAAGGCGCAACACCCGTGAAAACAGCTGCGTCTACCAACCTTGGACACAAGGACTGGCTCACAGTATGTGATAACGTTGGTGTCGTTACTGCTGTGATCCAGTCTGCTTTCTCTAAGATCAATACATTAACAAATTTCTCTACATTTTAACGCACAGCATGTATACCGATAAATATAAAATGCCCCGCCGCAACGCGGCGGTTATGAAGCAATCCTTGTTGCTAAAATTAGGAACTACTAGTATTGTGTACTTTCTATTCACGTGTTACAGTTAGGGGTGTCATTTGGGCTGACCCGACCCGAACCTGAATCCGATCCGAGTTAATTTGGGTCGGGTCAATCGGGTTCAAAAATATATTCGGGTCAATCGGGTCAACCCGAATTGACCCGAGTTCTAAACAATGTCGGGTTCGGGTATTTTTTTTAGCCTTGACCGACCCGAACCCGACTAACCCGACTCATCAACACTTTTACAATGTAAAATACTCGGGTTGACCTCGAACCCGAAGTGACCCGACCCGAGTTGACCCGAACCCGAATTGACCCGACCCGAGTTGACCCGAGTTATAAACAAGGTCGGGTTCGGGTATATTTTTTTAAGGCTTGACCCGAGTTGACCCGAACCCGACCGGGTCAACCCGAATAACACCCCTAGTTACAGTGCTGGATACTTTGTGATTAAAGTTTACACACTAATAAAAAGTAATGACGATTTGATTTAACTAAGAAAAATAAGAAGAAAAGTATCTCGGTTCGGCTCGATTAATTCGTTTTTATTGGCTAATTGTACCAGTGGTGACTCTGATTCCTGACTGAACCCGTTGGTCTGGTTCGATTTTTTAAACCATACCACTAACTTGTTTTTCATATAAATTGTATGAAACTTTGTGTATCTTATTAGTTTATATAATATGTATAATAACATATATTTGTCATGATATGAGTGTTTTAAAAATAGCATTTATTAGGTATTTATTGAAGGGTTGTTACACGTTCACAAATTTAAGACACTTAATTTTTCAGATGTAACTTCATTTTTCATTATTAGTAAGTGTGTTGCTCAAAATTTTAAGTCTTCAATTTTGAAAATGTCCCAAATGCATTATAAAGCAGTATAGATATAGATATAGATATAGATCACGATGCACTAGCCAGGTATCCGCGCGTTGCGACAGCGGTTACCGATGTAACCAAATAACCCACAATAGCATACAATTGAAGTATCATAATCATCTTTATACATTATAGTAGTACATATGCAATGCATCGAAGCCAAAAAGAGAGAAAGCAACAATAGTGGTATTTTGGTACACGACAATAGATATGACACGTCGTAGTTGGTGATAATGTAAAGACAAAAGCAATGCCAATTATTAGTATTGCAAAAATGTCATGGTTGACTTCACCATTTCAAGTCAACATCTCTTTTTTCACCATGTTAACAAATTGTATACACTCACTTTTTAAAATGAATCTATCATTTCTTTAAGAAGAAAAGTATCTCGGTTCGGCTCGATTAATTCGTTTTTATTGGCTAGCCGTACCAGTGGTGACTCTGATTCCCGACTGAACCTGTTGGTCTGGCTCGGTTTTTTAAACCATACCACTAACTTGTTTTTCATATAAATTGTATGAAACTTTGTGTATCTTATTAGTTTATATAATATGTATAATAACATTTATTTGTCATGATATAAGTGTTTTAAAAATAACATTTATTAGGTATTTATTGAAGGGTTGTTACACGTTCACAAATTTAAGACACTTAATTTTTCAGATGCAACTTCATTTTTCATTATTAGTAAGTGTGTTGCTCAAAATTTTAAGTCTTCAATTTTGAAAATGTCCCAAATGCATTATAAAGCTGTATAGATATAGATATAGATCACGATGCACTAGCCAGGTATCCGCGCGTTGCGACAGTAGTTACCGATGTAACCAAATAACCCACAATAGCATACAATTGAAGTATCATAATCATCTTTATACATTATAGTAGTACTTATACAATGCATCGAAGCCTAAAAGAGATAAAGCAACAATAGTGGTGTTTTGGTACACGACAATAGATATGACACGTCGTAGTTGTTGATAATGTAAAGACAAAAGCAATGCCAATTATTAGTATTGTAAAAATGTCATAGTTGACTTCACCATTTCAAGCCAACATCTCTTTTTTCACCATGTTAACAAATTGTATACACTCACTTTTTAAAATGAATCTATCATTTCTTTATAGTCCTTTTATACTAAAACAAATAACATGTAATTTAATGTGAATTTAAAATTATGTAACCGAAAGTTAATAATAGTTATTTATTTAATTTTGTTTCAAATATTTTCGGTTACAATCATTTATATTATTAGTTACATAAATTAATTTTATTTTAAAGAACATGTCGGTTACTAATATTAGTATTTGATCAAATATTTTCATAATAGGCAAGTGTGTAATTTGAATTTTTAAGCATTTTTATTATAAGCAAGTCTCAAATATATTTGATATCCTCTTTTATATATACTCAAAGTACAACAATTGAATGCATGTATAATGTACAATATTTTTAATGCATGTTTAGGTAAATATGAAATTTTATAATTTAAATAAAAGAAATATGAAATTGCCCCTATAAAATACATGTGTTTTGATTGTTGTATGGCGCTTAACTGCAGCTACGTTTATTGCTTCATCAGCTAGCTATAACTGAAACTAGAACTGAAGCTTAGGGTGTGTTTGTTTTACTAAGATGTTTTAGGTCTGAATCTGACTACCACATCTTACCGTTAAGAGGTGGCTAGAAAGTCTAAATCTGAACGAAATAATGTTGTTTGTTTTTGTATTATTGTCCGTATAATTTTAAATGCTCGTTCATGCAATTTATTTATTAAACCAATGCAATATGATAATAAATAACATTTGTAAATATGAAACAAGACTTTTTATCATAAATATAACATGGTTAATTAACCATCAAATATATTATATTAACACAAGTCTTCAATCTCTTATCAAGTAAGAGGCAATAAGGCAATCCTTCCACCTCTTATTGAGTACTACCTACGTCCCATATTAAATGTCCTTTTTTGACTTTTAAAGTATTTCTTTTTGACTTTGACCTTAAATATTTTAGTTTGTGTTGTATAATATTTGATGAAAATTATACCAATGAAAAATATGTTTAAAACACAATCCATTTATATATTTTGCATCAAGTATTGTATAACACAAACAAAAATATTTGAGGTCAAAATTGAAAAAGAATGACTTTGAAAAGTCAAAGTGGAAATTTAATATGAGACAGAAGGAGTAAGATGTTATATGTCTGACCGGGTCTGACTAAAAAAAAACAAACAACACTAATGTCTGTCGACCTCTTACCGCCTCTGACTCAGTAAGAGTAAGAGGCTAGTAAGATATTTTTTCAAAAAACAAACACACCATTAGTTTTTATATTTAAATAAATGTTTGGAGAATTATTTGAAACTTAAGGTTATTATTGTAAAATGACGTAAACTTTAAAACTAAATTAACATATACATTTATGCATAACATTTTGAAGGCACTATTTAATAGTTTTACTTATTTTAAAAATATCGTTTCAATTAATTGTAGGCTCTGTTTGTTACATGGATTTTAACCCCAAATGAATGGAATGAGCCCGGATAAATCAGTTTGGTACACGGATTTGGCTATCTAGGCTTATATAATGGGTTTTAAGAAAAGCATTTGGTTTTCTGACAACTTTCCACTACTTGCATTCTCAGGGCATGCTCGGTTGGAGGTTATAGGGCATGAGGAATAGGAAAAGAAATAAAAAATATGATTGGTTGGAGATAATGTAATCACTCATTACCCTATATCGGGTAATACTCTGTTCCTCAACATTTTAGGGGTAATAAAAAATAGTGCATGTTTTAAACCTTCAACTGCCTATTTTTTCCTCCAACGAAACTCTATATCCTTCTATTATTTCGAGTAATTGGGTTTTCTTAAGATCTACAAACTTCTACTAGTCAGTCTATCTTATTTATAAACTTTTGAGTTGTAATTCCATATTTGTTCGTTGCTTAAATATGTTAATTTGTGTAACTGAATTGCAATTCATTGTTTATTGTTTTACAAGCAAAATAAGTACATATCAAATAACAAATACTTGTATAATTTTTGTTCCTCAATAATTCATCCAACAACACCAATGCAATGATAATAACCATTGCATTCCTTTCCATTATCATTATCATTCTCTTTTTCATTCCTCTTTTTGAACCAAACACTCCTTCAAACTATGTTCTAACTGTAAGAGTGTAAATGTCAATGTCTATTATTCAATAAACTGGTACATAATATAGAGAACATTAGACTCTTCTAGAAATGGGCTTGAGCCCATGATACATATCGACCCATCATACTATCGACTAACATTCCCCCACATTTTGAGCGGGGGACATCGAACAATCAAAATGGAACGAAACTCCTCAAATAAAGCAGATGGCAATCCTTTGGTAAAGATATCTGCATACTGATAACGGGATGGAACATGAAGAACTCGAACCAGACCAACAACTACTAAATCTCAAACAAAATGAATACCTATCTCGATATGTTGATGTTGAACCGAATTGGAGGACAAATACACAACACTAACATTATCACAATAAACAAGCGTAGCGAAAAACAAAAGGAGTATGCAACTTACGAAGAAGATTCCTCAACCAACAAGTCTCAGCAACAACATTTGCAACACCACGATACTCTGTCTCAGCACTAGAACACGAAAGCATGGGCTTACGCTTAGAGGACCAAGAGAGTAAGTTGTTGCAAAGAAATACACAATAACCAGACGTCGATCTCTGAGTAATAGGAGAACCCGCCCAATCCGCATCCGAATAAGCAACCAAAGATGTAGTAGATGACGAAAACAACTGTAATCATGATCTAAAGCACCACAAACATATCTTACAATCCACTTAAAAGCCGAGAAATGAGGCTCACGAGGATCATGCGTATATAAACAAACCTGCTACACAATATAGGAAATATCTGGACGAGTAAAAGTAAGATACTGAAGAGAACCCGCAAGACTCCGATATAATGTCGGATCACCATCATTACCCAATTTAGACTCGGTATCCACAGGAGTCCGACTGAGATTGCAGTTAGCCATATGAGCCTGCTCAAGAATCTCAGCAACATATTTACGCTGAGATAAGAAGATTCCCGAAGAATCCCTTGTAACAGAAATGCCCAAAAAATAATTACGCGAACCAAGATTTGTCATAAAAAACTCTTGATGCAAGGAAGCGATAATCCGCTGTAACAAAAGCTTTGAAGAAGCAGTCAGAACAATATAATCAACATACAATAGTAAATGAGCAGTGTCAGTTCTTTGTCGGTAAATAAATAATGAGGAATCACATCAACTATGAGCAAACCCAACTCGAGTAAAATAAGTTGCAAACCGCTGAAACCAAGCCCGAGGGGCCTACTTGAGCCCAAAAGAGACATTTGTAAAAGACAAACATAACCAGGATCCCAAAACCCTGGAAGCTGATGCATGTAAACAGTCTCAAACATATCACCATGTAAGAAGACATTCTTGACATCAAGCCGATGGACATGCCAATGCCGAGAAATAGCAAAACTAAAAATAGTCTATTATTCAATAAACAAGTACATAATATAAAATACATTTAGATTATTATAGAAACGAGCTTGAGCCCATGATACATATCAACCCATTAACACTAACTAGGTATTTTCAATTTTTAATCTTATTTTCAATCTCAATAAATTAAATCAAGCAACTTTTATTACAAAGATACATTTTATCTTTTTTCAATTTCTCCGTTACATTTTCTAGTTTTCTCATATACAAATCTTCAATGTTTTAAAAACCGGGTTTTTAATCGACCCGGTCGAGTTACCGGGTACCGGTTCGACCAGTTCAACCACCGAGTCAACCCGATTTTTTATTTATTATTATTTTTTATTTTTTCCGACCGGGTTAACCGGTCCGACCGCCGGGTTTACCCAGGTCAACCCGGTTTTTATTAAAAAAAATTCATGACCCGGGTTGACCCGGGTCACTCAAAACCCGCGGGTCTAACCGGTTAACCCAGTTTTAGAAACTCGGGTTTTTTAACCCGTTTTTGTGGTCGGCACCAGTCCGACCGGTTGAACCGGCCGGATCGACCCGGGTTTGAAACCATAGCAAATCTCATTCCATACCCATTAACAAAACAAACAGGCCCTTCGTTTATACTGTAATACAACTTTATAAAAACCTCGAGAAACAACCAACAGTATATCAAGCTCTTTGCGAATATCCCAAACACACCTAAACCTAAATCAAAAGATGGCAGGAGGAGGTGGCAGCAACAAAGCAGCGGTTCAAGCTACTAATGACGATGCTTCTGCTAGCAAATTGTATTCCCCTTACTTTATTTTTTTAAATCATATATTTTAGGGTTTCATTTTATCATTGCTTAATAGCAATATTACTGTAAAATTTATTTGTAGATAATTTTAGTGTTATCTTGAAATGATTATTGCAGATGTATTGTGTATGAAATTATGAATGTTACTTAAAATAATAGATTAGGAATGTATGGATTTCTTTTTAAAACTGCCTATGTTTATCTGAATATATGTGGGTAAAATAAGCTCTTCGGAATAAGCCCTTTGAAGTTGCTTATTCTAAAAAATGGAAATACCAGTAAGTAGTGCCACCAAAACGTGTCTACGCATAGTTGTTCTTTTATTGCAATGTTGAGCGTTGTTGTGAATAGGCAAAAGAAAATGCACTCTGTAAAGAATGACCAATTATGTGTAATGTGATATTGTTTATAAGTAGGAACAAAACCCGAGAAATGCCGAACATAAGCTCATTAGCCTGAAAATAAGCTAAAAACAAACACCTGGAAGTAAATCACTTGAAGCATGAATATTATAGTAAGGCTATACTAACGAGTGATGAAAGAGAGTTGCCATCGACCAGTCTTTGGGTTATTCAGAGGGATCTTGATTGTGTGAAATTTGAGCACTCATAAGTCTTAAACCGTGCTTGTTTTCTGTTTTCCGACTTCCTAATTACTATACTTTTGCCTGTGATTGTGCATTCTCAAATTAGAACTCAGACCCATTTAGAAAGAAAAAAACGTCTGTTAGCAGCATCTAGTGAGTGCATCCATACAAGCATCCGTGTTATATAGTTTTGGACTACTACGCATATTAATGTGCTCTATGTATGGCTGAAAGGTCTTGTGTCAAGAAAGGATATATCAAAGATGACTACGTTCATTTGTTCGTAAGGCGGCCTGTGAGGAGATCTCCAATAATAAATCGTGGTATGTTTAGTTTGCTACCAAAAACTAGATGTTATATGGCTTGGTGATAACTCGGCTCTTATGAATTTATACCTATGTTTTGACTTCTGAAGGTTATTTTGCTCGTTGGGCTACATTCCGGAAATTTCTGAATCAGTTTTTGAGCTGCGAATCAAAATCAACTGAAGGTCAAGTTAAGAAGCAGATCTTGTCACTTGGAGCAGGTTTTGATACTACATACTTTCAGTTGCAGGTCTGTCATTTCTATTGTTTTGTGATATATATTTATGTCTTCCTATAATAAAAAAGTAACAGGTTTGCCATTTTTTTATTGCATGTTTCTTGTTTTCGTGTTATTGTATTAGAAAAGTAAGACATTATTTTGGAGCTGCTATTATCTGTTATGGTGTGTAGGCCAATAGATTGTGGCATCATCACCATCAAAATATCATACTATCACTTGATAAAGTTAGCCATTTGCCCGGGTCTCAGCTAGCATCTTAGCATTTCTGGTGTCCATATGCAAAAACTAAAATTTTCACAGTTGTATTGATTGCTCGAATTTGATTTGAGGAATACATATTGAAATTGAAAAATCAGTTAAATGCTTAGGCTGCATCTGTTGTTTATGCCAGTTTCTTCCATCCTCTATTCTGCACATTCTTCATCTCTGCCCAGATTAAGAAAACGAGACCCACAATTAGATTTTTTTATTTCTTCCCAAATTATGTAAAACGGAACCACAATATCAAAGTTGTGCTTATTTATTTGTTTGATGAATGCCTACAAATTTTATAATTACTTTTATTATACTCAAATTTCAATCATTGATAGGATGAAGGGAAGGCTCCCCATTTGTATGTTGAACTGGATTTCAAGGAGGTAAGAATTTTTCCAAACTGTTCATATCAGATGCTAGTGTCCATTTCATGTACTCCTGAAGTTTTTAGATATCTTATATTTCTGGATTAACATTAGAACTTGCAATTGATTTAGGTGACATGTAAAAAGGCAACCATTATTGAAACTTCTGCCCAATTAAGGGGAAGAATCAGTGAATCGGCAACAATATGTCGAGGTAATCTCTACTTCCTGTCATGGCTACGCCTCCGGTTATCATTTTCTTCAATTTACCATTGGCCATTGCATTTCTTTTTTGTCCAAATTATGAAGTCAATGAAAGATACTAAGAGAGTCTATTGGCCTATACTCTGTTTTTCCATATCATTTTTAAAAGGGAAAATTGCCGATAAAGGTAACTAAAAATCCCATATTTTCTCGCTCATCGAAAGGAGTGGAAGTTCAATCTTGGACAGTTTAATGTGTGAAACTTAATTTTTATAAAAATTCGAGGACCTGATTATTATTTTTAAAAGTGCTTAATTTTGAAATATGGTCATACCCCACAAGGAGCAAGAAAACTACTTCTTTTAATGAGCAAGAAAATTACTCATATGGTCATACCCCACAATGGCAAATTTGGGGGTTTTTTAGTTACCTTTGTGTAGCAAAGTTCCCTTGATTAACATGACATATTTTTGTTTGATAAATTCAATTACTGTAATTAAGTTGCGCATTGCAATTTCGCAGAGAAAGGAGAAGTAATCAGTGATCAGTACAAACTTCTCCCTATCGATTTGAGGGATATACAAAGCTTGAATGACCTCATATCAGCTCATATGGACCCTAGGTATGTGCATCATTAAGTTAGTTTCTCAAGTCAAATTATCCTAATTTGTAAAATTAAGATTACCGCTTTTTAGGACAAGGATGTCTCTTTCGTCAGCTTATTCAATTTTTTATCGACATGCTAGAAATTTGTATAGTCAAACTTGAAAATAAAGTTAATTGATCGGTTAAAAAATAAAAAACAATAGTATGAAATTTGTATAGTCAAACTTTGAAAGTAATGGTGGTATAAATGTAGCTGAGACATATAAGTGGCCTGATGATAAGTACGGAGTGTCATTTTGTTTGTTTGATATATTCCGACAAGATAGTTTAGTTGTAAAAAAAATATGTTATGCTGCAAATAATTTGCCAGTACAGTATTGGTGCATTCATTTCTTTTAAAACACAAGGGTGAAAACATATTATTGTTGTCATTTTATCTCACAAGTACTTCAGAAGAATGTTTGTGTGGTACAATTAAGCTGCTTCTTACTAATGTTACTATCAGCTTGCCAACATTTATAATTGCAGAATGCGTATTAATATATATAGAACCAGACTCAAGCCGTGCTGTTGTTGAATGGGCTTCTAAAACGTTTTCAACGTCAATATTCTTCTTATACGAGCAGGTACTGCTGTTTCTAATTTTTATACTCCTTCTGTTCCATGGATATGTCAATGTTTGGCCCAGCATATCCTGCAAACTTCTTTACTAAACTGGCCTCAAATCAAAATAGAGCAATCTGGTGAACAAATTGAATAGCTTCGGCTATTTTTAATCGTGACTAATTGACTATGGCATACCTGATAGCTGAATTTCTATTGAAATCTTTACCCCGAAATGGAACAAGTTGCAATGTCTATGAGACAGCGTGAATAGTTTGTTTTTCACTATTCATTTGGTTCTGTTTCCTTTTGGGATGCTCATCATGCTAGAATATTAATTAGATTTTCTTAAGCTTTATATATGCTTCCTATATGTCTTCATATTTTATTTTCATGCAACAACAGATTCTTCCACATGATGCTTTTGGGCAGCAAATGATCAGGAATTTGGAGGTAATGTGGATTCTAAAGCTTTATCCCGCCATCCCGGCATAAAGAGAATAAATGGTTTCAGTTTCATCAATATGGCCGTTTTTTTTTTTTTTTTTTTTTTTTTTTTACCAAAGTTCTAAAATGCATTAAAGTTTACAATAACCACAACAATTACAAAGAGGATTGATGCTGAAAATAGAAAAGTTAAGTTATTGATGCTAATTTCTAAATGTAGTGTATCCTTGGGTCTATGCTATTAAAATCTTCGCAACTACGTATGTGTAGGACAAACAACAATTAACTTGTGAATAACAGTCATTTTGTGAATTTCTTTTCTTAGAGTCGAGGATGTGGGCTATTAGGCATTTATGATACACCAACATTGCGTGCAAAGGAAAAACTTTTTCTCGACCACGGTTGGCAGGTATTGTTTCGATTTAATCTCACTGTTTTAATTTTTTGTGTCTGAAATTTTAATTATGATGAGTTTCAGAAAGCTGTTGCCTGGGATATGCTGAAGATTTATACTAGCTTCATTGACCCTCAAGAACGACAAAGGTATTTGGATTCTGGATCTTTATCAATTTAAAGATAGTAGAAAATATTGCAAATACCATTGTGGCCCATGAAATATTCTTGTACAAGGTTTTGATTCCTGTTTGGTTGATCAGGATTGAACGATTGGAATTGTTCGATGAGTTTGAAGAATGGTACATGATGCAGGCAAGTTCTTAATATTTTCTGCCTATGCTTTTCTATACATCAATCTCATAGTGGCACTTTCTTTCTTCAATTATCATCAAACGCGTTTAATATTTAGGGTAGCTCGTTCTGAATAGATACATTAATTTTTCTATCAAGTACACAATCAAAAAAAAAAAAATGCTTCCCAACTCGAACCATATGATTTTAACACTAGTCCAAAAAAGGGTTTGAGAAGACGTCAAATGTGTGCTGGGAAAGGGTTCATGCTAAGACCATCCTACATTTTTCTATGATTTATGCAGCCAATCCTGGTATTCAGTCAAACCGACAAATATATAACCATTTCTTCATTTCTTTTGAAAGTTCTTAGATTTGACATCCTTTGATGTTTGATATTCGTACAACTTACATGTTTTGAATGGTTTATAAATGCCTTGAATTGCGAATAACATATAATTTCATCTGGCATCAAGCCATCAATGGTACTGATACTAACTCCTTAACGTTGGTTTTCAGGAGCACTACTGTGTTACTTGTGCAATCAACGATGCCTTGGTAAGTTTTGTATATACTCTCAAACATACCTCTTTCCTCTTTAAGCACATATATCTCTAAATTCAGGCGGTGCTTGGAGTTGCATTTTCAAAGTACCTATTCTGCAATTTAAAGAATTAAAGTATCTGATAATCGTAATGTGATATTTTGAGCACTGCTAGTGCAAGTCTGGTTTGATGCGAATTCAGACCCCCTCTTAGTCTTCATTTTGGATGATGAATTGTAGACACAGAGACTCTATATCCCAACATTAACACTTAAGATTATTAAATATTCTACCCAACATTTAAACCATTTAGATATGAGTTTGGTTTTATTCTTTTTTTTTGCTTCAGGGGATGTTTGAGGATTTTGGTTTCCCTAAAGACCAGCCTGGGACTGGTACTTCTACGGCAGTATCCCCATGAAAAGTGATTTCATGATCGGTGAAATAGTCTTGCATTATATATATCACATGACTGGCACAAGTATACCGAAGTTCTAATTAAGAAATCTAAACATCTATGGTTAATTGTATTGCGGGTGGTGTTGGGTGGTATGATTTAATTTTTTTTCCAAGAAAAGAGTGTTCTAGTGTCTTTTAAGTGTACCATATAAACCAATGCGGATTTGGGTGTTAGATAAAATTGCGGTACTCAACTAGACACTTTTGTGGTGGACTCCTTCGGTTTGTAGGGGTAAATATGACTTTTTCATGGTTTGTTTCATACATTTGCGTCTTTTGAATTTTGTACCCAATTCTTGTATTTTTTTCAAGTTGTAAATCAAGTTGAATCCACATATTTTTATGTTGTCTTTACAGCATTTTTAATGTACAATTTCACCGTGGGCGAGTCCATCTTCAACTTCTATGTGGTGTTTGTTTGACTTCCTAGCTGTTAAAAAGGCTTGTAAACATGTCTAGAAATGAACCAATTTAGACCCTAAAATGGCAAGGGAAAACAAACTGTAGCCTGTTTACACTCGTTATTTATCTTAGAGTACACGGTGCAGTGTACATATCACACACCATAGGGCTTTTTTTGGCACCTATGGCGCCACCAAAATGCAATCACTACAATGGGCGTTTCCCGTTTACTTTTTTTTGTGTGAGTGAGTGGGTATTTTTTGTGGTGTATTATATAAAATTTATTGATGAGGGTGTATAAGTTATAAGAGTGTTATAGGATAGAAGCTGACGTAACAACAATTATAAAATTTATAGGTGCCCTTAGCACCTTGCTCTCTTATGATTTTAACTAAATCATTTTATTCAACTCATGCGCGAATGAGTGTGCCTATTGACCAAATGCCTTGTTATAGTTTGATTAAAAATATGCTCAACTTGATGACTGAAATATGGTGAAAGTAGCTAGAAATTTTACCGAGCATTATTGGGTTGTTTTAGCCATTTTTGTTATGGTTAGGTTAAGAGAAAAAGCTCTATTAGACAACCTAATACGATATTTATTGCGTAATATGCTTATATCATAATAATTTCTTCACAAGCCAAATACCAAAGCATTTGCTATTTGTTTCAACGTGGTGCTACTCCAAGCAGCGCAAAATGGTACAAAGTTATACCAAATTACCAAATACCTATGAATCCTGAAAAATTAGTTCCTGCAAAGAACAATGCTCAAGTTCAGGCCGTCCCGTGGATTTGAGGGCTTTGTGCTATTATCGCAAAAGAGGCCCCTTAACCAAGGTTGTCAAGATCGAGATCTTACTATGCATCGTTTTTGTTTTTGCAAGATCGGAATCGTAAGATTGGACCGAGATCGAGATGTGAAAAACTAGTATAGGGTGTTGAATAGTTTTACTGTTTTTAACATTTTAAAACTACTGTTTCAAAACTATAGATTCGAGTATATACAAAATCAACAAATCACAATAGATATATAAATGCAAGACAATATATAATAAGAAAGACAATAAATAAAGTGCAAGATAATAAACAAGAGATGGAAAGATCAAACCACAATACGAAGATTTATAGTGGTTCGATAACGAAGCTCCGTTTCGCCCTACTCCACTCCTCGAGTACCCAACTCGAGAGTTCACTTCATTATGTCAACAAGCTCCCTTAAGGTGGAGAAAACCGTACAACATCACTTACTATATTTTCCGATACACAACTAAATATCGAGTTCTTGTCGAGGTAGAACCAACCTTTCACACACGTAATTTCATGACTAAAATACTAACTGGATCACACACATATTTTCAGGATTACTACTAACCGGATCTATCTAATGTGTAAGTTTGGTGGTTATGAACTTGGTGTATGATGACATACAAAGATGGTGTAACAAATTTACGAATGCATAAACTATACTTCCACAAAAAGATGTAGATCTTGACGATAACTTAAGTAATTTTACGTAGAATATTTTTATATTTTGTTATTATCAAAACGTATAGGAATCGTAAAATATAAATAGACGTTTTTACACGATTATTTGCATTAACAATCTTCCTCTTTTTGTTTATGACAAAACATAAACTCATTATAAGTAAAAATAAGAATAGATAAGTTTTAAAAGTGAGTTTTTACTTCCTTCTCTCCTTTTTTGTCAAGACAAAAAAAATGTCAAGCGAAAACTAACTAGTGTGTGTACGGTGTCCTTTGACGGTTGCTTCCCCTTGATAAGGGTGTCAAGAGATCCGTATGGAGTTGAAGCTACAAAAAAAAAGTTATCATAATAAATAGTTGAAACAAAATAACCACATAATAAGACAAATACCATAGGTGACAAAGGTCACCTTAGCCTAATATTACTCAAGCCTAGAGCCATGAGCCACTTTAGGATTTAAGTGATGCATAAAATATAAATAAAACGGAAAAACTCGTTAACTATTCTAAAAATCAATGGTAATCAAACTTTACCATTAAATTATACAATTTTGAAACTTGATTTCATTAGTCTTTCTAGTCATTATCTTTCTGATTCCCAAAAGGTACAATGAGTAAGGAGGTGAGTTCAATGCAGAATAATTTTATCTAAAGAACAAATCATCGAATCTCATCCATTTATTTTTTCCATCAAACAAAAAAAATACATTTTTCTACATTTTTTTTTAAAACAACGTATCATGTAAACGGTAAACCTTCAAGCTATAAAAAATACATCATCGCGACGAAAATTAAATTATCTTTCTATAGATATGCACTTCTATATACTTTCGACGATTTTTTTTTTTCAAATTTTCCGCCCAGTAAAATCACACGTGATTTGTAAAATCACACACAAGCTACATGTGATTTTTAAAGTAATAAATCACACGTGATTTTACGAATCACATGTGATTCATCTGAGCAAATATTTTGAAAAAAAAAAAATTCGTCAAAAGTATATTGAAGTGCATATCTATATAAAGATAATTTAATTTTCGTCGCGACGGTATAATTAGTTTCGCGTAACAATTAACGGTTTGCGAGATATTTTAATTTGAAAAAAATAGATGAAAGTGGGTTTGTTTATTTGATAAAAAAGTTGAATGACTGAGATAGTATGATTTGTTCTTTAGGAAAAAAAACTATTCTGCATTGAACTTTTCTGCGATGAGTAAAAATAAATATGCCTTACTCTCTAAAATGATACTAAGACTTTAAGAAAATTAGTCCGTTCACTACATATGTCATGTGACTAGCACATGGTAAACCAAGAATTACAAAAGTTCCTAAATGGGAAAGCTTTATTTGTGTCGTTGTTATAATCTGGTGTGTAACAGTGGATGGTTTTTATTTGCATAATGAACCAATATGGAATTTTGTTATCATGTGTTATAGTGGATCCCTTTTGCTTTGCAGGTGTATATATTACTTTTCATGGTTGGCTTCATTTAACTTTTTGGTCCAAATAATTCTATATAAGTTTTTATAAGTTTTTCGCGCTACCTTTAGTATGGAAATCAACTTAAAAATTTTCCCCTGTTTATAAGTTGTTGCTACGATGTCAACATTGACTTATCGTAACGTGGAAGCAAATAATCAAAGATTTTAATGAATATTTGTTATGTGTAATCATTTTGTATTGATTACTTTAGAGTTGACTGGTAATGAGACATTCATCAATCGTCATCCGTTTGAACTTTGATCGGCGTTTTAGAAGCTAATCAAGGGAGAGGAAACATGTAAAATATCGACACTGCTAAACTAACAGATTGACAGTATTTCGTTTGATTGGAATAAGATGTTTTAAGTGAAACATCTCATTCTAGGAAAATTAAAAGTATACAATGAAAGTTGGATGTTTTAAGTGAAACACCACATATCAAAATGGATGCAGTCATGCTTTTTAAAAGTATACAATGAAATCTTTAGTGTTATGTCACCTCAAAAAGATGTACAACTACAAGCATTATACACATTTTAATATCAAAATTTCCAAATATAAAGATAGAAAATTAGAAATCATGAGAACATAATGATTGATAGCCATTATGCAACCAAAAACTTGGAACTAAGATACAAAAAGATTCATTAAATCAAAATCTCACCAACAATCAAAGTGGTCATCTCCAATAAAGAAAAATGATTGAACTACAACAGCCACCCTTTTCATGACTTGCCATCATCATAAAGAGCCCACAAAGCACTACCCAGATATAGGCTAAAGCTAAACTCTTATTAGAATATCATTACTTCGGGTTCGCTTTTCATTTAATATTATAAATTTTCTTACGGGTCGAATCCATTAATCAAGATTCGAGAGACCAAAAAGACCAAAAACTGGTTTTTCGGATGCAGAACAGCTTCGGAGAGTTTCTAGATTATAACACAATAATAAGACTAGATTGCACAAATAGATTGAATAGAGTAAGTGATTACAACACATCCAACAACAATACTATAACAACTCTAAACACAAAGGGGGTCAGGTGGTAACTAAAAGAACTCGAAATCTAGATATTTACCTCCCGGCTTAACACCGGCCCCCGCCATTCTTTTACTATTATTACCCACCCCAACTGTCTCAACCACCCCTAACTTCCCAGATAGCTCAGCTTCAACAGGTCTCGGCACTTCGGGAGGTGTGCTACACCGTATCAAAGCCCAATTCACACCTTCAAAAAACGGATGTTGTTTAATCTCAGTAGCTCCTCTTTTGACTCCGAGCCGATGTTGTGGCTCTTTCACAAGCAAACCCCTGATCAGGTCACGGCTTGCATAGCTAGTAGCAGGTGAGTCAGGAAACCTTAACTGTTGACCAACAACATTAAACAAAGTGGCTCGGTTTCCTGAACCCTTAAAAGGGGTTCGACCATATAATAGTTCGTGCAAAAATATCCCAAATGTCCACCAATCAACTGCACTTCCATGCCCTTCACCTTTAATGATTTCGGGCGCCAAGTATTCATGGGTCCCAACAAATGACATTGACCGAGCTCCCGTTGGTTCGGCTAAAAGTTCCGGGAGTTGACCGAATAGAGGAGTCGGGTCGGTCCGGGGTTTTGGGGTCTTTTTCTTTTTGTTTCTTTGTGGGAAAAACTTTGGGAGGAAACAAGCAGGTTGGATGCAGGCTGATGTGGGTTCGATACAGGCGGGTTGAACACAGAAAGAGCTGTTGGGGGGTCGTTTGGTTGGGTCGGAATTTAATGAGGATGATTTAATGAGAGTGGGTGATACGGTGCATCTTAAAGAAAGATCAAAGTCTGATAACATTATGTGACCATCATCACGTACTAAAACGTTTTCGGGCTTTAGATCTCGGTAGACAACTCCAAGCATATGGAGATACTCAAGAGCTAATAAAACCTCAGCAGCATAAAACCTGCGCAAAACAAAGAAACTCAGGAATTATAACAATGTTAAATTTCAATAAGGCTCATCAAATGCACGACTATATCATGTAATCACTCAAGAATTAAACACTTCAAAATAAAAGATGTATAAATTCCATAAAACAGCAACGTATTTCGTAATTTAGTCTAATTTGGTGATTGTGATTTTCCATGTCCTGGATTGGTAACTACAGTATATGATAGTAACAATCGTAATTTTTGGTCCAATTTGGTAATTACCTTTTGACACTAAAACTACCAAACTCGCATATTCCTAATTTCAGAAACTATGTAGCTATTTCATAGAATCTGCCAATAAAAGATTTAGTTGAAAAGAAATTGGGTCAGAATGAAACAAAAGGTAAAACGTAAAACGGGTGATAGTTACCCATAATGTATATATAAGATTTAACGCACAAAACTTTATGCAAAAAGATACATTTTTGGTAATCATATTCCTAATTTTATCACTAACTATTTATATGATGATCTAGACAAAAAGTGATATGGGTTTGTGACCCGTTACCCAACCATACCGACATACCCATTTAGCCACCTCTAGATATGAAAAACTGCTCCAAGAACAAGTGGGAGAAACAATACCTTGCTGCATATTCCGAGAAATGTTTCCCAGGTTGACGTTGCCTCAATGTATGCAAATCACCACCAGGACAGTATTCCATAACCAAACACGAGAATCTATCTGTTTCAAAATGAGTATATAAAGTCGGTAAAAACGGATGATCAAGCAACTGCAATATATCTCTTTCCGTCTGAGCCCTCGACAACTTCTTTCTACTAGCAAGTGACGCTTTATCCATCACCTTCATTGCAAAATAGCAACGGGTCCCACTCAACTCTGACTGATACACGCTACCAATATCACCACAACCGAGTAGTCTAAGCAACCTAAAATGATTCATACCCAAAAGCCCATCTCGTGATCTAATAGCATGAATAGCCTTCCACCTTGGATCGTTTCCTTTATGAGGCTTGTTAGTGCTCCCCGTGAAGTTACTCCAGTTACTATCGTCACTAAGTCCACTACTATCACTAGCTCGACTAATACTTGTTTTCCCACTTTCAAGGGATTCCCCACGAAGGGTTATTTTGGTATTTCCATAATTACGGTCAACACTAAGCATTCCATCACTCATTCGGTATGTGCTTGTGCTCATAGATGTAACGACACCTGTACTATCGATGCTGCTATGTGGGCTTACATTACCACTTGGAGGCAAAGAAGCGTCCCAAACACACTCCTTTTCATCAGAATCTTGACGTAAAGGAGAGCTTTCGGTATTTTGAGATGGGCGCGGAACTGCAAATATTGAAGATGACGTCAAGCTTTCAGCTGGTGAAAGAACCGATGGACTTTGTTTGATTCCAGGAACATGGATTGACAAATCTTCTAAAAACGGACCCTTTGTGGATTGATTTTGACCAATTGGTACACAAACTGGCCTCATTAGATCCATGTCAACAGGTTCAGGGGGATGACTTGCTCCCGAGAAAGAAGTAGAACCAATTTCATCATAAGAAGAATCATCGGTATCTTTTAACATGGATACATCTGCCATCAGCTCCTCGTCATCTGAAAAAGAGTTTCTTCCTTTCCATGTCCTCACTGATACTGGTAAACCGGAGTTCTGTAGACTTTCTGCGTTTAAATAATTCATGTCTTCTCTAACGAAACCGAACTGTGAACTTGAAATTTTTTTGGTGTCAGGCCTGTGGCCTGAAACCGGAAGCTTTTGTGAAGCATGAACTCTATTCATTTCTGGTTAACAACATACATAACTAAATAACGCTCTCTTCATATCAAAGTTCTGCAAAAGAGGAAGCATTTTAATGAGCCTCGCAATAGACATTTATTCCCTATGTGACATGAAAGTCAAAATAACCTAAAATGCTGCACATTCAACGGCCAATCCCCAAACGTCCGTATGGTTCACATAGCAAACCCATTAAACACTCAACCAAAATGGAGCATATAAAGATTCCTAATCTTATACCTACAACTTATCAAAAAGGGAACCATACGATACGATAACTAAAGGGTTATCATTCATTTCCCACATAAAGGCTAAGAAACAAATTTGCAGTGCTTGACTCTATAATTTATTTACCCAAAACTGTTTCGCTTATTTATCGAACTAATGTAAAAATCTCATATCCCAAAACAAATACAAGTAGCATGAATAACTTGTAACAACAAGTACAATGGTCAAATTAGTCATTCTAGCTTAGATATTTAACCAAATGCAATTTACAATAACTTCATACCATCACATTTTTGTAACTGTAGAAATAAATACAATTCATAGTTAATACTATTATAGACCTAAAAACCCAACAACTATGGTGACCAAATTTCAACTTTAATAATCAAATTTTTTTTATAACAAAACCATCACATCTTCAAATAAAAAAATGACATACAAAAACAAATTACACACACAAAAACAAAAACAAAAACAAATGTCATCAACCAAACACAAACTCATAAAAACATCATTAAAAAAAAAACATAACTTACCAAACAGATCTAGTATAATGTTGGTGTTGTTGTTTGTGAGTTTGTTGGAGTGAAATGTGTTTAAAGTGTGTGTGTGTGAATAAAGAGAGGACTGGGAATATGCAGAAGAGGGGCTATGACGATGACAACACCATATGACTATTTACTAACTTAACTTTGCTTTTTTACATGTCTTTTTTTTTAGCCTCTACTGAATTTTTTATTTTATTTTATGGTGGGGGAGTGCACTTTAGTCATGTGTTTAAAGGAAGGTGAGATAGAAAAATGTTTTTTGTGTTTGGGATTTGCGATTAGAGAATTGAGAATGGTGTGCCATTATCTATGGCTTAATGAGCCTTGTTGGACAAGGTTTATGTTAGTTTTGCTGATGGGTTATATGTTATTGGTATTTTTTGATTCATAAAAAAAAGAGTTAATTACATAAATGGTCCATATAGTTTGTCGGGTTTTATGGATTTAGTCATTATATTTTTTTTTGCGGATCTCGTCCTTATGGTATTGACCCGTTGCGGGTTTGGTCATTTGACCAACTTTTCTGTTAGTTTGACCGTCAAGAATGATTAAAATGACACTTATACCCTCGTTTGTCTTAGCATATGGTCCATGTGGTTAGTCTCGTATAACAGATTTAATCCATAAGTTTTTTTTTTTTTTTTTTTTTCTTTTTTTTCTCTTTTTTTTTAACATTAGTATTAAATTTTTAATTCATTTTTTTTGTAAATTTTTATTTTTATCACATATTTAGTCAAAATTTTCTTAAATAATTAAAAGCTTTTTTTTTTTTTTTTTTTTTTTTTTTTTTTTTTTTAAACCTATGTCAAACCTTTAAAAATCTAATAACACAATATTTTCTTAAAATTTAATCAAAATTTAATATTTTAATTTGTTTTTTAAATTTTTAACAGATTAAAAATTTATAATTTTGATTTAAAATCACGTAAAAAAATTATAATTTTTTTTTTTATAATTTTTTAACGAATTATGTCAAAACTTTTACAGAAATGATGTCAACTTTTTTTGTCAAAAAAATTTTATAAAAAAAATCTCGTAAAAATTTTTACGAAATTTTTTTTATAAAATTTTTTTGACAAAAAAAGTTGACATCATTTCTGTAAAAGTTTTAACATAATTCGTTAAAAATTACAAAAAAAAATTTACGAGATTTTTTTTATAAAATTTTTTTGACAAAAAAAGTTGACATCATTTCTGTAAAAGTTTTGACATAATCCGTTAAAAAATTACAAAAATAATTTTACAAGATTTTTTTATAAAATTTTTTTGACAAAAAAAGTTGACATCATTTTTTGTAAAAGTTTTGACATAATCCGTTAAAAAATTATAATTTTTTTTACGAGATTTTTTGTTCAAAATTATAAAATTTTAAATCTGTTAAAATTTTTAAAACAAATTAAAATATTAAATTTAAAAAAAAATTGTTAAATCATTAGATTTTTAATTTGTTAAAAAAATTCCTAAAACAATATTGTATAGTTTTTAAAGTTTTGACATAACTATTTAAAAAAATTAAAGGTTTTTAAAGTTTTAAAAGTTTGACATAGGTTTTTAAAATTTAAGAAAATATTGTGTTATTAGATTTTTAAAGTTTTAAAAGTTTTAAAGGTTTGACATAGGTTTTAAAAATAAAAAATAAAAAAAATAAAAAAAAAACATTTTATTATTTAAGAAAATTTTGACTTGATAAGAAATAAAAATAAAAATTTACAAAAAAAAAATGAATTAAAAATTTAGTACTAATGTTAAAAAAAAAAAAAAAAAAACAACTTAGGGACTAAATATGTTATACGAGACAAACCACAGGGACTAAGACAAACGAGGGTATAAGTGTCATTTTAATTATCCTTGACGGTCAAACTAACAGAAAAGTTGGTCAAGGGACCAAACCCGCAACGGGTCAATACCATAGGGACGAGATCCGCAAAAAAAGAGTATAGGGACTAAATCCGTAAAACCAGATAAACCACAGAGACCATTTATGTAATTAACTTAAAAAAAAACAAATGTTTTGTATTTTTTTATTTGTTGACATTTTCTTTACAGTGTAATATAGTTTTTTAGCAGTTTTGTTTTGTATTTTTTTTTAATCAATTTAATACTTTACTTGTTAAATTTTATATTTTTTATTTCGCATTTTCCGTTTTACAGTTTTAAAAAATATATATATATAAATATAAAATAATAAAAATAAATGAGGGTGTCATGTAAAAATAAGAGGTCTTTATAATATATCCCTTTGCCGATGTGGGTTTATGTTAAGAAATAAATTTGTTGATGTGGTGGCGATTATAACAGATATCACGTATGATATATACCGATACGTGAAATCTAACACAAATAAATTGTGTTGTAAACAGATTGAGCTTAAGAGCACCGAGTGTTTTTTAAGGTCACGTCATGTCACTCTAGCAAATCATTTTTTTTCACTCACACATTTAAAACCCATCTTTTTCATAACTTAAGCCAAAACACATTTTTTTAAATCCACTATTTTTTTTAAACTAACAATTTTAATTTCAGTAAAATAAAATTACAAATTATATTAGAAAAATAAATATTTATCTAAATTTGCATTTTTTTCTTAGACTTTAGAATGACTAAACAAACTTTTCAAAAATTAAAGGTAGAAAGTGAAAATTTGATATATATTTAAATGGTGTAAAAAAAAGAAAAAAAGACGCATGCACTTCATCTTCCTCCTCTACACACACTCACACCACAAACGCGCACACACACAATTAAAACACAATAAAAACACAAACTCAGCACAAAAACTCATTAAAAAAAAATGACTCAAGCCAAGGGCTTTGCGTTGGCATTGACGCACAATGGCATCGATGCGGAGGCGGCGCTATGGTGCAGTGACACGTCATCCGACACCTAGCTCGCGCTACTACACCTTGTGCTCAGGGGTTAAATGAGTTATTTCATAAGTGGTTAGGGTTGTAAACGAACCGGACGAACACGAATTGAGCCTTGTTCATGCTCATTCGTTTAATTTTATTTGGACAAATAAACGGTTATGAACGTTTAAACGACCGAATTTTCTTGTTCATGTTCGTTTATTAAGAAAATGAGTTGTCAATGTTCGTTTATGTTCGTTCATTAAGACAGTAACGAACGCTAAACGATCGAACATAAATGAACATAGACAAACAAACATAAACTTTATTAAATTATACACAATATATTGTTTTATAAGTGTTGTTTTGTTTAAACAAACCAATTTTAAAATTATACAACTAAAAGATATGATACACGAACATATATAAATAAATTAACATAAACGAACGCATAATCGAACATTCACGAACATAAATGAACAGACGTGACTTTTTTTCGTGTTCGTTTATTTAACCAAACGAACATCGAAATATAGTTCATGTTCATTCATTTAATAAATAAATGAACATAAACGAACTTTTTATCGAACGACTCATGAAATGTTCAGTAAACGTTCAGTTCGTTTACATCCATATAAGTGGTTAACTTTATAAACATGTTAGGTTTTATGTTGGAGTCGCCTACATAAATCGTTTAACTTATATTTTACAAGGGAATATTGAAACTTTAGTTTCGTGTTTTGAAAAATTGAGTTAGCCTATTGTTACTTATGAGAGGCCTATGTGTGGTATCGCCAAGCTCGTCGTTATGTTGAGTTGGCTTTGGCGTTGTTGGTGTTACCACACTTGACAACCACACAAACCAACGGCGTTGGGTACCACGTTGACATACAAACGCACGCTGAAACCGAAAAAAAAAGTGGCTAGTGTTTGTTTTTTTTTTTTTGTTTTTTTTTTAAAAAATAAATAAACATAATCACTTCTATATAAACATTTTTACACACTCATTTTTTACACACAAACACTTTACTTCCATTCCCACTTTTATATTTTTACACACAAACTAGCCAAAACAATGTCTCAATATCCTAACGATTCGTTTTTTAACAACCTCATCGAGATGTCGCAACCAAACTTACCCTCTGACACCTTCATCCACAAACTCAATATCATTACATTCTCAATTTCCACTTTCGGTTATCGATAATCTATGCCATCTTACACAACCAAACAACTATATCATCAACACCAAATACTTAACCAACAATTTCAAAATCTACAACAAAATCCATCACAATTCCATTAACGACCACCACCAAAAACCGCACAACCAGAAACCTCACAACCACAACCACAATCACTAACCGAAAAAAAACGAACAAAAGACCAAAAGAAAAGGAAAATGAGCCGCAAAACGAGCAAAAGACTTGAAACCCACAATCGAAACCAAATACTTACCGGTTTCCTTTCACTGGTTACTGTCGGAAGAAACGTTATTAGCCATGTGTTACATTGCCGTTTCCGAGGATAACAAAGTCGGAAGTGACCAAACCAACGACTCATTTTGGTACACGGTTTTCCACGAGTTCAATAAATCAAATTTCCAAAAATGTAACAAGGACATGTTGACGAGTAAGTGGCATATGTTGAACCATAATTTCCAAAAGTTCAACGCTATCTACTAACGTTTGGGTATGGGTTGTAGCAGGGAAAACGGTCTTGATTTTATGAATCGTGTTAGGACCGCATTTCGTGAAGAGTCAAAAGGAATACCGTTTTCTCAAGAAGACTCATGGAAAATCTAAACCAGCACGCCAAGTGAGACGCGACCAAGCCCGTTAATCCAGTTGATCTCACCGGACATGACAAGCTATTCGGAGATTATCCGAGATCACGTCCCCTAGCAAACCACGTCCCACCAAAAAACTAAATCGGAAACCATGTCGAGCACCGCAGGAAGTAACCCTTTGGAAATTGGGATGTTATGCAAAATGAGTTTCGAATCAAACCGGAAGCCGCTCAATTGACGTAAGAGGTGGTGAAGGAGAAAGACCAGCCAATAGTGAAATTGAAAAAACTGAAGTTTCACGTGACTAGCACGAAGGATTTGTCGGATGACGATGCCTCCTTCATCAACATGAAGAAGGATTAGTCGTATTCATTAAATTGTTTTCGTATTTTTTTAATTTCCATATGTTTTTTTTTATGTTTTTGTATTGTAATTTGTATTTTAATTTAATAGAGGAAAAATTAGTTTGTTTGAAAAAGTGAAAAATAAAAATAAAAATGGTGGTCCCAAAAAGTTGGTGATAATGGTGTTATGGGTGGGGGTATTTTGGTGTGTAGGTTTTAAAAATAGAAATGATAAGGTGACGATGAGGTGACATCACTTCTTGGTGTTAATGGTGTTATGACACCTATAGCTCAAAATTTATGTTTACTTGCCAATTATTTACTAAAAAGGCACTAGCGGGAAGTCGTCTCAATTATGTTGGATCGATATACTCTGACCAAACTAACTATGTAGCTTGTAAGGGGTTAGCAACCTCGGATAAATCCTAAGTTACTAACAATGAAACACTGAATTTACTCTATTAAGTATGCGGAAACTACTTCAATAAAGCTAAGAAGAATAACTTTAAACTTCAACTATTTTATTAATACTTTGAACCTGCTTGATACACAGATTCACTAACAACCCTAATAACTCTAATATAGAACTTGATAAACTCTAATATTCTCTAATATTGCGTATGTAAGTCGTACCTCTAATGCCAATCTAGGGGTCCTTTTATAGGCATAAGAAACACCCTAGTCGGTTTACAATTATAATCCTTGTACGACAAGTAATACTAAACTAAACTAAGAATATTCTAGAATTACAAAGCTTTCCATAAAAGATATAGCAGTTCTTTAGCTTTGCAGTACTTTGATGTTGAGCAGTACTTTGACTTTCACTATGCAGTACTTTGACTTTCTTCAGTACTTTGACTTTCTTCAGTATTTTGTCTTTTTATATCCCAGCAATCCTCCCCTAACTTGAATTCTACTTGCTTGATTTCAAGTTCCTTTGTGTCTGTATCTTTAACATCTTTGTCTTCAAGGAAAGATTGTATCTTTATCTTCAGATTTGTCTTGTACTCTCTGTGCTTGCATTATCATCATCAAAGTAGTCTTTATAAGCAAGCCTTTTCAGCAATCATTATCAGCAACCTCCATCTTTTCAGCTACTCTGCAACATATGACAAATTGTACATCAGATCATAAAGTTTCAGTCTATTCTCATCACTTCCAGGTGTGTAAACTCCTGTGAGAGGTGAATCATTGAAAATTTAATGGATTTTGATGTCTCTTTACCAAAGCCATTAACTCTGGAGTTGCCAATGTTTAGATGTGTAAAACCATGGTACATTGATAACCATATGATTTTTAGCAAATCATCAGCTATCAACGGATTTGTTTTGTCTTTACCAAAAGCCGTACCCTTTTGGACTAGTTAGTTCTTGCAACCATGGTGAACTAATTACCATATAAATGGTTTTTCCACAGCCTTTACCACAAGCCATTTTTCTTGTAGGCTAGCCAACTCTTCACTATTGCAGATATGGTGAGTTGATTACCATACAACTTATTGGCAAGTTGTCAACCATCAACGGATTTGAGATATCTTTACCAGAGCCGTTTGCTCATGGATTAGCCAGTCCTTTTGTTAGACATGGTGGACTGATAACCTTTTGTTGTAACTATCTCAAAAACCATTTGTTGCTGTTAACTTTTGTTTCAAAATATTTTGCTCAAAAGATTGCTTATTTTCTATTAAAAAAATCTTTTACTGGTTTTGTGCTGCAAGCAGTACTTTGAATAAAGTACTGATTTTTCAAAAATTTATACAATTATGAATCATACCAGTATTTATGCATCATCATCATCCATAGTTGTCCATTTGATAAATAATTCGATGACCATTAGGGCTGTTTCATTCTCCTCTTCAACTTCCATACCATGATCTAGCATTCTTCTCATAAGATCTATTGTAAGTGGATATCTTCTTTTTGCTAACATATGAATCATGGTCCCATCTTCTAACTCCAAAACATGCACTCCTAATTCTTCAAAGAATCTCCAGCTGGTAATCTCTCAAACTTCTTGGTTTTGCCAGATTTCATCAGTGCTTGTTTCTTCTGTCTCCCAGATAGTTATCAGATCTCCCAGCAAGACTAAGCCAACTCCAGTTGAAGGAATATGCTCAAAATACTCTTGCACTAGTTGATATAGGTGAAACAGATCCTCTCTATCTATCATGTGTAATATATCCCATAGCAAATTAAATACTCTAAAACTTTCATCTTCTCTATGGAACATCAGATAGTCTCCATCCTTTGATTCTACAACTTCAAATGTAGACATCTTAGAGTTCTTTATTGCAACATCTTTGGACTTAGGATGCTCAAGATCTACAACTCTAAGATAATTCCTCAGCTCATCAACTGTATATGTTCTCAATTCTATCTTCTTTGATGGTTGTTTATCACCAGTTGTTCTCTTTCTCTTTAAGCTCCTTTTTCTTGCATCCTCATTCTTCTTTTCGTCATCAAAAGGAATAATACCAGCCACTTCCTTTTGATAAGCTTCTCTTACAGCATCATATAAGTCTTTCATCTCTAAATATTTCAACCTTTGTAATCCAGTATAACCTCTACCTTTTAGATAAGCCATCATAACATTCCTTTCCTTAGCAATACTAGGTGGTCTTTGTGGTATAACAGCTGGATTTTCTGGTATAGCAACTTCAGCATCCAATTGAGCTTGTAGCTTCCTAGCAGCTTCTTCATTCTTAGCCACTTCTATAGCTCTTAGTTCTGCCAAAGTAAGCTTCTTCTTCTTCTTCTTTGTTTCTACCAGTTTACCTTTTCCTTTATCCTTTGGATCTAAAGTAGGTTGAGACGATGATTGCAAGACTTGAGGTTGTTCTTCAACTCCAGGGATACTAACACCTCTTGGTCTTGACATAATCAGCATAATCTGTGCAATTGTCTCATCATCGCTAGCAGTATGCTCCTTTTGCTGAATTGGACTAGACGGACCAGCTTCTTCTTCATGTAAGACTGTTGAAGGACCAGCTTCTTCTTCAAAATTTAGGGTCCTTGGTGTAATTAGCTCTTGTCTATATGTTCCTTGAAGAGCATCACCTTGATCATCAATACCTTGATCTCCAGTACTTTGTACACCAGTACTTTGAGGCTCAGTAGGCTCAGTACTTTGAATATTAACTTGAGCTTCAGTACTTTGAAGTTCAACTTCTGGTTCTTCATAATGTTCAGCATCTTTATTCAAATTTTCTTGCTCCAATATCCTCCCCAATTGGAATGAAGACTGCTTGTGAACCTTCTTGCCCTTTGAAGTCTTCTTAAATGTCTTTCTCTTCTTCTTCTGTGACTTCACCCACAACCTGTGATGTTGAACTAAAGGCGAGACAAAGTTCTTCAATCTTCGAAATTTGTTGTTCAACTTCATCAGTTGTGCAGCTTGAGCTTCATAGTCTTTCTTTAACCTAACTAGCTCCCTTGTCAAATCATAGTTATCCAGAACTAGACCCTCAGAAGCCATATCTCCATCATCTCCTCCAGATGTTTGAGACCCATCTGTGGAAGTATAATCATTGGGAGAGGATGGTGGGTTTACCTCTGGTTCTGAATCACCATGAGCAACATCCGGTTGAGATGTAGTACCTTGTGGTGAAGCAGTACGTTAAGAAGCAGTAACTTCCCTAGAAACAGAAGGTTCATGTTCTTCACCTGAGGCTGCTTCATCTCTAACAACTTGTACAACTTCCATCATGTGAGTAGTCAAGGGTGTATCCCTCCTAGAGAATTTGTCACTCTTTCTAGCCATGAAAGTGAACACCTTTGGTGGTTGTACAACAACATGTAACAAGCTTGAAGGTTTTGGTACATCCTTAAGCTGTTTGTTCAAGAAGACTTGAACAAATCTTGGGTACATTAAAAAGGGTGAACCATTGGAGATATGAGATAGCATACCATCAAGAATCATTCTGGAAAATTTAAATATGCGATTGGTAGCTAATCCCACTAAATCAGATACTATCTTTGAACCAAATTGTTCCCATGAAGTACTCTTGGAACTTACGCAATGAAGTAAGACATGAATAAGATACGTCCATTGAGGACTAAACAAGGGTTTCCTAAAATTTGTTTATGTGCGAGACCCTTCATACCCAATATCCCTTAGTGTATCCCAAAGAACTTGTTTGTCAAAACGAATAGCCCTTTCTGCATCATCAAACAGTAAATCTTCTCTAATCGAAGCTTCAGTAACTCTAACTATCTTCCCAGCAACCTTAGCCTGAATGTATGATTCATCTTCTTCCATATGAGATCTAGCAGTTGCCCAAAATTGTTGAAGCCAAGGTTCAATGATATCAGGTTCGACCAAAAGAGCATAATTGATTGATGATCCAGTGAGGAAATCAATTATGTCATGAAAAGCAACATTGGACGGAATTTTGTCCAAGTTAGCCACCATATTATGCTTACTAACTGTGTTTTGATTCGCCGTTGAATGTTGTTATAAGAGAAAATGATGCAATGAATAGTGAATGTGAATAAGAGAAGAGAGATATGGATGGATAAGTATAAAGTGAGAGGGAAAATCGGAGGGTAGTTATTTATAGGTAAGATTTTAAAAAATCACAACCCAATTAATAAAGTTACCGTTGTTTGAATTTTACCCCATCTTTTGACCGTTGGAACAATACGTTGACAAGACTAGCAGTGCTTTCCACGTAAGCAGTACTTTCAGAGCAGTACTTTCATATAAACAATAAGCAGTACTTTTCCATCCTCTTCTTCAAAAACATCAAAAAGCATTGTATTGCCTCCCCTCAAACAATGCATAGGACTAGCTAACTAACTAATAAGTCCTCCCCTTAATTGTAGCTTAATAGTTAATCATACCAATACTCACCACTAAATGATTGAATCTTAAAACATCAAATCCTTTTGTGAGTAGATCAACTACATTGTCGTCTGTGTGGACCTTGACAACATTAATGAGCCTATGCTCATAACAATCTCGAATAAAGTGATGCCTGATCTGAATGTGCTTGGTCTTGGAATGATTAACAGGATTCTTCACAATGCAGATTGTACTCTCATTATCAATGCTGATAGGAGTATTCTTAAAATTGAATCCATAATCCAAGAGTTGATTCTGCATCGACAGTACTTGGCCACAACAGCTTGCAACAACACCATATTCTGATTCAGTGGATGATGTTGCTGCAATGGTTTGTTTTTTACATTGCCATGAAATTAATCTTCTTCCAAGATACTGGCATCCTCCAGTGGTTGATCTTCTATCATAATTATCACCTGCATAATCACTATCTGAAAAAGCTTCCAAGTGAAAAGGTGAATCCTTTAGATACCACAACCCCAACTTAGGTTGTTGCTTCAAATAACTAAAAATCCTCTTGACTGCATTCATATGAGAGACCTTAGGTGAGACTTGATATCTTGCACATAAACAGACAGCAAACATGATATTAGGTCTAGATGCAGTTAAGTACATAAGACAGCCAATCATTGATCTGTAAAGCTTGACTTCCACAGGTTGTCCATCTTCATCCTTTCCTAATGAGTTGATAGCTTTTATGGGTGTAGTGACAGGCTTCATAGCATCGAAGTTAAACTTCTTAAGAATGTCAGTGACATACTTGTCTTGACTAATGAAAATTCCAGCCTTTGATTGTTTAACTTGAAGCCCTAAAAAGAAAGTTAATTCACCCATGGAACTCATTTGAAATTCTTGTTGCATGAGCTTCTCAAATTCTTTCACCATAGACTGTTTTGTAGCTCCAAATATAATATCATCTACATAGACTTGAACAAGCATGATATCCTTCTTGTCTCTTTTGATAAACAAAGTCTTATCAATTTCTCCTCTCCTGTAACCATGGTGCAATAAGAAAGTGGAGAGTCTTTCATACCAAGCTCTAGGTGCTTGATGAAGGCCATACAGAGCCTTAAAAACTTTGAAGACTTTGTTTGGATGTGCATGATCCTCAAAATAGGAGGTTGTTTGACATAGACCTCCTCTGTAATCTTGCCATAAAGAAAGGCACTCTTGACATCCATTTGATAAACAGGAAAGCCCATATAAGATGCAAAAGCAAGGAATATTCTAATGGCTTCAATCCTTGCTACAGGAGCAAATATGTTAGGATTTAGTAAACCCAATACTGAAAGTGTCGGTCACCTCAAGTATATATACTCGTTAGAAAGCTTGTAGTCGTAGTCATTCAGTGATAGTAAGTAGATTACTTAGTAACACCGTGGAGGACGGACGGGTCTTTACCCACTGTATGCCTGATCCACAGCCTAAAGTAGGCGTGCTATGCTTGTACCTATAAATACCCTTTGCCCTCCAAGGCAAAGGGTTGGAGATTTCATAATTCATTTTTCTTTGTCTCACTAAGGTTCCCATTCTCTCCCACTTTCTCTCTCTAAACCTTACATCCTACGCATAACTTTGTGCTTATGATGTGTTTGTGATAAACCAAGATGCTACAAATGGTATCAGAGCCATGGTTTGATCATCCATCTCTCATGTTCTTGGTTTGATAGTTGTTGTTGGGTTAAGGTTTGGTTTATGTTTACGCATAGCGTTTGGTACTTGCGTATAGGTTTTTTGGTAAGCTTAAAAGCACTAAATTTTACACTTAAAAATTCAAGATTCTTATGGGTTAAGGTTTATTGAGTGTTAAAATTTCAGTTTCTTGCAAAAAGGTTCAAACTTTAAGAGTTTTTTTTAGTTTTTAAACGTGTTTGGATACGGGTATACTATCCTACGCGTAAGGGTGATAAGTGGTTTGGATCTTCAAGTCTTGTTGTTTTGGTGTTTTTAAGGTTGTTTCATCATTATAATCTGGTTTGCTAAATGGTTTTGATCATAAAAATCGCGTTTGGCATATTTAGTACTTCTTACGCATAAGAAAACCCCAATCTTACGCGTAAGGTGTTCTTCAAGTGATCTTCAAATCTGTTGGTTTACTCAGTGTTTTCTTGCTTGGATAAGCATGAAAATACTTCGACTTTGGATATCTCTTACACTGTTTTAAGTGTAAAAGATTTTTGGGTTAAACCCTAATTTTACGCATAATCATAAAGCTTACGAGTAAAAAATCTTTACGCCTAAGTCTTCTTCTACGCATAAGCTTGTCTTACGCCTAAGGAAAACTTACGCATAAGGTTCTTACTTCTAAGCCTTGGTTTACGCCTAAACTTAAACCTTTTATCCTTAAAGTCTATGCGTAAGTTTTAGTCTACGCGTAAGCCTGTGTCTACGCATAAGCTAGTGTTTACACCTAAGCTATTTTCTACGCGTAAGCTTGCTGTCTACGCCTAAGTGTATAAGTTTTACGGTTTCTCTCTTGATTTTGTAAAATCCCGTGAAAGAATCTATTTCCCGGTTAAATCAAAGATTTGTTAAATCCCGTAGAGTTTAAACATGTGTTCCGTTGCTGATGATGTGCAAGCTGCAGGTTCTGATACTCGTCCTCCCATACTTGATATAATCGACTATGAATCTTGGTCACAAAGAATCAGACTGTACTGCTTAGAAAAGGATAATGCGGTTAACATCCTTAAGTCAATTGATGAAGGGCCATATCAAATTGAGACTACCAGAGACATTCTGGAAACTGCTCCTGATGGTTCTGTGACATTAGGACTAGATAGACCAAAGACATATGATGAGCTTTCTGATAAGGAGAAGAAGAGATACGATGCAGACATCAGAGCTTCAAACATTGTTCTCCAAGGTCTACCCAAAGACATCTACAAGCTGATCAATCACAACACTGAAGCTAAGGCTGTTTGGGACAATGTTAAGATGCTTCTATCTGGTTCTGAACTGACTCAAGAAGATAGGGAATCACAGCTGTATGATGACTTTGAAAACTTTGAAATGATACCAGGGGAAAGTGTGACTGAATATCATGTCAAATTTCACAAGCTTGTGAATGATATGAGAAATATCAAAATGACAATGCCAAATATCCAGCTAAATTCAAAGTTTGTGAACAACATGACTCCTGAATGGAACAAATTTGTCACAGCAGTCAAACTCAACAAAGGATTGAAGAACACCAATTATGAGCAACTGTATGCTTATTTGCTTCAAAATGAGAAACATGCAGCATTTGAGCGAATGATCATGGAAAAGTTCAAGACCAATGCTGGAGAAGCAAGCTCTTCAAATGATTCTACTGCATTCTACACTAATGTAGGGATCACTACCAAAGCATCACAATTCATACCTATTGGAAATGGTAACCACAAGCTCATTCCTGATCCAGGGTATAAGCCACCTGATTCTGACGCAGTCATGGAACACTTCATCAATCAACTGGCTCTTATGGTTAAACAAAACTTGACCCTCACTCCACATACTAACAGTCTTCACACTAACAATGAAATCAGAACTGCATCCAATCTACACAATCATGCTATTGTCAGAGATGGAAAGGTTATGGTGCAACCAGTTCAAGGAAGACAGAATGAACAAGGAAGAGGGGGAGTAGGTGGAGGGTATGTGGCTAATCAGAATCGTGGAAGGAATGCAAATCAAGGACAAGCAAAGCCAATCAAGTGTTACAACTGTGGTGGTGATGGACACATTGTGAGGAACTGCACATCTCCAAAACGCCCTCAAAATGCAGAGTATTTCAGGGACAAGATGCTGCTAGTACAAGCTCAGGATAATGGAGCTATTTTGGATGAAGAGGAATTGTTGTTTCTTGCTGAGGGAAATGCCAAGACTTATGATGCTGATGTGGACGAACAACCTGTGCATGGTGCTGCTCAGAACAATCCCAACGCCTTTCAAGTTGCAGACTGTGATGCATTTGACTCGGACGTTGATGATGAACCATATGCACAGACCATCTTCATGGCTAATATCTCTCCAATGGTCTCTTCACCTCAACAAACCAGTCCTTCCAAGGAATCCATCATATCAGAGGTATTAAAACTATATGATGTGGTTGATATGCAAAAGATTCACCATGAAGTACAATCTACTGAAGTCATTGAATCAGATATTGAAAATATGGGAAATAGCAATGTTGTCCCATATGAACAATATGTGAAGCAAGATGACAGTCTTATTGTACCAAGTGATGAATCTTCTGCAATTAACAATGAATGTATGTCTGATGAATACACTGCATTTGTGCCTGATGATTCCTTGACCACTGAACTCAATACCTATAAGGATCAAGTTGCCATATATGAACAGCGTGCTAAGTTTGAACTGACCTCACGTGAGCAGGAGATGGATATCCAAATGCGTACACTTATCAGAAAAAGCAATTTTAGGGAAGAAATATTAAAACAAGAGTTAAATTCCTTACAAGAAAAGCTTAACAAAACTACTAAGCAAAAATAGGAACTTCAAGAAAATGTAAAAGTGCTTAAGCAGGAATTCAATACTAAGGAATCAAAACTTTTAACTGAATTTTCCAACCTAAAAACTTTGAATAACAAACTTGAAAACAAGTTGTATGTACAAGGAAACACCCTTCAGACTGCTCACATGGTCACTAAGCATAGAGTCTTAAGCGATAAGCATAGTATCCCCATTATAGAGGAACCCAATCTTGAGTATGGTAAAATAGCAAGAGCTGCTCAAAAGGTTTTCTATGATGGTGATGAGATCCTCAAGCATAGACAAAAACCTTCATGCATTGAGTGCACTGAGGAAGATAGAAAATTAGAAGATGCCACTAAGGATAAATTGAATGAGAAGCTTAAAGATCCCTGGTGCATTAAATATAACATCACTTTTAAGTCTCATGATTACACTAAGGAAAATTGGATTTCCTTGAACAAGTTTAAGCCTCAAACCCTATTAACACCTGAACAAGTGTTCTGGAAAAAGGATATGGATAAACAAAAAGCAGATAACCTTGTTGAAAAGAACTCCCCTTGTAGGAAATTGTCCCAAGCAATTGTGTATCCTCCAAATACACCAATGCATTTAGTGCCTAGAACACTTCCCACTAAGAGCAAGACCTTAATCAGCCTTTATGTAGTTTATCAACTATTTGTTGATTTTGAGAAAACGTGTAAAAAGAGAATCACACCTACTGGGATAACTGAAGGGGAAAGAGGTTTTGAGCAAACTAAAGAGTGCTATTTAACTGAGGTCATGCCTTTCTTTAAACAATTAAAAGGTCAATTTGAGAGTCTTAAAAAGGGGATAGACACAAAGATTAAAGAAATGGAAGAGGAATTTGATGCAATGATAGTTGAGGTCAATAATTATGAACGGGAACTTAAATATAATGAAATTGAAAGGAAGAATCTGCATATCTTAAATGAGAACTTGATTTCTCAATGTGTTGCTCAAGATGTGTTTTACATTGCTACGAATTCTTCTATTACTGCATCTCAATTTCATGAATTATCTGTAGCTTTGAAAGTTTCCCATGATCGTGTCATTGAGCTTGAAACAACAAATTCAAAATTGCATGAGAAAATAGAACAGGATGATCATGATAACCTGGTCAAACATTTTTCTAAATTAGAAGTTGAACATCTTGCTTTGCAATTAAAATATCAACATCTCAAAGAAAATGTTAAAACCTCAAATATCAAGACATCCTCTGATGCTCCTGAGTTTGATGCAGTTTTTGAAATTAGCAAACGTGATGAACAAATTCGAGCTCATTATAATGCGATCAAAAGATTGAAAGCCCAAATTTCACAACTGAAAGGTGAAAAAAAGGATGTGACTGGTTCCCATATGCCTCCACCTTTAGATTCTCAGAAGTTCCAACTTCAAAACATTATTGATAACTTGCAAAAGGAAAATGATTGTTTTAAAGCTGAAATTTCAAAGGTTAATGATCAAAACAAAGAGTTATGTGATTCATTTAAAGTTAATCATGATAAACAAATTGAAAAGGTAACTTCTTTACTTAACGATATTAAGAATCTGAAGCGTGAGGTGAAAGGAAAGTTGCCAATCCCCAATTGCAAATCATCTGTTCCTAAGGTTTCTGCTTGTGATAAGTATGCTATCGATATGTTATATATTCCCCCGCCCATTAGGAATAATGAACTTGCACATAAAGCATATCTCTCATACCTTAAGGACAGTTTGAAGGGTCTCCGTAAGATGGTTGAAGATGAAAGAATAGAAAAACCATTTGATAGTACCATAGCCTATGCCTGCATGGAGGCCAAAAGATCTCAAGAACTCTTAGAATACGTAATTGTCACTAGTCCAAAAGCGAGTAATAGGCGAGATAGAATAGTTGCACCCAGTTCTATGCCTAAGGATAAGAATGTGACTCTTAATGTGCCTCACATAACTTCATATCCCAGCACTTCTAGACCACTAATGCAAAGAGTAGTATCACCAACTAATTTTCCTGTTGTTCCTTCTACAGGAGTAATCAGCAACACTAAGGTTAGCGGGTCAAAGCCTTCAGGCAATACAATGCGAAATAGGATCTTGCCAGCCAAAAGTTTTGAAGAGAAGAAAGTAGAAGAACACCCTAGGAAGAATAAGTTTGAATTGAATAAAACGAATCGTGTTGATTCTAGTATTAGCTATAAGCGTACTTTAATTAATTCGAATTATGCTGCCTTTTGCAAAATATGTAAGGAATGTTTGATTTCTGGTCTTAATCATGAATGTGTTGTGAATGAGGTGATAAATGTTAGTAATACTCCAGTCAAAATTATAAAAAATGCTAAACAAGTTAAGGAGATCTGAAAGCCTAAAAGAAAAAAGGTTAGCAATTATTGTAAGCCTACAGGATGAAAATTTAGTAATGTGGGGTATCAATGGAAACCTACTGGCCGGAAATTCAAATTGAATGAATCTTGTCTTAAGATGTCTAGATCTATGCCTTCTAAGAAATGGAAGCCTACTGGTAGGATCATACCTTTAAGAAGTGCTCACACTACAAATAGGTCCACTGCCACTACTAGTTTTGCATCCAATACTTATGAGGTCATATCTTCTATTTCTGATGTGGGTGCTCCATTACTTTGTACTAACCAAACGGAACCCATTCGCTCATGGGGATCCAAATTATCCAGTCATCCATTCTTGTCTGCGTTCAAATGCAGGTCGTACAAATCTTCCTTTGGTATTTGGACTCATGCTGCTCAAAGCATATGACTAGAGATCGCTCGCGGCTCATGAACTTCGTGAGTAAATTTATCGGGACTGTTAGATTCGGAAACGACCATTTTGGAGCAATTATGGGTTATGGAGATTATGTGGTAAGAGATAGTGTGATTTCCCTAGTATATTACGTTGAAGGTCTTGGTCATAACTTGTTTTCTGTCAGTCAATTCTGTGATTCCGATCTAGAAGTGGCATTTAGAAAACATACTTGCTTCATTAGAGAACTTGATGGTGTGGAACTTTTAAGAGCAACCCGTGGAACAAACTTATACACCATCTCTATTGAAGATATGATGAAGTCTTCTCCAATCTGCTTGTTGTCAAAGGCCTCTAAAACAAAGTCATGGTTATGGCATCATCGTCTCAATCACTTGAACTTCGGCACCATCAATAATCTTTCTAGAAAGAGGCTTACCCAGATTGAAATATGAGAAAGATCATCTTTGTTCAGCATGCCAGTTGGGAAAAAGCAAGAAATATGCCCACAAACCCAAACCTGCAAACTCTGTTATGGAAGTTCTTCACACCCTTCATATGGATTTGTGCGGACCAATGAGAGTACATACGATAAACGGGAAGAAATATGGGTTAGTCGTTGTTGATGACTACTCACGGTTCACTTGGGTTAAGTTTTTGAGGACAAAGGATGAAACTCCCGACATCATCATTAAACTTATTAAACAGTTGCAGGTCCGGCTTAATAGAACAGTCAGAATCATCCGCACAGATAATGGAACTGAGTTTGTCAACAAAGAACTTAGTCAGTTCTATGAAAGCATTGGGATCAGCCATCAAAGAAGTGTTCCTCGCACTCCTTAACAGAACGGTGTAGTTGAAAGACGAAATCGAACTCTTGTAGAAGCGGCTAGAACTATGCTAATTTACTCAAAGGTTCCAATGTTTCTCTGGGCTGAAGCCATTGCCACTGCCTGCTACACCCAAAATCGTTCTGTCATCCACACCTCTCATGGAAAAACTTCATACGAACTTGTCCACAATCGAAAACCTGATCTCTCTTTCCTTCGTGTGTTCGGTGCTTTATGCTATCCAACAAATGATGGTCAAGATTTAGGTAAATTAAGAGCTAAGACGGACATTGGAGTTTTTGTGGGATATGCATCTAATAGGAAAGGTTACCGAATCTACAACAAAAGAACCCGAGATATCATGGAAACTATTCACGTCACGTTTGATGAGCTGTCTGAGCACATGGCTCCTGGACAATCCAGTTCTGGACACGCACCTCAATTTTTATCAAGTAGTCCCATCAGTTCCTCTCTTGTACAGATTCACTCCCCTACTGTTCCGTATGTACCTCCATCTAAAGAAGATTTGAAGAAGCTGTTTGATCCGATGTTTGATGAATACTATGAACCTCATGAGAATCAATCTTCTTCATCATCTACAGTGGTGGCTTCTGAACCAATCATCACAGAGAATCCATTTGTTTCTATGTCTCTATCTCCAGAAGCACCAGCTGTCGAACACTCATCATCTCCTCAATCATCGGTTGTACATCATGGAATTGGTAATTTTTATGGAAATAACCCTTTTGCTACTCCCGAAGATGCTCATTTTGAAAACATCTTTGCCCCTGAAACAACACCTGAACCATCTTCATCAGGGGATCCAAACTCTGCTACCTCAGTCCCTCAACAAAAAACACACGAGCACCTTAGAAAATGGACACATGACCATCCATTGGACAACATCATTGGGAATCCTTCTCGTCCAGTATCCACTCGTAAACAACTAGCAACAGATGCCTTATGGTGCTTCTTCAACTCCGTACTCTCTAAGATCGAACCAAAAGATGTTAAAACTGCAATGTTCGAAGACAGCTGGTTCAATGCAATGCAAGAAGAAATTCATGAGTTCGATCGACTAGATGTATGGTTATTAGTACCCGTTCCAGACTGTGCAATGATCATTGCTCTCAAGTGGATCTTCAAAGTAAAGCTTGATGAGCACGGTGATGTTCTGAAAAATAAGGCAAGGTTAGTGGCTAAAGGATATCGTCAAGAAGAAGGTATTGACTTTGAGGAATCTTTTGCTCCAGTTGCACGTATCGAGGCAATCAGAATCTTCCTGGCTAACGCTGCAAGTAAGAATATGGTAGTCTATCAGATGGATGTAAAGACCGCCTTTCTTAATGGAGATCTGAAAGAAGTGGTTTACGTCAGCCAGCCAGAAGGTTTTGTGAATCCAGAGCATCCTACTCATGTCTATCGCTTGAAAAAGGCCCTCTACGGTTTGAAGCAAGCTCCTAGAGCATGGTATGATATGCTATCGAAGTTTCTTCTATCTAATGGATTCAACAAAGGAGCAGTTGATCCGACATTGTTCACCAGAAGGTCAGGCAAACACTTAATCCATGTCCAAATCTATGTTGATGACATTATCTTTGCCTTGACCGACCCTAATGAATGTGACCGATTTTCCAAGGAGATGGGCTCTAAATTTCGAATGTTGATGATGGGACAAATGTCATTTTTCTTGGGATTACAAATTTCACAAAGTCCCAGAGGCATTTTTATAAATCAATCTAAATACGCAAATGAAATTTTAAAGAAATTTGGATTTATTACCAGTGACCCTGTTGACACTCCCATGATAGAGCGTACTAAACTGGATGAGGACCACTCAGGGATCATGGTAGACCAAACGAAATATCGTAGTATGATTGGATCCTTGATGTAACTCACAACCAGTAGACAAGATATTCTGTTCGCTGTATGCATGTGTGCTAGATATCAGGCTAAGCCTACCAAAAAGCACCTTGAAGCGGTTAAACGGGTCTTTCGGTATCTCCAAGGAACCATCAATATGGGACTTTGGTACCCGAAGGACACCGGTATGTCAATAACGGCCTATGCAGATGCTGACCATGCAGGATGTCAAGATACACGTCGAAGTACATCAGGAGGTGCTCAATTTTTGGGTGATAAGCTTGTGAGCTGGTCTTCAAAGAAACAAATGAGCACTTCCATATCCTCTACAGAGGCTGAATACATAGCCATGTCATCTTGTTGTGCTCAAATCTTATGGATGAGATCCCAATTATCTGACTATGGCTTTGTATTCAACAAAGTTCCTCTGTATTGTGATAATAAAAGTGCCATTGCTCTCTGCTGCAACAATGTCCAACACTCTAGAGCAAAGCACATCGACATTCGACATCACTTCATCAGGGAACAAGTTGAAAACGGTGTGGTTGAAATATACTTCGTGAGTACTGAATATCAGTTAACAGACATCTTCACCAAAGCTCTTTCTCGAGAACGTTAAGAGTTTATTCTTCCACGACTAGGCTTAAAGAGCCTTCAACCAGAAACGCTCAAAAGTCTTCAGGAGGAAGACGAGGAGTAAAGGTGTTCATCTCTATCTATTCTGTGTACATATATTCTCAAAAAAACCAAAATACAAAAAATATAAAACCACTAAAAAGAAAATAGAAAAATATAAAATTTTCAAAATCCATAAAAATCATAAAATCTTGAAAATTTTCAAAAAATATTGTTTATTTATCATGTTTTTCTTAGGGTTCGATAACATCTACGGACTTTGAGTTGTCACTCAAAGAATGGCACGAGTCTCTAGATGAAGTTCGAACTTAAAAAAAAAAAAAAAAAAAAAAAAAAAAAAAAAAAAAAAAAACGAGATGGAGAAAAATTATGGTTTATTGTCATTTCAGGCAGTAACCCGTTTTAAAAGTAAGAACAGAGCCATGCTTAATCTTAAAATTTTCAAAACATCATGCTTTGATTCTAAAAACAAATGTTTGTCACCAAAAAGACAAATGTCTCTTTCCACATACTTTTCCTTCTAAAATTCTTCTGAAAAATATTTGTCATCTAATGAAAACAAAATTGCTTTGAAAATACCTCGGACTCTATTTTTGAAAATCATTCGGGCTTATCTATTGTCAAAATATCTATCTCCCAATCAACAACTTAAGTCATTGATTGAGGGGGAGAATGATTTCAATCAAATCAAAAAGAGTATTTTTCAAACAATTGGCACGTAAACGAGAAAGGTCTATTTTTGGTTAATCAAAATGAACAATGTTTTACAATGTTTATACAATTGGTACCAGACCTTGGTTATCGTTATGTTTTCAAAAAATATTTATGCATGTTTAAACTATGGAGTTTAAAGTCTGAAAATCTGATTCTTATCAGTTGAAATGTTTTTTTCAAAAGCAAGTCACAATTCTCCTCAAAAGTTTTCAAAAATTAATTTAAATCAATAGAGATCACAAATCTCAAAGGATTTGAAAATTGTGATCAGGGGAGAATTTGTGATTTAAATTGGATATAAACTGATAATTCGACAAGTGGTTTAGAAATATAACAACAAGCTCTCCTCCCTGCATGTGCCAAACGATTTCAAGTTTTCCATGCACATGTTAAGGGGGAGCGTCTATTTTAAACCGAAAAGGATTGAAACGTGATTGATATGTCTCAAAGTGCAGGTTCCTTCTAATATGTGCAAAACTCTTTCAAATCTCGATGCACATATTAAGGGGGAGAAATCCTATGAAAACCCCATCCTTCCCCGATATGTTTTATCTACTTGAATTAATCGAAAAGTGATGATGATCATTTTAGAAAATGTTAATAAAAAGATTGGATCTTTCTTTCTCAATCTAAGATTTCAAAAGTCCTCTTGCCTCCGTGTGTTAAAATAATTTCTAATACTTGAAGCACACGTTGAGGGGGAGCATTTCTAAAATATCAAAAATAATTAAGATACAAAATGCTTTGATTTTATATCACAAGTATCTTGATTGATTTTTCAAATGGTTTTCAATTGGTTCCAAAGGCTGATGAACAATACCAAAAAGTCTGACCAAATTTACTTCATGTATGGTGATATAAGGATGATTAGGTTAGGTATTCATTCCCACGATCCCGCAAGAGCCGGAGGGATCTACCCAGAGACAATCCACTAGATAGTGTAGAGTCCTTAGGTATGATGAAAAAAGGAGAAAAGTGAGATATGGGAAAAGTGCGGACTGAGATAGAGCTAGAACTGGAATAAACCCAACAAGGCTCTATGTAATGACGTTTCGGTAAGCACTGAAGGGGTTGAAGAATGAAAAAGAATTGAATGTGAAAAGGGTGAATAGAAATAGCCCTCCAACAATTCAACCTTAGGGCAGAAACCGGGTTCAATACATATGCTACTGGTGGTTACTTAGGTAACACTGGTATTGAAGACAAGACATCATGGACCCAGTGATGCACTGCACTAAAATTCCCAAGCTACTCAAGTTCCTATTAAAATGACTTGTTTCATTCTCACGGGGAACCTACATAATCTATCGACTTTCTCTTAAAGATTGTTGATATTGAAAAAGGAGACCCTCTCCCTAGTCTCCGGCATAGGAAACTAAATTGCACAATTGAGTCTAGAGCCAAGAGATCATCCACAAATATCTCGTTAGGACACATTACTCTTGAAGACTTGTTGTTTCACACAATGTGGAAAGTAAGAATATATTAAGAGTCCTACGCATTATCCTTGTGGTATTTCCAGAACATCCGAGTGATATGTTAAATATTCACGATGAAGATGGAAATCCTTCTAGAGCCAACATCTAACAAGCTCTTGGTAGGTGACATGTGAGATCTTTCCAAAAGATCAAGCTTGTGACAACTGGATAGAAACGATGGGGCGATTCAATCTTGAATCAACCTTGGTCCAGGAAATGGATTGACGGATTCCTTTGAAAAACCGGTCGTTGTGCTTAAAAGTTCTTTTCCATAACACATCGACTGTATATTAATGATTCAATTTTAAAGGGTATTTATGATTGATAATTGATTTTCCATAAAACCTTCGTTGTATTGCAAAACCCTTTATATTAAATACACGATTGTTTCCAAATCATTTTCATCAATCAGTGAATCTTAATTCGCTGGTTCACTCACTCCGTGTTGTCTTCTTTGAGACGTTCCGGTTTGAGAACAGTGATTCGTTAAAATAAACACAAATATCAAAATATCAAATTAATCGTGAAATTCGACAAAGCAACCTTTTAGGAAAAGGGTTAACGTGCCAAATCTTACGAGTGTGATAAAAGTGATACCGGAAAAGTGATTTCCCGGGTCGTGTCCCAACGAGGTGTGAAATTAACGGTGTCGTTCAGTTTCGTGATTAGGACTTGAATGGGTTAAACGAAATTTGGATTTTTGATTACGCTATTCTACAAAATAAAGAACGGGAATGAAAATAAACCATGTAAACGAAGTAAATGAATAAATTAACTATTATTAAGCATAAGAAACAATAAAACAAGCTACAATACGTCCTAAGGCATTAAAACTAAAAAACGCGAAAACCGGGAACGCACCGAGCCTAAAACATGGAAACTTTGCAATTTAAGGCCTACGGGTGCAAAACCAATTTTCCTACATTCTAAATGACCAAAAATAATTTTAGGAAAAAGCCGGGTATTTTTTTTGACTTTTATTTTATTTTCTACGAATTAAAACTATTTTAAACTAAATTAATTATTAAAAATACTAAACATTTTTGGAAAATTCTACAAAAATCACATAAACTACTTTACATGATACTAAATCTAAGAAAATTATAAAAACCTACCACTGCTTTTGGAATAAGTTGTTAAAAAAAAGAAGAAGCTATTAAGCTAAATGTGAAATCTAGTGTTAAGTATTAAACTAGGGAACTTATGAACAAGACAAGTCCCAAGGGCAACTGGCATACAGGTACACCACTATCAACTTCGAAGAGTGGGAGGTCTCAGGTTCGAGCCTGCCTCCCACCTTTTTGCTTCTTTTATTTTTTTTTTGGATCTTTGCTGATGGGATTTAAAAGTGCAATCAAAACTAACAAAATTTTGTGAAAACTTTTTCTGAGAAATTCAACCAATAAGCTGTATAAACAGCTTATATGATGCTGTTTTGGACAGAACACAAACAAACACACCTTTTTGTTACTTAACAGCACAAAATAAGCACAATAAGCAGTTGGATAAGCAGAGCAAAGGACGAATAAGCAATATAGATTTAAAATAAGCTAACTACAAATGAATTAATAAGCTAAGAAAAGCAAAAATAAAAGGGAAAAGCAGTTGGGAACAAATTTAAACTAAGGGAAATCCTAAACTAATAGAGATGACAAATAAGCAAACAAATGGTACAATGGGCACTAATATGAGCAGACAATTCACTAAACCTAAACTAATTAAGCAAAGAAAAACCTAAATAAGCTACCTAGAAATCCTAATAAGCACTAAAAAAACAAAGTGGTCTGCTGTTGCAGAGTGAAACAAGACAGAAAATGAACAGCTATGGACTTTTCAACTTAAAAATAAGCAACTAAGGGGCTACAAAAACACAAAGTAAGCAAAGCAATCCACTGATCTTAATGTAGCAACTAAAATGACCTCCTAAAGCTAATCCTATCCTATTCAAATCTAAGCTAAAAGATGGAAAAATGACTGCTGTGATGGACAGAACAACAAGGAAAAAAAATGATTGACTTTTTTTTCTTTTAGCTTGTTTTGCAAATAAATTTAGATGGCAAACTAAAAAAAACTCCTATCTTGCCTAAAGCAAGACCCAAAGTGGGTCAAATTGGGTAAAAGTGGGTTTTGACCCAAACTTAAGCTTAAACCAAACACTCTCCTGGAGTGTTAAAACAGATTTTGTTGAAACTGAAAAGACTTTTGTAACCTTAAAAACTACTTGTAATACAGATTTGAAACAACCATGACATTTGAAAACATGAAAACCATAATTCTCATTGAACTAAAAATTCTTTACAATCCTAAAAAAAAACACAATTGAATTTAAACTAAACTGACTGAAATTAAAATTACATGACAATAAAATAAAGGGACTAGAACTAAGAAACTCTAGACAAATTTTACATAAATCCTAAAATGCCTATTTATACAAAAGTAGATGCTCTTCTCTCTTCTTCTTGTTTGCTTCTGCTGTGTTTCTTGTGTGAGGGAAACAAGCAAGACCAACTTTTTGTGCTTTCTTGAGATGATCCAAGCCGTCCATCAGGTAGGTACCATTTTAAAGGAGACCAGAGCCATCTATTTGGATTCTTGTACCCTTGGATTGCTGAGGTGGACTGGGAAAGAGGAGAAGAAATTGGTAGTGGGTTTGGGAAGTGGGATAAACTGGGTAAAGAGGTGAGGTTGGGTTGAGTGTTTTGGGATGAAGAGAAACTTGGGTAAAGGGAAGAAGGATGCCTGGGTTTTGGGTAAAGGAAGAAGAAGATGGGAGGGAAAAGGAGAGTTTGGGTCGGGTTTTTTTGCTGGGTTGGGGGAATAAAAAGGGTTGGTTTGTTTTGGGCTTAGGTGTTGTTAACATAGGATTTGGATTTAGGATTAACTATGGAGCCATGGTGAATTTTAGGGACCAAACATGTAAAATCTGATTTTTCAGGGACTAAACATGTGATTCTGAAAATGTCTTCCAAGGGCCAATCTTGTCATTCTCTAATAAATCAAGAGCTGACTTTGCCAATTCTGAAACTTGAGAGACCAAACTTGCAAATTCTCCAAACTTTTTACCCAAGGATCATTTTTGATAAATTTTGATTTTGAAAGGACTTGGGTTGACTTTTATTCCAAAACAAATGCTCAGGGACTGATTTTGTCATTTTGTGAAACTTCAGGGACTGAAAATGTCAATTGTGTGAACTTTGATCATTTTTTATTTGTTTTCAATCTTTTTGTACCTGAGTCACATAAAAACACATTTCAAAGATATTTGTAACATTTATATGGTCATTTGTGTGTTTTTGGTCGTTTTTGTGGGTTTAAATAATATAAAATATATGTGTATTTAGACACATATCAAAATCCCCCACACTAAACTATTGCTAGTCCCTAGCAATCTTTTGAGAAAACATAATGGATTTGAATCTCTTTACCAAAAGCCATTACTTCTGGAGAAGCCAATTGTTTCAGTTCAAGTAAGAATCTTGGTACAATGATAACCAAATGATTTTGAGCAAATCACCAGCTTTCAACGGTTTTGATTTATCTTTACCAGAAGCCGTTTGCTTCTGGACTAGCCAACTCTTAGATAAAATATCTTTGGTGAGTCGATTACCAATTATGGTTTTCCAACTGCCTTTACCACAAGCCATAAACTTGCGGGCTAGCCAACTCTTCACTAATTAAAGATATGGTGAGCTGAACACCATACAATTTTGGGCAAATTGCAAGCCGTCAACGGATTTGAGATATCTTTACCAAGAGCCGTTTGCTCCTGGATTAGCCAATCCTTTTGTTTATTAGACATGGCGGACTGATAACCGTAAGCTGAGTAAGTGCAAAACACTTACTCCAAAAAAAAAATTGGCCAAAAATGGGGGAATTGGGTGGTATAATTACATGATAAAATTCGTGAGAATTCCCCCCCACACTAGAAATGAATATTGCCCTCAATATTCAAAGTACCGGCGGTTATGCCGAAACATAGAACGTAAAAGGGAAATACTACGGCCATTATTTGATTTTTTTTTTTTTTTTTTGAAAACTTATATACAACAGCGGGGGGAAACTCCCCCACACTAGAGTGGTACACACGGGTGAAAACCCATGTTTAACTACTGTTTTTGATTATCGAGTCGCTAGCTTGACTCGACCCCGAATTCATTGGTCCATGGGGGAGCAAGTGGAATAGAAAATCGCCATCGGTCTTTCATTCAAATGGTTTAGATAAATATTGAATGTGCTGAAAGTTCCACTCCGATGAGATATAGCCGGCTCAAAAGAATGAGAAATGCCGGGGTCAAAGATGGTATCTTCACTCCCGTAGGAGTTAAGACATGGAGAAGAAATGGGAGGAGAAGGCAAAGTGTTAACGACATGACAACGGGTGGGTTGGGTGGGCAAAAGATTAGATTGAGGAACATGGAGCGAATGTTCAGAAATCCTATCCACCACTGAAGCAATGAAAACATCCGAATCAGGCTTAGAAGAGGTTCCATCATCCGGTGGTTTAGCATGCGGACGAGTGGATGATGGACCTAAGCCATAATCGTCACTCCGAAAACCCGAAGGTATCGAGTCATCCGAAGAAAGAAAGTCGACGTGCACATCATCATCTCCCGGTGGAGAATGATTAACGAGAGCGAGTACATCGGCGAACTCCTCGAGAAGGTATAACGTCGAAGTGGGATTGCCACTATTCTTTTCTTCGGGAAAAGATGGAGATATAACGAGGTTCTCCATGAAAGAGTCACTATCCTCATTCTGAATATCAAAGATGGGATTATCTGAAATTAGAGTGAATTCAGAATCGAAGTCAAACAGAGGATTAGTGAATGCCGTAGCAAAAGGTTCTTCGGACACAACAAGAATATCTTCATCGTCCGTTTCAAAATCAGTGTCCATATCAAGATCATCGTGATCAACATCTCTCACTTCTTCCAAGCTGACGAGCTCAGAAGGTAAATCTTCCACATAAACGATGTCTCCACAAGATAACGAATCATCATCATTAGAATCGGAGAACATCTCAACATGATCTTTTGGGAAGACAAGAGGGGTAGGGATATCACACAAATGCTCGAGAATTCCCTGTGACTCTCTTGGGATTGGGACAAGGTTCTCGACACTAGACTTTATGAATTCGTTCGGTTCTTTTTTAGGAACAGTGTCAAGATGCTCATCCCCCATAATAAGAGAGTGAGTGTGAATCTCGGGTGTGATAAAAATAGACTGAGGGAGTTGAGAAATATTATCTTTAAAAGGATAAAAACTCTCCTCGTCATCATCATACATAGCTGCCTTAAGAAATTGGGAACGCCTTAGAGCTGCATGCTCTAGGACTAATAATTCTTCCCTAGATTTGCGAGCCGGAGAACGATTTGCGAGCCTCTCGTTCTTCGGCTAGCAATTCTCCCATGGTTTTTTCATTACTCACTTGATTCTTAAAGTTTTGAATCATATCATCAAGTGTTTTCATTGCGGTTTCAAAATCTTGGGAAATTTCTTGAGACAATGGCTCAGGTAGAGTTTGAACCGTAAGGTGCTGTGGAGGTTGGAAATTGTCAAAACCGGAAGTATAGTAATTTTGATTCCACGGTTGACATTGAAGATTATCGTGAGGACCTCCACAAAATTCACAGCAGTTATGTTGATTATATGAAGATAAGTCGGGCTGTGGTGGGTGATTGGAAAAGTTTGAGGGGTCGTTAAATGAGTTCGGATTAGGATCATAATCAAATGAATTCCTCGAACCACAAAACAAACAACTCCCGTTACGAATATCATTACCACACTGTACATACGTACACCAGCGACAGGGTGAACCAAAAAGAGGCTCACCACAACCGACACAAGGAATAAACGATTCCATTTGAGAGTTATGAGAAGGAATCGGTTCATTCAAAGAATCAACAAAACCAACATGGTGATCCGAATGACTATTAAGTCTCGAAGAACATTTTGAAAAATCCGGAGGTGGGACAAGTGGTGTGCTCTGAGAGCTAGCAATTTCCACCACTTCCGTTATGGTCTCCGGTTCTGGTTCTTGAGAATCGTGAAGATTAGGCAAGTCATTCTTGCTAGTCACCGGTCTAAATTCTGCATGATTGCTTTTAACCGTAAATTGTGAAAGTTTAGGATCAATTTTAGACGGCTTAGGAGCAATTGAGGGGTTAGATCTTTGGATAACCGTAGGTTGGACGTATTTAGCACCTCCATTATCAGAGGGAAGTACATGGTCCTTTGTCACCCCGGTTTCTCGTTCCATTTCTCTACGCAAGAATAGCTGCGAAACCCTGTCAAGGAGATTCTTCGGAATCATACCTAATCATAGGCAGTACTTGTACTGATCAACGGGGAACCGTGGGCCGTGTACCCCAATTCGACGAAAGTGATCAAAGACACTTTCGTATGTTTGAGTGCTAACTGTTTTATGCAGGGACACCCGACGGTTGCAGCTGATCAGAATTAAGAAGTCAATCCATTGCCACATGCTCACACATCACTCTTTCACCTAATGAAATCATGATATGTGCATATCTTCATAAACTGGTTCTGATATTGTTCAATCCATGCTTCTGCTACTCTGATACAAATATCTTAATCAACAAATGCTTCCGCAACTCTGATAAGAAGATATCATGATCCAAAAGATGAGCATGTCGGTCATAAAGTCACAACATCACATAATGGCTATATATCAAAAGGATGAGTCAGAGATTTGTTGTGGCTGATGATCTCAAAACTGGCTCAAAACTCAACATCACGTGGATCAGTTAAAGACCTCCACTTGAAAGAACAAAACATGCGGAACATGAAGAATCAAAGACTACGAGCTAAAGAACAAAAGTGCTTAATCAAAGAAATCAAGAACAACGAAATGTGATATCAGTTTGTATTCAATGTAAGTTGAGGTGACCTCCCTTACGGGGAGATTGTTAGGATTTAGTAAATCCAGTACTGAACGTGTCGGCCACCTCAAGTATATATACTCGTTAGAAAGCTGATAGTCGTAGTCATTCAATGATAGTAAGTAGATTACTTAGTAACACTGTGGAGGACGGACGGGTCTTTACCCACTGTATGCCTGATCCACAGCCTAAAGTAGGCGTGCTATGCTTGTACCTATAAACACCCTTTGCCCTCCAAGGCAAAGGGTTGGAGCTTTCATAATTCATTTTTCTTTGTCTCACTAAGGTTCCCATTCTCTCCCACTTTCTCTCTCTAAACCTTATATCCTACGCATAACTTTGTGCTTATGACGTGTTTGTGATAAACCAAGATGCTACAAAATACTTCATCATAGTCCACTCCTTCTTCTTGTCTATATCCTTGTGCAACTAATCTTGCTTTTTTCTTGATGACATTCCCTCTTTCATCTCGCTTAACTCTGAAAACCCATCTTGTACCAATGACTTTCTTTCCATCTGGTAGATCACATAGTACCCAAACTTCTTGAAGTTTGAATTAAAGAAGTTCTTCTTGCATGGCTTCAACCCAACTTTCTTTTGTTAATGCTTGAGCTACATTCTTGGGTTCTTCTTGAGAAATAAAACAAGTGAATAAACACGTTTGTTGATCCTTATGATTCATCCTGTTTTGTTTATACACAAAGCTAGGTAAAGCATTATGTGGTTTAGAGAAACCTTTAGCTTTGGTTCTTGTGAGCACTCCAGAAGTAGAAGGTCCAATGATTTGACCAGCATGATGATTTTTATGAACTCTTAATGTAGGAGTTTGTGGAACTTCAAAATCATCATTTAAATTTGTGAAATCAGCACCTTCATTGGAATTTGAGAAATACCTTCATCATCTAATTCATCATCAGTGTCTTCTAAACCAGGCATGGTAGGATCATTCAAATCATCAGAAGTACTGTCAATTGGTGGAGCAGTACTTTGATCCAAAGTACTGTGATCTAAAGTACTTTGAGGGTAATCTGTAGACTTACCCTTTTTCTTTGCTTCTTCATAAGTCCTTCTTTTTTCATCCTCATAAGATTGTGCTATTGGTTCTTGAAAAAGCATCCTATTAAGTTCATCTTGAATAGCTTGATCCTCAGCAGACAAAGTGGATTTTGGTTCATCAGTACTTTTCTCCTTCTCAACAGTTATAGGTTCTTCATCAGGAGCAGCATCAGGTCTAATATTGACTCCATGAACAATGTACTGTAAATCTTATTCTTTGTGAACAACTTGATTCTCATCTCTAACAGGAACATAGTTCATAGAAGGGATCAAAACATCAAGATCAAACATCCAATCAGGACCTTTACCATTTTGATTTTCTTGATCTTATAAAAATTCAACATGAAGACAATATTGAACCTTTTTGGTGACCTTGTTGTACACTCTATATCCTTTACTATTGGTACAATAACCCAATAAGTATCCTTCATCTGACTTGCCATCAAATTTTCCCAAAGCATCAATAATATTGAGAATAGTCAGAGGACATCCAAAAGGTTTCATAAAGCGTATGTTAGGTTTGTTTCCCATAAGCAACTCATAAAGTGTCTTCATCTGAGGTTTAGTGACTGATACTCTATTCAACACATAACAAGCATTACTTACAGCTTCAGCCCAAAATTGAATAGGTAATTGGGAATCTGTAAGCATTGTTCTGGCTGCTTCTATCAAAGTTCTGTTCTTTCTCTCTTCAACACCATTTTGCTGTGGAGTTCTAGCAATGCTAAACTCCCTCTTGATTCCTTTCTTGGCACAAAATTCATCCATAAACTTGTTCTTGAATTCAGTTCCATTATCACATCTAATACCTCTTACTTTGAGTCTCAATTGGTTTTCAAGGGCTATTATAAGATCATGAATAGCATCAAAGGTTTCATCTTTAAATCCCAAGAAAAAGACCCAACTAAATCTACTACAATCATCTATTACAACTAAGCAGTACTTCTTCTTGTTTAGGCTTGCAACAGAAACATGTCCAAACAGATCCATGTGCAGCAACTCTAAAGTTTCTCTAATAGTTCTTTCCTCAATCTTCTTGCATGATGCTTTGTGTTGTTTACCCTTCTTGCACGCCAAACATGAATGATCATTCTTGTATGTTTTGGAAGGTAAACCTCTAACTAAATTACCTTTAACCAACTTGTTGATATTCTTGAAATTCACATGTCCTAATCTTCTATGCCACAGATGTGCTTCTTCAAGTGTTGCCTTTGCTACTAAACATGTTGCTCTTTCAGAAGAGTTAAGACTCTTCATATCCAGACTGTACACATCATTGGTTCTTGGTACTCTCAGTATTACCAAGTTATCATCAACAAGCTTGAACGCAGGGGAAAGAATAAGACATTCTGTGTCAGTGAATAACACAGGGTGCTTTTTGTCATAGATCTGAGAGACTGACAAAAGGTTGAACTTGAGCTCTTTCACATAACGAACATTCTCAAAATCTATGCTTCCTGCCTTGATGGTTCCTTTGCCAGCAATTCTCCCTCCACTATGATCATTCCCAAATGCAACTCTTCCTCCAAAATAAGATCTAAAATCTGACAGAATCTCTTTGTCTCCTGTCATGCTTCCAGAGCAACCACTATCAACAATTAAATGATCTTTAAGCTCCTCTTCTGGGTTGCCCTGCACAAAGATAAAAGGGTTAGTTAATTTTAGGAACCCAAGCCATTACTGACTTGTGTTCCCCTTGTGGAGTGACATACTTAAATTCTTTAAGTATGCAATCTCCACTGTTTTTAAGCACATGATCAATTATCTTTGGTTGTTCCAAAACTTGTGTTGGTTTTTCAACAAAAATCTCTTTTTCATCAAAATTCTCTTTATTATTTTCAACAAAATTCTCTGTTTCACTCTTACTTGCTGAAAGTACTGTTTGTTCCCCATCAATACTTTCTTTCTTAACCCAGTTGGTTTTAACTTTTTGTGTAGAGTTCTTTGATCTAGATATTCTTTTTGAGGTGGAACACCTTCTAGATTGATAGTAATTAGATCTCCTAGGGCTTCCATTCCAAAAAGTGCTAGCAGTATCTTGATTGATAGTAATTAGATCTCCTAGGGTACTGCTTGAGAAACTTTTGGCTTATCAGTACCTTGAAAAGTGCTTGAGGGTACTGGTGATTTTGAAAAAGGTCTTCTCTGGTGAGGGTACCTATAGTCTTTTGAAAAGTTGTTGTGGTTAACCCTATGTGAGTGATTCCAAACTGGTTTATTCTCCCTTGGCTTATGGTTGGTATATCTGGTCTTTGGGAATTTGCTTAGATATTCTGAGTGAAAGTCACAGTTCTTAATCAAATGATCAGGACTATAACAAACAAAACACAATTTTTGACCCATACTCCCAAACTTTCTTCCTTTAGTTCTATGACCATACCTAACCTGACTTTTTGGTGAATTATGAAAATTATTTTGACCAAAATTATCCCAGAAAGGTTTAGCGGTATTTTGAAAAGATTTTCTTGAAGGTACTGCTAAATGTTTAGCAGTACTTTGAGTTGAACGTACTGCTTGACTCTTAACTTTATCATCCTTAGGTTTCTCAACTGTTTCTTTTGGGGTTTCAGAACTAGATGGACCTGAATTAGATTGACCAGTAAGCTTTTTCTAAACTCTAAATTGTCTACTCCAAAACAAGAAACATCTGTCCTAAGTGGTTGAAAACTACCAGTTGGATGAGGGACTGCATGATAACCCTTGTCTTTCTTATATTCAGGAGGTGTTTGACTAATTAATTCCTCATTACTAGATGTGTTCTCTTCTGAGCTAATGAGTTCATCATCACTAGTTGTTATCTCCTCTGAATCAAGTTGTTCCTTATCACTTGGTGGGTTCTCTTCTGCGCTACTAAAATCCATACCAAAACCTAGGCCAGTTTTAATGTGTGCTCTTTTCTGTTTTTCAACAAAACTAACATGTGAAAGGCCATATTCTCCCCAAGCAGCAAATTTTTCTAACAATTCATCCCTTTCTTTAGTCATCTTTTCTAGTTCAGAAACCTTACATCCTAACTTCCATTCACTTAACTTTAATTGATAATCATGTTGCTCATATTTTTCTGCCCAAGCTATTTCATTATTTTCATGAGTTATAATTTTGGCTTCCATTGATTCTAAAGTTATTTGATAACCAGCTACCTCAGACCTAGCCCTTCTACAATTATCTCTTTCAGTTACATAATCTTTAAGCACTTTTTGATTAAAATCATTACACTTAGAGCATACCTCAGAGATAGTGGGTGAACTTGGTGAAGTAGCTACCATAGCGAGCAGAACAGGTTCTTCTTCACTTTCCATGCTCCAATCAAAGCTTCCAAGACCATCTCTTGATCCCAAAGCAGCAAATTCGGGTTCCTCATCAAAAGCCGTGCTCCAATCAAACTCTTCCACTGCGACCATAGAGTAGGTTACTGGTTCATCATCAAATTCATCACTCCAGTCAACCTCTGATAGATTTTCTTGAGCAACCAAAGCTTTTGTTTCAGTAATAGGAATTTCCTTTAGTTCAAGCTTAGGTTTCTCAATCATTCTATTTGCCTGATATTTAGCAAACTTGCATTCTCTTGCAAAGTGTCAAGTTCTTTGACAATTAAAGCATTCAATCTTGGACTTGTCAAACGTTATACCCTGTTTGGGTTTGAAGTCAATGCCTATTCCTGTTTTCTTCATGAACTTCTTAATCCTAGCAGTGATCATAGCAACTTGCCACCTTATATCAATTTCTTCTAGAGCATCTTCTTCAATTTGTGACAAATCTTCTTCATAAGTAACAGGTAAAGTGGCTTGATGAGCGAAGAAATAACATACAACTTCATTAGAGTGGATGGTGTTTGTAGGTGATGATGTAGGAGTAGGATAAACAACAGTACTTTGAGTATGATAAGCAATACTTTTAGTGGAAGTACTGCCTCTCTTTTCAGAAGACACAAAAGCAATACTGTGAGATTTTGAACTTGTTTGGCCATTCATCTCATGCTCATACACCTTTAAGTGGTTGTAAAGATCATCAAAGTCCATAGTGTCCAAACCAGGTTGTCCTCTGATCATAGTAGCAATCACATGCCATACGGATGGCAAACTTCTTAAGAACTTCAGGTTTGCATCTTCAACAGATACTTCTGCTTTGTATAACTCTAGCATACTAAGGAGATTTTGGAATCTGTCATAGGCAACATCAAGACTTTCTCTTTCACCAACAGTGAATGTTTCAAACTGTTGCTTCAACAGATTTCTATGCATCTTCTTGGAAGCATCATTACCTCCAAATCTTGTCTTGAGAGCAGCCCATAGTTGTTTTGCATCCTTAGCATCATGGAACTTGATTAGGTGACCATCAGGAATAGCAGACAACAATATATTGAGAGCCTTTTCTTGATTTCTTACTGTAGCTGCTGGCAAGATAGACTTAGGTGGTTTAGGTTGTCCAGGAACTTCTACAGGTTCTTCAATAACTTCATTACCATTGACAATTACATTCCACAGTGCATGGTCTGTAATAGCAATGTACTGCCTCATCTTCATGCTCCAGAGATCATATTCTCCCTTCTTGATGATAGGAATTCTGAGTGAGGTGATGGATGGGGGTGGTGCAGCTTCAGTCGACATCTTTAGGGTTTGTTGTTAAATCGGTTTAAGGGTTTCTTCTTAATCAGAGTTTCCACACAAGCTCTGAAACCACTTGTTGGATCGATATACTCTGACCAAACTAACTATGTAGCTTGTAAGGGCTTAGCAACCTCGGATAAATCCTAAGTTACTAACAATGAAACACTGAATTTACTTTATTAAGTATGCGGAAACTACTTCAATAAAGCTAAGAAGAATAACTTTAAACTTCAACTATTTTATTAATACTTTGAACCTGCTTGATACACAGATTCACTAACAACCCTAATAACTCTAATATCGAACTTGATAAACTCTAATATTCTCTAATATTGCGTATGTAAGTCGTACCTCTAATGCCAATCTAGGGGTCCTTTTATAGGCATAAGAAACACCCTAGTCGGTTTACAATTATAATCCTTGTACGAAAAGTAATACTAAACTAAACTAAGAATATTCTAGAATTACAAAGCTTTCCATAAACGATATAGCAGTTCTTTAGCTTTGCAGTACTTTGATGTTGAGCAGTACTTTGACTTTCATTAAGCAGTACTTTGACTTTCTTCGGTACTTTGACTTTCTTCAGTATTTTGTCTTTTATATCCCAACATATTATTCTATGGTTTTGTTTGGTAGCAAAGCATTTAAAATATTTTGAAGCAACTAGCAACTAGTTGTTAGCGTTTTACACAATATGCTTGTTTGAAAACATGCAACTAGTGTTCTTACTATTTCTAAACACTCCAAATCAAAATGCTACTCTTAGTAGCATTTACGAGCAACTAGCGTTTTCACTTACAAATTATGACTATACACCTATGTTACCAAACGTTTTATCAAAACAAAAGTTATTGTTTCCTACTACTGCTTACTTCTACTGCTTATTGTTACCATCATCTTCACAAGACATACCCTATATATAACATTTGTGAAGGTGGAATTTACTGTTCATTTACATTAATTTTACTTTCATAAATGACAAAAATTCTCCTTCTGGTTTAGTGCCAATTCAAAACCAGTCTTTAAAAAATTATATAGTTCGTCCTTGCTGTTAAATTCGTTTGCAAAAACAATCCTTATCTTCAATCGATGACTGCTTATGTAACACAAATTTACACAAATAGTCTCTTTAGTTACCTACTGATTTCAGTTACGATCCCTAAGTTAAATTAAAGATTGCTTGTTTTGAAAAATATACAAAAAAATGTTCATATAAGTTACCTCACTTTACAAAAAATGTCTATTATTTCAAGATTTAATACTAATAAAAAAATTTATGTCGGATAAAGATGTTAATAAATAAATATTTGTAGATTAATTGAAACAAAACAAACTGAGTTTTTATTTTTGATTAAACGGGTGTAGAAACCCGTGCGATGCAGCGGGATTGGCTTCAAAGGACTTACTTTGTAACGACACTTAAACCTTAGAGACTATTTTTGCCAAATTGCTATAGATAGCAATTAATGCTACAGGGCTTACTTTGCAACGACACTTAAACCTCAGGGACTGGTTTTGCCAAGTTGTGAAACTTTGCATTTAATGTTTGGTTAGGACTCACCTTGCAACGTCGCTTAAACCTTAGGGACTATTTTTGCCAGATTGCTATAGATAGCAATTAATGATGCAGGACTTATTTTGCAACGCCACTTGAACCTCAGGGACTATTTTTGCCAAGTTGGAAAAGTTTGCAATTAATGTTTGCATTGCAAAACTTAAGGTCCTGCCTTTTAGTATATATACTAATTTTTATCCTGGCGCAACGCGGGTAAATCCCACTCTTGTGAACATACAACATTCCAAAATATGTTAAATACATAAATTATATTTTGGTATTTTACTTTAGATGGTCATCAAACGAGCTTACTTTATGATATTTTGGAAGACCTAAACAATAAGCTACAATACTTTGAAAGTAGTTAAGAGCGCAAGCTACGTTGGCCTGATGGATTCAAGCCATTGCACCAACCCAACTTTTTGTGGTGCTTACCATATTGGAGTTCATGTCATACACCTTCGACTGGAAAATAACAGCTCACGCTGTAGACTCATGGCACTACTTTTTGTGGTGCCAACCATTCCGAAGCTCATGCCATACTCTCGTGCCAACCTTTGTGTTGTATTTGTGTTGTATGTGTGGAACCATGGCACCATATTTTGTGGTGCCAATGACGGAGCCTGTTTTTGATGTCATGTGAAAGAGTTGTGCCATGAGAAAAAGTTTTTTTTTTCATGGCTTGATGTTATGACACCACAGTACCCAGCCCTCTAAAAAACCAAAGAAGAAAAGAAAACAGTTTGATAGAACATTTAACAAGTACCAAACTATCACATGAGTCTACAATAATAAACTGTATTGTGTTAAAAATAATGATGCACCTCTTAAAGAGTTTCAGAAAACATTTAACAAGTTCTAAACTATCACATGACTTGCCGATAAAAACGCTACACTGAATTAATTAGTGTAGATATATTGGTTATATTTTGATGTCACATGTCCCACATGCCAAGAATTAAAATTGAAAAGGACATATAAATGGGAAGTTATTTGGGTGGGCAGAAAGAAAGTATAGTGGGGGCAATTGAATTGTCACCACTCACCACTAGATGGTGGCCCATATATGTTCCTTCTTTCCAATACAATTTTTTCTAAGGTTTTTTTATATAATTTATTCGTATTTTGTTTGTTCTTCATGATGATGATGATGATGGTGATGGAATTTTGATACTCAATCTCACTATCTATTTGGAATATTGTAAATATATTTGTTGAAGCGTAATGAGTTGGTGATACTATATATTTCATGCTCAAAGTGATGCATCCTATCTTCTGCATGTATTTGACACGATATACTATCTTCTTGATGACTGGTGAGCCATTCAAATGAGGATGAGCTACCCTTTAGATAGGGCCGTCCTGTTGCTTTTCGTAGCTGTGCGCCATAACAACAAAGAGGCTCTCGTACACTAGTAAATCAAAGAGAAAATTACAAGTAAATTATTATAAGTATATATTAAAACTCAAATAAAACGACGCCGTATTGTGTACTGTAGCTAAAGTACAGCTACAGTAGCTACAGTACATAATACAGTACTTTGCGTTTTTTTTTGCCGGCTGCTACAGTGTTTGGGCCGGGCTGCTACAGTGCACCCAAAAAAAAAAAAAAAAAAAAAAAAAAGATTATATTACTATTTATTAATGCACAATCACCTCGGCTAAAAAATTCGCCCGCCCGAAAAAAAAAAAAAAAAAAAGATTATTTTACTATTTATTAATGCACAATCACCTCGGCTAAAAAATTCGCCCGCCCGCAACGCGGCGGACCAATGCCAGTCTCGTATAACTAATAGATATTAAATAGGTTTAATTTCATATATGGATTTTTCTAACATGTGCCCTAAGGCACATGTTAAGCACACTAAAAGGACACCGGGTCCCACAGAAAAGGACCCAGGAATCCACATAAAAGTACAATTTTTGTGGATCTCTGTGTCATTTTATGTGAGACCCGGTGTCCTTTTAGTGTGCTTAACATGTGCCTTAGGGCACATGTTAGACAAACCCTTCATATATCACCCTACTTTTTTAATTAATTTCATATATACCCAAAGTGCAAGTATTGAATGCATAATGTACAATGTTTTCAATATCTAACGAATGTGTGTATAAAGGGAAGCCCGATGCGACCGCACCACTTGCACAACCCTTGAGCCAACTTTATATACTCTATATCATAGTTGTTAAGATCTCGATCCTGATTTTAGGATCTTACGATTTTAGGATTCTACAAAGCAAAAAGGGCAAATGACAAAAAAATGCATTGAACTTGACACTTTTTATAATTGTGTGTAGCCAACTATTTTTTTTTATTGTGTGTACTGAACTTTCAAAATTCGATTATTGTGTGTATTTTGTGACCATTTTACCCTTAATTTTTTCAAATTTCGAAAGATAAAATGGTCATTTTACATGGCAGAATAGTCACAAAATACACATAGCTACAGTACAGCTACAGTAGCTACAGTACATGCTACAGTAGCTACAGTGTTTGGGCCGGGCTGCTACAGTGCACAAAAAAAAAAAAAAAAAAAAAAAAAAAAAAAAAAAAAGATTATATTACTATTTTTAATGCACAATCACCTCGGCTGAAAAATTCGCCCGCCCGAAAAAAAAAAAAAAAAAAAAAGGATTATATTACTATTTATTAATGCACAATCACCTCGGCTAAAAAATTCGCCCGCCCGCAACGCGGCGGACCAATGCCAGTCTCGTATAACTAATAGATATTAAATAGGTTTAATTTCATATATCACCCTACTTTTTTTATTAATTTCATATATACCCAAAGTGCAAGTATTGAATGCATAATGTACAATGTTTTTAATATCTAACGAATGTGTGTATAAAGGGAAGCCCGATGCGACCGCACCACTTGCACAACCCTTGAGCCAACTTTATATACTCTATATCATAGTTGTTAAGATCTCGATCCTGATTTTAGGATCTTACGATTTTAGGATTCTACAAAGCAAAAAGGGCAAATGACAAAAAAATGCATTGAACTTGACACTTTTTATAATTGTGTGTAGCCAACTATTTTTTTTTTATTGTGTGTACTGAACTTTCAAAATTCGATTATTGTGTGTATTTTGTGACCATTTTACCCTTAATTTTTTCAAATTTCGAAAGATAAAATGGTCATTTTACATGGCAGAATAGTCACAAAATACACATAATGACCGAAATTGAAAGTTCAGTACATACAATAAGAAAAAAAATAGTTGGCTACACACAATCACATAAAGAGACAAGTTCGATGCATTTTTTTGTCATTTGCCCGAGCAAAAATGATCCGGATTCTACGTAGGATCTTAGAAAGCTTAAAATCTTATAGGATCCCGATCTTAACCATAGGATCTTAAGATCTAATCCGATCCGATCTTACTTTTCTCGAAACGCAAACTAAAAAGGTACAAAGTTATGGAGGTATGTTTTTATATAATTTAAAAAACAACATGTGTCTTTTCATAAAAATTATATATTCATAATTTATGACAACATTTTCATGAACATTCATATAATTTTGTGTTTATAATGTATAATAATATGTCTATTTGAATAATATTACAAAGAATATTCTAAAAATGACATTATAGTAGGATCTTAGGATCCTGATCCTATCTTACGATCACAATTTTGCAAAGATAAAAACAATTTTAAGTAAAATCCCAATCTTAAAAATTTGCTCTAGTGGAAATTAGCAAGTCTAGGTGAAGTACTTAAATAATATCACAAGGGCGCCACTTCTTGTTATGAGGTTGATAGTCGAACCCAGGGACCATCCAAGCATGATTTAGCTCATATATAACTTGTCTTTTAAAAAAAAAAAAAAAAAAAAAAGTCATTAATTAGAAAGTATTGTCATATTCGACTAATTTTTTGGATACTTATCCTCTTACTCATATAAAAATCTGACAAGTGTTCGTTCACTCATCATCTCTTTTCATCTAAACCATCATTTTTGCACTTGTCAGAATCTAGTAACTGAAAAGGAGGTAGTATATAGCATCAAAAAGATATTTAATCTAATTGGTACTGAAATGATCAGTCAATTAATAAGTTGTGAGTTAGGCTTTAATCGAGACATATGCAAAGTATATAACGGGTGCAGTGTCTGTGTCGTCTAAAAAGACACCAAATTCGACCATAACAAATAACAAAGAAGCCACCAAGCATTTAGATCGATGTTATATCGACCAAATTCAACCAAAAACCTTATCCAAAAAAAGATGAAATAACAATCATAGCATTGTACATAGTGACTGGCCATCGGCCCCTACCTTAGCCATTGCTATTACCTTTCTGCCTCGCGCTTTGTCACCCCTACCTAGTCGACCATAACTATCCCGATGACTATTATACAACATCCTCTACTAGCAATCCACACGACGCCCCTTACCATTTAGCCACTCATAACGCCTCCTCCCCGCGCTTACATACAAACATCAAGCATTTTATTTCCTTAAAATGTCTAACAAATTCTGAATTCTCAACTGTTTAACCAACAGTGAACGATATTGTTAATCTTTTGTTTGGTGTAATGTTATAGCTAAGAGAAAGTTTAGTTGGGATAGTTGGCTTCAAAGCCCGATGTTAACTTTATGCAGGTCCTTTTTTTCTAACTTCTTACTAGATTTAATAAAATTCGTCGTTCAATATATATATATATAGAGTTAGATCAAATAAGAAGATTACTTAAAATAAGAAGGAATAAGAAGAACTATATATATATATATATATATATATATATATATATATATGAATATATTTTTGCCTTGGTTGGACTACAAGTTCAAAGCCAAACTTGTTATACGAATCATAATTGTCAGGATCTCGATTTTGATCTAAGAATCTTACGATTTTACGATACTGCAAAGCAAAAACGATCCGGATCCTACATTATTTGAAAGCTTAAGATCTTATAGGATCCCGATCTTGACCATACGATCTTAAGATCTAATCTGATCCGATCTTACTTTTCTCGGATTACAAACTAAAAAATACAAATTTATGTGTTCTTTTTTTATAGTATTCAAAAATCAGCATGTTAATCTTTTTAAACATTTCATAATAATAATTTATGACAACATTTGTATAAAACATCCATAATATTTTTTGTTCATAATGTATAATAATTTGTGAATTTGTATAATATATAAAAACTATTAATAAATAACATTAGAGTAGGATCTTAAGATCCCGATCTGATTTTTCAATCACGATCTTGCAAAAACGAAAACAATATTAAATAATATCTCGATCTTGAAAACCTTGATATGAATGACCATTGACCATCATATGATCTACGAACGTACTACTCATGTAATAATGTAATATGTTCCTCTAAATTGAATGCAATAAGAACTCTACTTTGGTGCTTATATTAAATCAAATCTTTTTAGTTACATTATTGCTTTAGCAATCGGTACCCATGAATACTGCAACATTTTAACAGGTGTTCGGTTATAACAAAGAATCTTATAAAGATGAAGTGATGTGCTCAGTTTACAACTATAATAGTAAATAAACATAGAACTTGTTCAAAAAAAAAAACATAGAACTTTAACTTAATCTTTTTGTATGAAAAGACTATAGCCTTTACTATGAGATATAAAAACATTTAACGAGACGAAAAAGGAGTATAATTTTCAACTATATGTTATATGGTATGGAGAGTATCATTTTTAAGGCTGAAATGACATATGTGGTTTTCATCAAATGTGAGTGTTAAAATGGGCAAATGGCCATTTTGTCTAAAAAGCTACAATAAGGATATAAAGCTCAACTAATACAAAATATGTAGGGTCGAATTATTGCACAACTTTCTTTTTGACCATTAAAGTTAATTGATTTGTCTCTTTCATTCTACCTTTATTTGTTATTCCTTATTCTTCTTTTCTAATGAACTTATATATTTATTTCACTTTGCACAAAAAAGAAAATCGAACAATAGGTTGCATGACGGTTTTATATGTTGCAACAAGTGCTCCTTCTTCATATAGGTGTAATATTTGTTTTTGTTTCTTGTTAGAAACTAACATCTCACTCGAGATATATGTAAAATTAGGTGTACGAGTTAATAAGCAATCAAGCCATTTTACATTGGCTTACGACTAACAGTTATCGATTGTTTAATCATTTACAGTTTACGTATAGTGTTCAATTCAACTTGGCTCATATTGTCTTTTAAATGTCAAATATATTGAAAACTTGGCCGAAAAGGTAATGAATAAATGAGTGGAAATTCCTGAATGTCTCTAAAACTATGTTAAGACTTAAGATCGATACGTAAAGAGCTATTGATGTTTGGGCTTTATCTGTAACGTCATTAAGATTGTTCGTATGAACTAACTTTTTTCTAGCATAAAAAGATACAAATTAAAGACAATTTTTGGTAATATTACAGTTTTGCAACTGTTTTGACTACCACATATCGAACATAGTTCAATTTCAATATATACAATCTATTGTTCCTCCATTCCATAATCGTTCAAAGACGGCACATAATAAGATTGACGATTAAGCATGCCTAACATGTTTAGCCGCATGATAAAAATATCAGTCATCGCGAATTCCACTATTTACTAGTGAAGTTTAGTAATGCTAGTGTTAAATTATTGACAAATAATGGTTATGAGCTTCTAATCCGTTCGAAACTAAACAAACAATACCGATACGTGGAATTCAATTTTACCAAAGGTAGAGGCGTATATTATATACTAGACGAGTACCTGCGCCTAGCGGCAGCGATATATAGTTTTCTGTAAAATTCCGACGACTCATAAGTTTCTTTCAACAAACTGTATTTGTAGCATCAGAGAATCATTTACGAATAACTACAATTCTGATGCGTGGTTGCATAGCAACAGAAATATATAGTTTTTTAAAAAAATATGTGGAGTCGATCTAAGTGTGGGAGTATATTTTCTAATAGGATTGCTTTAAGTTATAAGATTTTTAGTAATGATAGATTCAAGCATTACAAAAAAGCAACTGTATTATGTAGTTGGCAAATTTTCTTAAGAGGTATAGCCAACATGTGTGACCGCTTTTTACTGTTTTGTCGGTAATTTAGACAGTGATAACTATTTTTTTTTACATGTGTAGCGTTTATCATTTGGTGTGTGGCTTTTAAAATTGTAACTTGGCAAATTTGATATCACAATAATAAGATTATTTTGTACTATAAATTTGCATAGACATTTATGCATTGTTCAAATCTATTTGTTTGAGGTACAAATAATTATCGCTAAAGATAACAATACCATTCAATTTTTGTGAGTTTAATAAAATTACATAACATTATTGATATACTCGACAAAGGGTTATACAATATATATTAACTTTTAAAAGATGATTCATATATGCTAGTCCCTTAAGTGGTGCAAGAGCAACATTTTTTTAAATAACCTTATACAAATGACAAATTACATGTGTCAAAGCAAAATAAACAAAAAAACTACAATTACTTGGTCTCTCCTTTAAAAAAATTGTCACGGGTTCCACAACTACTTCATCATTTCTCATATAATTTTTGTCAAATTTGAAACTCGGGACCCGGGTGCTTCAACCGGTTGAACCGTTCCGATAAAAAAACAGGTCGATTTAAACCGAGTCAAACCGATAGGTTGGGTCGAAAACATGTCAAATTAAACCGGGTCAGCCCGCCTGGTTTGAAGCGTCCCGGGTCAACCCGGTATCGGTTTCAACGAGTCCTCTTTGGTTCGTTTTTGGATGGATTTAATTGGTTAGCCGAACCGGTGATGACACCGGTTCCCAGTTGAACAACTTGGTCCGGTCTAGTCCAATTTTCAAAACTATGTGTATCATCAACTTTTTAGCATGTATGAAGCTTTGCGTGTTTTATTAATATGTACAATGTGTAAAATAACATTTACTTTTAATTTTGGGGTGTTTAAAAAATAACATTAATTAGTGTGTTTAATTATTTTATATTTTGTATTATGTTGTACATTTTTTAAATTGTACGTTATGAAAATTTTATTGTACTTTTTAGTAAGAGGTGTGTTAATTGGTTGTTTTTAATTTAGTAGATGTGCTTTTAATTGGTTGTACAATATGAATAAATTATTGTATTTTTAAGTAATGGAGTATTTTAATAAGAGTATTAATTAGATTATGTATTTCTCTCTCCATTGACCATGTTTTCAACATTCAACTTTCAACATTTTCCACTTTGACCTTTTTTCCATTTTATATAGTATAGATTAAAGGGTCCTAAAGATGACATACTTTGATTACATGTAAACTTTAAAATAAGGGAATGAGTCGTAGAATATTAATATACTTTATAAAATTTTATGCTTTAATACGTGTACTATTTTTAAGTTGTATAATAGTAATATACTTTTTCAAGTGTTTCGTTTTGGTACGTGTATTTTTTTTAAGTTGTAAAAAGCAATGTACTTTCCATAAGTGTTTCAATTTGGTATGTCATTAACGTACCAAAATAAAACACTTATGGAAAGTACATTGCTATTATACAACTTAAAAAATTACACGTACCAAATTGGAACAAAAGATGAAAGTACACTACATAAAGTGGAACGAAAAATAGTATACGTACCAAAATGATACATTTAAAAAAGTATATAGCTATTTAACGGCCAAAACCCTTAAAATAATTACATTTGACATATTTTCTTAATTATCACATTAATTACTTTAACCGTTTCACAATAAGTGTTCAGTTTGATTTTCTAAAGTCTTTTTTTCAACTTTAATTTTAAATATTTTTATTTGTGTTACATAATATTTGATAAAAATTATACAAATAAAACTACATTTAAAACTTAATTTATTCATATATGTTATATCAAGTATTATATAACACACAAAACAATAATTAATGTGTGACAACTCGTAATTTCAGGTCATTTTACAAACTTTGAAAATTTTACTATTCATCTCAGGAATTTACTATTCATCGGTTACTATTCATCATTTTACTATTCATCATTTTTGAAGTCGATTTGATATTCTGAGAACGTATTTCAAAATTTTACTATTCACGAAACACTATTCATTCCCGGAGAAAATCACTATTCATGCTTCACTATTCATCATTTATCGTAAACTAGGTTTACGAGTATCAAATTCGCGTAACCTTAATGGTTTAGCTGCGAATGCATGAACATATCATCGAGGACATTTCATATAGACTAGGATTAGTCTACATATCATTAGTAACATCATCGTCATATTAGTTCATGCATGGTTTTGCATTTTTCATTAAACGTATAATTTCCTATTAAATAAACGTTATCGCGTAATCATTTATTTTGAACATTTGATTCGACACTTTCAAAAATTATTCTGATATATTTTTATACTCATATTAAGATTATAAAAATAATATTATTAGTTTACCCGGTGTTTTAAATTTATTTTGTATATAAATTGTTAAATTTATATAATTACGACGGTTTTCGTAAATACTACTCGACAATTATTATTTCACTCAATTTTTGTAAGAAATGTATTTTTATAATTTTTATGACTTCAATATATTTTATTTTGCTCCGTTAAAAATTATTTCTAGCTAACGCTACTCTAAATACTTAATTAAATACACAAATTACCTATATTACTTAAACTATTATATATTATATTATACAAGATACATTACTTGTCTTTTTTTTTTCTTCTTCTTGTCGACACAAGACATGAGTCAACAATTTTTAGACAAAATATCTAACCTATACTTGCACTTATATTATTTATATACTAAAACTACACATACAACATAAAAATCTTAAGTGTGAAATAAAAATCCTCTCATCCATTTCATTAGCTTCAACCGGCCATAAGGGTGATCACAAGCTAGGAGTGCATTTTTTTCGAGTCAAGTTATTTTCACAACTTAGGCATACTCTTAAGTAAGGTTTTGAAATAAAAACCTAGGGTATTTAGGATAAACCCTTGTTCATTTAAACCTCATCAAGTAACTAGTAAGCATTTCATGTTCACTTTCATCTTTCATATTCATATCATGTTCATTTTATCATGCTTGAGAAAAACATGCAAGTTATATGGATGTCTATACCACTTTTAATTGTTTTTAAGAGTTATATATATATATATATATATATATATATATATATATATATATATATATCATCCTATAATTACTCCTTGAAACATATCACTTTTGGTGATGTCTAGGAACCCATGACACCCTAAGAAGGTGTATGGTAGGTTTGGAATAGCTTTGGCGTTGGTTTGAAGTGGTTAGAATAAGTTTTACGCGAGAAAAACCCATTTCGACAACAATAAATAGTGGTCTGATCTTAAATGTGAAATCTGGAAAATTCGACAGTTTGTAAAATATTTTGGGCTAGATATTCAGAAAATATACTTTAAAACGAAACCGTGGTCGCTTGAATGGGTTAAAACGGAGTTATAACGAAGAAGTTATGCTATTTTCAAGTTTGACGACGAAAACTATAAATTCAGAAAATTCAGCATACTATTTTAACTTTTTACGAGTCAAAAATGAGTCTTAAGCGTTATTAAATGTGTCGACTTATCAAAAATGTATTAGTATACTTTAATACGAAGCTAAGGACATATAAAACGTAGAAAACGAACTTGTAACGATTAAATTACACGCGTTTAAATAAAGTTGCCGTAACTATATTATATAAGCAAAACTAATATATTTCTATTAGACAAACATTACGGCCACAAATGACCATGTTGAGGGTCGTTTTTAACATTGATGTAGTACTTTTTATAACATGATGTCTTCTAGTAAAAGTAAGTTTGCCTAGCATATTTTCCAAAATGTCCAACCGTTAGTCAAGCGGAGTTGTAACGAATAAAATACGGTCACTTAAACTTTGCCGAAAACCACACTTAAACAATATTTTGGACACAAGTACCATACTTTACCTATATTTTTCTCCATGATCGAGACCTCTATGATGAAAACTTAAATGCTAAAACATTGAGATCATGATACAAGCTTCCCAAAACCGTTGAGTTTGTTTCCTAACACTCAATGTGCACCATTTTACGACTAGCTTTTCAAGGCCGTTTAGTCACTTTCATGAAATTGTCAAATGACATTATTTTACGACAAAAAGTTATAATTTCATAATGAATCACTAAATGACTATCGTAGGATATCATTTCAACGTAAATACTTGTAAAGTATTTTATAATATGACGAGATGTCATAAACATATATTTTGACGATAAACATTATTTTCAAAACGTACAAGTGGTATAGATTACATGTGGATTTGCATGCACGACATTGTCTCATGATTTACATTAGAACATATCATTCATGATAGGTCACGGTCAGAGGTTGCGTCTCATTTCAGTATTGCCATTATATCATCATAAACATTGCACCGGTGAGTTCCATAGCCCCATTTTCAATTGTTTTTATACTACTTTTGGGGGAGATACATGCTTAACTATTTTTCACAAGTACTTTAGATTTTTAAGGATAACTTCTATCATGATCACCATCGTTTTAAAACCGAATGTTGTACTATTGATTATGTGCTATAGTTCTACGTCGTATAATGTTCTAAATCAGTTGACTACTGATACATTGAGTCATGTACTATTGATTATGTGCTATAGTTCTACGTCGTATAATGTTCTAAATCAGTTGACTACTGATACATTGAGTCATGTACTATTGATTATGTGCTATGGTTCTACGTCGAGTTAGGTACTGTTGTGAATTCATTTGACATCATGTGCTTGAACATAAACTATACACATTTTGGCAATGGATTGTAAACACACAGGTTGCAAGTTTTGTATGGGCGGAACTTGGAACTGAGTGGATTTGCAATGCCTTTGCTGCATGAACATTTTCTAAAGGTTTTTCATTTCAACACAAACTCTATGAACTCACTCAACCTTTGTGTTGACACTTTTTAGCATGTTTTATCTCAGGTATCTAAGGCATTCACTTCATGGCATGCATATGGACATATCATAGAGTCGTGGTGACGACCCGTCACACATGGGATTTATGCACTTTAAAAACATCGTTTGGCTTGTATCAAATTTATTTTCGTACATATTGATTTTCATTTGGGACCTATACTTTGTAAACTCTGATTGTTTTAATAAATCAAACGATGTGTTTTCTAAACGACACTTTAGGTCGTTCAATATAACTATAACTTTGATGCTATGACAGTCATCCCCCAGAAATTTCATTCCGCTGCAAAACAGGTAATTTGGAGGTATGACATAATGTCAAAGTTAAAAAAAAACAACTTACAAAAATTAAATTGGACACTTATTTTAGAACGGAAATAGTATATCTTTTTTCTTCCTTTGTTTCTTTTAGTTAATTATGTAAGGGACATTTTTTTTCACATTTATGAAGATAACATCAATAAAATCACAATAAAATCGTACTCACATGTATACTTAAAATGAAGCAGAGATGTTTAGGAAACAACCAAAGCTATTAAATCATAAGCTTTTGTGAAGCAATCTTTTTTACAATTAGATTTAAGATCATTTGAGGACAAAAGATTATTTACATACTAAGGGATTAATCTCCACCATCCATTTTATTTGATCTAATGAATGAGATTAATCCCAACAATTTAAAAAACCAACTTTCATCATTTTTTTTCAAATATTAATAACTTTCAAATCGTTAATCGTTAAGCGAAAAAAAAAATATCATTGCGACGAGCATTTAATTATCTTTCTATAGATAGGCACTTTGATATACTTTCGACAAAATTTTTTTTTGTATTTTTTACGTTTTTTTTTTTTAAGTTTTTTCGTTTTTTTACGTTACTGAAATTTACATTAAAAAATCATATATGATATTATTGTTATATCATATATGAGATGTATATCATATGTGATTTATCATATATGATTTAACAATAATATCACATATGATATTACATATCATATGTGATTTAACACTAATATCACATGTGATATTCAAATTAGTGTTAAATCATATATGATATTTTATGCAAATTGCAGTTTCGAAGAAAAACGAAAAAGAAGACAAAAAAACGTGAAAAAAACGTTTTTTTTTCTTTTTTCGAAATTATATCAAAGTGCCCGTCTATAAAAAGATAATTAAATACTCGTCGCAATGGTGTAATTATTTTTGCTTAACGATTAACAGTTTAAGAGATATTTAAATTATAAAAAATATGTGAAATAATAAAATGCTTTTAATCTCAGCCATTGATTTCTTTTTAAATGGATGATAGAGATGAATCCCTTAGTATGTAAGAAAAGTTTAGTATGTAAAATAACTCTACTCTTACAATTATGTTAATGTTTTTTAAAACAAATTTTCTAAATTGTGCTACGGTAGTAAAGGTTAAGAGTCATTAAATGAACTCAAATTATTATATTGTTATGTACTTTAATATTAAAAAAATCTAAATTTATGGTGTCTACTAAAATTACCCATGTTTAATATGGAAATTAATTTATTTAAAAAAAATTGTCTTTATTAAACACCTCTAAGTTTGTGACATCATGCCACAAGTTAGAACAAATGTTTTTAAAAAAGATTTAGTGTAAAATATACGTTGTTTTCATAATTTTTACAATCGCTCAAACTTAATTCTTGTTTTTTTAGCAAACAATCTTTTATATAATAAAGGAATTACATCATTTCATAGTTATTTTGTCAATTCATTCTTATTGAAAAAACAATTGGGCCAATAGGAGAGTTACATTTCGCCACGTAAGCAAAATCGTGTGATGTGATTGGTTAATAAAAATCGAAATTAAATTGATTTTGGTCAAACTTTAAAAAAAAACATATAAAAATATAAGTGTTAAATTTGTGAAAACTAAAACTTAAAAAAAGAGGAGATTATTAATAAAACTTTAGTGGTTGAATTTTTAAAAATTATACAGAGTTAAGTGTAATATTATAAGCCTCCATGTTTTTTTAATAACTTTGGATTGTAAACAACCACCCCCTTATACTTTATACTATTTATACTTTATATCTTAAAAAATACAATGTATATCTTGTTTTAAAATAACAACATATAAATTTGCATAAAATTATAAGTATCATTTTTTTTTACTATATACGTTCAATAAGGACTCATTTATTTCATTTTTAAATACGGCTAAATTACTGAAAATGGGAATATAATTATTAAATTGTAAGCATGGGTTAGTTTAATATAAAAATAAATATACGCAATTGTACTTATAACAATGACTCATGTAATTCTTATTAATTTATATAAGGATATCTAGAAAAACATTTTTTAAAAACTTTAAGGAGTATACTTTAACTTTATCAACGCTCATTATGTGCTATTAAACTTGCATCATGTGTACAACATAATATCAGTAGTGAAATTTAAATAACAACATCAACATCTTTGTCAGCTAAATAAAATTAAATCTTGAATTACCTAACAGAAATTTTTACAAATATTTTACCAAATTCTAATGGATATTAATGCATAATGAAAAACTCGTGCATAAGTATTAGTTGTACTTATATCAAAATTTTCATGGGCAAATTCTTATATGTGTATATACTGAACTAAAATGTTAAAATAAATTTGATTTATGTGTAAATTTCGTGCGTACATGAAATTTATAACTATATAAATATATGCAATTATCTTTAAAGACACAATTAATACAGAATAAATTCTTTTTGTCAAAATCTTGTACGTGCACAGATATTATAACTAGTTAACTATTTATAAACACATAAGTATTTTCTATAAATAATTTAAAACTAGCCCTTTCATCAAACGAACATTATATCTAGTATCATAATAATTATCAAAAAAGTTGCCAAAAATATAAGCAAATAAGAAGTATCTTTGACCATTGATGATCCTATATTAACATGATCGCTATATTAACATGATCACGTGAGTTTCCAACCACATAAAAGTTCCTTTGGTGTTTAGAAAAAAATATTAAAGATGTTTTATAGTACCTTAAACTTTTAATCTGATATGATTACATGTTTAAAACAACTAATGTACATGGTGTATGAATTATTGTTACAAGGGTTTTTCTAACATGTGCCCCCATGTTAAGCACACCAAAAGGACGGCGGGACCCACGAAAAAGAACATCCGGACCCACATATTTTATTTTGTCCCGCCGTCCTTTTGATGTGCTTAACATGTGCCCCCGGGGCACAAGTTAGAAAAACCTTTGTTACAATGATGTTATCGGTATTTATATTTGTTGTTTTGTACCTTTATAGTTTTATAATAAAAATAAAATTATAAAAATAAAAAAACAAAAATCAAAATAGGGGTTATGGTAAATTGTTCTTTATTGTTAGGGCCTGTTTGGTTCAGATACTTTAAAATGGGTTTTGCAATTGATAAGACATATACTATTTATTTGGTTCTTTTTTTTATAAGATTAAAAGAATTGGAATAAAAATTTGATAATAGACTATTTTGCTTGGTTTTGTCTGATTCTATATACTTTTGTGGGCCCGGTTTTTAGTTCACTCTATTACTATATATATTATAAGTCGTTTAAAACGACGTCGTACCGTTAACAGTGTGCTTGGCCCATTTCAGTAAGCCCAATACAGCCTGCTAGCCCGTTAGTTTTTATAAAATTAGTTAACATATACAGATTTTGTTTATCATCATCACCTTAAAATATCTGCATCCACTCTCCTCATTACCTAGAAGCTTCTTCAAAAATCAAAATCCACTCTGCCTTCTCAGACCAAAACACTTTTCGATCTAAAACCCACATCTCCGAGTGGTCGGATTAATCTACCGGTGCTCCAAAATTAGAGATAGATTTTACCACCTCCTCTTCACCGACATCACGATCTAATCAAAGATCTAATCAAATACATCACGATCTAATCAAAGACATCACGATCTAATCAAGCCGACTATGAAAGAAAATGGACACTCATATCGCAGCGGAGTCGCAGGTGGATGTTGAGGTATGGGTGAATGAATCGATGAGGAATTCAGGGGTTTTGGTTCTAAACGAATTTTGCAAAACCAGGTACGAAGTTAAACATTAGATTTCTACAATAAAATTTAAGAATTTCAGTTGTTATGCTTTCTTGATGAAAATCATTAGGTGTTTATGAGGTTGAAACGTAATTTAATAGTTGAGTAAAAATTGGTTTTTTCTTCTTTTCAGGTGTTTATGAGCACAACAAAATTGGATTTTTATGTGTTTAATAGTTGAGTAAAAATTGGATTTTTCTTCTTTTCAGGTGTTTGGAATTCATGAAACTGTGTACACAATCGACTTTCTTATATTTGACAAGGTAATCTTTTATGGCTTTACGTTGTTGCAAATTACTTTCCTCTTTATTTAATATTTAACGACTGATAAAAATTAAGAGGGATTTGGAGTAGCTATTGGTAATTTTATCTTCAATATTGTCAAAAATAATACACGTTATTGGTGACGGTGAACAATATACTTAGTGATAAAGATGGTTTTGGTTTTAGTGTCTGCCCGCTCATGGTTTTGGTTTTATTTTGCAGGTAATTGACGGAACTGACGGAACTGAAGACGAGTATGGGTTGCAATACCAGGCTAAGGTAAGGTGAGCATAGTATTCCGTCTTATAGGTGAGCACAATATCCCATCTTATTCATATATATTTAACATTGTGTTTGGGCTTTCTTATCAAGAATTTTCGAAATAAGCACCTTAAAGCTACATATTACTGAGTAACTTACTTCATGCATAATTAATCATTTTAGTAGTTTTATTGCGCGATCACAAATGCCCATGTAGCCTTTATACGTCTTATCCTAATACATAAGTAAATTTATATAGCAAACTCTGCTGTGTGGTTTTTGTGAAAAGTTTAATACCTACATTTGGGTTGTCTGATGCAAATAGTTATAAAATTGTGTTTAGGAAATTTATTGAAACAAAGTTGTTATCTACGTTTTTTCAAGGCACACCAAGTAGTTTTGCGAAGGCGACCTCAGACACCTCTTATTGTTGATTACCTTATAGGGTGGAATTTTGAAATTTTATTATGTATAATATTGGTTGTGGAAAATCCAGAGCGATATGAAGTTATTCAGAAAGAAGATTAAGCAGCATAAAGAAAAGTTTAAATATTTGAAGACTCATTTGAATAGTTTAGATGATGCACTTGCTGATGTGTAAGGTATATTATTATAGTTTAGTCAATTTGTACGAGTATAAATTTATCCTATACCTCCTTTGTATTTCTAATTATTGCTTATGGTTTTATCTCAAAGGTACCTGCTAGCAGAATTTTTGGGTGCATACTTTATGGTATTTGCAGTTGTGGCGTAGTAGTCGTGGACTGCAAAATGGACCATGTGGTTGGTCAAACTGGAACCGCCATAGCAGACACCTGATGGCAACTTGACCACCACGCTACCTGCTTCAGGTATTGAACATCTAATGAGCAACGCAACATTATAAAAAACCTCATGAAACATCAACCCCGAAAATGGAAAAGATTGTTACTGAGATCGAGGCCCTAAAAAGTTCAGTAAGGAAAGCACTGAACAAGCGTAATACAGGAAGTGCAGCTGATCCAATCATCATTTTTTAAAAACATTTCAGTAACTAGATGACACTGACAAGTGCTTTCATGAGTTCCAATATCAGCTTTCAGCACTTCGTATACATTTAAGTTATATAGGTGCTCTAATATCATGTTTTACTTTTGAATCTCTTATTAGAATGTTTTTTTCATCTTTATACTCTAGCTTATACATTTACTCGATATTCAGTTTAATGCCCAACATATTGTTGTTCACTATGTAGACAATTGTAACTTCTTAAACAAGTGATACGAGGATGAATTTCATCTAGGTATTGCTTTTGCGTATTATAGTATTTGGTATCTTGATAGCGCCACAACTACAATTGTAATTGACACTGAAAAAAAAATACGTTGCAATCATCGACGACGTAAGACGACGCCCCGCCGCAACGCGGCGGATTGTCGCCCACCTCGTTATATATATGAGACACTTATTTATATCATTTCACATTAATAACAACTTTTATTTAAAGCTTATTATAAAATATATTTAAATAAGTATTTTTGAATAAAGTACAAAATACATCCTTGTGGTTTGTCACGTGTCTCGTTTTACATCCCTAAATTTTTTTTCAGCACAAAACCATCCCTCCGTTAGTAAAGTTAGCACACATACATCACTCTGTTACTAAAATCACTTTATGAGGACTAACGGTGCAAATATTTCTCCGTTATCTCCTAACGGAAGAGAAAATATTTGCACCGTTAGTCCTTAGGACTGACGATGCAATTAAATAAATTGCATCGTTAGTCCTAAGGACTAATGGTGCACTCCACCGTCAACTCCACCCACCACCACCCAACGTCACCACCCCCCACCTCCACCGCCGCCACCCACCGCCACCACTGCCACCACCACCCATCTCCACCACCACCTACCACCTAACGCCACCACCACCATCAACGCCACCTACCACCGCCACCTGCACCCATCACTACCCAACGCCACCACCCCCACCTCCACCGCCGCCACCACTGTCACCACCACCCACCTCCACCGCACCTACCACCCAATGCTACCACCACCATCAACGCCACCTACCACCTCCACCGCCACCTCCACCCATCACCACCCAACGCCACCACCCCTACCTCCAACGCCACCACCCCCCACATCCACCACCGCCACCCACCGCCACCACCACCCACCTCCACCGCTACACACCACCCAACACCACCACCACCACACCTACCATCCACCACCTCCACACCACACCACCACCACCCGCCACCGCAACCACCTCCACCCAACGCCACCACCACACGGGCGGTGATGGTGGTGGTGGTGTGTGGAGGTGGTGGGTGATGGGTGGTAGGTGGTGGTGGTGATGGTGGCGTTGGGTGGTAGGTGGCGGTGGTGGTGGGTGGTGGTGGCAGTGGTGGCGGTGGGTGGCGGCGGTGGAGGTGGGGGTGGTGGCGTTGGGTGGTGGTGGTTGGAGGTGGCGGTGGAGTGCACCATTAGTCCTTAGGACTAACGATGCATTTTATTTTATTGCATTGTTAGTCCTAAGGACTAACGGTGCAAATATTTTCTCTTTTGTTAGGAGATAACGGAGAAATATTTGCACCGTTAGTCCTCATTAGCTGAATTTACTAAAAGAGGGATGTATTTGTGGCAACTTTACTAACGGAGGGATGATTTTGTGGCAAAAAAAAGTTTGGGGATGTAAAGTGAGACACGTGACAAAACACAGGGATGTATTTTGGATTTTACTCAATATCTTTTCTCTCTTCTAAACCTACTCTAAATCTAAATCCATTACCAAATCCTAATCTTATTCCAACCCCACTTATAAACCATACACACCCTTAATGTTAACTACTCCATATTACCTTTTTTTTTTATCATCTTTGAGTAGAAAGTTAAAGTTTGGTTCTTCGACAAAATTTTGGTCTGACATATGGATCGGTTCGCAAAGCTTGCTGATGACCTTCCCTCTGATTTTTGATCTTGAAACTAACAAAGATGTCCTTATGAAAGACCGCATATCTATCTCGGGAGACCTCTTGTGGCAATGGCGTAGAGATCCTCGTGGTGGTAGAGAAGCTGAGGAACTCCAGTTATTGTTGGACATCTTTAGAAACATTGAGCTTACGTAGGGCCCAGATGATTGGCGTTGGTTGCTTGATCCTACGGGTGTTTTTAATGTGGCAGGCTTGAGAATAAACTTGACGCAATCTACTTACCTTCCCAAGACCACCTACATCTTGGAACAAGCTTTTACCTCAAAAATTTAACATTATGGCTTGGAGACTTTTAAGAAATAGGCTTCCAACAAAATGTAATCTAGATGCAAGAGGAATAGATCTCCACTCTACTCTTTGCTCTGTCTGTAACGAGGTTCCATAGGATGCGGATCATGCGTTTTGCGAATGTTTGAATGCGAAAAATTTATGGCCAGAGGTGCTGGATTGGTGGAAGCTTCATGTGACACCACCTCAAGCTGTTAATGAGGTACCCTCGATATCGAACTCAAGCTCTCTCGGTGGTGCTAAACAAGAATTGTTGGAATTCGTTTTTTGGACTACATGTTGGGTTTTATGGAAGTACAGAAACAAGTTAACACTCACTCTACAAAGACCTCCCAATAATTTAATTCATATGGTAAAAGTTAGCTCTTTCTCTTGGTGGAAGGCTCGCTCGAAATCTTTTGTTCTGTCTTAGGAGTCCTGGGTTTCGAATCCAATAGGTGTTCTATTTAATACTGGTATCTTGTATTTGATAGTTTTGGGCTCCGTTGTGTTGGGCCTTCATTGGCGGTGTAATCTCTTTATTACTGCTTTTCCTCCTTGGAGACTCTTGTTGTATCATCTTTGTTCCTCCTTATTAGGATGGATTTTTAATGCAATTTTCTGCCGTTCAAAAAAAGAGAAAAAAAAAAGAAAAAAAAACTAGTCCATATTACCATTGAAAACATATTTTGAACTCGTGAAGGTGTACTTGTTACTTAAATTAATATCGTAGCAACGTACTTTAGTTAATATATATGATTTTCAATACAAGACAACAATATACACATGTTAGGATTTAGTAAATCTAGTTATTAAAGTGTCGGTCATCTCAAGTATATGTAATCGTTAGAAAGCTCGTAGTCGTAGTTATTTAATGTTAAGTAGTATTTAGTTAAGTAACACCGTGGAGGACGGACGGGTCTTTACCCACTGTATGCCTGATCCACAGCCCATAGGTGGCGTTTTATGTAAGACTATAAATACCCTCTACCTCCCAAGGTAGAGGGTTGGAGCTCATAATAATATTTTCACTTTCTCTCACTAAGTTCCCAAACCTCTTACTCTTTCTCTCTCTAAAACCTTATTGTATACGCCTCTTATTTATCATGGTTTGATGTGTTTGTGAAATCCAATATGTTACAATTGGTATCAAGAGCCATGGTTTGATCATCTCTCTTACATATCCTTGGATTTCTAGTGGTTTTATATGGTTTTTGGGTTTGAAAAAGTTTAGTGGTTTTTGCATCATTTGGATCATTTCTTGTGTTAAAGTTTGAATTTTGAGTGTACTTTTGTGTTTAGAATCATTGTAAGTGCTTGGGTTTTGATTTGGAAAGCTTAAATCACTGTGGTTGGGCTTGTTTTGGATTGAAAAGTATTGTTCTTAAAGTTTTCTACCTAGCGACTTGGCTCTCGGAGTTGTTTTCTTGGTAGCGATTTACTTTGTTAATTTCCAGCGACTTGTAGTTAGAGGAGTAGCGACTTGAACCTAGCGACTTGTCTATTGAGACAAGCCGACAAACAGTACAACGTAGTGGAGGTTCCACTTAGGCTAGCGACTTGGTTGGCGTAGCGACTTGTCTCTATTATTTCTAGCGACTTGTCCTTATTGTTCTTAGCGAGTTGATTCTTAGCGACTTGGATACTTAGCGAGTTGTTCTTTAGCGACTTGTCTGCTTAGCGATTTGGTGCTTTAGCGACTTGTGTTCAGCGACTTGTGCTTAGCGACTTGATTCACAGCGACTTGAGGTTTAGCGAGTTGCTACTTAGCGACTTGGTTCAAGGGTTATAGCGACTTGGTTGATTTTTGTTTCTAATACGGTTTTCTCTTGATTTAGTAAAATCCCATGAAAGAATCTATTTCCCGGTTTAATCACAGAGTTATAAAATCCCGTGAAATCTGTAAACATGCCTACCAACGTGCCTACAATCATCTCTACTGTAGCTGAGGATGTTCAAGCAGCTCGTTCAGATACTCGTCCACCCATACTTGACAGAACTGACTACGACTCATGGGCTCAACGAATCAGATTATAATGCCTAGGAAAGGAAAATGGAGTCAACATTCTCAAGTCAATTGATGAAGGACCTTATCAAGTTGAGACAACTAGAGACATACTCGATACTGCTGCAGATGGAACAATGATATCTGGATTGGACAGACCGAAGACGTATGATGAGCTCAGTGATAAGGAGAAAAAGAGATTCGATGCTGATATCAGGGCTTCAAACATTATACTTGTTAGGAATTAGAAAATTCAGTCGTTAAAGAGTCGGTCACCTCAAGTATATGTACTCGTTAGAAAGCTGGTAGTCGTAGTCAAGTTATATTATTAAGTTGTTTGTCTTGTAACACCGTGGAGGACGGACGGGTCTTTACCCACTGTATGCCTGATCCACAGCCCGTAGGTGGCGTTTGTTTGTAAGAAACTATAAATACCCTCTACCTCCCAAGGTAGAGGGTTGGAGCTTCAATACTATTTTTCTTTGTTTCACATAGTTCCCAACTCTCTTCCCTTTCTTTCTCTAGAACTTTCTCTCTCTAAACTACTTGAACGCCCCACTTTGATTATGGTTTAGTGTGTTTGTGAAATCCTATATCTTACAATTGGTATCAAGAGCCATGGTTTGATCACTCACCTTTCATGCTCTTTGTTTTGGTGGATTTCATAAGGTTTTTGGGGTATTAAGTGTTTAGAAGAGTTTGATTCATTTGGAAAAATTTTAGTGTTAAAGTTTGAATTTTGCTTGTACTTTTGTGTTTAGGATCATCATATGTGTTTATGTTTTGAATTGGAAGGCTTAAATCATTGTGGTTTGGTTGTTTTTGATTGATAAAGTGGTTATTTTTGAAGTTTGTACTAAGCGAGTTGAGTCTCGGATATTTAGTTCTTCAAAGCGAGTTGCTTTGTTACTGGATGCGAGTTGATATATGCGACTTGGCTATTTAGCGAGTTAAGCTTTTAAGCGACTTGGTGGTTAAGCGAGTTGTGTCTGTTTGCGACTTGCTATTAAGCGAGTTGATTCCTAAAGCTACTTGTTTCTTTAAGCGAGTTGATTGTGTTGCGTGTTGATACTAAAGCGAGTTGGCTATTTAGCGACTTGTTTCATTAAGCGAGTTGATTGTGTTGCGAGTTGATACTAATGCGACTTGGCTATTTAGCGAGTTGATTCCTTAAGCGACTTGTTCCTTTGAGCGAGTTGGTTGTCTAGCGAGTTGATTACTAAGCGAGTTGAGGGTGTAGCTACTTGTCTATTTAGACTTGTTACTTCTTCGTGATACATTCTTACGGTTGTTCTTTTGGTTTAGTAAAATCCCGTGAAAGAATCAATTTCCCGGTTTAATTAAAGAATAGTAAAATCCCGTAGAACTTGTAATCATGGCAAACATCGTTCCTACTATTTCTTCCGTAGCTGAGGACGTTTAAGCAGCAGGGTCAGATACACGTCCACCTATGCTTGACATAACTGATTATGACTCATGGGCACAAAGAATCCGATTGTACTGTTTGGGAAAAGAAAACGGAGTCAACATTCTCAAGTCAATCGATGAAGGACCTTATCAGATTGAGACTACTAGAGACTTAATTGATACAGCTGCAGATGGAACAATGATCTATGGAATAGACAGACCAAAGACGTATGATGAGCTCGATGATAAGGAGAAAAAGAGATTCGATGCAGATATCAGGGCTTCTAACATTATACTTCAAGGTCTTCTAAAAGACATCTACAAGCTTATTAATCACAACACTGAAGCAAAGGCTGTATGGGATAATGTCAAGATGCTTCTTTCTGGTTCTGAATTAACTATGGAAGACAGAGAATCACAACTCTATGATGAATTTGAGCACTTCAAGATGAAACTAGATGAGAGTGTCTATGCGTATTACGTGAGATTCCACAAGCTTGTTAATGACATGAGGAACATCAGAATGACTATGCCAAACATTCAGCTGAACTCAAAGTTTGTGAACAACATGAATCCCGAATGGCACAAGTTTGTCACCTCTGTGAAACTAACCAAAGGATTGAAGAATACGAACTATGAGCAACTCTATGCTTTCCTTCTTCAGAATGAGAGACATGCTATGTTTGAAAAAAGGATTCTTGATCAGTTCAAAACCAACCAGGGAGAGACAAGCTCATCAAATGATTCAACTGCCTTCTACTCAAACATTGGAATTACCACCAAAGCATCTCAAGTTATACCCATGGGTAATGGTAATCACAAACTCATTCCCGATCCAATGTTCAAACAAGCTGATGCTGATGCGCACGTGAGAAACTTCATTAATCAACTAGCTCTCATGATTAGTCAAAACATGAACTCTCTCCCACACACCAACAACAACCTCAGAACAGCATCCAATCCACACAATCAAGCCACTGTCGGAGATGGGAAGGTTATGGTACAACCAGTTCAAGAAAGGCAGTATGAACAAGTGAGAGGTGGAGCTGGTAGAGGATATGTGGCAAATCAGAATAGGGGAAGGAATGGAATTCAAGGACAAGCAAAGCCTATCAAATGCTACAACTGTGGCGGTGAGGGACACATTGCAAGGAACTGCACATCTCCAAAACGTCCTCAGAATGTAGAGTACTTCAGGGATAAGATGTTGCTTGTTCAAGCTCAGGATAATGGAGTTATGTTGGATGAAGAGGAGCTGTTGTTTCTTGCATGATGCAGATGTGGATGAGCAGCCAATTCAGGAGATATGCCACAATCATCAGAATGCCTTTCAAGTCGTTGATTGTGAGGCATACGACTCTGACGTTGATGATGAACCTACTGCACAAACAATTTTCATGGCTAGCATTTCTCGAATGGTCCCTTCTAAAGTCTCTTCATCACCACAAGCTGTTCCATCCAAAGACAAAATCATTTATGAGGTATTAAAGTTATACGATAATGTTGATGTGCAAAAGATGCATAACAAGGTACAATCAACTGAAACTATTGAGTCAGATATTGAAAATATGGGTAATATCAATGTTGTCCCATATGATCAATATGTGAAACAAAGTGAAAGTGAGAGTGTACCAAATGATGCATCCTCTGTAGTCAATGATGACTATGTTTTTGATGAATACACTGCATGTGCCCCTGATGATTCTGTTATCTCTGAACTTAATGCCTATAAAGAACGAGTTGCTATTTATGAACAGCGTGCTAAGTTTGAGTTAACCACACGTGAGCAGGAAATGGATAACCAAATGCGTACAATTATTCGAAAAAGTAATTTTAGAGAAGAAGTATTAAAACAAGAGTTAAACTCCTTATAAGAAATGTAGGATATTAGTTTTCACATACACATCAAACCATAACACAAAGTGGCGTATAAATGGAATTCTAGAGAGAGAAAGTTAGAGGTTTAGGAAACTTAGTGAGAGAAAGTGAAAGATATTATTACGAGCTCCAACTCTCTACCTTGGGAGGTAGAGAGTATTTATAGTCTTACATAAAACGCCACACATCGGGCTGTGGATCAGGCATACAGTGGGTAAAGACCCGTCCGTCCTCCACGGTGTTACTTAACTAAATACTACGTAACTTAAAAGAACTACGACTACGAGCTTTTTAACGATTACATATACTTGAGGTGACCGAATCTTTAATACCTGGAAATTCTAATTCCTAACAATCTCCCTCTAAGGGAGGTCACCTCAATCATGTACCAAAATTACATTGAATACAAATAGATATTACATTAACAATTGATCTTGCATTCTTGATGTAGTCCTTTGCTCCTAAGCTCGTAGTCATTGATTCTTCACAAAGCATGTTTGGTTACTCCAAGTGGAGGTCTTTTACTGATCCACGTGATAATAATTTTGAGCCATCTTTTGAGATCATCAGCTATCAAAAATCTCTGAGACATCCATTGTGGTGTTGGTATTATGTGATGTTGTGACTTTCGGACCGACATGCTCACATTCTGGATCATGAAATCTTCTCATCAGAGTAGCGGAAGCTTTTGTTGATTCATGATATTGGCAGCAGCGTAGCAGAAGCATGGAGTGTAAATATCAGAGTCATTGATGCACTAATCATGATTTCTTTTGAGATGAATGTGTTAAGTGAGCATGCGGCTATGGATTGACCGCTTCATTCTGATCAGCTGCAAACGTCGGGCGTACCTGCATACAACAGTTAGCAATAAATCGCACGAAAGTGTGTTTGATCACTTTCGTTGAATTGAGGTACACGGCCCACGGTTCCCCGTTTATCAGTACATGTACTGCCTGTGATCAGGTATAATTCCGAAGAATTTCCTTGATAGGGTTTCGCAGCTGCTCTAGCTGTTCTCAAACCGGAACATCTCAAAGAAGACAACACGGAGTGAGTGAACCAGCGAATTTTAAGTTCACTGATTGATGAAAAGAGATTTGAAAAACAATCGTGTATTGCTCAATAGAAATTGTTTTTGCAATACAACGAAGGTTTTATTGAAACTCAATTATCAAAAAAACCTTTTGGTTTGAAAAATGAGTACACGGTCGATGTGCTAAAGAAAAGAGTTTTTAAGCACAACGACCGGTTTTTCAAAGGTATCCGTCAATCCATAACCTGAACCAGGATTGATTCAAGTGATTGAATCGCCCCATTGTTTCTGTTCAGTTGTCACATGGTTGATCCATATAATAGATCTCACATACCACCTACCAGGAGCTTGTTTGATGTTGGCTCCAGAAGGCTTTCCATCTTCATTGTGAATATGTATACACATCACTCAGATGTTCTGGCAATACCACAAGGATAATGCGTAGGACTCAAGATATAATCTCTCTTTCCACATTGTGTGAAACAGAGAGTCTTCATTGAAAGTGTCCTAATGAGATTTATTGATGATCTCGTGGCTCTAGACTCAATTTGTGCATATTTGGATCCTGTGCCAGAGACTAGGGAGAGGGTCTCCTTCTTCAATATCAACAATCTCTAAGAGAAAGTCAATAGATAATGTCGGTTCCCCGTGAGAATGAAACAAGTCCTTTTAAGGGAACTTGAGTGGTTTGGAAAGTTGAAGTGCAGTGCGTCACTGGGTCCATGACGTCTTGTCTTCAATACCGATGTTACCATCAGTAGCATATGAAGTGAACCCAGTTTCTGCCCTAAGGTTGAATAAATGGAGGGCTATTTGTTTTCACCCTTTTCTCATTCAATTCTTTTTAATTCTTCAACCCCTTCAGTGCTTACCGAGACTTCATAGCAAGAACCTTGTTGGGTTTGTTCCAGTACTTGCTCTATCTCAGTCCGCACTCTTCCCATATCTCACTTTTCTCCTTTTATCATCATACCTAAGGACTTCTACACTAACTAGTGGATTGTCCCTGGGTAGATCCCTCCGGTTCTGGCGGATCATGGGAACCAATACCTAACCTTATCATCCTTATATCACCGTACATAAAGTAAAGTTGGTCGGTCTATTTGGTATTGTTCATCTGCCATTGGAATCAATTGAAAACCATTTGAAAATCAATCCAGATACTTGTGATATATTATCAAAACATTTTGTACCTGAATTGTTTTTGATATTTTTAGAATAAGTGCTCCCCCTCAACATGTGCATCAAATGTTTGAAATCGTTTTGCACACGGAGGCAAGAGGAAGAAATTACTTCTTTGATTACCATTTTTCTAAAAGATATCACCATCACTTCCTTGATCAAATCAAGTAGATATAGCATTTCCGGGAAGGATGAGGTTTCCATAAATTTGCTCCCCCTCAATATGTGCCTCGAGGTTTGAAAGGAGTTTTGCACATACTAGAGGGAACCTGCACATTGAGATAAATGATCACGTTTTAAGTCATAGGTGTAAGATAGATGCTCCCCCTCAACATGTGAATGGAAAATTTGAAATCGTTTGTCACATGCGGGGAGGATAACATGTACATCCTTGTAAAACCATTTACCGAATCCTCAGTTTAAGTCCAATTTAAATCACAAATTCTCCCCCGATCACAATTATCAAATCATTTGAGATTTGTGATCTCTTATAGATTTAAATTGATTTTGAAAGCTTTTAAGGAGAATTGTGACTTGATTATGAATGCGTTTTAACTGATAAGGATCGGGTTTTAAGACTTTAAACTCCATTGATAAAACATGCATGAATATCTTTTGAAAACAATTGAATGCCAAATAACTTTTTAATTTAATTAAAATCATTCTCCCCCTCAATCAATGACATAGGTTGTTGATTGAGAGATAGAGATTTTGACAAATAAGTCCTGATGATTATCAAAAATAGAGACCGAGTTATTTTTTAAAGCATTTAGTTTTCAGCAGATAAATGTTTATAGAATCAGAGCATGGAATTTGAAAACATGGTAAAACATGGCTCTGTTCTTTCTTTTAAAAAACCGGGTTATTGCCTGAAAATGACAATAAACCATTGTTTCTCTTTCTCACATTTTTTTTTTTTTTTTTTTTTTTTTTTTTTTTTTTTTTTTTATTTAAGAATTCGAACAACATCTAAAGTCCCGTGTCATTCTTTGAATGACAGCACAGAGACCGTAGATATTATCGAACCGAGAAAAACATGACAAAATGACAATATTTTTGAATTTTTTTTTTTTCGATTTTTTTTTTTATTATTATTATTATTTTTTTTTGAAAGATTTATATTTTTCTATTTGATTTTTGAAGGTTTTATAATTTTGTATTTTGTTTTTCGAATAGATATATACAAGAGACAGATGAAGGTAGACCTTTACTCCTCGTCTTCCTCCTGAAGACGTTTGAGTGTTTCTGGTTGAAGGCTTTTTAAGCCAAGACGTGGAAGAATAAACTCAAAACGTTCTCTTGGAAGAGCTTTGGTGAAGATGTCTGCTAACTGATATTCAGACCTCACAAAATAGAGTTCCACCACACCTTTTTCCACTTGTTCCCTGATGAAATGATGTCGAATGTCGATATGCTTTGCTCTTGAGTGTTGAACGTTGTTGCATGAGAGAGCGATAGCACTTTTATTATCACAGTACAGAGGGATTTTGTTGAATTCAAAGCCATAGTCAAATAGTTGAGATCTCATCCATAAGATTTGAGCACAACAGGATGACATGGCTATGTATTCAGCCTCTGTAGAGGAAATAGAAGTACTCATTTGCTTCTTTGAAGACCAACTCACAAGCTTATCACCCAAAAACTGAGCACCTCCAGACGTACTTCGACGTGTATCTTGACAACCTGCATGATCAGCATCTGCATAGGCCGTTAGTGACATACCGGTGTCCTTCGGGTACCAAAGACCCATATTGATGGTTCCTTGGAGATACCGAAAGACCCGTTTAACTGCTTCAAGGTGCCTTTTAGTAGGCTTAGCCTGGTATCTAGCACACATGCAAACAGCGAACAAGATGTCTGGTCTACTAGCAGTGAGGTACATCAGGGATCCAATCATACTACGATATTTTGTTTGGTCAATCATGATCCCTGAGTGGTCCTCATCTAGTTTGGTTCGATCAATCATGGGGGTGTCAACAGGGTCACTTGAATCAAATCCAAATTTCTTTAAGATCTTTGTTGCATATTTAGATTGATTTATGAAAATGCCTCCGGGACTTTGTGAAATTTGTAATCCCAAGAAAAATGACATTTGTCCCATCATTGACATTTGAAATTTTGAACTCATTTCATTCGAAAAACGATCACATTCCATTGGGTCTGTCGAGGCAAAAATAATATCATCAACATAATTTGAACATGAATTAAATGTTTGCCTAACTTCCTGGTGAACAATGTGGGATCAACTGCTCCTTTGCTAAATCCGGTTGATAGAAGAAACTTTGACAGTGTATCATACCATGCCCTTGGAGCTTGCTTTAAACCGTAAAGAGCCTTCTTCAAACAATAAACGTGAGTAGGATGCTCTTGATTCACAAATCCTTCAGGTTGGCTGACGTATACGACTTCTTTAAGATCTCCGTTCAGAAATGCTGTCTTCACATCCATCTGATAGACTACCATGTTCTTACTAGCAGCATTAGCCAGAAATATTCTGATTGCCTCGATTCGAGCAACTGGAGCAAAAGATTCTTCAAAGTCAATACCCTCCTCTTGACGGTATCCTTTAGCAACTAATCGAGCCTTGTTCTTCAACACATCACCATGCTCATCAAGTTTCACTTTGAAGATCCATTTAAGAGCAATAATCATAGCACAGTCTGGAGCAGGTACTAACTCCCATACATCAAGTCGATCAAACTCATGAATTTCATCTTGCATGGCATTGAACCAGCTATCTTCATTCATGGCGGTTTTAACATCTTTTGGTTCGATCTTAGATAGTACGGAGTTGAAGAAGCACCATAAGGCATCGGTTGCAAGTTGTTTCCGTGTTGATACAGGACGAGAGGGATTTCCAATTATGTTATCTAGTGGATGATCGTGTGTCCATTTTCTAAGGTGTTCATGTGGCAGTTGTTGAGGGACTGAGGTAGCAGAGTCGATGTCTCCTGAAGAAGATGGTTCTGATGATGATTCAGGAGCAAATATGTTTTCAAATGGAGCATCTTCAGGAGTAGCAAAGGGATTAACTTCATCATTGATGCCAGAAAAAGTTCCATGATGTACATTTGAAGAATGATGATTTGTTGATGAGACGGAAGGATCAGCAGTAGGCGCTTCTTGACTTAACGATATTGAGACTGAGGGATTGACTTCATTCACAGGAATATGAGCATCCTCTGTTGTAGGGATCAACACCTCATTAGTACTTGAATCATACAGTTCATCAAACATAGGATCAAACAATTTCTTAAAATCATCTTCAGATGGAGGTACATATGGAGTTTCTTGAGAGGAGTTTGGAACAAGGGATGACCCAATGGGACTGTTTTGAAGTGCGGGTCCTGAGCTGGAGTGTCGAGGAGCCATTTGACCGGTCAGCTCATCAAACGTAACGTGAATTGTTTCCATGATATTTCGGGTTCTTTTGTTGTAGATTCGGCATCCCTTTTTGTTTGGTGCATATCCTACAAATACTCCAATGTCAGCTTTAGCCCTAAGTTTGCCTAAGTCTTGACCCTCATTAGTTGGATAACACAATGCACCAAACACACGAAGGAAAGAGAGATTAGGTTTTCTGTTGTGGACAAGTTCATATGGAGTTTTTCCATGAACAGTGTGAATCAGGGAACGATTTTGTGTGTAGCATGCAGTGGCAATTGCTTCAGCCCAGAGAAACATTGGAACCTTTGAGTAAATCAGCATTGTTCTAGCGGCTTCAACAAGAGTTCGATTTCGTCTTTCAACTACACCGTTCTGTTGAGGAATTCGTGGAACACTTCTTTGATGGCTGATTCCAACGCTTTCATAGAATTCACTAAGTTGTTTGTTGACAAACTCAGTTCCATTGTATGTTCTGATAATTCTGACGGTTTTGTTAAGTCGAACCTGCAGCTGTTTGATGAGCTTGATGATGATATCAGGAGTTTCATCCTTTGTCCTTAAGAACTTGACCCAGGTGAATCTAGAGTAATCATCAACCACAACTAACACACATTTCTTCCCAAAGATATTCTGCACCCTCATTGGTCCACATAAATCCATATGAATCATATGAAGAACTTCTGTGACAGAGTTAGTAGGTTTGGGTTTATGGGCATACTTCTTGCTTTTTCCCAATTGACATGCTGAACAAAGATGATCCTTTTCCTACTTGAGTCTAGGTAAACCTACAACTAAGTCCTTTCTGGTGAGATCATTGATGGTACCGAAGTTCAGGTGATTGAGACGACGATGCCATAACCATGACTTTGTTTTAGAAGCCTTTGACAGCAAACAAATTGGAGAAGACTTCATCATATCTTCGATGGAGATGGTGTATAGATTAGAACCACGTGAACCTCTTAAAAGTTCCTTACCATCAAGTTCTCTAACGAAGCAGGTATGTTTTCTGAAGGCTACTTCTAGATCCCAATCGCAGAATTGACCAACAGAGAACAAGTTGTGACCAAGACCTTCTACATAGTAAACTCTGGAGATAACACTTTTGCCAACAACATAGTCTCCATAACCCATAATAGCACCGAAATGATCATTCCCGAATCTAACAGTCCCGATGAATTTGCTCACGAAGTTCATGAGCCGTGACCGGTCGCCAGTCATATGCTTGGAACAGCCTGAGTCCAGGTACCACAGAACGATTTGAACGATCTGCAGTTGAACACAGACAAGAATGGATAACTGGATAATTGGGATCCCCATGCAAGAATGGGTTCCATTTGGTTAGTAACAATGGTTGGACCACCCACATCAGAAATAGAAGCATTTATATCAGAAAATGAGGCAATGGAATCATTGTGAATAGATGCAGTACTAGTGTCTGTATTAGCCCTGTTCACAGTGTGATCACATCTTAAGGGAATAGTTCTACCAGTAGGCATCCATTTTCTAGTGGGCATTATCTGATTAGTCTTATGACCAACAGGTATCCAATAATAGCCTATTTTACTGAATGTTCTTCCTGTGGGTTTCCACTGTTTTCTAATTTTCATTCGTTTTCGCCTTTTAGCCTTCTTAGCATGAATTTTAGCATTAACAATATTAACTGGACAATTAACATCATTAGGCAGAACATTAACACCACATTCATGATTAGAGACATAATTCAAGCAGACATCAATACAAGGTTTGCAAATAGTATCGGAATTCGAATTAATTACAGTACGCCTATGGCTAATACTAGAATCAACACGATTCGTTTTATTCGATTCAAACTTAAAGTTCCTAGATTGTTCTTCTACTCTTTTCCAGTGCACATTCTTAGCTTGCGAGGTCCTATCATTCCTTGTATTGTCTTGAGACTTTGACCTGCTCCCTTTAATGTCACTGATTACTCCTATAGAGGGAATGGGAACATTAGTTGGTTTTACTACTCTTTGCATCACCTGTTTAGATGTGCTGGGATCTGAACTACATGCAGGCACACTAAAGTTCACTTTCTTGAAACTAGAAGTATTGATATTTGAACTCCTAGAAGGCACACTTGAGTTCTCTTTCTTAGCATTGACAGATCTAGAATCTGAACTACTTAAAGGCATAATACGGTTCATATTCAAAGCACTACGGTTCACATTCAAGGCATTGGGAATCGAATGAATATCATACTTGGCATTAGGCATCAAGCATGGAATCAAAGGATTAACTCTCTCACCTAATGACTTTGGGCATATTGTGATCAAGCATTCTAAGATTTCTTGAGATCGTTTGGCATATAAGCATGCATGTCCAATTGCATTATCATGAGGTTTCTCTAACTTATCCTCTTCAACAATCTCACGCAGACATTCTAAGCAATCCTTAAGGGATGAGAAGTATGTTTGAATAGCAAGTTTGTTGTTCCTGAGATAAGGAGGGACATAATTCACAGACAAAGCATATTTATTACAAGAGTGAACCTTTGATACACCATTCTCCCCATTGGTCATAGGCATTTTCCCTTTTACCTGACTCTTCAGATTCTCAATTTCCTTTTGCAATGTAGCTATTTGTTCGTTATTTTTGTTACGAGTGACCTTTATTGATTCAAATAACTCATTGAAATGACGTTTAACTTTTTCATTTTCTTCTAGAAAACTTTCATTTTCCTTTTGTAATGCATTTACTAGGTTTTGAAGATGAAACGTTTGAGAAATCTGAGAGTCTAAAGGAGGAGGCATTTGGGAGCCTGTCATATTGTTCGTTTGACCCTTTAATTGAGATATTTGGGCTTTCAACTTTCTGATCGTGTTGCAATGAGCTTGAATCTGTTCATCACGTTTGTTAATTTGAAAAACTGCATCAAACTCTGGAGCATCTGAGGATGTCTTGATATTTGAAGTTTTGACATTTTCTGTAAGATGTTGATATTTTAGTTGTAAATTAAAATGCTCAACCTCTAGTTTAGAAAAATGTTTAACCAAATTGTCGTGATCATCCAGTTCAATTTTCTCGTTTAGTTTAGAATTAGTTTTTTCAAGCTCAATGACACGATCATGAGAGACTTTCAGGGCAACAGATAGTTCATGAAATTGGGAAGCATTAATAGAGCAATTTGAAGCAGTGAAAAACACATCTTGAGCAACACATTCAGTGATAAGAGTCTCATTTAATGTATGCAAGTTCTTCCTCTCAATCTCATTATATTTTAGTGCACGCTCATAGTCACTAACTTCAACAATCATTGCATCAAATTCCTTTTCCATTCCCTTAATATCAGTTTCTATCCCCTTTTTAAGACTCTCAAAGTGATCTTTTAGAAGTTTAAAGAAAGGCATGACCTCAGTTAAATAACATTCTTTCATTTGTTCAAAACCCCTTTCTCCTTCAGTTATACCAGTGGGTGTGATCCTTTTCTTGCAAGTTTTCTCAAAATCAACAAATAGTTGAAATATAACGTATTGGCTAATTAAGGTCTTGCTTTTAGTGGCAATTGTTCTAGGAACAAGATGCATTGGTGTATTAGGAGGATACACAGTCGCTCTAGGCATTTTCCAAAGGGGAGGGTTTGTTTCAACAATATTTTCAGCTTTCTGCTTATCTAAATCCATTTTCCAGAAGACTTGTTCGGGAGTCAACAATGTCTGAGGCTTAAACTTGTTCAAGGAAATCCAGTTTTCCTTCTTGTAGTCATGAGGAGTGATAATTATTTTTTTCTCTTTGCATTTAGGATCATTTAGTTTCTTATTCATATTCTCCCTAGTGATTTCATCTAGTTTCTTATCATCCTCAGTGCACTCAACGAAACTAGGTTTTTGTCTAGGTTTAAGAATCTCATTGCCATCATAGATCACACTTTGAGCTGCTTTTGCTATCTTTCCGTACTCAGGGTTGGGTTTATCTATAATGGGAACACTATGCTTATCGCTTAGAACTCTATGTTTAGTGACCATGTGAGCAGTCTGAATGGTGTTTCCTTGTATGTACAACTTGTTTTCAAGTTTGTTTTTCAAAGTTTTCAGATTAGAAAAGTCTCTCAAGAGTTTTGATTCCTTTGCATTAAATTCTTGCTTAAGCATTTTCACATTTTCTTGAAGTTCTTGTTTTTGCTTAGCTGTTTTAGAAAGCTTTTCTTGCAAGGAATTTAATTCTTGTTTCAATACTTCTTCTCTAAAATTACTTTTTCTAATGACTGTACGCACTTGGTCATCCATTTCCTGCTAACGAGTGGTCAACTCAAATTTTGCACGTTGTTCATAAATAGCAACACGTTCTTTATAGGCATTTAGTTCAGAAATTACAGAATCATCAGGGGCACATGCAGTGTATTCATAAAAAACATAGTCATTGTTGACTGCAGAAGATGCATCACTTGGTACAACTTCACTTTCACTTTGTTTCACATATTGATCATATGGGACAATATCGATATTACCCATATTTTCAATATTTGATTCAATAGTTTCAGTTGATAGTACTTTGTCATGCATCTTTTGCACATCAGCATCATCGTATAGTTTTAGTACCTCTGAGATGAGTTTGTCTTTGGAAGGGCCAGCTTGTGGTGAAGAGGAGACCTTGGGAGAAACCATTGGAGAAATGCTAGCCATAAAGATTGTGTGTGCAGTAGGTCCATCATCCACATCAGAGTCGTATGCATCACAATCAGCGACTTGAAAGGCATTCTGATGATTGTAACCTATCTCCTGAATAGGCTGCTCATCCACATCTGCATCATAGGTCTTGGCATTGCCCTCAGCTAGAAACAACAATTCCTCTTCATCCAAAGCAGCACCATTGTCCTGAGCTTGTACAAGCAGCATCTTATCTCTGAAGTAATCAGCATTCTGTGGACGCTTTGGAGATGTGCAGTAATTTTCTCAAAACTTTTTACATTTTTCACCAAAGGACTAAATTTGACAACTTGTGATTTTAAAAGGACCTTTGGTGACTTTTCTTTTGAAATTTTGACTCAGGGACTATTTTTGACAATTTTAGAAACTTGGGGGACTAAAACTGCAATTTTTGCAAATTTGATATGTTTTTCATCTGATTTTGATATTTTTGTATTTAAAACACATAAAACACTGATTTGTGATATTTTGATCATTTTGATGTGTTTCTGAGTGTTTTCAGATGATTTTGCAGTTTATTTGGTACAAAAATGATGAGTATTTAGAGACTCATCATGCAGTTTCTTGCAATGTGTCCCTCACCACCACAGTTATAGCATTTGATCGGCTTAGCTTGACCTTGATTACCATTCCTTCCTCGATTCTGGTTACCAACATAACCTCTACCAGCTCCACCTCTTCCCTGATCATACTGTCTTTCCTGAACTGGTTGCACCACGATCCTTCCATCTTTAACAGTAGCTTGATTGTGTAGGTTAGATGCTGTTCTGAGGTTGTTGTTGGTTTGTGGGAGAGAATTCATGTTTTGACTAATCAGAAGAGCTAGTTGATTAATGAAGTTACCCACGTGTGCATCAGCATCAGCTTGTTTGAACATAGGATCAGGAATGAGTTTGTGATTACCATTACCCAAGGGTATGACTTGTGAGGCTTTGGTTGTGATTCCGATGTTTGAGTAGAAGGCAGTTGAGTCATTAGACGAGCTTGACTCTCCCTGGTTGGTTTTAAGGTTGTGATTCCGATGTTTGAGTAGAAGGCAGTTGAGTCATTAGACGAGCTTGACTCTCCCTGGTTGGTTTTAAACTGATTAAGAATCCTTTTTTCAAACATAGCATGTCTCTCATTCTGAAGGAGGAAGGCATAGAGTTGCTCATAGTTTGTATTCTTCAATCCTTTATTGAGCTTCACAGAGGTGACAAACTTGTTCCATTCGGGATTCATGTTGTTCACAAATTTTGAGTTCAGCTGAATGTTAGGCATAGTCATCCTGATGTTCCTCATATCATTCACCAACTTATGAAATCTCACATAGTACTCATAGACACTCTCATATGGTTTCATCTTGAAGTGTTCAAATTCGTCATAGAGTTGTGATTCTCTGTCTTCCATAGTTAATTCAGAACCTGAGAGAAGCATCTTGACATTATCCCATACTGCCTTTGCTTCGGTGTTGTGATTGATCAGCTTGTAGATGTCTTTAGGAAGACCTTGAAGAACAATGTTAGAAGCCCTGATATCTGCATCGAATCTCTTTTTCTCCTTATCATCAAGCTCATCATACATTTTAGGTCTGTCCATTCCGTAAATAGGAGTTCCATCTTCATTAGTATCAAGTATATCTCTAGTCGTCTCAACTCGATACGGGGCCTTCATCAATGGATTTGAGAATGTTGACACCATTTTCCTTTCCAAGGCAGTACAATCTGATTCGTTGAGCCCAAGAATCGTAGTCAGTTCTGTCAAGCATGGGTGGACGAGTATCTGAGCCAGCTGCTTGAACATCCTCAGCAACAGTGGAGATGATAGTAGGAACGTTGGTAGACATGTTAACAGATTATACGGGATTTTATAACTCTATGATTAAACCGGGAAATAGATTCTTTCACGGGATTTTACTAAATCAAGAGAAAACCGTAAACAATCACCCAAGTCGCTAGAAGATAATGCACCAAGTCGCTAACACCTAATTCACTACACTCCCAAGTCGCTAAAGTCCCAAGTCGCTAGACAAATGCAAGTCGCTAAGTAGTAACTCGCTAAGCCTCAAGTCACTAGCAAAATTTTGGCAGCAATTCGCTACACAAGTCGCTAAAGATTCAAGTCGCTAAAGATTCAAGTCGCTAAAGAGCAAATCGCTACAGACCAAGTCGCTACCCGTAGTGGAGAGTCCACTACTTGTACTGTTAATCGCTAGGTCTAAGTCGCTAACTCCAAAACTGTAACTCGCTACAAAATTGTGAAGCAAGTCGCTACGAAGAAAGAAATCCGTATATCAAGTCCTAGCAAGAAAAACCACATAAACATCACTTTTTAATCCAAAAACAACCCAACCAAGATGATTCAAGCTTACCAAATGAAAACCTAAACACTTGTGATGATTCTAAACATAAAAGTACTAACAAAATCCAAGCTTTAACACAAGAAATCAACCAAATGATGCACAAACCACTAAACTTTTTCAAACTCAAAAAACCACCTAAAAGCCACTAAAAATCCAAAGATGTGCAAGATATGATCTAACCATGGCTCTTGATACCAATTGTAGGATATTAGTTTTCACATACACATCAAACCATAACACAAAGTGGCGTATAAATGGAATTCTAGAGAGAGAAAGTTAGAGGTTTAGGGAACTTAGTGAGAGAAAGTGAAAGATATTATTATGAGCTCCAACTCTCTACCTTGGGAGGTAGAGAGTATTTATAGTCTTACATAAAACGCCACACATCGGGCTGTGGATCAGGCATACAGTGGGTAAAGACCCGTCCGTCCTCCACGGTGTTACTTAGCTAAATACTACGTAACTTAAAAGAACTATGACTACGAGCTTTTTAACGATTACATATACTTGAGGTGACCGACTCTTTAATACCTGGAATTTCTAATTCCTAACAAGAAAAGCTTTCTAAAACTGCTAAGCAAAAATAAGAACTTCAAGAAAATGTTAAAATGCTTAAGCAAGAATTCAATGCTAAGGAATCAAAACTTTTGAATGATTTTTCCAATCTAAAAACTTTGAAAAACAAGCTTGAAAATAAGTTGTACATACAAGGGAATACCATTCAGACTGCTCACATGATCACTAAGCATAGAGTCTTAAGCGATAAGCATGGCATTCCCCTTGTTGAGGAACCAAATCCAGAGGTCATTAAAAAGGCTAGAACTGCTCATAAGGTAATTTATGATGGCAATGAAATCCTTAAGCCTAGACAGAAACCTAGTTGTGCTGAGTGCACGGAGGAAGATAAGAAATCAGATGAGGTCACTAGGGAGAAAATGGATAAGAAACTCAACAATCCTTCATGTAAAGAGAAAAACATAATTATCAAACCTCATGACTACAAAAAGGAAAATTGGATTTCCTTGAACATGTTTAAGCCTCAAACAATGTTAACACCCGAACAAGTGTTCTGGAAAAAGGATCTAGATAAACAAAAGGCAGAGAATCTTGTTGTAACAAACCCCCCCTCTTAGGAAAATGCCTTCAGCTACTGTGTATCCTCCTAATACACCAATGCATCTAGTCCCTAGAACTATTGCCACTAAAAGCAAGACCTTAATCAGTCAATATGTCATCTTCAAATTATTTTTTGACTTTGAGAAAACTTGTAAGAAAAGGATTACACCCACTAGGATAACAGAAGGGGAAAGGGGTTTTGAGCAAACTAAAGAATGCTATTTAACTGAGGTCATGCCTTTCTTTAAACAACTAAAAGATCAATTTGAGAGTCTTAAAAAGGGGATGGATTCAGATATTAAAGAAATGGAAAAGGAATTTGATGCAATGATAGTTGAGGTTAGTGACTATGAGCATGGATTAAAATATAATGAGATTAAGAGGAAGAACTTGCACACATTAAATGAGAATCTTATTTCTGAATGTATTGTTCAAGATGTGTTTTACACTGCTACGAATCACTCCATTACTGCTTCTCGATTTCATGAATTATCTATTGCATTGAAAGTTTTCCATGATCGTGTCATTGAGCTTGAAAACAAAAACTCAGAACTTAGTGAGAAAATTGATCGAGATGATCACGATAATTTGGTAAAACATCTTTCTAAACTAGAAGTTGAACATTTTGATTTGCAACTAAAATATCAACATCTTAAAGAAAATGTTAAAACCTCAAATATCAAGACATCCTCAGATGTTCCAGAGTTTGATGCAGTTTTTTAGATAAATAAACGTGATGAACAGATTCAAGCTCATTGTTGCACGATCAGAAAGGTGAAAGCCCAAATTTCTCAATTAAAGGGTGAAAAGAATAATGTGACTGGCTCCCAAATGCCTCCTCCTTTAGATTCTCAGTATTCTCAAACTTTTCATCTTCAAAACTTAGTAAACGCTTTACAACAGGAAAACGAGAGCTTTCCAGAAGAAAATGAAAAAGTTAAACGTCACTTTAAAGAGTTATATGATTCAATGAAAGTCACTCGTGACAAAAACAACGAAAAAATAACTTCTTTACAAAAGGAAATTGAGAATCTGAGGGGTCGGGAAAAAGGGAAACTGCCACTTATTTTTAATGAGAATGTCGTTTCAAAGTCATCCTCTGACTGCAAGTATACTGTGACTGTTAAATACATTCCTCCTCATCTTAGGAATAATGAACTTGTGTTTCATAACTACTGTGCTCACCTTAAGGATAGTCTAGAATGTCTACGTGAGATTGTGGAGGAGGATTACCTAAATAAGCCTCTTGATAGAGAAATTAGGTTTGCGTGCATTCAGGCCAAACGATCTCAGGAACTGCTAAAATGCTTAATTGCAACATTTCCTAAATCCTTAGGTGCGAAAGGTAAAGCTGTGATGCCTTGTTCTATGCCTAGTGCCAAGCATACAAACCATTCTATACCCAGTTTTAAGAAAGTGAACACTAATGTGCCTTCGAGTAGTTCAAATCCTTGCACATCTAGTTCAGGAATGCAAAAGGTAGATCAACCAACTAATGTTCCCATAATTCCCTCTACAGGAGTAATCAGGGACATTAAAGCAAGCGGATCAAAGCCTCCAGGCAATACCAAGCAAGATAGGACCTCACAAGCTAAGAATGCACACTGGAAGAGAGTAGAAGACCAACCTAGGAACTTTAAGTTTGAGTTGAATAAAACGAATCGTGTTGATTCTAGTATTAGCCATAAGCGTACTGTAATTAATTCGAATTCTGATTCTATCTGCAAACCATGTAATGATGTCTGCTTGAATTCTGTTGCTAATCATGAATGTGGTGTGAATGTTTTGTCTAATGCTGTCAATTGCCCTGTGAAAATTGTTAATGCTAAAAATCATGCTAAGAAGGCTAAAGGCAAAGACGAAAGAAAGTTAGAAAATAGTGGAAACCCACATGAAGAACATTTAGTAAGATAGGTTATCGATGGATACCTTTTGGTCAAAAGGCTAATCAGTCCTGTCCTCAATCTGCTAAGATAATGCCTACTAGAAAATGGATGCCTACTGGTAGAACTATTCCTTTAAGAAGTGAACATACTTTGAATAGGTCAAATACAGACACCAGCATTGCATCTATTCCTGATGATTCCATTGCTTCTATTTATGATATGAATGTTTCTATCTCTGATGTGGGTGTTCCAGTCACTGTTACTAACCAAATGGAACCCATTCTTGCATGGGGATCCCAATTATCCAGTTATCCATTCTTGTATGTGTTCAACTGCAGATCGTTCAAATTGTTCTGTAGTACCTGGACTCAGGCTGTTCCAAGCATATGACTGGAGACCGGTCGCGGCTCATGAACTTCGTGAGCAAATTTATCGGGACAGTTAGATTCGGGAACGATCATTTCGGTGCAATTATGGGTTATGGAGATTATGTTGTTGGTGAAAGTGTTATCTCCAGGGTATATTATGTGGAAGGTCTTGGTCATAACCTGTTCTCTGTTGGTCAATTCTGTGATTCTGATCTAGAAGTAGCCTTCAGAAAACATACTTGTTTCGTTAGAGAACTTGATGGTAAGGAACTTTTAAGAGGAACACGTGGTTCAAATCTATACACCATCTCTATCGAAGATATGATGAAGTCTTCTCCAATTTGCTTGTTGTCAAAGGCTTCGAAAACAAAGTCATGGTTATGGCATCGTCGTCTCAATCACTTGAACTTCGGCACCATCAATGATCTCTCCAAAAAGGACTTAGTTGTAGGTTTACCTAGACTGAAGTATGAAAAGGATCATCTTTGTTCAGCATGCCAATTGGGAAAAAGCAAGAAGTATGCTGTTAGGAATTAGAAATTCCCAGTATTAAAGAGTCGGTCACCTCAAGTATATGTAATCGTTAGAAAGCTCGTAGTCGTAGTTATTTTAAGTTAAGTAGTATTTAGTTAAGTAACACCGTGGAGGACGGACGGGTCTTTACCCACTGTATGCCTGATCCACAGCCCAAAGTGTGGCGATTTGTGTAAGACTATAAATACTCTCTACCTCCCAAGGTAGAGAGTTGGAGCTCATAATAATAATTTCACTTTCTCTCACTAAGTTCCCTAAACCTCTAACTTTCTCTCTCTAGAATTCCATCTATATGCTACTTTGTGTTATGGTTTTGATGTGTATGTGATAAGTTATATCTTACAATTGGTATCAAGAGCCATGGTTAGATCATATCTTGCACATCTTTGGATTTATAGTGGTTTTTAGGTGGTTTTTGAGTTTGAAAAAGTTTAGTGGTTTTTGCATCATTTGGTTGATTTCTTGTGTTAAAGTTTGAATTTTGTTGGTACTTTTATGTTTAGAATCATCAAAAGTGTTTAGGTTTTCATTTGGTAAGCTTGAATCATCTTGGTTGGGTTGTTTTTGGATTGAAAAGTGAAGGTTATTTGGTTTTTCAAGCTAGCGACTTAGCTCTCGGACTTGTTTTCTTGGTAGCGACTTGCTTCATAGTTTTGTAGCGAGTTACAGTTATAAAAGCTAGCGAGTTAGATGCTAGCGAGTTAAAGTACAAGTAGTGGAATCTCCACTACGGTTAGCGACTTGTGGTAGCGACTTAGTTTGTAGCGAGTTGCTCTTTAGCGACTTGCATATCTAGCGACTTGTGTAGCGAATTACTGCACAAATTTGGCTAGCGACTTAGTCTGTAGCGAGTTACTACTTAGCGACTTGCTTTTCTGTTGGCGACTTGGGACTCTAGCGACTTAGACGTGTAGCGAGTTAAGGGTTAGCGACTTAGTGCACTAATTTCTAGCGACTTAGTGCATTATTTGGTAGCGAGTTAGCACTTTATCATCTAGCAACTTGAGTGATTGTGTACGGTTTTCTCTTGATTTAGTAAAATCCCGTGAAAGAATCTTTTTCCCGGTTTAATCATAGAGTTATAAAATCCCGTATAATCTGTTAACATGTCTACCAACATTCCCACTGCTCCCACTGTCATATCCACTGTTGCCGAGGATGTTCAAGCAGCTGGCTCAGATACTCGTCCACCAATGCTTGACAGAACCGACTACGATTCTTGGGCTCAACGAATCAGATTGTATTGCCTTGGAAAGGAAAATGGTGTCAACATTCTCAAATCCATTGATGAAGGACCATATCGTGTTGAGACGACCAGAGACATACTTGATACTAATGAAGATGGTACTCCTGTTTACGGAATGGACAGACCTAAGATGTATGATGAGCTTGATGATAAGGAGAAAAAGAGATTCGATGCAGATATCAGGGCTTCAAACATTGTTCTTCAAGGTCTTCCTAAAGACATCTACAAGCTGATCAATCACAACACTGATGCAAAAGCAGTTTGGGATAATGTAAAGATGCTTCTCTCAGGTTCAGAATTAACCATGGAAGACAGAGAATCACAACTCTATGACGAGTTTGAGCACTTCAAGATGAAACCAGATGAGAATGTCTATGAGTACTATGTGAGATTTCATAAGTTAGTCAATGACATGAGGAACATCAGAATGACTATGCCTAACATTCAGTTGAATTCAAAATTTGTAAACAACATGAATCCCGAATGGCACAAGTTTGTTACCGCTGTGAAGCTTACTAAAGGATTGAAGAACACAAACTATGAGCAACTCTATGCCTTCCTCCTTCAGAATGAGAGACATGCCATGTTTGAAAAATTGATTCTCAATCAGTTCAAAACTAACCCAGGAGAGACAAGCTCGTCTAATGATTCAACTGCCTTCTACTCAAACATCGGAATCAAAACCAAAGCTTCACAAGTCATACCCTTGGGTAATGGTAATCACAAACTCATTCCTGATCCTATGTACAAACAAGCTGATGCTGATGCACACGTGGGAAGCTTCATTAATCAACTAGCTCTTCTGATTAGCCAAAACATGAATTCTCTCCCACAAACCAACAACAACCTCAGAACAGCATCTAACCCACACAATCAAGCTACTGTTAAAGATGGAAGGATCGTGGTGCAACCAGTTCAGGAAAGACAGTATGATCAGGGAAGGGGTGGTGCTGGTAGAGGCTATGTGGGCAATCAGAATCGAGGAAGGAATGGTAACCAAGGTCAAGCTAAGCCGATCAAATGCTATAACTGTGGTGGTGAGGGACACATTGCAAGGAACTGCACATCTCCAAAGCGGCCACAAAATGCTGATTACTTCAGAGATAAGATGCTGCTGGCCCAAGCTCAGGACAATGGTGTTGCGTTGGATGAAGAGGAACTGCTGTTTCTTGCTGAGGGTAATGCCAAGACCTATGATGCAGATGTGGATGAGCAGCCTATTCAGGAGATAGGTCACAATCATCAGAACGCCTTTCAAGTCGCTGACTGTGATGCTTACGATTCTGATGTAGATGATGGACCTACTGCACACACAATCTTTATGGCTAGTATCTCTCCAATGGTCTCTCCCAAGATCTCTTCTTCACCACAAGCTGGCACATCCAAGGACAAACTCATCTCTGAGGTATTAAAACTATACGATGATGCTGATGTGCAACAGATGCATGACAAAGTACAACCAACTGAAACTTTTGAATCAAATATTGAAAATATGGGTAATATCAATATAGTCCCATACGATCAATACGTGAAACAAAGTGAAAGTGAAATTGTACCAAGTGATGCATCTTCTGCAGTCAACAATGACTATGTCTTTGATGAATACACTGCATGTGCTCCTGATAATTCCATTATTTCTGAACTAAATGCCTATAAGGAACGTGTTGCTATTTATGAACAACGGGCAAAATTTGAGTTGACCACTCGTGAGCAGGAAATGGATGTCCAAGTGAGTACAGTAATTAGAAAAAGCAAGTTTAGAGAAGAAGTATTAAAACAAGAACTAAATTCCTTGCAAGAAAAACTTTCTAAAACAGCTAAGCAAAAACAAGAACTTCAAGAAAATGTGAAAATGCTTAAGCAAGAATTTAATGCAAAGGAATCAAAACTCTTGAGAGATTTTTCTAATCTGAAAACTTTGAAAAACAAACTTGAAAACAAGTTGTATTTACAAGGAAACACCATTCAGACTGCTCACATGATTACTAAGCATAGAGTTCTAAGCGATAAGCATAGCATTCCCCTTGTAGAGGAGCCAAATCCAGAGGTAATTAAAAAGGCTAGAAATGCTCATAAGGTAATTTACGATGGTAATGAAGTCCTTAAGCCTAGGCAGAAACCTAGTTGCGTTGAGTGCACTGAGGAAGATAAGATTTTAAATGATATCACTAGGGAAAAGATGAATAAGAAGCAAGATGATCCCAAATGCAAAGAGAAAAACATAATCTTCTCTCCTCATGATTACAAGAAGGAAAACTGGATTGCCTTGAACAAGTTTAAACCTCAGACTTTGTTGACTCCCGAACAAGTCTTCTGGAAAATGGATTTAGATAAGCAGAAAGCTGAAAATATTGTAGAAACAAACCCTCCCCTTCGGAAAATGCCTAGAGCAACAGTGTATCCTCCTAATACACCTATGCATCTTGTACCTAGAACAATTGCCACTAAAAGCAAGACATTAATTAGCCAATACGTTATATTCCAACTATTTGTTGATTTTGAGAAAACTTGCAAGAAAAGGATCACTCCCACTGGTATAACTGAAGGTGAAAGAGGTTTTGAACAAATGAAAGAATGTTATTTAACTGAGGTCATGCCCTTCTTTAAACTTCTAAAAGATCACTTTGAGAGTCTTAAAAAGGGGGTAGAAGCTGATATTAAAGGTATGGAAAAGGAATTTGATGCAATGGTTGCTGAAGTTAGTGATTATGAGCGTGCACTAAAATATAATGAGATTGAGAGAAAGAACTTGCATACATTGAATGAGAATCTTATTACTGAATGTGTTGCTCAAGATATCTTTTTTACTGCTTCAAATTGCTCCATTAATGCTTCTAAATTTCATGAACTGTCTGTTGCCCTGAAAGTCTCCCATGATCGTGTCATTGAGCTTGAAAAAACTAATTCTAAACTAAACGAGAAGATTGAACTAGATGATCACGACACTTTAGTTAAACATTTTTCCAAATTAGAAGTTGAGCATTTTAATTTACAACTAAAATACCAACATCTCAAAGAAAATGTCAAAACTTCAAATGTCAAGACATCTTCAGATGTTCCAGAGTTTGATGCAGTTTTTCAAATTAACAAACGTGATGAACAGATTCAAGCTCAGTGCAACACTATCAGAAAGTTGAAAGCCCAGATCTCTCAGTTAAAAGGTCAAACGAACAATATGACAGGCTCCCAAATGCCTCCTCCTTTAGATTCTCAGAATTCTCAAACGTTTCATCTTCAAAACCTAGTAAATGCTTTACAAAAGGAAAACGAAAGTTTTCTTGAAGAAAATGAAAAGGTTAAACGTCATTTCAATGAGTTGTTTGAATCAATTAAAGTCACTCGTAACAAAAACAACGAACAAATAACTTCATTGCAAAAGGAAATTGAGAATCTGAAGAGTCAGGTAAAAGGGAAAATGCCAATGATCAATGAGGAGAATGTTGTATCTAAGGTTCGCTCTAGTAATAAACATGCTGTATCTGTGACATATGTCCCCCCTCATCTAAGAAACAACAAACTTGCCATTCAAACATACTTCTCATCCCTTAAGGATTGCCTAGAATGTCTGCGTGAGATTGTTGAAGAGGATAAGCTAGAGAAACCTCATGATAATGCAATTGGACATGCGTGCGTATATGCCAAACGATGTCAAGAAATCTTAGAATGCTTGATCACAATATGCCCTAAGTCATTAGGTGAGAGAGTTAATCCTTTGATTCCATGCTCAATGCCTAAAGCTAAGTATGATACGCATTCGATTCCTAATGTTTTGAAAGTGAACAGTTGTGTGCCTGTAAACAGCTCAGATTCCAGATCTGTCAATGCTAAGAAAGAGAACTCAAGTGTGCCTTCTAGGAGCACAAATCACAGTACCTCTAGTTTTAAGAAAATGAACCTTAGTGCACCTGCATGTAGTTCAGATCCCAGTACATCTAAACAGGTGATGCAAAGAGTAGCTAAGCCAACTAATGTTCCCATTCCCTCTACAGGAGTAATCAGTGACATTAAGCGGAGCAGGTCAAAGTCTCAAGACAATACAAGGAATGATAGGACCTCTCAAGCTAAGAATGTGCACTGGAAGAAAGTAGAAGAACAATCTAGGAACCTTAAGTTTGAATCGAATAAAACGAATCGTGTTGATTCTAGTATTAGCTATAAGCGTACTGTAATTAATTCGAATTCTGATACTATTTGCAAAACTTGTACTGATGTTTGCTTGAATTCTGTTTCTAATCAGGGAATGTGATGTCAATGTTCTGCCTAATGATGTTAATTGTCCAGTTAATATTGCTTAATGCTAAAATTCATGCTAAAAAGACTAAAAGGCAAATAGCGAATGAAAGCTTAGAAAACAATGGAAACCCACAGGAAGAACATTCAGCAGAATAGGCTTTTATTGGATACCTGTTGGTCATAAGACTAATCAGATAATGCCCACTAGAAAATGGATGCCTACTGGTAGAACTATTCCCCTAAGAAGTGGTCACACTGTAAATAGGGTTAATACAGACACTAGTATTGCATCTATTCACAATGATTCTATTACCTCACTGTCTGATATGAATGCTTCTATTTCTGATGTGGGTGGTCCAACTGTTGCTACTAACCAAATGGAACCCATTCTTGCATGGGGATCCCAATTATCCAGTTATCCATTCTTGTCTGTGTTCAACTGCAGATCGTTCAAATCGTTCTGTGGTACCTGGACTCAGGCTGTTCCAAGCATATGACTGGAGACCGGTCACGGCTCATGAACTTCGTGAGCAAATTCATCGGGACTGTTAGATTTGGTAATGATCATTTCGGTGCTATTATGGGTTATGGAGATTATGTTGTTGGTGATAGTGTCATCTCTAGAGTGTATTATGTGGAAGGTTTAGGTCATAATCTGTTCTCTGTTGGTCAATTCTGTGATTCGGATCTAGAAGTAGCCTTCAGAAAACATACCTGCTTTGTTAGAGATCTTAATGGAAAGGAACTGTTGAAAGGAACTCGTGGCTCAAACCTTTACACTATCTCTATCGATGACATGATGAGAGCATCACCAATCTGCTTGTTATCAAAGGCTTCAAAAACAAAGTCATGGTTATGGCATCGTCGTCTCAATCACTTGAACTTCGGCACCATCAACGATCTTTCCAGAAAGGACTTAGTTGTAGGCTTACCTAGACTAAAGTATGAAAAGGATCATCTTTGTTCAGCTTGCCAATTGGGAAAAAGCAAGAAGTATGCCCATAAACCCAAACCTTCTAACTCTGTCACAGAAGTTCTTCATATGATTCATATGGATTTATGTGGACCAATGAGGGTGCAGAATATCTTTGGGAAGAAATATGTGTTAGTTGTGGTTGATGATTATTCTAGATTCACCTGGGTCAAGTTCTTAAGGACAAAGGATGAAACTCCTGATATCATCATCAAACTCATCAAACAGCTGGAGGTTAGACTAAACAAAACTGTCAGAATTATCAGAACAGACAATGGAACTGAGTTTGTCAACAAACAACTTAGTGAATTCTATGAAAGCGTTGGAATCAGCCATCAAAGAAGTGTTCCACGAACCCCTCAACAGAACGGTGTAGTTGAAAGACGAAATCGTACTCTTGTTGAAGCTGCTAGAACAATGCTGATTTACTCAAAGGTTCCAATGTTTCTCTGGGCTGAAGCAATTGCCACTGCATGTTACACACAAAATCGTTCCCTGATTCACACCATTCATGGAAAAACTCCATATGAACTTGTCCACAACAGGAAACCCAATCTATCTTTCCTTCGTGTGTTTGGTGCCTTGTGCTATCCAACTAATGAGGGTCAAGACTTGGGCAAACTTAGAGCTAAAGCTGACATTGGAGTATTTGTAGGATATGCACCAAACAAAAAGGGATACCGAATCTACAACAAAAGAACCCGAAATATCATGGAAACAATTCACGTTACGTTTGATGAGCTGTCCGGTCAAATGGCTCCTGGACACTCCAGCTCAGGACCCGCACTTCAAAACAGTCCTATTGGTTCATCTCTTGTCCCAAACTCTTCTCAAGAAACACCATATGTACCTCCATCTGAAGATGATGTAAAGAAATTGTTTGATCCAATGTTTGATGAACTGTATGAGTCTACTACTAATGAGGAGCTGATCCCTACAACAGAGGATGCTCAAATTCCAGCAAATGAAGTCAATCCATCAGTTTCAATATCTGTAAGTCAAGAAGCACCTGCTGTTGATCCTTCAGTCTCATCAACAAATCATCATTCTTCAAATGTACATCATGGAAATGTTTCTGGCATCAATGATGAAGTTAATCCCTTTGCGACTCCTGAAGATGCTCCATTTGAAAACATATTTGCTACTCCTGAATCATCATCTGAACCATCTTCTTCAGGAGAAATCGACTCAGCTACCTCAGTTCCTCAACAAATGCCACATGAACACCTCAGAAAATGGACTCACGATCATCCATTAGACAACATCATTGGTAATCCTTCTCGTCCTGTATCAACCCGGAAGCAACTCGCAACCGATGCCTTATGGTGCTTCTTCAACTCCGTACTATCTAAGATCGAACCAAAAGATGTTAAAACTGCTATGAATGAAGATAGCTGGTTCAATGCCATGCAAGATGAAATTCATGAGTTTGATCGTCTTGATGTATGGGAGTTAGTACCTGCTCCAGACTGTGCTATGATTATAGCTCTCAAATGGATCTTCAAAGTAAAACTTGACGAGCATGGTGATGTGTTGAAAAACAAGGCTCGATTGGTTGCTAAAGGATATCGTCAAGAGGAGGGTATAGACTTTGAAGAATCATTTGCTCCAGTTGCTCGAATCGAGGCAATCAGAATCTTTTTGGCTAATGCTGCAAGTAAGAACATGGTGGTATATCAGATGGATGTAAAGACGGCATTTCTGAACGGAGATCTTAAAGAAGTCGTCTACGTCAGCCAACCTGAAGGATTTGTGAATCAAGAGCATCCTACTCACGTTTATCGTTTGAAGAAGGCTCTTTACGGGTTAAAGCAAGCTCCAAGGGCATGGTATGATACACTGTCAAAGTTTCTTTTATCAACCGGATTCAGCAAAGGAGCAGTTGATCCTACATTGTTCACCAGGAAGTCAGGCAAACATTTAACTCATGTTCAAATTTATGTTGATGATATTATATTCGCCTCGACTGACCCAATGGAATGTGATCGTTTTTCAAATGAAATGAGTTCAAAGTTTCAAATGTCAATGATGGGACAAATGTCATTTTTCTTGGGATTACAAATTTCACAAAGTCCCGGAGGCATCTTCATAAATCAATCTAAATATGCAACAGAGATTTTAAAGAAATTTGGATTTGATTCATGTGACCCTGTTGACACCCCCATGATTGACCGAACCAAACTAGATGAGGACCTCTCAGGGATCATGATTGACCAAACAAAATATCGGAGTATGATTGGATCCCTGATGTATCTCACTGCTAGTAGACCAGACATTTTGTTCTCTGTGTGCATGTGTGCTAGATACCAGGCTAAGCCTACTAAAAAGCACCTTGAAGCAGTTAAACGGGTCTTTCGGTATCTCCAAGGAACCATCAATATGGGACTATGGTACCCGAAGGACACCGGTATGTCACTAACGGCCTATGCAGATGCTGATCATGCAGGTTGTCAAGATACACGTCGAAGTACGTCAGGAGGTGCTCAGTTTTTGGGTGATAAGCTTGTGAGCTGGTCTTCAAAGAAGCAAATGAGTACTTCTATTTCCTCTACAGAGGCTGAATACATAGCCATGTCATCTTGTTGTGCTCAAATCTTATGGATGAGATCTCAATTATCTGACTATGGCTTTGAATTCAACAAAATCCCTCTGTACTGTGATAATAAAAGTGCTATTGCTCTCTCATGCAACAACGTTCAACACTCAAGAGCAAAGCATATCGACATTCGACATCATTTCATCAGGGAACAAGTTGAAAAAGGTGTGGTGGAACTATATTTTGTGAGGTCTGAATATCAATTAGCTGACATCTTCACCAAAGCTCTTCCAAGAGAACGTTTTGAGTTTATTCTTCCACGTCTTGGTTTGAAAAGCTTTCAACCAGAAACTCTCAAACGTCTTCAGGAGGAAGACGAGGAGTAAAGGTCTATCTTCATCTATCTCTTGTATATATCTATTCGAAAATCAAAATACAAAATTATAAAATCTTCAAAAATCAAATAAAAAAAAAAAAAAAAAAAAAAAAAAAAAAAAAAAAAATTTGAAAAATTCGAAAAATCTTCAAAAAATATTGTCTTTTTGTCATTTTTCTCTCGATTCGATAATATCTACGGTCTTTGTGCTGTCATTCAAAGAATGACACGGGTCTTTAGATATTGTTCGAATTTTTCAAAAAAAAAAAAAAAAAAAAAAAAAAAAAAAAAAAAAAAAAAATCAAAAAATCAAAAATATTTTTGGGAGAAAGAGAAAAAAAATGGTTTATTGTCATCTTCAGGCAATAACCCGGTTTTTAAAGAAAGAACAGAGCCATGTTTTATCATGTTTTCAAAATTCCATGCTCTGATTCTATAAACTCCTATCTGCTGAAAACTAAATGCTTTAAATATTAACTCAATCTCTATTTTTGATAATCATCAGGACTCATTTGTCAAAATCTCTATCTCTCAATCAACAACCTACGTCATTGATTGAGGGGGAGAATGATTTCAATTAAATTAAAAAGTTATTTGGCATTAAAATTGTTTTCAAAAGATATACATGCATGTTTTATAAATGGAGTTTAAAGTCTTAAAATCCGATCCTTATCAGTTCAAACGCTTTCACAATCAAGTCACAATTCTCCTTAAAAGCTTTCAAATCAATTTAAATCCATACGAGATCACAAATTTCAAATGATTTGATAATTGTGATCGGGGGAGAATGTGTGATTTAAATTGGATTTAAACTGATAATTAGGTAAATGGTTATAAAAGGATGTACATGCTATCCCGCCCACATGTGACAAACGATTTCAATTTTTCAATGCACATGTTGAGGGGGAGCATCTATCTTAAAACCTTTGATTTAAAACGTGATCATTTACCCCAATGTGCAGGTTCCCTCTAGTATGTGCAAAACTCTTTTCAAACCTCGAGGCACATATTGAGGGGGAGCAAATTTATGGAAACCTCATCCTTCCCGGAAATGCTCTATCTACTTGATTTGATGAGGGAAGTGATGTTGATATCTTTTAGAAAATGGTAATCAAAAGAAGTTAATTCTTTCTCTTGCCTCCGTGTGCAAAACATTTTCAACACTTGATGCACATGTTGAGGGGGAGTTCTCGTTCTAAAAATATCAAAAACAATTCAGGTACAAAATGCTTTGATAATATATCACAAGTATCTGAATTGATTTTCAAACGGTTTTCAATTGGATCCAATGGCAGATGAACAATACCAAATAGACCGACCAAATTTACTTTAATGTACGGTGATATAAGGATGATAAGGTTAGGTATTAGTTCCCATGATCCGCCAGAACCGGAGGGATCTACCCAGGGACAATCCACTAGTTAGTGTAGAAGTCCTTAGGTATGATGATAAAAGGAGAAAAATGAGATATGGGAAGAGTGCGGACTAAGACTGAGCTAGTACTGGAATAAACCCAACAAGGTTCTAGCTATGAAGTCTCGGTAAGCACTGAAGGGGTTGAAGAATTAAAAAGAATTGAATGAGAAAAGGGTGAAAACAAATAGCCCTCCATTTATTCAACCTTAGGGCAGATACCGGGTTCAATTCATATGCTACTGATGGTAACATCGGTATTGAAGACAAGACGTCATGGACCCAGTGACGCACTGCACTTCAACTTTCCAAACCACTCAAGTTCCTCTTAAAAGGACTTGTTTCATTCTCACGGGGAACCGACATTATCTATCGACTTTCTCTTAGAGATTGTTGATATTGAAGAAGGAGACCCTCTCCCTAGTCTCCGACACAGGATCCAAATATGCACAAATTGAGTCTAGAGCCACGAGATCATCAATAAATCTCATTAGGACACTTTCAATGAAGACTCTCTGTTTCACACAATGTGGAAAGAGAGATTATATCTTGAGTCCTACGCATTATCCTTGTGGTATTGCCAGAACATCTGAGTGACGTGTTTACACATTCACAATGAAGATGGAAAGCCTTCTGGAGCCAACATCAAACAAGCTCCTGGTAGGTGGCATGTGAGATCTATTATATAGATCAACCATGTGACAACTGAACAGAAACAATGGGGCGATTCAATCTTTTGAATCAATCCTGGTTCAGGTTATGGATTGACGGATACCTTTGAAAAACCGGTCCTTGTGCTTAAAAACTCTTTTCTTTAGCACATCGACCGTGTACTCAACTTTTCAAATCAAAAGGTATTTTTATGATTGATAATTGATTTTCAATAAAACCTTCGTTGTATTGCTAAAACAATTTCTACTGAGCAATACACGATTGTTTTTCAAATCTCTTTTCATCAATCAGTGGACTTAAAATTCGCTGGTTCACTCACTCCGTGTTGTCTTCTTTGAGACGTTCCGGTTTGAGAACAGCTAGAACAGCTGCGAAACCCTGTCAAGGAGATTCTTAGGAATCCTACCTGATCACAGGCAGTACTTGTACTGATCAACGGGGAACCGTGGGCCGTGTACCTCAATTCAACGAAAGTGATCAAAGACACTTTCGTGCGATTTGTTGCTAACTGTTGTATGCAGGTACGCCCGATGTTTGCAGCTGATCAGAATGAAGCGGTCAATCCATTGCCGCATGCTCACTTAACACATTCATCTCAAAAGAAATCATGATTAGTGCATCAATGTCTCTGATATTCTCACTCCATGCATCTGCTACGCTGCTGCCAATATCATGATTCAACAAATGCTTCCGCTACTCTGATGAGAAGATATCATGATCCAGAATGTGAGCATGTCGGTCCCAAAGTCACAACACCACAATGGAAGTCTCAGAGATTGTTGATTGCTGATGATCTCAAATGATGGCTCAAAATTATCATCACGTGGATCAGTAAAAGACCTCCACTTGGAATAACCAAACATGCATTGTGAAGAATCAATGACTACGAGCTCAAGTACAAAGGACTACATCAAGAATGCAAGAACTATGTTTAATGTATTATCTATTTGTATTCAATGTAATTTTGGTACATGATTGAGGTGACCTCCCTTAGGGGGAGATTGTTAGGAATTAGAAATTCCCAGTATTAAAGAGTCGGTCACCTCAAGTATATGTAATCGTTAGAAAGCTCGTAGTCGTAGTTATTTTAAGTTAAGTAGTATTTAGTTAAGTAACACCGTGGAGGACGGACGGGTCTTTACCCACTGTATGCCTGATCCACAGCCCAAAGTGTGGCGATTTGTGTAAGACTATAAATACTCTCTACCTCCCAAGGTAGAGAGTTGGAGCTCATAATAATAATTTCACTTTCTCTCACTAAGCTCCCTAAACCTCTAACTTTCTCTCTCTAGAATTCCATCTATATGCTACTTTGTGTTATGGTTTTGATGTGTATGTGATAAGTTATATCTTACATATGCCCATAAACCCAAACCTACAAACTCAATTACAGAAGTTCTTCATACCATTCACATGGATTTATGTGGACCAATGAGAGTGCAGAATATCTTTGGGAAGAAATATGTGTTAGTTGTGGTTGATGATTACTCTAGATTCACCTGGGTCAAGTTCTTAAGGACAAAGGATGAAACTCCATATATCATCATCAAACTCATCAAACAGCTGCAGGTTTGACTTAACAAAACTGTCAGAATCATCCGAACAAACAATGGAACTGAGTTTGTTAACAAACAACTTAGTGAGTTTTATGAAAGTGTTGGAATCAGTCATCAAAGAAGCGTTCCACGAACTCCTCAACAGAACGGTGTAGTTGAAAGACGAAATCGAACTCTTGTGGAAGCCGCAAGAACAATGCTGATTTACTCAAAGGTTCCAATGTTTCTCTGGGCTGTAGCCATTGCCACTGCATGCTACACACAAAATCGATCCTTGATTCACACTGTTCATGGAAAAACTCCATATGAACTTGTCCACAACAGAAAACCTAATCTCTCATTCCTTCGTGTATTTGGTGCATTGTGTTATCCAACTAATGAGGGCCAAGACTTAGGAAAACTTAAAGCTAAAGCGGATATTAGAGTTTTTGTAGGGTATGCACCAAACAAAAAGGGATACCGAATCTACAACAAAAGAACCCGAAATATCATGGAAACAATTCACGTTACGTTTGATGAGCTGACCGGTCCAATGGCTCCTGGACAACCTTGTTCTGGACCAGCACCTCAAATCAGTCCCATTGGTTCATCCCTTGTACCAAATCCCTCTCCAGCAGTTCCATATGTACCTCCATCAGAAGATGATTTAAGGAAATTGTTTGATCCAATGTTCGATGAACACTATGAACCAAATGCTGATGATATGTCAAATCAATCAACAGAGGCTGCTCCTATCCCTGTGAATGAAGTCAATCCTTCAGTTTCTATATCATTAAGTCAAAAAGCGTCTGCTGCTGATCACTCTGTTTCATCAACAAATCATCAATCATCGAGTGTACATCATGGAAATGTTTCTGGTATCAATGATGGAGAAAATCCCTTTGCTACTCTTGAAGATGCTGCGTTTGAAAATATATTTGCTCCTGAATCATCATCAGAAACATCTACATCAGGAGAAATCGACTCAGCTACTTCAGTTCCTCAACAACAACCACATGAACACCTTAGGAAATGGACTCATGATCATCCATTGGACAACATCATTGGAAACCCCTCTCGTCCAGTATCAACACGAAAACAACTTGCAACCGATGCCTTATGGTGCTTCTTCAACTCCGTATTCTCTAAGGTCGAACCAAAAGATGTTAAAACTGCCATGAATGAAGACAACTGGTTCAATGCCATGCAAGAAGAAATTCATGAGTTTGATCGACTTGATGTATGGGAATTAGTACCTGCTCCAGATTGTGCTATGATCATTGCTCTAAAGTGGATCTTCAAAGTGAAGATTGATAAGCATGGCGATGTTTTAAAGAATAAGGCTAGATTGGTTGCAAAAGGATACCGTCAGGAGGAGGGAATTGACTTTGAAGAATCATTTGCTCCTGTTGCTCGTATCGAGGCAATCGGAATCTTCTTGGCTAACGCTGCAAGTAAGAACATGGTAGTCTATCAGATGGATGTAAAGACGGGATTTCTGAACGGAGATCTTAAAGAAGTCGTCTACATCAGCCAACCTGAGGGCTTTATGAATCCAGAGCATCCTACTCACGTTTATCGTTTGAAGAAGGCTCTTTACGGTTTAAAGCAAGCACTAAGGGCATGGTATGATACGCTATCAAAGTTTCTTCTATCTACCGGTTTCAGCAAAGGAGCAGTTGATCCAACATTGTTCACCAGGAAGTCAGGTAAACATTTAATTCATGTTCAAATTTATGTTGATGATATCATCTTTGCCTCGACTGACCCCAATGAGTGTGACCGTTTTTCAAATGAAATGGGTTCTAAATTTCAAATGTCAATGATGGGACAAATGTCATTTTTCTTGGGATTACAAATTTCACAAAGTCCCGGAGGCATTTTTATAAATCAATCTAAATATGCAAATGAGATTTTAAAGAAATTTGGATTTGATTCTAGTGACCCTGTTGACACTCCCATGATTGAGCGTACAAAACTGGATGAGGACCACTCAGGGATCATGGTAGACCAAACAAAATATCGTAGCATGATCGGATCCCTGATGTACCTCACAGCCAGTAGACATGATATTTTGTTCGTTGTATGCATGTGTGCTAGATACCATGCTAAGCCTACCAAAAAGCACCTTGAAGCGGTTAAAAGGGTCTTTCGGTACCTCCAAGGAACCATCAACATGGGACTTTGGTACCCGAAGGACACCGGTATGTCACTAACAGCATATGCAGATGCATATCATGCAGGGTGTCAAGATACTCGCCGAAGTACGTCTGGAGGTGCTCAGTTTTTGGGTGATAAGCTTGTAAGCTGGTCGTCAAAGAAGCAAATGAGTACTTCTATTTCCTCTACAGAGGCCGAATACATAGCCATGTCATCCTGTTGTGCTCAAATCCTATGGATGAGATCTCAATTAACTGACTATGGCATTGAATTCAACAAAATCCCTCTGTACTGTGATAATAAAAGTGCTATTGCTCTCTCATGCAACAACGTTCAGCACTCAAGAGCTAAGCATATCGACATTCGACATCATTTCATCAGGGAACAAGTGGAAAAAGGTGTGGTTGAACTCTACTTTGTGAGGTCTGAATACGAATTAGCAGACATCTTCACCAAAGCTCTTCCTAGAGAACGTTTTGAGTTTATCCTTCCACGTCTTGGTCTAAAGAGTTTACAACCGGAAACACTCAAGCGTCTTCAAGAGGAAGATGAGGAGTAAAGGTCTTTATTCATCTATCTCTTGTATATACTTATTCAAAAAGCAAAATACAAAATTTGAAAAACCAACAAAAAAAAAAAAAAAAAAAAAAAATGAGGCTGAGAAAAATGGTGGTTTACTGTCATTTCAGGCAGTAACCCGGTTTAAAAAGTAAAGAACAGAGTCATGCTTTATCTTATTTTTCAAATCTCATGCTCTAATTCTTAAAACAAATGTTTGTCATCTAAAAGACAAATGTTTATCCTTCCAAATAGTTTTCCATCTAATGATTCTTCTGAAAAATATTTGCCATCTAATTAAAACTAAATTGCTTTGAAAAATACCTCGTACTTTATTACTCGTGTAAATCATTTGTGCTTTTAATCTGTCAAAATCTCTATCTCTCAATCAACAACCTGTGTCATTGATTGAGGGGGAGAATGATTTTATTCGAATTAAAAAGGTTATTTTTCAAACAATTGGCACGTAAATGAGGAAGGTTTATTGTTGAAAAATCAAAAGGAATTATGTTTATAACAGCTGATTTAAAACCTTTTCTAATATTTTGTTTGCAAAAGACAATCATGCATGTTTAATCAATGGAGTTTAAAGTCTCAAAATTCGATCCTTATCAGTTAAAACGTTTTCATAATCAAGTCACAATTCTCCTTAAAAGCTTTTAAAATCAATTTAAATCTACAGAGATCACAAATCTCAAATAATTTGGTAAATGTGATCGGGTGAATTTGTGAGTTAAATTGGATTAAAACTGATAATTCGGTAAATGATTTTATAAGGATGTACAAGCTCTCCTTCCCAAATGTGACAAACGATTTCAAATTTTCCATGCACATGTTGAGGGGGAGCATCTATCTGAAACCACTAAAATTTGAAACGTGATCATTTTAGTTCAATGTGCACTCTTTTTCCTCTAGTATGTGCAAAACTCTTTCAAACATCGAGGCACATATTGAGGGGGAGCAAAATTTTGAAAACCTCATCCTTCCCCAAAATGCGTTTTCTACTTAATTTGATTAGGGAAGTGATGTTGATATTTGTTAGACACTAGAAATAAAAAAAAAAATAAAATAATTCTTCCTCTTGCCTCCATGTGCCAAAAGATTTCAAAAACATGAAGCACATGTTGAGGGGGAGCTCTTGTTCTAAAAATATCAAAAACTTTTCAGGTACAAAATGCTTTGATAATATATCACAAGTATCTGGATTGATTTTCAAAAGGTTTTCAATTGGTTCAAATGGCAGTTGAACAATACCAAATAGACCGACCAACTTTATTTTATGTATGGTGATATAAGGATGATAAGGTTAGGTATTTGTTCCCATGATCCGCCAGAACCGGAGGGATCTACCCAGGGACAATCCACTAGATAGTGTAGAGTCCTTAGGTATGATGAAAAAAGGAGAAAAGTGAGATATGGGAAGAGTGCGGACTGAGATAGAGCTAGAACTGGAATAAACCCAACAAGGTTCCAGTTATGAAATCTCGGTAAGCACTGAAGGGGTTGAAGAATGAAAAAGAATTGAATGTGAAAAGGGTGAAAAGAAATAGCCCTCCATTTATTCAACCTTAGGGCAGAAACCGGGTTCAATTCATATGCTACTGGTGGTTACCAAGGTAACACCGGTATTGAAGACAAGACTTCATGGACCCAGTGACGCACTGCACTACAACTTCCCAAGCCACTCAAGTTCCTCTTAAAAGGACTTGTTTCATTCTCACGGGGAACTGACATTATCTATCGACTCTCTCTTAGAGATTGTTGATATTGAAGAAAGAGACCCTCTCCCTAGTCTCCGAAATAGGAACCAAATATGCACAAATTGAGTGTAGAGCCACGAGATCATCAATAAATCTCATTAGGACACTTTCAATGAAGACTCTTTATTTCACACAATGTGGAAAGAGAGATTATATCTTGAGTCCTACGTTGTATCCTTGTGGTATTTCCAGAACATCCGAGTGATATGTAAACATATTCACAATGAAGATGGAAAGCCTTCTAGAGCCAACATCAAACAAGCTCCTGGTAGGTGGCATGTGAGATCTATTCAATAGATCAACCATGTGAAAACTGAACAGAAACAATGGGGCGATTCAATCTTTTGATTCAATCCTGGTTCAGGTTATGGATATACGGATACCTTTGAAAAACCGGTCGTTGTGCTTAAAAACTCTTTTTATTTAGCACATCAACCGTGTACGAATATTTCAAATCAAAAGGTGTTTATGATTGATAATTGATCTTCATTAAAACCTTTGTTGTATTGCAAAAACAATTTCTATTGAGCAATACACGATTGTTTTTTCAAATCTCTTTTTATCAATCAGTGAATCTCAATTCGCTGGTTCACTCACTCCGTGTTGTCTTCTTTGAGACGTTCCGGTTTGAGAACAGCTAGAGCATCTGCGAAACCCTGTCAAGGAAATTCTTCGGAATTGTACCTGATCACAGGCAGTACATGTACTGATCAACGGGGAACCGTGGGCCGTGTACCTCAATTCAACGAAAGTGATCAAAGACACTTTTGTGCACTTTATTGCTAACTGTTGTATGTAGGTACGCCTGACGTGTGCAACTGATTAGAATGAAGCAGTCAATCCATAGCCGCATGGTCACTCAACACATTCATCTCGAAAGAAATCATGATTAGTGCATCAATGACTCTGATATTTTCACTCCATGCTTCTGCTACGCTGCTGCCAATATCATGAATCAATAAAAGCTTCCGCTACTCTGATGAGATTACATCATGATCCAGAATGTGAGCATGCCGGTCCAAATGTCACAACATCACATAATACCAACACCACAATGGAAGAGTCAAAGATTTATGTCAGCTGATGATCTCAATGCTGGCTCAAAGCTCATCATCACGTGGATAAGTTAAAGACCTCCACTCGAATTATCCAAACATGCAAAACATGAAGAATCAAAGACTACGAGCTACTGAGCAAAGGACTTAATCAAGAATCCTCGAGCAATCTTGTTAGCCTTAATAGTTTTTATTAGAAGTGATGGTCATTCACGATTAAGAACTTTGTAACGTGTGTTAGATATCGTGTTAGAATAGTCAACGGGCTCGTGGGCTTGGGTTGGACATGGATTGATATAAGGCTAGCTTTACTAAACTAATACCCAATTAGCTTAGCCTAAGTCCACGAGCCCGTTGACTATTCTAACACGATATCTAACACACATTACAAAGTTCCTAATCGTGAATGACCATCACTTCTAATAAAAACTATTAAGGCTAACAATCTCCCCCTAAGGGGTGGTCATTCAAAAGATGCTCCACTTGATTAGGTCTTTACTTTTCTCGAGCTTGAAATTTGTGTGTAGATATAGAATAGTCTTAATTCTTTGTTCCTTCATGCTTTGTGATCAATTAATGTGGTTGTCTGCCGTTGTCAACTTCATTGCTTAGGTGTCTCCACGCCTTTCTCAACCATGCTCACACTTCTATTTGTCTTTAGGTTACCAATGATGTAGTTCTCGAGTCTTTATACTTTGTAGATTCTTTGACATTAACGAAGAATCATCTTTAACTTTGTGTTGCCTTTGATTTTGATGAGAACTTTTCATGTGTTGTTGGTATGAGCATGTGGAAAATCTGCACGATCAATCCGCTCCGGAGCTTCCATAAGAAGAAAACATAAAAACAGGTTAGTAATAAGCGGATTCCGGCACTTACAAGCTTGAATTTCGAGGGTGTTAACAGCATAGTGTGAAAACACATCTCTAATTCTTACAAAGGCCGTTCCTGAACTGGAGTCCCACAAGTGAGATAACGCGATGTACCAAGGTACACCTACAGTTCAGATGAGTCGCTGAAGTACACCGAAGCATCACTCCACGACTGTAGACCGTTTGAGACACACTAAGCGCAATCCACAGGGAGTTACCAAAGTGGCCTGCTGTCAGGGCTGCTTGATGTTGACCCTAGCAGGAGTTTCCATTCAATCACTGAGGATCACAATTGTGAACCTCTCATAAATGTTCTGGCAGATTGCTAAGATCTGCGTAGGACTCTAGAATATATCACTTGTGCCCTTATTGATGAACAGCAAGCGATGTCATGTCAAGTGTTCCTATGAGATCTTTTGATGTATCTCGTGGCTCTAGACTCAATAAGTGCATTTTGGTTTCCTAAGCGGAGACTAGGGAGAGGGTCTCCTTCTTCAATACCAACGATCTCTAAGAGAAAGTCAATAGATTATGTAGGGTTCCTAGTGAGAATGAAACAAATCCTTTTAAGAGGAATTGAGTGGCTAGAAGGTTTAGTGCAGTGCGTCACTGGGTCCATGACGTCTTTGTCTTCAATACCAGTGTCATCTAGTGACAACCAGTAGCATATGAATTGAACCCGGTTTCTGCCCTAAGGTTGATTATGGAGGGCTATTGCTTTTCACCCTTTCTTTTACTTTTCTTTTTAATTCTTCAACCCCTTCTTTCTCCTTTCTCACATTACTCCTTTTTTCAATCATTCCTAAGGACTTTTAGTTCTAAACTATTGGTGATGTCCTTGGGTAGATCCCTCCGGCTCTGGCGGATCATAGGACGGATTTCCTATCCTTAGTCACCTTATAACTCCATGACTGTCCTATTGTTGCCATAAAACCATTTTTCTTGAAAATCTCTGAGAGTGTTTATGATAGAAAACATGTTTGAAACACTCTGTGAGTTTTATATTTTCATAAACACTCCCCCTTCACATGTGCTTATAAGTTTTGACAGAAATCTGTACATAGAGGGTAGAGTTCGCACTTTTTGAATTGATCGACTTTAAATGAGCTAGACCGATTCGAGACACGTTTACATCACTAGAGAACTAGCTTGAAATTATTACCCGTCCTGGTCAAGTCCATAGAAAGTTTCTCGAGATGGTACATTATTCCTTGTCAATTCATTGGTTTCAGCTGATTCGAGCTCATTTTGAGATTCAAACAACGATCATTAAACTTTTTGTTCACATTTTAATCACGTCTCCTCCCCCTCAAAAATAGCATATTCGTGATATTTTTGATATCAACGGATTAAACAACATTTTAGAATCTTTTGAGGAGACAAACGGATTTGATTTAAGCATGAATTTGGAACATTTTTGTTTTATACTCCCCCTTTAATAAAGCATAATCAATTAAAGGGTTTTAGAGGGAGTTATCTTGAGCACAAAATATTTTGAAAGATTTTGAAAATCTTTTTGAACAATCTTGAAAAAGGTGCTCAAGATGATGATGATTTCTCACCAATTTTAAATATAGTGCACTGAAGCGTACACTTGATTTTTCTTTAAAAACACGAGTTTTGATTTGAAATAATCAAAAATCATCATTTTAGTCCGGGTTTCGTACTGAAGTATACGAAAGCCATTTTAGAAATTTTGAGAAACGACATGTTTTGGAAAACAGTAAAGAACTCTCGCTCAAGCATCTGTATATGCCCGTATCATTGTTGAATGACATTTCTAGAAACGTACAGAATATCGATTATACGAGAGACATGTCGTAGAAGAATATTTTTGGATTTTTGATTTTCTAATGTTTTTGTATTTTTGAAAGTTTTATATTTTTATATTTTGCTTTTGTTGGTTTTTCAAATTTTGTATTTTGTTTTTCAAAAATATTTACAGCGAAGCTTTTTGGAAAAACATTTTCAAGAAGTTTCGAGAAGAAGTTCTAACTCCTCAGGGGTTAGGCTTCGCATTCCAATTTGTCGAACTAAATCGTCAAACCTTTCTTTTGGAAGGGCTTTAGTAAATATATCGGCGAGTTGGTAATCTGTCTTCACGAAAAATAATTCAACAGTACCTTCTTTCACATGTTATTTTATGAAGTGATAGCGTACTCTGATATGCTTAGTCTTTGAGTGATGAACAAGATTGCTTGATATGGCTATGGCACTTTTTGAGTCACAATACATAGGTATTTTATCGAAAGTAAAGCCATAATCTGTGAGTTGTGTTCTCATCCATAGAACTTGAGCACAACACGCAGATAGAGACACATACTCGGCTTCAGGGGTTGAAAGTGCAGTGCAATCTTGTTTCTTTGAAGACCAGCTTACTAACTTTTCACCCAGAAATTGTGCGCCTCCTGATGTACTTTTTTCTGTAACTTGGTCACCTGCGTAGTTCGCATCTGAAAAAGCAATTAGATCAAATCCGGATTCCTTCGGATATCAAAGACCCTTGTGAATGGATGTCTTCAGGTACCGAAAGATCCTTTTAACCTCTTTGAGGTGCAGTTCGGTAGGCTTAGCCTGAAACCGTGCTAATAAGCACACAGCAAAATGAATATCGGGTTGACTAGCAGTAAGGTACATGAGAGAACCAATCATGCTCCGATATTTCTTCGGATCAATAGGTTTCCCAAACAAATCGTCTCCAATTTTTGGTGAAGTTACCATTGGTGTTCCGACAGAGTCACAATTATCCATACCATGATTTTTCAAAATCTCAGTTGTATATTTAGCTTGATTAATAAAAATTCCACGAGGGGACTGATGTATTTGTAAACCAAGAAAGAATTTTAGTTCCCCCATCATGGACATTTCAAATTTGCTTTTCATGAGATTTTCAAAATGTTTTGAAAGATTCGGATTAGTGGACCCAAAAATGATGTCGTCCACGTAAATCTAAACAATCAAAATGTCGTTTTTGCATTTTTGTGTAAACAAGGTAGGATCAACCGTTCCTTTGGTGAAATTATTCAGAATAAGGAAAGAAGACAGTTCGTCATACCACGCTCTCGGAGCTTGCTTTAAACCATAGATTTCCCTTTTGAGTTTGTAGACGTAGTCTGGATGTTCCATGTCTATGAAGCCTTCTGGCTGACTCACGTACACTTCTTCTTTCAGAGTTCCATTCAAGAACGCGGTCTTAATGTCCATCTGATAAACCGTGATGTTTTTGTGAGCTGTATAGGCTAAGAAAATCCTGACTGCCTCAAGTCTAGCTACCAGCGCGAATGACTCTTCAAAGTCTATCCCTTCTTCCTGTATGTATCCTTTGCCACAAGACAAGCTTTGTTGCGAATTATAGTCATCTCTTCATCCATTTTGTTCTTCCATAACCACTTGAGATCAATGACACGAACGTCAATTGGTCTTGGAACCATATCCCAAGAGTCATGTAGACGGTATTGTAGAAGTTCCTCCTGCATTGCTTTTATCCATGCGGGTTCTGCCATTGCCTCGCGAATGTTCTTTAGCTCTATATTGCTAATTGAGCAAAGGTAAATGCATAAGTCGCAATCGGTGGCAAGTTGGCGTCTCGTCTGAATTGGCCTTGAAGGTTCACCAATAACTTGTTCAATTGGGTGGTCTTTAGTCCACTTCAGAGTAGAAGGATACCGTAGATTATACGAGTGCGAGTTAGATGGTTCTCGTAAGCTTGAAGATGATTCAGCTGATTCCGTAGCAAACGGGTTTTCAAATAAGTCTTCATCTAATGTTGCATCATTCAGGTTTTGAGTAGGTTTTTCTTGAAATGATATGTTTTGAATTTGCTCATCAACTACTGGTAAGACTGTTTGAAGAATTGGAGTTGCTGGAGTATATGTAGATGATGTTGATGGAGTTGGTGCATTGGTTTCGACCGTTGTAGATGCATCTTCTGTTGGTGGCGGTGGTAGATGATGTTGAGCGGGTGCAGCAGAATGATGGTTTGATGCATTTGTCGAAGTTCCACCATAGTATTCATCGAACATTAACTCAAAGAAATTCTCCCATTCTTGTTCATGAGGTGTGTCAGCAAAAGTTGATGGAGCTCTTTGATGTACGAGTCCTGAACTGATGTGTCCAGAAGTCTGCGGGTTTGGTGCGGGTTCTAGAGCGAGTCTCTCAGAATCCATTTGTGAGATTTCATCAAAATTCACGTTCATCGTCTCTATGATCCTCCTAGTTCTCCTGTTATACACCCTGAATGCCCTCGAGCTATCTGAATATCCAATGAAGATTCCAATATCACCTTTAGCTTTCAGTTTCCCTAGATGTTCTCTGTCGTTTGTCGGATAGCACAAAGCGCCAAACACGTGAAAGTAAGAGATATCAGGTTTTTTCTATTGTTCACTATTTCATATGGGGTTTTATTGAATCTTGGATGGATTAGGGATCGGTTCTGAGTGAAACAAGCAGTGGCAACGACATCAGCCCATAGAAATAACAGTGCACTAGAATAAATTAGCATTGTGCGAGCAGCTTCCACAAGAGTACGATTTCTTCTTTCAACTACCCCATTCTGCTGTGGAGTTCTAACAACTGATGTTTGATGAGTTATTCCAACATCTTCAAAATAAGCTCTTAACTCCTTATTTGTGAATTCTATGGTTGTCTGTTCTTACAATTCTTACTGGAGCTTGAAGAAGTACTTGAATACGTTTCAGAAAGGTGATGATGATGCCTGGTGCTTCGTCTTTTGATCTAAAAAACCTAACCCATGTATATCTTGAATAGTCATCGACGATAACAAGAATATACTTTTTCCCGTTAATGCTTTCAACTCTCATTGGGCCACATAAGTCCATGTGCAACATATGCAACCTTGCTTCCGAACTAGGTACAGATTTGGGTTTATATGATGCTCTTTTGCTTTTTCCTTGTTCGCATGATGGACATAAGTGATCCTTGGTGTATTTGAACTTTGGAAGTCCATTGACGATGTTGTCTTTGGCCAGTTTGTTGATGGTGTCGAAATTGAGATGGGATAACCGTCTATGCCACAACCAGGACTTTGTTCCAGATGCTCGTGTCATAAGACATATTGGTGATGAAGAGGCCATTTGGTTAACGTCGATAGCATACAATTTTGTATCACAATTCCCAGTTAAGAGATTAGTGTCATTCAAGTTTCTAACGAAGCAAGCATTTTTCCTAAAAGCAACCTCTAAATCTGCATCACAGAACTGCCCGACTGAAAACAAATTGTGTCCCAATCCTTCGACATAGTAAACCCGAGTGATCAAATAATTTCCAAAAGGTAGATCTCCATAACCCATGATAGCTGCTACATGATCATTTCCGAAACGTACGGTTCCCATGAATTGCCAGACGAAATTGATCAGCAGCTTCAGATTCCCGGTCATGTGCTTGGAGCAACCCGATTCGACGATCCAAAGACATATTTCGATAACCTGACAATAACAGAAGAAGAAGATTTTGGAAACCGTTTTGATTTTGGTTCCTTTGGGTTAGAGGTAAAATCCAGATCACACTCATAGAAGTTGTCTATTGGTAAGACAGGTTTATCACTCATTCTACTATTCTGGAGTGTGAAAGTTCTACCCGTGGGTTTCCAAATGTCATCCCTAAAGTAAACATTATGCTCCCTATCAGTAGTGTAAAGCCTAAGTCTCGCAACTAGTCTTCCTATTCGTTTAGCATAAGTTCTTTTGGGAACATTCTTCTTAACAGGCTTAACAATCTCATTCTTAGAAACACAATCATCATGAACATTAGTTAAAGATTTCTTGCAAGTTAAACAAACAGATTCAACACATTCATTAGACTTAGCAAGTTTCATAGGTTCATTACATTCAGATGAAATGTCTTTCTTATTACAAAGTGGTAAACTCCTAGGGTGTTCTTCTACTTTCTTCTCTTTATTCAAGCGACTACTCTTAGAGGCAAGCGAGACTCTATTGTTCCTTGAATTGCTCTTAGGCTTTAGTCTGCTGCTCCTAGAGGTGCTTCCTAGTCCTGTAGAAGGTAAGGCACACTCATTAGGATTCACATTTTTATCTAGAGAAGTGGTTTCAGCTTCCCTAGTCTCTTTGGAGTGCTTATCTAAACTTATGTCGTTTGTTCCATATGTTTTAGATGTGGAGGCAGACGCATTAGTGGTACTCATCTTAAAAAGGCCTGGAGCTAAAACTTTTGGTTTCTCGATAACCGCTTTTCCTTTATCAACATTATGTTTAGGCAAGGCAGGTGGAGTGACTGATTTTGATAAAACATTCTCCTCATTGACTTTTGGAGGGGGCATAGAAACAGACATTTTTGGTTTTAGAACCGGTTTGGGAACATTTGCATTCTCCTTAGTCAATGGTTTTGTAATCTTAGTATCCACTGCCTTTCCTTTTTGACATTCCAGCTGAGCCCTCAAAAGATCATTTTTCGCTTTCATGTCATTGTAGGCACGCTCATACGACAATTTGTCATACTTGCATTCCTCAGTTTTTCGATTAAGTTGTTTAAAAATATGAGACATTTTCTTTTTCAAGTTTCTCAAGTGCTTTTTCATATTTTGAAACAATTTTGGAGGTCTCAGACTGGAGTCTTTCATGATCTTCAACAGAATATGTTTGTAAAATAATGGACATAATATCAGTAGTCAGAACATCTTCGAAGAGAGAATCATTTAACTTTTCCAAAACTTTGATGTGTTCGACACAGTCATTAGCTTGCTTTACCAGGGATTTATGGTCCTTGACAAAGTCAACTGTTTCTTTCAAAAATGCTTGTTCAAAATGAATTACCCTTGCACTAATGGCATTCAGCTGAGGGGCAATTTGAGTTTCAAAAAACTTTCTCTGTTCGATATCAAAACTAGAGAACCAGTTGTTAGGTGTAATAGTGGTTTTAGTTTTAACCATCTCTTGAAGATTCGCAATTCTAGTTTTCACATTTTCTAAAATACTTCTCGCATCACTTGTGTTAAAAGGATTGATTGAAGACATTTGTTCAATGTTCGAAAGAGAATTTGAGACAACAACTGGTTTTGAAACAGATTTTGAAACAGGTGTTGACTCTTTGTTTGAAACACTTGGTGTAATGGAAAACTTTGACTTTTCTTTTTGATTAACAAAAGTAATTCCGTTAATTTTGTTCCATTTGTTATAATCAATTGGTTTGATTTCCGGATTTTTTTTGTTTCATTTTTGATCTACTCTCCTCAGATAATTCTAACGTTTCAAGAGAATCACGAACAATAATGGGTTCATGTAAAACATTTCCATTGTTTAACACATTCTGAGGTTTCTGAGCTTTCTTGAGGAACGAAGAGGGGTCGTTACCAAGTGCCATTCTATGATTAGTATGAAAACGCGGATTTACTTGATTAGAAAGCATCTTGATTGTTTGAGCAGAATGACCCGTTTTAAGAAGCAAATTTTCCAAAGTTTGGATTTTTTCATTTTTATCAAGAATTTCATCAAGAAGAGAATCTTCTCGTTTTGAAAAATCAGTAATCAACTGCTTCTTCTCTTTTTCAAGATTAGAAAACATTTCTTTTTGTTTAGAAAGTTGGTCATTTAAATCAGAAATTTCCTTGTTTAAAGATTTAATTTTCAAATTCAAATTCACATCGAGTGTGTTGTACTTGATTTGCAATAGTTGTTCTTTAGAAACCAAATTTCGATAACCAATTTCTAATTCTGATTCTTTGTTTTTATGAAATTCAAAGGCTATTGCATTCTCCTTGTAACTCTCAAGCTCAGCGGTCAATTTAGCATTCGCGGCCTTAACTTCGCGATTGACCGTTCTAACTTTCTCAATTTCAATGCCACAGTTATTGATTAATGATTCAAAATAGGCACATGTTTCCTCATCAGTCTTAGTATTTTGTGCCACACAGTCTCCACTAGGATCCACATCTGGAGTCTCAGAGTGAGTATTGCTACAACTCGGATTGTCCAGGTATGTATCATAAGTGCTGATGTCACAGAATGCTGTTCGTCATGAGTAAACACATCAAATATGACATTTTTATAGCATGGATCAGTGATTGGTACCTCAGATACTGCGTTGGCGTCATAGACAGGAGGTGCGTCAGAATCAGTGTCGTAATTAGTCTCCTGAAGATTTGCCATGAAGATGCAGTTTGCATTGATTTCCTCGAGGTCTTCCAAATCATCCATAATAGCGAAAAAGTCTCTTTCCTCAACACTCAACTGTAATCCTGCTTCTGTCTTTCGTGCTAACAGCATAGCTTTCTGAAGATAGTCAGCAGTCTTCTTGTTCGGCTTAGTAGGACAATTCCTTGCCATGTGACCCAATCCTTGACAGTTATAACACTTAACCTGATTACCCTGATTCACATTTCCATAATTCCCAACGACTGGAGCTGCAACATTCCCATTCTGATTACCCACTGCTCTATTCCCAACATTCTGACCCATCTGATTACCCTGATTCGGAACCGCCTGATTACCCATGCGAAATCCAGTAGCATATCCCTGCTGATTCCCAATAACTCCAACCATTTGTTCTTGATGACCCATTTTCACACCCGGCTATGCAATTTGCCTGTTGCGAGTGTTTAATGAAATCCTTTGGTTTTTGTTAGTTGGTGTGGAATAGCGGCCTCTGAATGCTTTACCCAATAATGCAAATGCTTGTGACAAAGCTTCTTCTTGTTCCATTTCAAGATCAGTGATTCCTTGTTCCTGGTAATGTTGTTGTTCTAGTGGATAGGTTTGTTGTTGAGGGATAACAGCTTGTTGTTGTGGAATGTATTGCTGCAAGTTGTTGTTAGTGGAAGATGATGAAGCTTGTTGTTGTGTATTCACTGGAGTTTGAGTCTTTGCAATGAGTGCCAATGGATCATGATTCTTTGCTAATCTTTCTTGCCTGACTTCATTCACTTCATTTTGGTTTTGTTTCAGAAAATCGTTGAGCTGATCAAAGTTCACTTGATGTAAGTCTTTTGTTTGGTTGACAATAGTGACATATCGTCCCCATTCTTCTGGTAGATTGTTCAAGAACTTGATGTTGCTCACGATAGTTCTGGGTGTCAACTTGTTTCTGATCAGCTCATTCGTTAAAGTGCAGAACCTTCCATAGTAGGATTCAATGGATTCTCATGGAGTAGATGTAAACTTCTCCCAAGCAGTTATCAGCTTGTTCTCCGTATCTTGTTGACCAATTTCAGTTCCATGACAAAGCCGTCTAACACGTTCCCACATATCGAAAGCAGTTTCACAGCTGTCTACAGCAGCAAAGATGTCTCTTGGTAAACCCATTTGGACAATATGAATTGCCATGTCATCTGCTTCGACTTGCTTCTGATCCTCTTCAGAGTATTCCGATTCTTTTTTAAGACGAAAAAATGGTGGGACGGGAGGTGTTGCATCAGCATTTCCAGGGTCTTGGACTTGTCGAGGTATGAAGGGTCCATTCTGAATGGATTGAATCATCAATTTTCCGTTAGGTTTTGTCTTGATGTAACGAAGCATTCGACTTGTCCATTGAAGATAACCACCTTTTTCTAACATAGGAGGACGGTTTTCGGCACCGGCTGCATGAATGTCTTGTTGAGTTGCCATTGATGAAGGTATGAAATGATAAAGTTGATGTAGGATCGATTCAACAATAAAGGAGTTGTGTTTGATGAAGATTAAGCTCGGTTGTTGTAGTGAAAATTTGGTCTAAAAACTTAAAAACCTCAATAACTTCTGTTCGGAGAGTTTTTAGGACTTGAAGGTTAGTTTATTCGGCGTGTCATTCTCCTCGTTCTCACGGTCGTTTTGATGGGTAGATCGCTGAAAACGGAGTTACGGTTCAAAAGTTATAGCCGTTTGAAGTTTTTCACAAAATCTTACTCGTAGTCCTTAAGCTTATGCGTAAGCTATGGTTTGCTTAGGCGTAAGAGTTGTAGCTTAGGCGTAGAAAGTAACCTTACGCGTAACATTAATTCTTATGCGTAACAATATCCTTACGCGTAAGATGTTAATCTTAGGCGTAAAAAATATTTTACTCGTAAGAAGTAATGCTTATGCATAAAACACAGTCTTAGGCGTAAGATAGAAATCTTATGCGTAAAAACAAGCTTACGCGTAAAACACAAATCGTATCTCTCTAACTTTCCAAGCTAGTGAGATTTCCCAAGTCGAAGTGTTCCGCACACTTATCCAAGTGAGGGAAGCACTGAGTAACCTTTAATGCTCGAAGATTCGTAACCAAGTGCTTATGCGTAGAAGTTATGTGTAGAAATAGGGTTTTGACTTTTTGACCTTTACGCGTAAACAATTTCCAGCATTTCAAACAATTTCTGATACACTCAAAGCCTTGAAAACACTCAAATAACACAAAATTTTTGACCTTAATCACCCAAAGTGCCTTGAAAGCTTATGCGTAAAAATGAACAACGAAAACACACGAGTTTAAAACTGATGAAAGACGTGTAAAGCTTCAAACTTTTTATAAAAACTAGACTCTTTAACACTATAAGAACCTCAAACCATAAGAATCTTGAAGATTTTAGTGCAAAAAGTAAAGTTTTAAGCTTGACAACTTTGTGATATCGAGAGCTTACGCGTAACACTTACACAAAAAAAACTTCAAAACGACCCATTAGGGCGTCTACTACTTGTACTATATAAACCCCTCAAAGTCTCATTTGAGGGGTGTGCTTGAAAGTGTGTGTGTGTGTGTTTTCTATGGAGCAATATAACATCTTATTGTTTTCATCTTTCTATCTCATACATACGCATAACTTATATCATCATCAAGTCACCATCTTCCTTTCTTAATCTTTCTTCTTTACGCATATTGTGTTTGTGGCTTCACGTGGGTATACTTGTGTTCATTAAGTGGGTTTGTGATAAGGTTGAGAGATTTAAGGTCCTACAAATCTAATGTAATATATGTTTGTATTCATTGTAAATTGACGTGACCTCCCTTAGGGGGAGATTGTTAGGAATTAGAAAATTCAGTCGTTAAAGAGTCGGTCACCTCAAGTATATGTATTCGTTAGAAAGCTCGTAGTCGTAGTCTAGTTATATTATTAAGTTATTTGTCTTGTAACACCGTGGAGGACGGACGGGTCTTTACCCACTGTATGCCTGATCCACAGCCCGTAGGTGGCGTTTGTTTGTAAGAAACTATAAATACCCTCTACCTCCCAAGGTAGAGGGTTGGAGCTTCAATACAATTTTTCTTTGTTTCACATAGTTCCCAACTCTCTTCCCTTTATCTCTCTAGAACTTTCTCTCTCTAAACTACTTGAACGCCCCACTTTGATTATGGTTTAGTGTGTTTGTGAAATCCTATATCTTACAATACTTCAAGGTCTTCCAAAAGATATCTACAAGCTTATCAATCACAACACTGAAGCCAAGGCTGTTTGGGATAATGTCAAAATGCTTCTCTCGGGTTCTGAATTAACTAAGGAAGACAGGGAATCACAACTGTATGATGAATTTGAGCACTTTAAGATGAAACCAGAAGAAAGTATCTATGAATATTACGTGAGATTCCACAAGCTTGTGAATGACATGAGGAATATCAAAATGACCATGCCAAATATTCAGCTGAACTCAAAGTTTGTGAACAACATGAATCCTGAATGGCACAAGTTTGTCACCTCTGTGAAGCTAACCAAAGGATTAAAGAACACCAACTATGAGCAACTGTATGCCTTTCTTCTTCAGAATGAGAGACATGCTATGTTTGAACGAAGGATTCTTGAACAGTTCAAATCTAAACAGGGAGAATCAAGTTCGTCAAATGATTCAACAGCCTTCTACACCAATGTTGGAATTACCACCAAAGCTTCTCAAGTCATACCAACGGGAAATGGTAACTACAAACTCATTCCAGATCCATCATACAAGCCTCCTGATTCAAACATATTCATGGAAAACCTCATCAATAACCTCAGAACAGCTTCCAACCCACAGAATCAAGCTACCGTCAGAGATGGGAAGGTTTGTGGAAAAATCAGTTCAAGGAAGGCAGTATGAACAAGGAAGAGGTGGAATTGGTGGAGGGTATGTGGCTAATCAGAATCGTGGAAGGATTGCAAATCAAGGGCAAGCAAAGCCAATCAAATGCTACAACTGTGGTGGTGAGGGACATATTGCAAGGAACTGTACATCTCCAAAACGTCCACAGAATGCAGAATACTTCAGAGACAAGATGTTGCTTGTGCAAGCTCAGGATAATGGAGCAGCTTTGGATGAAGAGGAGTTGTTGTTTCTTGCAGAAGGGAATGCTAAGACATATGATGCTGATGTGGATGAGCTGCCAATTCAGGAAATAGGTCACAATCATCAAAATGCTTTTCAAGTCGCAGACTGTGATGCATTTGACTCTGATGTCGATGATGAACCTACTGCCCAAACAATCTTCATGGATAGCATTTCACCTATGGTCTCTCCAAAGGTCTCATCACCACAATAGGCTGGTACATCCAAAGAATCAATCATTTCAGAGGTATTAAAACTATACGATGAAGTTGATGAGCAAAAGATAAATAATGAAGTACAATCTCTTGAAACTTATGAATCAGATATTGATGATAAGGGTGATAGTAATATTGTCTCATATGATCAATATGTGACACAAAGTGAAAGCGAGATTGTGCCAAGTGATGTATCTTATACAGTCAATGATGACTATGTTTTTGATGAATACACTGCTTGTGCCCCTGATGATTCTGTTATCTCTGAACTAAACGCCTATAAAGAACAAGTTGCTATTTATGAACAACGTGCTAAGTTTGAGTTAACTAGCCGTGAGCAGGATATGGATGACCAAATGCGTACAATCATTAGAAAAAGTAATTTTAGAGAAGAAGTGTTAAAACAAGAGTTAAATTCCTTACAAGAAAAGCTTTCTAAAACTGTTAAGCAAAAGCAAGAACTTCAAGATAATGTTAAAGTGCTTAAACAAGAATTTAATGCTAAGGAATCAAAATTTTGAATGATTTTTCCAATCTAAAAACTTTGAAAAACAAGCTTGAAAATAAGTTGTACGTACAAGGAAATACCATTCAGACTGCTCACATGATCACTAAGCATAGAGTCTTAAGCGATAAGCATAGTATTCCCCTCGTTGAGAAACCCAATCCTAAGTATGGTAAAATAGCTAGAGAGGCTCAGAAGGTAATTTATGATGGTAATGAAATCCTTAAGCCTAGACAGAAACCTTGTTGCGCTAAGTGCACTGAGGAAGATATGCAATTAGAAGAAGTCAATAGGGAGAAAATGGATAAGAAGCTAAAAGATCCTAAGTGTAAAAAGAAAAACATTACGTTCAAACCCCATGATTACGCAAAAGAAAATTGGATCTCCCTGAACAGGTTTAAGCCTCAAACCCAATTAACCCCAGAACAAATTTTTTGGAAGAAAGATATGGATAAGCAAAAGGCAAGTGAACTTGTTGAAACAAACCCTCCCCTTAAGAAAGTGCCTGCAGCTACTGTGTATCCTCCAAATACACTAATTCATTTAGTTCCTAGAACTATTTCCACTAATAGCAAGACCTTAATCAGCCTGTATGTTGTTTATCAACTATTTGTTAATTTTGAGAAAACGTGTAAGAAAAGGATCACACCCACTGGGATTACTGAAGGGGAAAGGGGTTTTGAGAAAACTAAAGAATGTTATTTAACTGAGGTCATGCCCTTCTTTAAACAATTAAAAGGTCAATTTGAGAGTCTTCAAAAGGGGATTAACTCAGATATCAAAGAAATGGAAAAGGAATTTGATGCAATGATTGTTTAGGTAAATGATTATGAATGGGAACTCAAATATAATGAAATTGAAAGGAAGAACTTGCATATCTTAAATGAGAACTTAGTATTAAGTTGTGTGGCTCAAGATGTGTTTTATACTATTACTAAGCATTCTATTACTGCCTCTCAATTTCATGAATTAACTGTTGCCTTGAAAGTTTCCCATGATCGTGTCATTGAGCTTGAAAACAAAAACTCAGAACTGAATGTGAAAATTGATTAGGATGATCACGATAATTTGGTAAAACAGTTTTCTAAGCTAGAAGTTGAACATTTTAATTTGCAACTAAAATATCAACATCTTAAAGAAAATGTCAAAACCTCAAACATCAAGACATCCTCAAATGTTCCAGAGTTTGATGCACTTTTTGAAATAAACAAACGTGACGAACATATTCATGCTCATTGTATCACGATCAGAAATTTGAAAGCCCAAATTTCACAATTAAAGAGTGAAAAAAACAACGTGGCTGGCTCCCAAATGCCTCCTCCTTTAGATTCTCAGTGTTCTCAAACGTTTCATCTTCAAAACTTGGTTAATGTTTTACAAAAGGAAAATGAGAGTTTTCTAGAAGAAATTGAAAAGGTTAAACGACACTTTAAAGAGTTATATGATTCAATGAAAGTCACTCGTGACAAGAACAACGACAAAATAACTTCTTTACAAAAGGAAATTGAGAATCTGAGGAGTCGGGAAAAAGGGAAAATGCCACTTGTCTTTAATGAGAATGTTGCATCAAAGTCATCTGCAGACTGCAAATATACTGTGACTGTTAAATACATTCCTCCTCATCTTAGAAATAACGAACTTGTGTTTCATAACTATTTCGCTCACCTTAAGGATAGTCTAGAATGTCTCCGTGAGATTGTAGAAGAGGATTTCATAAATAAGCCACTTGATAGAGAGATTAGGTTTGCTTGCATTCAGGCCAAACGATCTCAAGAGCTGCTAGAATATTTAAGAGCAACATGTCCTAAATCCTTAGGTGCAAAAGATAAAGCTGTGATGCCTTGTTCTATGCCTAGTGCCAATTATGCAACCCATTATATGCATAGTATTAAGAAAGTGAACTCTAAAGTGCCTGCAAGTAGTTCTGATCCATGCACGTCTAGTTCAGGAATGCAAAAAGTAGCCCAACCAACTAATGTTCCCATAATTCCCTCTACAGGAGTAATCAGTGACATAAAAGCAAGCGGGTCAAAGCTTCCAGGCAATACAAAGCTAGATAGGACCTCGCAAGCTAAGAATGTGCATTGGCAGAGAGTAGAAGACCACCCTAGGAACACTAAGTTTGAGTTGAATAAAACGAATCGTGTTGATTCTAGTATTAGCTATAAGCGTACTGTAATTAATTCGAATTCTGCTACTATCTGCAAACCATGTAATGATGACTGTTTGATCTCTGTTACTGATCATGAATGTGGTGTGAATGTTTTGCTTAATGTTGTTAAATGCCCAGTTAAAGTTGTTAATGTCAAAAATCAAGCTAAGAAGGCTAAAAGGCAAAGGCGAAAGAAAGTTAGAAAACATTGGAAACCCACAGGAAGAAAATTTAGTAATATTGGTTATCAATGGATACCTACTGGCCGTAAGTTTAATCTTAATGAGTTTTGCCCTAAATTTGCTAAGTCAATGCCCATTAGAAAATGGATGCCTACTGGTAGAACTATTCCTTTAAGAAGTGAACATACTTTGAATAGGTCAAATACGGACACTAGCACTGCATCTATTCCTGATGATTCCATTGTTTATACTTCTGATGTGGGTGTTCCAATCACTGTTACTAACCAAATGGAACCCATTCTTGCATGGGGATCCTAATTATCCAGTTATTCATTCTTGTCTGTGTTCAACTGCAGATCGTTCAAATCATTTTGTGGTACCTGGACTCCGGCTGTTCCAAGCATATGACTGGAGATCGCTCGCGGCTCATGAACTTCGTGAGTAAATTCATCGGGACTGTTAGATTCGGGAATGACCATTTCGGTGCAATTATGGGTTATGGAGACTATGTTGTTGGTGAAAGTGTAATCTCCAGGGTATATTATGTTGAAGGTCTTGGTCATAACTTGTTCTCTGTTGGTCAATTATGTGATTCCGATCTAGAAGTGGCTTTTAGAAAACATACTTGTTTTGTTAGAGAACTTGATGGTGTGGAACTGTTAAGAGGAACTCGTGGTTCAAATCTTTACACCATCTCTATTGAAGACATGATGAAGTCTTCTCCAATCTGCTTATTGTCAAAGGCATCAAAAACAAAATCATGGTTATGGCATCGTCGTCTCAATCACTTGAACTTCGGAACCATTAATAATCTTTCCAGAAAGGATATTGTAAGAGGCTTACCCAGATTAAAGTATGAAAAAGATCATCTTTGTTCAGCATGCCAATTGGGAAAAAGCAAGAAATATGCCCACAAACTCAATAATGGAAGTTCCTCATACCCTTCATATGGATTTGTGCGGACCAATGAGAGTGCAAACGATAAATGGGAAGAAATATATTTTAGTCGTTGTGGATGACTACTCTCGATTTAATTGGGTAAAGTTTTTGAGGACAAAGGATGAAACTTCAAATGTCATCATCAAACTTATCAAGCAGCTTCAAGTTCGACTCAACAATACTGTTAGAATTGTTCGAACAGACAATGGCACAGAGTTTGTTAACAAAGACTTAAGTCAATTTTATGAAAGTGTTGGAATCAGTCATCAAAGAAGTGTTCCTCGAACTCCTCAACAGAACGGTGTAGTTGAAAGACGAAATCGAACTCTTGTGGAAGCCGCAAGAACAATGCTAATTTATTCAAATGTTCCAATGTTTCTTTAGGCTGAAGCCATTGCCACTGCTTGCTACACCCAAAATCGTTCCCTTATACACACCTCTCATGAAAAAACTCCATACGAACTTGTCCATAAACGAAAACCTGATCTCTCCTACCTTCGTGTGTTCGGTGCTTTGTGCTATCCAACGAATGACGGTCAAGATTTAGGTAAATTAAGAGCTAAGGCGGACATTGGAGTTTTTGTAGGTTATGCATCAAACAAGAAGGGTTACCGAATCTACAACAAAAGAACTCGAGATATCATGGAAACTATTCATGTCACGTTCGATGAGCTGTCCGGGCAAATGGCTCCAAGACAATCAAGTTCTGGACCCGCATCACAACCTTCATTAAGTAGTCCTATTGGTTCGTCTCTTGTACAAAATCTCTCACCAGCAACTCCTTATGTACCTCCTTCAGAAGATGATTTGAAGAAATTGTTTGATCCAATGTTTGATTAACACCATGAGCCAATTGCTAATGATCTGTCAATTCCATCAACAGAGGCTGCTCCTATCCCTGTCAATGAAGTCAACCCTTCAGTTTCTATGTCATTAAGTCAAGAAGCGCCTGCTGCTGATCACTCTGTCTCGTCAACAAATCATCAATCATCGAGTGTACATCATGGAATTGTGTCTGGCACCTATGATGGAGATAATCCCTTTGCTACTCCTGAAGATGCCCCCTTTGAGAACATATTTGCTCCTGAACCATCATCAGATCAATCTTCATCAGGAGAAAACAACTCTGCTACTTCAGTTCCTCAACTACAACCACATGAACACCTTAGAAAATGGACACATGATCATCCATTGGACAACATCATTGGAAACCTTTCTCGTCCAGTATCCACTCGTAAACAACTTGCAACTGATACCTTATGGTGCTTCTTTAATTCCGTACTATCTAAGGTCGAACCAAAAGACGTTAAAACTGCCATGAATGAAGACAGCTGGTTCAATGCCATGCAAGAAGAAATTCATGAGTTCGATCGACTAGATGTATGGGAATCAGTACCTGCTCCTGACTGTGCTATGATCATTGCTCTAAAGTGGATCTTCAAAGTAAAACTTGATGAGCATGGTGATGTGTTAAAGAACAAGGCTCGATTAGTTGCAAAAGGATATCGTCAAGAGGAGGGTATTGACTTTGAAGAATCATTTTCTCCAGTTGCACGTATCGAGGCAATCAGAATCTTCCTGGCTAATGCTGCAAGTAAGAACATGGTTGTCTATCAGATGGATGTAAATACGGCTTTTCTTAATGGAGATCTTAAAGAAGTCGTATACATCTGTCAACCGGAAGGTTTTGTGAATCCATAGCATCCTACTCATGTCTATCGCTTGAAAAAGGCCCTTTACGGTTGGAAGCAAGCTCCAAGGGCATGGTATGATACGCTTTCAAAGTTTCTTCTATCTACCAGATTCAGCAAAGGAGCAGTTGATCCAACATTGTTCACCAGAATGTCAGGCAAACATTTAATTCACGTTCAAATTTATGTTGATGATATTATTTTTTCCTCGACTGACCCCAATGAATGTGACCGTTTTTCTAATGAGATGGGTTCCAAATTTCAAATGTCTATGATGGGACAAATGTCATTTTTCTTAGGATTACAAACTTCACAAAGTCCCGGAGGCATTTTTATAAATCAATCTAAATATGCAAATGAGATTTTAAAGAAATTTGGATTTGATTCTTGTGACCTTGTTGACACTCCCATGATAGAGCGTACTAAACTGGATGAGGACCACTCAGGGATCATGGTAGACCAAACGAAATATCGTAGTATGATTGGATCCTTGATGTACCTCACAGCCAGTAGACCAGATATTTTGTTCGCTGTATGCATGTGTGCTAGATATCAGGCTAAGCCTACCAAAAATCACCTTGAAGCGGTTAAACGGGTCTTTCGGTATCTCCAAGGAACCATCAATATGGGACTTTGGTACCCGAAGGACACCGGTATGTCACTAACAGCCTATGCAGATGCTGATCATGCAGGATGTCAAGATACACGTCGAAGCATGTCAGGAGGTGCTCAGTTTTTGGGTGATAAGCTTGTGAGCTGGTCTTCTAAGAAACAAATGAGTACTTCTATATCCTCTACAGAGGCTGAATACATAGCCATGTCATCTTGTTGTGCTCAAATCCTATGCATGAGATCCCAATTATCTGACTATGGCTTTGACTTCAACAAAATCCCTCTGTATTGTGATAACAAAAGTGCCATTGCTCTCTCATGCAACAACGTACAACACTCAAGAGCAAAGCACATCAACATTCGACATCATTTCATCAGGGAGCAAGTGGAAAACAGTGTGGTGGAACTTTATTTTGTGAGAACTGAATACCAGTTAGCAGACATCTTCACCAAAGCTCTTCCTAGAGAACGTTTTGAGTTTATCCTCCCACGACTTGGTCTAAAGAGTCTACAACCAGAAACACTTAAACGTTTTCAAGAGGAGGAAGAGGAGTAAAAGGTTTTTCTGCATCCATCTCTTGTAAATAGTTATTCAAAAAGCAAAATACAAAATTACAAAACCAATAAAAAGCAAATAGAAAAATATAAAATTTTCAAAATCCTTAAAAACAAATTAGAAAATCTTGAAAAATACCAAAAATACTGTTATTTTGTCATGTTTTCCTTATTCGATATCATCTATGGACTTTGTGTTGACATTCAAAGAATGTCACGGGCTTTTAGATGTTCTTCGAATGTACATAATTTGTTTTTAAAAAAAATAATAATAAAATTGAGAGAATGTGAAACAAAGGCTTATAGTCATTTCAGTCTATAACCCGTTTTTAAAGAAAGAACAGAGCCACGCTTTATCTTTTCAAATCTCATGCTCTGATTATAAAAACAAATATTTGTTATCTTTTTGAAAACTAATAAAAATAACTCGGTCTTAATTTTTGAATATCATCTGGACTTGACATTTGTCAAAATCTCTATCTCTCAATCAACAACTTATGTCATTGATTGAGGGGGAGAATGATTTCATTTAAATCAAAAGGATATTTGTCATACAATTGGTTCAGACCAAGGTTTATGTCACATTTTCAAAAAGATATTTAAGCATGTTTAATCTTTGGAGTGTAAAGTCTCAGATTTGATCCTTATCGGTTAGATGTTTTCATAAGCAAGTCACAATTCTCCTCAAAAAGCTTTCAAAATCAATTTAAATCTACAGAGATCACAAATCTCAAATGATTTGAAAATTGTGATCGGGGGAGAATGTGTGATTTAAATTGGATTTAAAATGATAATTCGATAAATGGTTTTATAGTGATCTACAAGCTCTGCTCCCCACATGTGCCAAACGATTTCAAATTTTCCATGCACATGTTGAGGGGGAGCATCTATTTCAAACCAAAAAGGATTGAAGCGTGATTGATTTGTTTCAATGTGCAGGTTTTCCCTAATATGTGCAAAACACTTTCAAATTTCTATGCACATATTGAGGGGGAGCAACTTTTTGAAAACCACATCCTTCCCAAAAATTATCCTTAACAAAGTATGAAAAATACTAATTTTGATCAGGAAAGTGATGTTGATATCTTTTAGAAAATGGTAATCAAAGAAGTGAATCCTTCCTCTTGCCTCCGTGTGCCAAAACGATTTCAAATACATGATGCACATGTTGAGGGGGAGCTCTTTTTCTAAAAATATCAAAAACTATTCAGGTACAAAATGCTTTGATAATATATCACAAGTATCTGGATTGATTTTTAAATGGTTTTTAATTGGTTCCAATGGCAGATGAACAATACCAAATAGACCGATCAAATTTACTTTATGTATGGTGATATAAGGATGGTTAGGTTAGGTATTCGTTCCCACGATCCCGCCAGAGCCGGAGGGATCTACCCAGGGACAATCCACTAGATAGTGTAGACTCCTTAGGTATGATGAAAAAAGGAGAAAAGTGAGATATGGGAAGAGTGCGGACTGAGATAGAGCTAGAACTGGAATAAACCCAACAAGGTTCCAGTTATGAAATCTCGGTAAGCACTGAAGGGGTTGAAGAATGAAAAAGAATTGAATGAGAAAAGGGTGAAAATAAATAGCCCTCCAATTATTCAACCTAAGGGCAGAAACCGGGTTTAATTCATATGCTACTGGTGGTTACTAAGGTAACACTGGTATTGAAGACAAGACATCATGGACCCAGTGATGCATTGCACTACAACTACCCAAGCCACTCAAGTTCCTCATGAAAGGACTTGTTTCATTCTCACGGGGAACCAACATAATCTATCGACTTTCTCTTAGAGATTGTTGATCTGTGCTAAAACCGTCAAGTTATCTCACGCAAGCTAGCCACTTGTGAATGACCAACCGTAAGAAACTCAAAACAGTTCACACACCAAATACAATGAAGATCAGAGAATACAATGAATTCCCGGGTCGTTAAGTCCCACGGAGACTCAATGGTGTGTAAACACTTGATCAGACGATAGAATGATCACTAAGGATAGTGATCAGAAAGGTTTTGGATTGGATAATTACACTACTGAAAAAGTTTATAAATTAAGGCGACTTAAATACAAATTAAGAAAATTAAAAAGCTAAAATATATCGAATAAACGCTATCACTATTTTTACAATGATGTTTTTGTGATTAATAAAATAAAATGACTTAAATAAACTATTTTAACTAAAACGTAAACTCAAATTATCTAAAAACGTTACTTAAAATGGAAACGTATGTTATTTATAAAAATTACGCTGGAGCGCAAGACAAAACGTAAAATTTATGAAATAAACGTCCTACGAATGTAAAAACAATTTTCTTACGTACTATATGATAAAAGAAAATTTTAGAAAAAAGATTTATATTTTTTTGACTTTTATATTTTTTATTATGAATTAATTAAGATTTTACACTAATTAAATGTTTAAAAATACTAAAACTAATGAGAAAAATCTGAAACTTTTTTATAAAATACTTATCACTAATACAGATTTAAGAAAAATAGAAAAGTTGAAAAAGCTACTTTAAATAAGCTTGAAATAAGCTAAATAAGTCGTATAAGCTTAAATTGGCAAAACGTATATAAGAGATTGATTGTGTAAAGAAACAACAGAAAAAGTCCCAAGGCCAACTGGTTTACAGGTACTCTTCTATCACTCTCCTAAGGCTGGAGGTCTCAGGTTCGAGCCTGCCTCCACCCTTTTTGCAATTTATTTTATTTTTGGAATTTTACTTTACAAACTAATCAAACACACTGAGATAAGCATTTTTTACAACTATGACTTTTTACAAAAACCACTGATAAGCACTTAATAAGCCAAAGATTTTGTAACAGTGAGCTTTTAAGAATAAGCACAAGGATGAGCTAAAATGGTTAAAATGCTAGAAAATAAGTACAAGGAAACTGGAAATAAGCAGAAGAATTTGTAATAAGCTATTATGACAACTGAGAAAGCAATTCAACTAAGAAAATAGCTCTGAATAAGCCAAAATAAGCATAAGCTTATCTGAATGAACAGGGTACTGTTTAGGATTCTAGGTAATTTTAAGCTACTTTTTAAGCACTTTAATAAGCTATAAAATGAAATAGAACACTAAGACTATCTAGTTAACCAACTAAGCTTCCTAAAAAGCTAAAGTACTGATAACGCTACACGCGTCGTTCGGGGTCAAGGAAACTTCCTTTTCTTCGAGCAAGTTTTATAACACCCTAGGCAGTGAACCTAATCGTTGTAGTGTAGTAATTAGGGTAAGCCACGGGTATTGATATCGTTCTCTAGGGGAATAGTGTCGTTAGGCTGAATTGTATGTCGATTTAAGTATAAAGGTGAGGGATGATTATTTTTGTATTTTTATATTTTATGGAATGGAAAGGTACGAATCTCGGGGTTTGGAGGGGAGGGTGGAATTAGTTGCTAGTCAACTATTCCAAAAGATACTAACTAACTAAGGGATCTACCAGTAACGTGAAGCGTATCTACTTATGATGTATTACTCCTTGCTAGCTATCCAATTCTACCTACTGAATTGTCACGTCCTATTGATGGTTGAATTGTCACGTCCTTATTCCTAGTTGCGTTGTGTGTCTAAGGTTGTAGGGTATGCGTTTCTCCCTAACTCTTTGAATTCACCTTTAAGTGTAGTAAACAAAATCCACTTAATCATTCATAAACTAACTTTAAGGTTATCTTTGATTTAGTAAACGAAATCCACCAATTCATTCATAAACTATCAAAGATTTATCAAGTGTTAAACACAATGATAGCCTAGTCGCACTTCCTAAGCCAATTACAATTAAGATAAGAGACAACCAATCAAACAAGAGACAGTAGGATGCAAGAATTATAAACTAAACCAATTAGACTCATTGAAATTGTCACACCCTAATGATGAAGATAGACACAAGCATCACTAAGAAATCAATAAGATCTAATTAATTACATACAAGTTTCATACAATCATAAGCAAACACAAGGTGAATTAGCCAAGCATAATTAATGAAGAGCAAGCAACAATTAAGATAATTGAAGACATACCATAGGATTGGATTAACAAACAAACCATTACAAGATGTTTATGGAGTGGTTGAAACCCTTTAAGTTGCTGGAAAAACACCCACCTAAACCCTGGAATCGGACTTAGGGTTTAGGGCTTACAAAAAGTGAAGTTATAATGTTGTATTTATAGGCAGATTTTCTGTCGGCAAAGAGTGACGGCGTCACACTTATAGAGTGACGGCGTCACAACCATTTTTTCAGCAAATTGTAGATTTTCTCGTTCCGATCGCGTGGGCTTTTGAACCACCTAAATCCAAGTTCGTATGCCAAAGTTATGGCCAAAACAATATCAACTACTTCGTGCACATGCTGAGATAGTCTTGATCAGCTTGTGACATCATTAGGGTTTCGTCTTGGCCAAGTTAATCATGCGACGGCGTCACCTTATGACTGTGACGCCGTCCCCTTCAGCTCTGACGCCGTCTTGGCTGCATCTAGGCCGTCTGAGTAACGACGGCCTACTCCTTTAGAACCTGACGTCGTCCCTTGAAAACATGCAATTTCGCTTCTGAGCCGTCGCAAAATTCCTTCCCGACGGCGTCGCAGATATGCAGTGACGCCGTCGCCTTATGTTTCAGCAGCTTTGAGTGTCTCGATTCTGACTTTGGCCATTTTCTTCGTATATTCGCGCCTTTTCGTCCAAATTAGCACCATTCCAGCATTTTGCCTTCAAGAGACCTAAAAAGTGAAAAGGAACGATATTAAGCAATAACGGATACAAAAGTGATCGAATAAGGGCTTAAATGACCCCTCAAAAAGGTACCTTTTAAAACCTTATCAAATATCCCTACACTTGGTATTTGCTTGTCCTCAAGCAAATGTGCTTTTTAGCCAATTAATTTATAAGTTAGGGGTCATGAAGCATCCATTCAAAACGGTCCACAACACATATAAGCACCGCAAAAGTCATAACAAGCACGGAAATTACATACTAGCACCTCACATGGGGTGTTTGGATACTCACATCTCTCTCGGGTGTATATATGAAATATAACAAATCGGAAATGGAAGATAAACACTCATTAACCGGTCCTAGTACATAGATTACCATAGGCTTGAGAATAGATCAAACCTCCGTCGCTTTGGCGTAAGCACCTAGGAAAGACTATCAAAGAGGTCTTTTAAAGGGTTGTAATGTTAGGCTTACGGTAGGGAAATGAAGGTTTGGTGGGATAGGCTATATAGTGGTGGATAGTCAAAAATCTCTATGTTGCAAGTATACGAAGAATGGCGTTGCTAAGCTAAGACTCGACACTCTAAAACTCTAGGCAACGAAAATAAACAAACATAATTTAAAAGATAGATGTAGGATGGTAGCCCGTATGTTTTTTTTTTTTTTTTTTTTTTTTTTACACTCTTTTTTTTTTTTCTTTTTTTTTTCTTTTTCTATTTTTTTTTCGATTTTTTTTTTTTTTTTTTTTTTTTTTTTTTTTTTTGCATACACTTTTACTCTACCATCCTCTACGGTACATCAAAATGATAGGGATTTATAGACACATCCCTACACTTGAGTTTTTATTACTCTAACACTAATTTGACCCGAATTGAAAAGATCAAAACACTTGGAGTACATTATTATGCAAACAAAGGAAATTTGAGTTTAACGTTCTCTTCCCTATATTTCATAAACTTTAACTTTTCCCATGAATCCCAATCATCCCAAAACTGTATACAAAGGATATGACTCGACTTAGCAACTTATGCAAGCAACTAGATAATTGAACTAAGGGTTTAGGTGATAACAAACAATTGCACTAAAAGTAAGTGCATAAGGGGTAGGCTAAGGCGATTTGGGTGTATATTTGGGGGTGGGGTGTAAACAATGCTCTTCATTGATATTCCGGAAAAACCGAAACATCACGAGAACCGCGAAAAGGATAGGCTCTGAGGGGTTAACTAGGGGTATCGTGTACTAAAGATGAGTACAACGCAAAGGGTGTGGGGGAATTACTCAACCGATGTGGAAGAAGTAATTATATTACAGGTATCAAACAAGGGTTATCCTAATGCCTCTTATCATTTAGTTATTCCTAACTACACAAGTGTAGCCTCACTTGCGATCTCGGAATGCATCACAAAACAAGTTCTAGAATCTAATATACTACCGGTTCACACTCTAAGCATTAAAGATGAATGCTTTTAATTCCTACTAATCTAAGGGCGATCCTCACATTTTGGGTGGAATTTGGGTGGTAAAGGGTTTTGTGCTAGTCATATAACTTCCTATCCATGAGACGCTTTTGTTAAGACTAATGGCCCACTCCTATATGTCATAGAAAATTTTAAATTTGGTGCCAAAATTACCCTAACCGACATTTTCTCATGGTTTATTACACAAATACAATTGGACAAAGCAAATAATCAAGGATAAGCATAGTTTCAAAGTTCCCGTTTTATTTTCCCTCCCTACACTTAAACTGAACATTGTCCCCAATGTTCCCCGAAAGTATCAAAGTTATGATAATTGGAAGGTAATTAAAAACGAAAGAAACTAATACTCCCCTGATCAGCTCGGTAGGATCCGTGTGTGAAGTATTGGTTAAATCCTTTCCAAGAAGAATGTATGCGTGAAAAGCTCCTCAATCTTATGTAACTTCTTCTTGATAAATTAAACCTGCACACTTGAAGAAAACAAACAACCCAACGCATCAAACCGAACAAAGAAAAATCACAACAAGATGTAATTCCAGACTTAAATAAGATATAATGCTTGTGGAATGGATGTTTGCAGATTTTCTAGAAAATTAAGACCTGGAAAATCCCAAAAAATTTATAAGTAGCACAGAAAACGAGAAAAAGTAATCAGTTGTTTCTGCTCCTTCCTGACGCCGTCAGGTTGCAATCCTGACGCCGTCAGGTTATCCTGACAAAAATTGTTCTGCGATTTTCTGAAAAAAAATTCTGGAAAATTTACATCTTTAGAATCTGGAAAAATTTCTGCAAAAATATCCATTATGACTCGATACAAGCATTTGACTCGAACAAACAAACATATATATCTTTTATTTAATTGTTATTCTCATGTTTACGTTTCTTTTGAAAACGTGTGTAATCCTCCCTACACTTATCCCTTATGTAAAATACCTTTATATGCAATTAAGACGAGGTTAAAAACAAAATAAAGCATTTTTACAAATTCAAACATGAGAATAAACAATCAATAAAAGATATACAACACACAAATAAAAATAAAAACAAATACACATGGGTTGCCTCCCAAGAAGCGCTTGTTTTTGTTCGAGTCACGAGCCTGACTCTACCCTTATTTAACAGATAAAGGGGAAGTTTTCCCTACACTTAAGTTTAAGTGCGGGTGATAGTAGCGATACATACCCTTAGGGTGGAAATATGCCACGTGAGGTGAAGGGGGTGTGTGAATGGCTTCCTTCATCCTAAAACTACCCGGACTAAATTGGTTGATGGGTGGGTCGGTTCCTCGTTTATTTAAGGATGGAAGTAAAGATTGAGGTTCCGGTTCATCAACACTATTAAATTCCCTAGAACTAAGAGTAAGACTGAGACTACAAGTATTCAAACCTATATTCTCCAGTTGCGTTCGGTTCAAATGTTCTACCTCCATTGGGATTCCTAAAGTCTCTTCTACTACTTCCGGGTAAGTCACGTGCGGTGTATATGCCTTAAATGATGGTGGGGCTTGTGGGGTACCTTGTGGGTCTAGACTTTTCACTTCATCCTCAATCACATCTACATCATCTATTTGCTCGCCACGTAATATTTCCTTAGGTCGTGATGAAACCAATTCTAGTAATTGATCCAACTTATGGTTTAATGTTTGGTTGTTTACCATAATGTTTTCACAAATTTGGTCAGTTCTCCTAAGGGCCTCACTAAAAATAGTTTCTAAACACGGAGGTTGTTCACGAAAGTCTATCCTAGGTGAAGGCTCAAACGAAGCATAGGTTTCACTAGATGAGGTATTTTGTGGGCTTGATGGAATGGTGAAATCCTCAAAAGGTTTATGGACTTGGTTACTTTCTTCCCACCATTTTGAATAATCCGCTTTAGTAATATCATAATTTCTTATGAAAAAACCTAATCGCGGATATAGTGGATTCGCGTTCTCCATAATGGTGAACGGAAGAGTCAATGGACAAGTTTTACGAACAAAGGCACAAAGAAGGGAGATAGACTACAAGGAAGCTAATAAAAAGAAAAAAAAAAATCTCACTTGATAGGAATCTTGTGAGTAGACCTAAACGAGATAGAAATCAAGCCTAAACAATAACTATTCCCCGGCAGCGGCGCCAAAAACTTGATAACGCTACACGCGTCGTTCGGGGTCAAGGAAACTTCCTTTTCTTCGAGCAAGTTTTATAACACCCTAGGCAGTGAACCTAATCGTTGTAGTGTAGTAATTAGGGTAAGCCACGGGTATTGATATCGTTCTCTAGGGGAATAGTGTCGTTAGGCTGAATTGTATGTCGATTTAAGTCTAAAGGTGAGGGATGATTATTTTTGTATTTTTATATTTTATGGAATGGAAAGGTACGAATCTCGGGGTTTGGAGGGGAGGGTGGAATTAGTTGCTAGTCAACTATTCCAAAAGATACTAACTAACTAAGGGATCTACCAGTAACGTGAAGCGTATCTACTTATGATGTATTACTCCTTGCTAGCTATCCAATTCTACCTACTGAATTGTCACGTCCTATTGATGGTTGAATTGTCACGTCCTTATTCCTAGTTGCGTTGTGTGTCTAAGGCTGTAGGGTATGCGTTTCTCCCTAACTCTTTGAATTCACCTTTAAGTGTAGTAAACAAAATCCACTTAATCATTCATAAACTAACTTTAAGGTTATCTTTGATTTAGTAAACGAAATCCACCAATTCATTCATAAACTATCAAAGATTTATCAAGTGTTAAACACAACGATAGCCTAGTCGCACTTCCTAAGCCAATTACAATTAAGATAAGAGACAACCAATCAAACAAGAGACAGTAGGATGCAAGAATTATAAACTAAACCAATTAGACTCATTGAAATTGTCACACCCTAATGATGAAGATAGACACAAGCATCACTAAGAAATCAATAAGATCTAATTAATTACATACAAGTTTCATACAATCATAAGCAAACACAAGGTGAATTAGCCAAGCATAATTAATGAAGAGCAAGCAACAATTAAGATAATTGAAGACATACCATAGGATTGGATTAACAAACAAACCATTACAAGATGTTTATGGAGTGGTTGAAACCCTTTAAGTTGCTGGAAAAACACCCACCTAAACCCTGGAATCGGACTTAGGGTTTAGGGCTTACAAAAAGTGAAGTTATAATGTTGTATTTATAGGCAGATTTTCTGTCGGCAAAGAGTGACGGCGTCACACTTATAGAGTGACGGCGTCACAACCATTTTTTCAGCAAATTGTAGATTTTCTCGTTCCGATCGCGTGGGCTTTTGAACCACCTAAATCCGAGTTCGTATGCCAAAGTTATGGCCAAAACAATATCAACTACTTCGTGCACATGCTGAGATAGTCTTGATCAGCTTGTGACATCATTAGGGTTTCGTCTTGGCCAAGTTAATCATGCGACGGCGTCACCTTATGACTGTGACGCCGTCCCCTTCAGCTCTGACGCCGTCTTGGCTGCATCTAGGCCGTCTGAGTAACGACGGCCTACTCCTTTAGAACCTGACGTCGTCCCTTGAAAACATGCAATTTCGCTTCTGAGCCGTCGCAAAATTCCTTCCCGACGGCGTCGCAGATATGCAGTGACGCCGTCGCCTTATGTTTCAGCAGCTTTGAGTGTCTCGATTCTGACTTTGGCCATTTTCTTCGTATATTCGCGCCTTTTCGTCCAAATAAGCATCATTCCAGCATTTTGCCTTCAAGAGACCTAAAAAGTGAAAAGGAACGATATTAAGCAATAACGGATACAAAAGTGATCGAATAAGGGCTTAAATGACCCCTCAAAAAGGTACCTTTTAAAACCTTATCAAGTACTCACTGTGGTGATCACAAGAGAGCTTTTAACTAGCTTATGAAATAGTTTATAAACACTGGATGAACTTTGTACTAGTTAAAATGGACAAAATAAAAAGCTAATGGTAGGCTTATTAGATAAGCTGCAAATTGAAAAACAAGCCTTGGAACCTTGAGACAGCTAGGTGAGCTTCTCAAAGAGCTAAAACACACAGGCTTAAACTAACTGAATAAGCTCTTGATGAGCTTATGAAACTGTATGTCTTAACTGTGCACAGGACAGTTTTTGAAAAAGGGTCTCAAAATAAGCTAAGTAAAAAGCACTTTATAAGCTAAGTGGGTAAAAGCTAGTATTTTTCTAATTTTGTTTAGCAGCTAAATATTACTATCCCAAAAGGAATTAAGCTAAATCTCATTATTAAATACACAATAAAATTCTAAGTTTTATTCAAAAACGGGTATTGAAAAATTTGACTTTTTAATTAAACTAAGTATTTGACTTTTATGAATTTGTAACTGATTCTATGGACTTAATATGTTATAATAAGCTACAATGAGATTGATTTAAGCTAGTGTACTAAATTATAAGCAACTTTGATGCAATATGTATTCCTAAGTCTTAACAGTTAACAACTGAGGGAATTTTAAAGCTTATTTTGACTTTTTTACTAACTAGGACTAGTTTTTATGACTTGATTGAGCTATTAGGTACTAAAGAGACATGAAACAATAACAAACAATAACACAGATATCTTATAACACATAAAACTAAGTTGAAACAAACACCTCTATATAACACTGTTTTGAAGCTTTAAGCAATGAAACAGCTTTTTAAACCAAGGGACCTAGTAATTAGCTTATATTAACTGTAATGAGACAATATTAAGACAAAGTTAACAAGTTTTAACTACTAATAATAAAAAATGCAAATTTCAAAGAAAAAGCTTACAGAGATTAGACACAAAACAGAAAACCAAGGTCTCAAATCACACCCTATGGCTTCCCAAGAAGCTCTAAACCAAAATACAATCCAAAATCAGCTCTGCATCATCAGATATCCTGACCAAATCCATTTTGAGCTCTTTAGTTGACTTTTGTTGACTTTTCTTTGTTTTTGAAATTTAAACTAGTAGAATCTGAAAGAGGCTCATGAAAAGCTATAGCAAGCTTATCTGAGCTTGTTGGACAGGTAAAAGAGCTTTTGTAACTTAGAATGAGTATAACTGACTTAATACGAATTATCAAGACACATAAAAACTTGAAATCTTATTTAACTTGAATAATTACAATACAAAAGTGACTTATAACTTGAAACAAGCTTGATATTACATTAAGAACTGAAATTTAAGTTAAAACAGATATTAAAAAGGTTTTACACTACAAACTTGGTCTAAAACATGCGACCCTTTATCTCTCAGTCTTCTTTCTTCTTTATAGATGACTTCTAGAACTCTGTGGGTCCCACTTGGTCTTTCCCATCAATAATCTCAGCCTTTGGATGGGTCAAATTCATCTTGGCCTTTGATTTTGCTTTTGGCGCCAAAAGTCCTAAAGTTAACGTGAGGCAGTTTTGAGCAATTAAAGAACTTTGGAGGGATGTGTTGGTGGAGGGGACAAGTAGGAGAGTAGGTGATGAGCTGGTGGTGAGGTGGTGAAACCACTGGTTTTGATTTGCAGGTGTGGGAGAAGAGAGAGCACAGTGAGGGCGGTATAATATTTAAACACTGGTTTGGGCTTTTGGACTTGGGCCTGGTTTAACTGGATTTGGATTGTGTTGGGTTAATAACAATACAAGGGTCCGTTTGGTTATGTTAATAACACAAGGACTAACTTTGCAATTCCTGAAAAGTAAGGGACTGATCATGTAAACTTTCCAAAGTTATCACAAGGGTTAAACCTGCAATTATTGGTTAGTACAAGGACAAATGTTACATAAAATTCCATTTTTATAAGTCCAAGGACTAAAACTGCCAATTTAGAAACTCTAGGGACGAAACTTGTAATTTTCCAAAAGTTTACCATAAGGACCAATTTTGTCATTTATTTATAGTACAAGGTTTATTCTTGATTATTTTCACTTTTTAAATTCACCAAGGACTATAATTGACATTTTTCAAAGTTAAGGGACCAAAGTTGTAAATTGTGATTTTTTAAACTTCAAAGGACAATTTCTTACAACTTATTAATCCCAAGGACCTTTAATGGTTTTTTATAAGTTTTGGAATGACCAGGGACTAGATTTGACAACTTTTAAAACTTGGGGGACTAAAACTGCCAATTATGCAAACTTAATACGTTTTTCATCTGATTTTGATATTTTTGTATTTAAAACACATAAAACACTGATTTGTGATATTTTTATCATTTTGATGCATTTCTAAGTGTTTTCAGATGTTTTTGCAGTCTAGATAGTACAAAAATGATGAGTATTTAGACACTCATCAATTGTTGATATTGAAGAAGGAGACCCTCTCCCTAGTCTCCGGCATAGGAACCAAATGTGCACAATTGAGTCTAGAGCCACGAGATCATCAAATAAATCTCTTTAGGACACTGTCAATGAAGACTCTCTGTTTCACACAATATGGAAAGAGATATTATATCTTATGAGTCCTACGCATTATCCTTGTGGTATTTCCAGAACATCTGAGTGATATGCAAACATATTCACAATGAATATGGAAAGCCTTCTAGAGCCAACATCAAAAAAGCTCTTGGTGGGTGGCATGTGAGATCTATCCAATAGATCAACCATGTGACAACTGAACAGAAACAATGGGGCGATTCAAAATTATGAATCAATCCTGGTTCAGGTTATGGATTGACGGATACCTTTGAAAAACCGGTCGTTGTGCTTAAAAAATCTTTTCTTTAGCACATCGACTGTGTATTAATATTTCAAATATAAAAGGTGTTTATGATTGATAATTGATTTTTCTCAAAAACCCTCGATGTATTGCAAAAACACTTTATTGAGCAGTACTCGATTGTTTCTCAAAACTCTTTTCATCAATCAGTGAATCTCAAATTCGCTGGTTCACTTACTCCGTGTTTTCTTCTTTGAGACTTTCCGGTTTGAGAACAGCTGGAACAACTGCGAAACCCTGTCAAGGAGATTCTTCGGAATCATACCTGATCACAGGCAATACTTGTACTGATCAACGGGGAACCGTGGGCCGTGTACCTCAATTCAATGAAAGTGATCAAAGACACTTTCGTGCGCTTTATTGCTAACTGTTGTATGCAAGTACACCCGACGTTTGCAGCTGATCAGAATGGAGAGGTTAATCCATAGCCGCATGCTCACTCATCACATTCATTTCTAAAGAAATCATGATAAGTGCATCAATGGCTCTGATATTTTCACTCCATGCTTCTGCTACGCTGCTGCAAATATCATGAATCAACTAAAGCTTCCGCTACTCTGATGAAAAGATTTCATGATCCAGAATGTGAGCATGTCGGTCCAAAAATCACAACTTCACATAATGTCAACACCGCAATGGAAGAATCAGAGATTTATGGTTGCTGATGATATCAAAGCTGGCTCAAAACTCATTATCGCGTGGATCAGTTAAAGACCTCCACTTGGATTAACCAAACATGCAATAATGAAGAATCAAAGACTACGGGCTACAGAGCAAAGAACATTAACAAGAATCCAAGAACAATCTTAATGTAATATCATTGTGTATTCAATGTAATTTGAGGTGACCTCCCTTAGGGGGAGATTGTTAGGATTTAGTAAATCCAGTTATTAAAGTGTCGGTCACCTCAAGTATATGTAATCGTTAGAAAGCTCGTAGTCGTAGTTATTTAATGTTAAGTAGTATTTAGTTAAGTAACACCGTGGAGGACGGCCGGGTCTTTACCCACTGTATGCCTGATCCACAGCCCGTAGGTGGCGTTTTATGTAAGACTATAAATACCCTCTACCTCCCAAGGTAGAGGGTTGAAGCTCATAATAATATTTTCACTTTCTCTCACTAAGTTCCCAAACCTCTAACTCTTTCTCTCTCTAAAACCTTATTGTATATGCCTCTTATTGATCATGTTTTGATGTGTTTGTGAAATCCAATATGTTACAACACAGGACAAATTGCACAAAAGGTATCATATTTTAGGTCAATATGAATTTTAAGTACTCAACTTTATTTTTCTACACATTATGAAATTAATTATTTTTCGTGCAATGTAATTTTTTTTTTACTTTACGAAAGATGTTCTCAGTCATTTTTTTAGCTGAAATAGTTAATTAAAATGATGTATCATTATACTTGAGTATTTATAAGTCATTTCAGCTAAAATTATAACCAATGATCGTTTTTGACAAATTGATAATAAATAACTTTGATACCTTAAAATGAGAAAAATAAAGTTGAGTACCTAAAGTTAAAAGTGACTTAAACTGTGATACATTAGAACGAAAAAGGTCCATCGGTTTATGGTATAATATGCTCCTTCTGCCTTAATTTATTAGTGCACTTTCAAATTATACGCAAATACTAATCAAATATTATTTATATCTACTAAAATCTTTTTTAATTGACAAAAAGGGGGTGATACTCACATCACATCTTTTGATGTATGCACCACAATTTGTGCATTACAATATTGTATAGTATAAACTGTAATGCACAAATTGTGATACATACATCAAAAGATGTGGTTTGACAACTCAAAATAAAAACCTAGACAAATAAATTGAGACGGATTAAGTAAATGAGTACAATACGTTTAACCTCAAATTGTGATAGAACGCACTATTTTTATTTATTTATTTATCTTAACTCGCTATGTTTATGTTATGCATAAAATAAAACAAACTTATCATTTGAAACGTACAAAATATATACGATATATCTAGTAACAAGAGACACTTTATTTTGCTTACTCATAAATTCATGCTTACCAAGGGACAAATCTCCACCATCCATCTAGTTTGATCTAATGGTGGGGATTAACCTAAGATTTAAAAGGCAAACTTAAGTCCATGTTTTTTTTTCTTGTCTTTTTGTCTTTCTTTTTTTCTTCACATATTTTTTTTGTTTTTTTTTAAATTAACGTTTTTTTTTATTGAATTCACTTTTTTTTTTTTATTTATTTATTTATTTTTTTTTAATTCTTTTTTTTTAAATTCGTTTTTTTTTATTAATTCACATTTTTTTTTCATTCGCGTTTTTTTCTTCGTTTTCGTTTATTTTCATACGTTTTCGTCCATTTTCATATGTTTTTGTCCGTTTTCATACATTTTCATATGTTTTCGTCCGTTTTCATACGCTTTCATCCGTTTTCATCAGTTTTCTTTCGTTTTCGTCAATTTTTCATACTCTTTCATCCATTTTCAAACTTGTTTTTACGCTTTCATACGTTTTCGTCCGTTTTCATACGTATTCGTCCATTTTCTTACGTTTTCGTCCGTTTTCTTACGTTTCTGACTATCACAAGTGATTTTTAGAATATCAGTGATATTCAGAATATCTCTTTTTGATATTCAGAATATCACTTTGTGATTTTCTGAATATCACTTTGTGATATTCAGAATATCACTTTGTGATATTATGAATATCACTTATGATTTTCTGGATATGACTTTGTGGTATTCAGAAAATCACAGAATATCACTTGTTGATCATCTGGATATCACAGAATATCACTTGTGATATTCAGAATATTATTTGTGATACTCAGAATATCACTTGTGATATCACATAATGCCACTTGTGATATTCAGAGACATATGAAAACGGCCAAAAACATTTAAAAACCGACGAAAACGGACGAGTATGTATGAACTCTAAACCAAAATTTGACCATTTTATCTTTATACGTGGTAAATATAAACTTACATATTTTTATAAGTTTCAAAATAAGCAAATTAAGCTTGTGAAACATAAACCGAAATCACATAAGCTCATAAGCAAATAAAATAAGATTTAACAATTACCCCCAAACTAAGTAGTTGATATTCAAATTATATATTTGTGATATTCTGAATATCACTTGTGATTTTCTGGATACCACTTTGTGATATTCTGGATATCACTTTGTGATATTATGAATATCACTTGTGATTTTCTAGATATCACTTTGTGATATTCTGAATATCAATTGTGATTTTGATGTTACAAAACATTAGTTGAAAATCACTTGTGATATTTAGAATATCACAAGTTATATTCTGAATATCACAGAATATCACTTGTAATCATATGAATATCACATAATATCACATAATGTCACTTGTGATATTCATAAACGTATGAAAACGTCTGAAAACATTTAAAAATGGACGAAAACGAACGAAAGCGTAAGAAAATGGACGAATATGTATGAAAACAGATGAAAACGTATGAAAGGGTAAAAACGAGTATGAAAACGGACGAAAACGTATGAAAACGGACTAAAATGGATGAAAACGTATGAATAATGAACAAAAACGTAAGAAAACGGGCGAAAACGTAAGAAAAGGGATGAATATGTATGAAAATGGACGAAAACGTATGAAAGCGTAAAAACAAGTATGAAAACGGGCGAAAACGTATGAAAACGGACGAAAACGTATGAAAGCGAAAAAAACGCGAATTAAAAAAAACGTGAATTTAAAAAAAAAAAAAAAAAACTAAAAAAAAAAACGTGAATTTAAAAAAAAATGTAAATTAAAAAAAAAAAAAACGTGAATTAAAAGAAAAAGACAGAAAAATGAATAAAAAAGAAAGACAAAAAAACAAGAAAAAAAACATGGACTTAGGTTTATCTATTAAATCTTAGCTTAATCTCCACCATTAGATTATTCTAGATGGATGGTGAGAATTTGTCCCTTGATAAGCACCAAAATAAAGGTAAGCAAATGAAAATTCCTCCTAGTAACAAAGCTACAATATCTTAATAGAGTAAATACAACTGTAGTAAAGTTCCTAAAAATGGTACATGCTTGTGTCAAAATAACTTTAAACGTATGACATACATCAAATCTTATTTAAATCTCCGACATCGATTAATGCTAAAAAAAGGAACAAATAATGCAAATAAATGATTAACTAACCGGGACCATTAACAGCTTTTATAAAGCTAAAACCAGAAGACTTATGAAAGTGAGAGTATTGAAACCAACATAAAGGTATCATACCTTTCACACTTTGTTGGTTTTTGCCTCCAATAATCGTATAAATAATTAAATAAGTAATTTAGTTTCCTCTAATATTGCTAATATAACTTTTATATTTGTGTATGCTTGTGGGAATGAGGATTAAGGGGACACACACATATATATATATGATTATGTGCATTTTACATTTACATATGTATTTTGTTTTAAGAGATGCATCGTGTCAAATTTGTAAAAATTTCTTCTTATGAAAGACAATCATATAGCAACAACAACCATCAATACGCCATGAATTAACGAGCAAGATGCTTAAAAGGACAAAAAAAGTTAAAAAATAATAAAAAAATAAAAATAAAAAATAATAACCCTGCTTAAAATGACTACATTGACTATGTTTATAGTTAGGGTCAATTACACAGTTGGTCTTCAAATTCAGGACGGATTGGCGGATACAATCCTCAGATTTAGGTTACGCTCTCGTAGTCCTCAACGTCACGTTTTTCATTCCCTCACGGTTCCAAACCCTAACGCCTTGTTAACTGCAAATGCTTTTTTGTCTTTTCGTTATTTTATGTCCAAACATCTAACATTAAAAACACACACCAACTTTCACACATTAACCCAAACACACATTCTTTAACCTTTACACCACCGACGCCACCACCATCATGATCAACAAATTCACACGAGACAAAAAGTGTCTCCGAGTTTAAATTCACCTAAGAAGTCACTAAAGATATCCTTTCGAAAACTAAAAAAACTACTAGACCTTTTTAAAACCTTTTGCAGCATTTTTATATGTTTTTTTTCGTTTTTTATGGTGGAAGTTATGGTTGTTGGTTGAATTTTTTTCACTTATTTGTATGAATTCGCTATAACTAACATTTCAAACATCTTTCAGAAGAAAGTTCTCTCTTTTGATGCTTTTTTTTTTCATCGACTACAATATTAAGATTGAAAGAATGTTACATGTATTTTTGTTCAAGGCCCATATTCTAGGCCCAGACACTTTAGACAACATGTGCTCGCTTCTTAGTTACGACAGAATTACAGAAAGCAGCTTACATTCTACACCACAAACATATAGCACTCAATAATTGTTGTGTTTAAGATAATTATCTATACTACTAGATTTGAAACTTTTTATAAAAGAAAGTTTAAAATTTTAAGATAAAAAATATTATTATAAAATATTAGAAAATTAATGTAAATATGAAAATTTACGTCTCATTTAAACCATATAGTAATCCCTTCAATAATGATACAAAGTATATATCTTAATAAAATTATTTATAAAAAAAGCTGACTAAACTTTTAACAATCAATTTAATGCTAAAATTTGAAAAATAAAAATGCTAACTATTTACACTATTAATAATTTAGACACTACTTTTGAAAAACATATATCTATTACGTTATAAAGTATTTTTTTTTAACGACAACTTTATTAGAACCACTAGCAAGAAGCTAGACAATTACAAAGAAATCAAATACGGGTGTTGAAGCCAACTAACCCAATTCAAAGTTCTAAAACCTATGGCTAAACATCAGTTAAAAGAGCGTAAAACAATATCATCAAAATAGTGTCTTTTCGAGGTTTATTGACCGCAAAAAGAAGTTGATTCCTGTAGGTCCATAAGCTCCACCAAGAGACGTAAAAAATGCCTTCCAGCACTTCTTTAGACTTAGCACCAAGACGTATCGATTTGAACCAAACGAGCCACTCTGCATAAGAATTGAAAGAAAGCGTCCCCAAGTTCCACCAACGACAAACTAACCTCGTCACATCTGTCGCCATAATGCAACTGAAAAACAAATGAGACGTATCTTCAGGCGCAGCGTCACAAATCGGGCAAGATAAAGAATTAGTCACAACATTTCTTCTGGCTAAATTCGAGCGAGTTGGAAGGCGGTCAAGAAGGACCTTCCAAACAAAAATATTGACTTTAATCGGAATACATTTAATCCATCGCGTAGGCCTTTCAGCTTTAGGGAGGAACGTCTCGTCTAACAAATTCCGAACGTCTTTGACACGAAAAACGCCATCCCCATTCAAATCCCAAACCCATCTATCTCCTATATTAGATAACATAACCGATCCAAGCAAGCACGAGAGATGCTCGAGTTGTTGAGATTCAGCCCCCCCCCCCTCGAACAGAACGACGAAAAGAAGAGGTAACAGAAACTCGAAACTTATCAGCAACAGAAATATCTTTTTTTTAATATTAATCGACAGCCCTAAAGCAAAGAGAAGCAGCGAAGAATATTCATAATACCTTTTAAGTTATCATGAGACCACTCACCAATAAACACCGCGTCATCCGCATAGAATAAATGAGAAATTGTAAGAGAAGAACCGATCCCAATTCCTGTAAAAATTCCTGCTTCAACCGCACGAGAAAAAGACAGATGAAGAGACTCCATAATAAGAATAAGCAAAAAAGGAGCCAAAGGGTCCCCCTGCTTCAACCCTTGATGAAATTGAAACTCAGAAGTCGGACTTCCGTTGACTAATATAGATGCCTTTCCCGAACTTAAACTACCTCGAATCCATAAATGTCATTTAGGACCAAAACCAAATGCGTTGAGGACATCATCCAAATAATCCCACCTGATAGAATCATAGGCCTTGGCAAAATCAACCTTAAAGATCATCGCCTGTTGCTTATTAAGTTTGCACCGAGATAAAATCTCATTAATGATAAAAGGACCGTCAAGAATCTGCCGATTAGGAAGGAACGTTGTCTGAACATCCGAAATAAGATCAGAGATGACCATCGAAAGGCATGTTGCGAGGATCTTAGTGACAACTTTGTACATGCTCCCAATTAAGCTAATGGGACGATAATCACTAACAACTTTCGAATCTAAAATTTTCGGAATAAGGGCCACGAAAGAGGAATTACACTCTAAGGCAAACGACTCATGCTCAAAGAACCACTCGACAGCAATACAAAAATCAGACCCAACAACAGCCCAAAACTTGCGGAAAAACTCGAACGTAAAGCCATCAGGCCCAGGGGATTTGTCCTCGCCACATCCCCAAATAGCTGTGAGGATTTCTTCTCTCGAAATTGGAGATTCCAAATCAGAAACCTGGTCAAGATTAAGCCGATTAGGAAAGGTGAAATTAAGACTACCTCTACTATTACCTGGACCTTGAAATCTGGCAGCAAAGTGGTTGCGAAATTCGTCTTTAACTCAGATAGGATCATCCACCCACTCACCATCAACCATAACACCTTTGACAAAAAGATTGGTACGTTTTTTATTTATGATAGCATGAAATAATTTAGAATTCTCATCACCCTCGATAGCCCAACAAACTTTCGCCTTTTGCATAAAGTCACGATTATTCGAAGATTGGACATCGTGCAAGTGTTTCATAGCTTCCATACGCGATAAAAGAATATCTTCAGTAGCTCTACCTAGATCCAACAACTTGTCAATGTCACTCAACTTGGACTTAAGCTCATAAGTGCGACCCGCCTGTTGTCTTTTGTAATCCGTAACCCACATACGAATCTCCTTCTTTAACATTTGTAACTTCTTTTTGAACCGAATCATCCCATTGCTATCTTCGAGAACAATATAATTCCATGTATTTGTGACCATTTGTTCAAATCCTGGTAAGCCGAACCAAGAATGACAAAAACGAAATGGAATAGGTCCAAAATCAGATATAATTTCCCTAAGAAAGATGGGTCTATGATCCGAAAGATGTCTATAGAGACAAATTGCCGAAATATGAGGGAAAGAGGAGAGTAAACCGTCTGTCACCAAGAACCGGTCCAACTTGCTCATCTTAGCAGCCGAAGGATGAGCCCAAGTAAAGGAGTACCCTTCCAAATGAACATCAATTAATCTTGAACTCGAAATAAAATAATTGAACGCGTTAGCCCCTTGCGAATTGAAAGTAGATCCCCACCGTTCCTCCATACATCTGACTTCGTTAAAATATCCCATGACCAGACATTCACCATTCCAACGGGTAATAAGAGATGAAATATAGCTCCACAACAATCTCTTAGAAGAACAAGATTGAGGAGCATACACATAAATCAATAATAACTTCAACCTATTCGGAATCCACGTCCCATACAAGGCAACAAAATTATCGGAGATAATATGATGCTCTTTATGAAAAATATTAGTGTCCCAAGTACAAAGAACGCCGCCTAAATTACCAAGAGCCTCACTAAAAATATGATCAAAAATGTAATTACCCCATAAAAATTTAACATCCATAGCCGAAATAGACTCCATGTTAGTCTCTTGGAGAGTCAAGAAACTAATTTTATGTTTGGTGTTCAACTCCCTAATCCATTCTTTTTTAGCCTTGGATCCTAGGCCTTGAACATTTAAGGACAAACAATTCATCGGAAAACCTCATGCACTCCTTTTGATCCAATAATATTCTCCATGTCCTTTGTGCACCCTTCCATAGAAAAACCCATGGTTTGACCGACCTTAATATTCTCATCTAAAATTTCCAAAATAGACCCACTCTCCTTAAGCTTAACCCCATTACTCCGGCCTTCAGAAGAAAAGCAGACATCAAGTTTCTCCGCGTCCTCCAAAATTCGAGAATTACACCCTTTCGACCTACTATGAGACCGAACATCAACAGCATCAGGCACCACGTGCTCATTGTTAACATGAGTACCCTTATCTGGTGTGAACCCTGGGGGATACGGTATACTTGTATCCGTACCAGAATTACCAGCATCCTTATTGTGATTTTTGAGTAAATCATAGACGTTAAATGGATCGTTCGAAACCTCATGAGCATTAGATGGTTGACCTTTAACATTTTCATACCCATGTTCGTTAGTATTGTCACCAAAATAAGTATCAGAAACTACTTCACTATCACTCACAGCGTCACCATTATTCAAATTACTAGCCTCACCATTAATCTCGTCATCTCCCTTAATGGATTCATCGTCTGAGCAGTGCACCACCTCAGGAGTGTCATTAAACATCGGGGACCAAACAAACAACTCCTTTGCTCGAACACAAAAGACCTTCCCTTTCACAATAATCTTAAAGTTTTCAAGAATGTTCTCCTCCTGATTGGTCATAATACAAAGGCGTTTTCGTGCAAAAATATCATCGTAACCATCTTCTATTTCCATCACTTTGCCCCACTTAGAACCAATCTTGTAAAAGTAGAACGAGACCAAGCATGTAAAGGAACCCCCTCGATATCAACCCAAACAATATGTTCTTTAGCAACAAAATCCGACTGTGCATTACAAAGACTCTTAAACCATGATGCAACACCCACATGTTTCATAAGTTTGAATTTGGCCATGGATGACTCCAACTCAATCATAACCCACAACCCTCCTAAATAAACAATATGAGCATTATGAAACCCCTCATTATACAGAAGCACAGGTAAAATCTTTAAAGAAGAAAACTGGAGAACTTCACCCATAACAAAATTCTCAAGATCTCTAGTCACCAAACAAGAATCATCTATCACCAAAGCAGGCTTCGGAGGTAAAGGAGATACCGAAATACCTTTCACAGCCGAGACAAAAGAAGTAGCGACTGGTTTGGCATTATTAACCGGCTGAGATTAACGTGGCGCGTACATTGGTGAACGTTCAAAGCGAACAACATTGGCATGTAAGTGCATCCGACCGATCCAAAGAGTGCAAAGATTGCCAACCAGCTTGTCTATATTATCGATCTTAATAAATCGAACAAAAGCAAGACGATTCCCCGCTTTCGACTTACGATTAGGGATATAAACATCCACCATGGTCCCATATCCTTGGCACAGATTCCACAGGTCCTTAGCCGAAGTGCTATCAGGAAAATTTGTCACAAAAATAGATTTGGAAATAGACCGAGTATGATCCTCGTTACTACGAAATCTCGCAGCCATATAAATAAAAACAAACAAAAACAAAGAGATTTTGGATTGAAGGGAGATCTACCAATGAAGAATCAAAAACCACGTCGAATCGAATAAAGGGCAATTAGAGAAAGGAAACAATGAAAGTGACAGACCCCATGGGAAAACGGGAGAGAAGCACCAACATGAATCACTCATCAATAATCAACCGTTATTCAATGAATGGTGATTATCAGAAGGAATCAAACGAGGGGCAAATTAGAATCGGATCAGGCATGGCCATTGCGGCGGTTTTGATCTTGACGGAGGGGTTTGGGTTTTGATCTTGATGGAGATTTTGGGTCTTGATGGAGTGTGTTTGACTGTTTGTAACTGCGATGTCAAATTTGATACATGCTAAATAATGAAGATTTAAAATGAAAAACATTTGCTCGTCACAAAATAGTCACTGGATACCCGTCATCAACAACAATAACAAACTAGTTTATGTCAAAATTGTGATACGACAAATGTAAAATGTAAACGGTCATACTTATACACAATGATATACCAAAAAGTAAAAAACTTTTCTCGGAAAATCTCTCACAAATTCACAATATGCTTTGGAGCAAAACATAACAAAACACATAAGTTTTTGGGGATTGAGTCGTAGAATAGCAACGTACTTTTTCAAATGTCCCATTCTGGTACGTGTACTTTTTTTAAGATGTAAAATAGCAATGTACTTTCTATAAGTGTCCCGTTCTAGTACGTGTACTTTTTTTAAGTTGTAGAATAGCAATGTACTTTCCATAAGTGTTCCAATTTGGTACGTCCTACTTCCATAAGTGTTCCAAGTTGGTACGTCATCCCACGTACTAAATTAGAACACTTATGGAAAGTACATTGCCATTTTACAACTTAAAAAAGTACACGTACTAGAACGGGACACTTATGGAAAGTACATTGCTATTCTACAGCTTAAAAAAAGTACACGTACCAGAATGGGACACTTGAAAAAGTACGTTGCTATTCTATGACTCAATCCCTAAGTTTTTGTGGTTATTACATATGTTATTTTAATAAGAACCGTTCACATAATTTATGAAGTTAGTGTAGCACAAAAAAAAGTACATACGCTATATCTTTGGTAAATCCATCAATTAACAAGAAAATAATATCAACGGAAGAGATGTTGACACGATGCAACATGCATTATTGTAGAACACTCTTTAGAAATATGGTGTCGCGAAATAATTATAGCAAACGATATAATGATATGATATATACGTAATCTGTTAGTGAAAATACATGTTCTATATGTGTACATACATATAAGACACTAGTAGGGTACTCGCGTAATACGGCGACTGGTATCCTGTAATTATATTTTTCGGCAAGCAAATGTTATTGGGTTAAATATTTTTCTAACAAACATATAAAGAATCTCTGCGAAAAAAAAGTGTCTGTAAGAGTTGAGGAGTGAAGTGAGGGTATATTGAGAGACTTTGTGTGTGAGAGATAGAAAATGGTTTTTGTGAATTTATATGGTGGATGCGGTTACATATTTTTAATAACCATTATTGATAGTAATATTTTTAGCGGTTACAATGAAGATTTAAATGGGCTGTTATAATGTTATAATGATATTGGTGACTAACAAAAGACAATATTTCCATAATAAGCAAGTTTAAGAGTCTGAATTTTAAGCCTTGCTAACAATAGACTAGTCCCAAATGCATTATAAGGTAGTAAAGATTAGTGGATGAAGTATGTAACTTAAATCAAGTGAATCCAAGGAAGTTATCATAATTCTTAGTGCACAATGAGGGATGGAGCTAGAAATTAGGCATAATGGGGTTCGGATGTTTTCCCCTCAAACTAACAAAGTAATATAAATAAACTTTAAATGATAGGTTCTAATGATCACATGTTGAGTTACAAACTTAAACTTTGAAAAGAAAAAGACATAGACAACTATGGAGTAATACAAATAATATATTAGATAAAAATCGTGTGCATGAAACGGTGTCAAGCTTCTATTAATTCTTTTGTCATCTAAAGGTTGGAGGGTCATTTGCCTATCGTTGGTTCATATACTTGAATTTTATATGATAAATAGCAAAGCAATTGGGCGTATTAGAGGGGGCCGAGTACCCTCTGGCTCCTCCACTGTCTCCAACTCTATGCACAATGTGACAGGCACCATAGGTCGAAGAAGATTGGAGGTGGTGATGGCAAAGGCGGTGGCGGTGGCGGTGGTAAAGAGTTTGAAGAAGATATGTTTTGGTTAATGTGTGAAAATTGTGTGTGCGTATATGTTAATGGGGTGTTTGGACATGAAATGGCGAAAAGACGAAAAAAAAAACTTACACCTAACGTGGTTTTAAATGAGCGTTGGGGTTTTGGACCGCGAGTGAGTGAAAACCATAACCTTAGGGATTACTAGAGCGTAACCCTAGATCTGAGGACTGTATCCGCAATTCGCCTAGACTTTGGGAACCAACAATGTCATTTACCCTTATAGTTATTTAGAAAAAGCTATAGCTACATAACCATTTAACATGACTAGACGGATACTTGCGTATTGCGGCGGTGGATACCCATGTAATTTAATTTTTCAACAAGCAAACATTTATGCTTTCAAGCATCAAATAATTTGATCACCTTTAAATGGTCATTTTTAGACTTACGAGAATATACCATAGTACCCACCCCATGCGGTGGGAAACCAGATAGTTTAAAACGGCTTATAATTTTCTTGAAATCCGGTCCTGTTGGATGACGGTTTTCGGTGATTGTCAACTATTTTCAGTGGTGGTGTAAAAGATTGGAGAAATTGGATATGTAATAGAGGTGAAAATGTAATTTTCACATATTTTTTTAGTGAAAGAAGTGATAGCTTTACATTTTACCACCACTTTTTTATATGTATTTTTTAAATTCATAAATATGAGAAGTTGTATGACCTTGATCATGATTAATTCAATGATCAGACATACGAGTACACATTTACAAACTTAAAAGTTTCCTTACTTCTTTTTGTTCGCTTATCTTAGTTGCATATATTCCTTACAATAGAAGTAATGAGAAAAGTTCATTTAGGGACACATTTTCTTATATTTTGAGGGATTAATTATGTTTACGCATGGTAAGTAAATCGGTTTTGATATGGGATGGGAATTTTTTTATTGTTTGGTTTCCCGTGTTGAACGGTAAGGACTTGATGAGATTGATATAGTTCAAGAAGCTTGGGTAACACTTAAACAAGAACCATACTACACTGCTGTGAGGCAGTATTTATCCAAGTGTATGAAAACTTGTGTGATGTTGTCTGTTGCTCTCCTTTTATAGAGAGGCTTGTAGGGTTTAGAGATAAACCATTCGGGAGTGAGACGGCTGCCAGGGTGCCAAGTGTTGATCATCCGAGAGCATACAAGAAGGATAAATGTTGTTAATACAAATAAGCCGTAAAAACGTTTATTTATATTTTACGATCTTCTAATGTTTTGTCGATAACAAACGTAAAATCATTTTAACGAAACAAATAAAATACGTAAATGGTTTGAGCCAATAGTTTACTAACACACTTACGGTTTCACATATAACACCAAACAAGTAATAGTGTTTTCATGATTTAGTAATACATATGTACAACAACTAGTGTTTACATACTGGGTAGATATATACATAATTAGTATGTATTATAATGGGTAGAAGTTTAAGTATTTGATCAATTGACCAAATACATTGAATTTAGTTGGGTATAACCCAAATTCCATGACCCATACCCATGGAGCATAACCCATAACCCATTGCATGACATAATGCATAAGTCATGAATGGGTATTATCCATGACCCATGGATTTAACCCATGACCCGTGGACTAGATGCATTGCACCTACTAGATACATTGTATCTACTTAGATACCTATGGTCCAAAGTCTAGGACCCATAACCCATGACCCATGACCCAAAACCCATGGGCAAAGAGGAGCGTCCCACGGTTCTCCCAGTTTACACTGGACGGATCCCTCAAGCAAGGGATCCGTGGAACAGTAGCTTATTTTCTTCTATAAATAGTGAGCCATTTCTTTATTTTGGGTTGCCACTTCTACACATACTTTCTCCTAGTATTGTAAACCTTCTAACCTCAGATCCAAAGGATCTCTCTATGTAGTTTGTGTTTGTTTTTGTGTTATTCTCTAGGTTCCTCTTAAAGGCGAGATCACCACCTCTTGAAGTCAAGCAAGCTCAAGTCTATGAATTGCCATGCTTCGTCGTCATCAAGACTACTGAGGTTCTCTTGTTGATAGTTCTTTCTTCCTCCCTAGAAGTGTTGTGTCAAAGGCATTAGTGAACGATGTCGAAGGAGTCAAGACGAAGGCATTAGTGAAAGGTGCTTAACGTCCGTGTCAAAGGCATTAGTGAAGGATGCCGAAAGAGTCAAGATGGTAGCATTAGTGAAAGGTGCTTAACGTCCGTGTCAAGGGCATTAGTGAAGGATGCCAAGGGTGTACTATCGACATGGTTTATCGATGTACAAATAGAGATATTTTGTATCCTTGATGATGTAGTAATAAGGAGTGGGCCTCCTTTTGGGATAGGTGTTGTGTAGTGTTGGGTAGTAGTTCCTCCTTGGTAATGGAATTCGTTATCTAGCTATGTACCGAATAAAGTGTAGGCGACGTTGTGATAGGTGTGGTTCTACCTTGTGAAAGAACCCGATGTTTAGCCTTGTACCGGAAAAAGAGTAGGCGACGTTGTGAAGGCTTCTCCGCCATAAGGAGTTGTGTCATATAGTGATTACGAACTCTCGAGTAGGTGACTCGGGGAGTGGAGTAGGGAAAGGAAGGTGTCCTTGTAGCCGAACCACTATAAATACTTGTATCGTGGTTTTGTGTTTCTTACTCTTTACCTTTACATTACATACTTACATATTTATCTATCAACGTCCAACATACACATATAAATAGATTGACATAAGTTGATCTAAATATTTTAAAATGAAGTTTTAATCGGTAAAAATATTCAACCCCCTTCTAGTTTTTCACAGATTGTTCGAGACACCATTTTCCAAATTAGAGCCGACCAATCTCGCTTCAACCACAACAAAGAGCTTATTCACCATGATCCCTTTCAAATGGAACTCTTCGAAATGCATCCCATCTATAGAAAACGGGAAGAAATTCTTAGGAAAAATGTCATTAGTTTGGTCGGAAACAAAGACCATCCAAATGCATGTCTTGTCCAAATGATATATTGCCTCATTCACCAAAGGCCATTTAATCTTGCCTATTACATGATGAAGAGAATGGCCGGTGTATTCAAAGTCGCCAACATTGTACTTCCCTATGGTATGCTCCTAACACGACTCCGTGAGTATGTTAGTGCAATGCAACCTTCTCCAATCAACGATGATCATTTCCTTTCCGATCACGTCATGGTACCACTCACCAAACAACCCTCTAAACGGTTCATGGTCAATGGAAGAAGACCTCGGGCTCTCCCGGACTCCTCGGACGAAGAAGAAGTAAATGCCAACCCCGTCGCCAACGTCAACTTGGACCCCATAACCTACTGTGAACAACTTCCAACTCTTCCAAACGAGACCGAAGAATTCAAACAATTAAAGGGCATGATCCAATGCCTAACTAACTACGTCATGAATTCGGGAAATAGGAATAGAAAAGATTGACAAAAGAGACATTAGGATTATGGTTGCCTTTAGACATTTTGTTTATCATTTTACAATGGATGCTTATGTTTGTGAAATGCTTTATTTTGGTTGTTTGGATATTGTCATTACTAATCTTATTTATGATATGGTTTATGAGATATTTTGCTTGTTTTGTTGTTCTTTTAGAGTAGAGACCAATAGCAATTTGTATACATAGTATAGTGCAAAATCTACATTCTTTTCTGTGATGCTTCTGATCTGCAGTTGCCGGATCCCTAAAGATATACTAGACGGATCCCTCCTTTTAGGGAACCGTGGGATCCGGGGTGACAGATTTACAATGCATAACCCCACACATCAAAAAATCTCACTAGATCACTTCACACTAGCTAAACATAAGGCCTTAGGACCACTTAAGTCTTCTTCAAGCTTAGTAAGCTTCACACTCACTCATAGCTCATTTAGGATCACATTAAAAGTGCTTTTTAATTTATCATATCACCAAAACTCATCATCCTTCCGCTCCTATACTCACACATCATCTCTCACATGTCAACACATCTAGTTTTATAAATATCTCAATTTTAGCAAATTGATTTTAGTCGTCTCTACCTCAAAATAGGTCAAAAACTAGTTTTCCAATTCTTATAATTTTTAAGGAATTTTCAAATTTTATCCCAAGTTTTCATCTGATCTCTAGGATCATCTAACATCACTTGACACTATCAATATTCCTAGTGTCATCCTTGATCACCCATTGGTGGTCATAAATTTTCATTTTCCTTCCATAAAAGGCAATCATTAGCTACTACTACTCATTATCCTTGATCATTTAAGTCACACCTCATTTAAAACACTTAAGAAGACTGAGACACTCAAGATGTATAGGTATTAGTATCTACCAACATCATTTTCTCTTTTCTTGACTGCTGATAGCTGGATCCCTAGGATTAGGCTAGACGGATCCCTCATTGGGGGAACCATGGGAACCGGCTGGCAGATTCAGCAAATCCTACCTAAAACAATCATTTCAACCTATCCTTGCTAACTTGAACACTCCATCTTGCCTTAATTAAACTCATAGATCAGTGCAAATATGTAGTTGACCCTTGTGCATGCAAATCATCACATTTCTAAGGATCTTAGTGGCTTAAGTCTTTAATGCACTTCCCAAATCCTTCCCTTTATAAGTCATCTTGTTACAACTTCTTACTCATCAACCACAACTTAATTCTCAGCATTTAGAAACCTTTTCCTTAGTCATTTCATCATGAGGAAAGCTCCTAGTGCTAACTCATCCACTGAAGGACCACCCAAGAAACTTGCTCGTGTTGTACACGGAATTTCCTCAACCGAATCATCTCCCGTTATATCCACAAATGCTAGGATCTCTCCTCCACCAACTCAACCAATCAAACCAATCCCCAAAAGGATTGTTCCCACAAAAATATCATCATCAAACACCACAATTCCTACTAAACCAAACACACCCATTTCCATCCAACCATCATCTTTGGTGCCTAGAGCCATATCATTTACCACATCACAATCATCTCCACATCCCTACAACTTAGAGGACTTACCTCTTAGGCCATTCCATCCTCCACCATTACTGACACTCTCTTCAATAGAAAAGATTATGCAACGAAACCAAGGTGTTGAATTAACACTTGCACCGGTATCCTTTTCTCCATTTCCCTCAAATGGTCAATTTTGGATTATGAGGAATCATCAAAGTCAACCACCCGACTACATGGAAGTTGACACCTCTCTACCTCCACCATCATCCTTTGTTGAGCCATCATTGAATGTTCCTCCATAAATCCCTCATTCTTTTGAGGATCCCCAGCCCTCTTCACTTGATCCTCCACATCAAGCCGCTCCATTTCTACCACCACCTTTTCCGAGCCATGACAAGGATTGTTATCATTGTCAACACGTTGAAGGCTTGATACATGAACTACGCGAAGAGCAACGTTTCATGTTTTATCACCTCCTCGAACGTTTCGATGAGGTCAATAAACCTAAACAGCCGTGAGCTTAAGGATTCAAGTGGTGTCCTAGTCTTAAGCTTTACTTAGATCGTTTAGGAATTACATTTCATGTTTAAATCATTCTCTTAGTTTTTAGAGATTTGTAGATCATTTCTCATATGTTTTATTAAATGAGATTACATGTTATGTGCCATATTTTCTTGAGAGTATGTTTGTTACCTTAATACATATCTCATTTTGATGTTAACATCATTTGTTACATCACCATTGCTGTATCTTGTTTACAGTCAGACGGATCCCTATATTTTGCCTAGACAGATCCCTCCAAGGAGGGAACCGTGAGATCCGTGCAACAGAAGACTTGTTTACTACTAACTTGAGTCTTATTTGCAGGAAATTATGCATTATACACTTGTTTTCTAATCTTTGTTTTGTAGATTTTCAATATTCACATGAAGACTTTGACACCCTAAGCTAGGGGAGTTTTGTGTCAAAGTGATACATTGCAAAACCATTTGCAATATAATTCACATTAGGATTACATTACATGACGTCCCCTTGTAATGTTGCAATCATCAAGGGGGAGCATATTCATCACAAAGACGAAATCATTTGCAACCATAGTTGCAATGCATTAGTTTAGTATTTTTTTCTTACTTGACGCCCTCACAAAGGGATGGACTCACTTTCTCTCTATTTTTCACATGTTTTTCTTAAAACAAGGTGTTAGTTCCTTTTCAACGCTCTTTTTGTTTCGACAAAAAGGGGGAGAAGAGAGTAAAAACTCCAATTCAAACTTTTACGAATTTTAGTTTTTTCTTAAAATAATCTTATGTTTTGTCATCAATAAAAAGGGGGAGATTGTTAATACAAATAAGCCAAAAAAATATTTATTTATATTTTACGATCTTCTAATGTTTTGTCGATAACAAACGTAAAATCATTTTAACGAAACAAATAAAATACGTAAATGGTTTGAGCCAATAGTTTACAAACACACTTACGGTTTCACATAAAACACCAAACAAGTAATAGTGTTTTCATGATTTAGTAATACATATGTACAACAACTAGTGTTTACATATTGGGTAGATATATACATAATTAGTATGTATTATAATGGGTAATATAGTGGGTAGAAGTTTAAGTATTTGACCCATTGACCAAATACATTGAATTTAGTTGGGTACAACCCAAAGTCCATGACCCATACCCATGGAGCATAACCCATAACCCATTGCATGACATCATGCATAAGTCATGAATGGGTATTATCCATGACCCATGGACTAGATGCATTGCACCTACTAGATGCATTGCACCTACTAGATACATTATATCTACTAGATACCCATGGTCCAAAGTCTAGGACCCATGACCCATAACCCATGACCCATGACCCATGACCCAAAACCCATGGGCAAAGAGGAACGTCCCACGGTTCCCCCAGTTTACACTGGACGGATCTGATGCGCGCCAAACAGTCAAGCTCTCTCACGCAAGCGTAAGAAAACCTAAAACAGCTTAAGCACGAAATCAATGAAGATCTGAGGAGTATAGAGTCTCCCCGGGTCGTTATGTCCCAGCGAGCTATGCGATGATTTATCAAACGTTTAGTGATCGAGGAGTTTGAACGGAAAAAAGATCAGATTATGATTATAACTACGGAATAAGCCAACAAATAACAACGGCTTAAATGCAAATTAAAGATAATTAAAAAGATAAAATCTATTAAATAAACGCTATCACTATTTTTACAATGATGTTTTTGTTTTTATGTTTTTATAAAACTGAAATTAAAATCTACGCGACGTACAAATTAAAAACGTGAAACTAAAGCAATATTAACCCTAAAAATATGGAAATTATATTTTTACAATCCTAATGATATAAGAAACTTTTTAGAAAAATAAAACTATTTTTATCACTAATTATCTAATTATTATTAATTAAAAACTATTTTAAACTATTTAATAATTAACTAAAATACAAGAAATGAGTAAACAAGGCTAGAAAAATAAAATTATGAAATGAAAAAGTCTAAAATATCAAACTAGAATTTTCAAAACTATTTTTGTATTTTTCTGATTATTTTTCTATTTTCTATGAATTTTAAACTATTTAAAACTAATTAAATTGCTAAAAATTACCAAATAAACTATGAAAAATCTGGAAAATTACTTTTTTCACTTCTTATATTTATCTAAACCTAAGAAAATTGAAAATTTATTTTTTTTGAACCTTTTTCTAATTTTTTGTATTAAAAGCTATTTAAAAATGATTAAAAACTACTTTAAATTAAGAAAAATAGCTAAACAACTTGGAAAAATCTGAAATTTTCAGGAAAAGTCTAAAATGATACTAGGAATCTGAGAAAAATGGAAAAACAAGTACTTGTTTGGAGAAATATGAAACTGCTTTGGAAAGTGCTTATTATTAAGCACTAAAATAAGCCAAATGGACAAGATAGGCTTCCAACTGATATCAGAAGCTCTATACTACTAAAAGTGACCAATAGAAACTAATTTCAACAAACTACAACCACAGAAACAACAAGCTACAAGAATTTGTTATTAAGTCCAAATCAGAATCTGATTAGCAACTTTAAGCTCATGTACAAGCTTAAGAATAAGCTCAAATGGAAAACTACAAATTGGGACTCAAAGAAGACCTGGGTGAGATTATATGTTCCAAAAATCAGCTTATGAAAAGCTCTAATGAGCACTGTGCACAAGTTACAAAATCTGAGTAAAACTCAGCACCAACTGTTACAGTGGTGCAGGGCACTTTATGCCTGAAACATGAGCTTGTTTGAAGCTTTTGCAAAAACAGAAAAATTCCACAAAAATACTGATAAGAAAGAGGACCAGGTGAGCTTTTTGAAACACCTAGATTTACTGAGTAAGTCCAAGGAATGAACTCAAAACAATTCTCTCTTTTTGACCCCAAAACAGATTTTCACCCTTTTGACTTTTGATGAAATGAAGAATTTTGACTTAAATGAACTTCAAATCCAAATTTTGTGACTGAGATTAATGTTATTTGTTAAAATAAAGCTATTGCAAACAATGTTTGATGATTTTAAACACAAATCAAGGATTTGCTAATCCTTGATCTCAACAGTAAGACAATTAGACAGATTAATGGTCAAGTTTGACTATTTGATGTTGCAGACCCAATATTGATTCAATTGAGCATGTTAAGACCAAACAAACATGAAACCACAAACATGAACTACTGCACAAGTCTATAAGGGCAATCTTATGTTATAAACCAAACACTCCCTTAGGACACTGATTTGCAACTAGAAACAAATCCAAACACAGAACCAACCTTTTTATGATCAATTTAACTTACTATAACTGATTTACTGCTATTAGAACAGATTTACACAAGTTTACACTACAAATACAAATTATGCATAAAACTTGGATTTGACTTACAAATAGTCCAAACCACAATGGTTAGCAAAATGAGAACCATGAACCACTACCCTAATTCAATCCAACCCATAGCTTCCATTTCATCCTATGCTCATGTCTGAACCAACCAAAACCCATGCTGCATCATTTTTGTACCCGTATTGACTTTTGTTGACCAAGGTGCAAAAATAAGTGAAATTGCAATGTGAGCTCACAAGAAGCTATTATAAGCTTATATGAGCTTATAAATAAGCTGCTAGAGAAGTTAACATAAGCAATTGAAACTAAGTTTTATAACAGTGAAGAGAAATTGTAACAGATGAACTAGAACTTGAATTATTACTTGAACAAAGTTGGAAAACACTTAAATATCTTTATTTAATACAAACAGGCTTGCAAATACAAATGAAAATTAGTTTAAGACAAGTTAAGCTAAAAACGACATAAAAATGGTGAAAAATTAAAAGCTAGCTCTTCCTTGATGCTTCCTCTTGGCTTTTTATACATCCCAAGCTTTATCTCTCCTCTCTCTGGATATTTCCCAGCAATAAAAACAACCATTGGATCACCCAAGTTAATCATAGCCGTTTAAAGAGATTTTGGCGCCAATTTTTGGTTTAACAGCTGGAGGTGGGCAGGGTAGGTATGGGGAGCATTAAATGCTTTCTTGGCTCTTAGTGTTTGGAGGGGGGAGGTAGTGGTGATGGTTGAGTGTAGCAGAAGAGTTTACAGGTTTGTGATGATGGACATGGCGTCTCGTGAAGAGGGAGGGAAGGGGTGGTCAAACGGTTTGACTTGTATTAAACAAATGGGATGGGTTGGTTTCGGGTTTAAACCGGGTATAGGTTTGGGCTGGGTAAATGGTTTGGGCCAAAGTGGTAAAAGGATCCAATTGGTAAGGTTAACACATAAGGACCATATTGCAATTTCCACAAAAATCAAGGGACCAATTCTGTAATTTTGCAAATGTGTTACAAGGACAGATTTTGACAAGTGTTGATATTACAAGGACCAAAATTGCCTTTTTCAATTTTTCCAGGGGCCAATTCTGTCAATTTGCAAACTTAAAGGACCAAATTGTAATTTCTCAAAACGTTTTACATTTTTCACCAAAGGACCAAATTTGACAAGTTATGATTTAAAAAGGACCTTTGATGATTTTTCTTTTGAAATTTTGACTCAGGGACTATTTTTGACAATTTTTGAAACTTGGGGGACTAAAACTGCAATTTTTGCAAATTTGATATGTTTTTCATCTGATTTTGATATTTTTGCATTTAAAACACATAAAACACTGATTTGTGATATTTTGATCATTTTGATGTGTTTCTGAGTGTTTTCAGATGAATTTGCAGTTTATTTTGTACAAAAATGATGAGTATTAACACACTCATCAATCCCCCACACTGAGATATTGCTAGTCCCTAGCAATGATTTGAGAAAACATAATGGATTTTAAACTCTTTACCAAAAGCCATTACTTCTGGAGTAGCCAAATGTTTCAGTTCAAGTAAGAACCATGGTACACCGATAACCATGTGATTTTGAGCAAACCACCAGCTTCCAACGGATTTGATTTTGTCTTTACCAGAAGCCGTACCCTTCTGGACTAGCCAACTCTTAGATAAATTATCAATATTATCTTTGGTGAGCTGATTACCAATTATGGTTTTTCCACTGCCTTTACCACAAGCCATAATCTTGCGGGCTAGCCAACTCTTCACTTTTTAGGATATGGTGAGTTGAATACCATACAATTTTGGGCAAATTGCAAGCCATATAAACGGATTTGAGATATCTTTACCAAGAGCCGTTTGCTCCTGGATTAGCCAATCCTTTTGTCTTACAGACATGGCGGACTGATAACCAGATGAGAAAGTGTAGAACACTTACTCCAAAAAAAATTTTGGCCAAAAACGGGGGGATTGGTATAATTATATGATAAAATTCGTGAGAATTCCCCCCCACACTTAGAAATGAATATTGCCCTCAATATTCCAAGTACCGGCGGTTATGCCAAAACAAAGAACGTAAAAGGGAAATACTACGGCCATTATTTAGAAAGAAGATTTTTTTTTTTTTTTTTTTTTTTTTGAAACATGTGGGCAACCCCCCCACACTAGGGTGGTAGAAAGAGGTAAGAAGACAGAAATATGGGTGAGAACCCATATGGCATGCTACTGTTTTTGATTACCGAGTCGCTAGCTTGACTCGATCCCCGCATTCATTGGTTCATGGGGAAAGTTTGAAGATCCGGGACAACCATGGATGGAATGTCCTCTCCAAAGTAATGCTTCACTCGATGACCATTCACTTTAAAATTAGGACCATCGGGTTGAGATAACTCAATGGTACCATAAGGATAAACCTTAGCGATGGTAAATGGTCCAGACCAACGGGACTTGAGCTTTCCCGAGAAAATCTTCAATCTTGAGTTGAAAAGAAGGACTCGATCACCGACGTTGAAAACGCGGTTTTTGATTTTTGAGTCATGGATCTTCTTTGTCTTTTGTTTATAGATCAAAGAGTTCTCGTAAGCTTGATCACGGAGTTCATTTAATTCATTCATTTGAACTTTCCTATGATCACCCGCTGTCTGAATGTCAAAGTTAGCATGTTTCAAGGCCCAGTATGCCTTGTGCTCGAGCTCAACTGGAAGATGACATGCCTTCCCGTACACCAGCTTGTATGGAGTGCACCCGATGGGTGTTTTGTAGGCTGTACGGAAGGCCAAGAGTGCGTCATCTAATCTATCTGACCAAGAGGCACGGTTTTCACCAACCGTCCTTTCAAGAATTCTTTTGATCCCCCGGTTAGAAACTTCCACTTGCCCACTTGTTTGTGGGTGGTACGCAGTAGAGGTACGGTGAGTTACACCATACTTTTGCATGACTCTTGCAAATTGGTCATTGCAGAAATGCGTACCACGATCACTGATGATGGCTCGTGGAGTTCCAAACCTGGCAAATAAGGATTTCAAGAATTTCACCACTACTCGGGCATCGTTGGTGGGTAAAGCCTTAGCTTCAACCCATTTTGATAAGTAGTCAACGGCCACGAGTATGTATTTGTTTCCGTGAGAAGAAGGAAATGGCCCCATAAAGTCAATGCCCCAGATGTCAAAAATCTCACATACTTGAATGGCGTTTTGCGGCATTTCATTCCTTTGTGAGATATTCCCGTGACGTTGACAAGCGTCACAGGTTTTGACGAATTCATGGGCATCCTTATAGATCGTGGGCCAATAGAATCCGGAATCAAACACCTTCTTGGCGGTGTAGTTGGGGCTATGATGTCCCCCAGTAGGTCCAGAATGGCAAGCCTTGAGAATGTCAACGGCTTCCTGACCATACACACATCGCCGGATGACTTGATCCGCACAGATTTTAAACAAGTAGGGGTCGTCCCAGAAATAATGTTTCACATCTTTGAAGAATTTATTTTTCTGTTGGGACGACATCCCTTTCACAACAAAGTTACCCGCATGGTAATTTGCAAAGTCGGCAAACCATGGGGTAGAAGAATCTCCGCGAAAAGAAACCACATTGAGTGTTTCGAGAGGAAACGTTTCATTAATTTCCTTTTTCTCAAACACATTTTGGTGAGGGTTCTCTAATCGGGAAAGGTGGTCAGCAGCCAGGTTCTCAGCTCCTTTTTTATCACGAATGATGATATCAAATTCTTGTAGGAGGAGAACCCAACGGAGCAATCTCGGCTTTGCATCTTGTTTTGCAAAGAGATATTTGAGTGCCGAGTGGTCCGTATACACCACGCATTTTGTCAAGATAAGATATGGCCGAAACTTCTCAAACGCATACACCACAGCTAATAATTCTTTTTCTGTAGTGGTGTAGTGGGTCTGAGCTTCAGTCATCGTTTTGCTCGCGTAGTGGATCGGCTGGAAATGCTTGGTTTTTCGTTGCCCCAAGACTGCACCGATTGCAAAATCACTTGCATCGCACATGAGCTCGAAGGGTAAATCCCAGTCGGGGGCAACTAGAATGGGTGCCTCCGTAAGCTTTTTCTTAAGTGTTTCAAAAGCTTCGATGCACTCGGGAGAAAAGATAAAAGGAGCATCTTTTTCGAGAAGATGGGTCATTGGCCGGGCGATTTTAGAGAAATCTTGAATAAATCTACGATAAAACCCGGCATGACCTAGAAAACTCCTAATACCTTTGACGGTAGTAGGGTGAGGTAGTTTAGCGATAACATCAACTTTGGCTCTATCTACCTCAATCCCATTCTTAGAAATCTTATGGCCAAGGACTATGCCTTCTTTGACCATAAAGTGGCTCTTCTCCCAGTTTAGACAGAGATTGGTGTCTTCACACCTTTTTAGCATTTTGTCTAAGTGGGAGAGACATGTATGAAATGAGTCCCCAATGACCGAGAAGTCATCCATAAACACCTCCATAGTTTCCCCGATCATATCGTGGAAAATTGCCATCATACATCGTTGGAACGTGCCAGGAGCATTACATAAGCCAAAAGGCATACGTCTATAGGCAAACGTCCCGTATGGGCAGGTGAATGTGGTTTTCTCTTGATCCAGCGGATCAATGGGGATCTGAAAGTAACCCGAGAAACCATCAAGGAAACAATAATACTCGTTCCCTGCTAATCTCTCAAGCATCTGGTCCATGAAGGGTAGAGGAAAATGGTCTTTACGGGTGGCTTCATTTAACTTACGATAGTCAATGCACACACGCCACCCCGTAACCAATCGAGTCGGAATCAACTCGTTTTCTTCATTCGTGACAACAGTAATGCCACCCTTTTTTGGAACGCAATGAATTGGGCTAACCCAAGGACTATCAGAGATCGGGTAAATCAGACCGGCATCAAGAAGTTTGAGAACTTCTTGTTTGATAACCTCATGAATCTTAGGATTCACCCTTCTCTGACTTTGGACTGCTGGCTTGAAGTCATCCTCCATTAAGATTTTGTGAGTACAAAACTCAGGGTTGATACCCTTTATATCGGAGAGTTTCCAAGCAATTGCTTGCTTGTGTGACTTCAAGACCTTTATGAGAGCAGTTTTCTCCTCCTCAGTTAAGTCTTTAGCAATTATGACGGGTAATTTATCATCACCCTCCAAGAATGCATACTCTAGATGAGGAGGTAGGTCCTTTAGTTCAACCTTGGGAAATTCTTCAGTGGAAGACTGCACTGATTTGATTTCCTCAATTGAGATTTCCTTCGGAGGGAGTGAAGGTAATGGATCTTCATTGAGCAACTGCTCAAGATAGAGAATATCCCCCTCCGAATCATACACACCATCAATTCCAGGCGGAATTGATTCATCAGTAGCCAGAAATTCATCGATCTCTTCCAGAAGGAAGTCACCTCCCTCAAACGGAGTGAGAGAGGGGGAAGAGTCGGCAATGATAGGTTGAGAAGATGTGGTGGAATTGGAATTTCCACCCACAGAATTATGAAGATAACCAAGAAACTCTTGAGAGTACTCCTCTGAAGCAATGTCAATTAAATCGACTCGATTAATTGATTCAGTGTCATAATTTGAGGAGTACCTCGAAGTCTGATCGAGGTTAAAGGTAACAGCTTCATTACCCACACGGAGAGTGATCTCTTGCTCAAATACATCTATAAGAGCACGGCCCGTCCTCAGGAATCCCCGCCCAACAATGAGGGGAACTCGAGGATCAGCATCGAAATCAACGACCACAAAATCAGCTGGGAAATGGAACTTTCCTACTTTGACAAATACATCCTCGGCGATGCCAAGAGGACGCGAGATAGATCGATCTGCAAGCTCAAGAGTCATGCAGGTAGGAATAAGTTCCGGAAGAGAAAGTTTCTTCCACACTGAATACGGCATCAGATTGATGCTTGCACCAAGATCAGCAAGGGCAAAGCATTCAATCATCCCGGGAAATACACAAGGAAGAAGAAATTTTCCGGGATCTCCAAGCTTCTCAGGGAGCTTTTTCAACAAAACTGCTGAGCAATTTTCATTCAAAGGAGTTTTAGCCATTTCAAATAGCTTTTCTTTGTTGCTCAGCATATGTTTCAGAGTAGATGCAAACTTGGGCATTAACATGATGGCATCCGCGAAGCTTATGTCAAAATGAAGCTCTTGGAAAATTTAAAAGAATTTTTCCATTTGATGACTAGCTTTCTCGCGGAGCTTTTGCTCATGTAACCGTGAAGGATAAGGAATAGAAGTTTTGGATTTAGGGTCAACAACTGGGGGTTCAAAAACAACTCCAGGTTTGGGTTTGGGGACAACCTGAGGATGGACATTGTTGTTACTCCCGTTATTAGTAGGGAGTTCCTTGTCCTTTGTCGCCTCAGGCTCGCTTTCCACTACCTTCGGGAGAGAAGAAGAAGAGGTAGTAGGAACAGCGGGTCCAGCATATGAAGCACCACTACGGGTTGTGATCGCTTTAGCATCGCCCCTCGGATTAGCGATCGTGTTGCTAGGTAAAGTACCTGAGCCCGAGGGTCGATCATTTAAAGACTTCTTGATGTCAGCAATCTGGCTAACCAACAACCGATTCATCTCTTCCTGGGATTTCATGAATTGTTTCAACAGCTCATCAGATGATGGTCCAGTTGGAACAATGGCTTGAGTTTGCACAGGGAAATTCTGGCCTCTATTGTTAGGATTAGGGCCTTGATTCTGAAAATTCCCTTGATTGTTTCCATGAACATACCCTGGGTTGAAATTTCCCTGACCTGGGTTTCTATTGTAATTTCCTTGATGTTGGAAATTTTGATTTTGATTCTGAAAACCGTTGTTTGGATTGAAATGACCTTGGTTTTGATAACCTTGGTTCGGTCTGTTTTGATTCTGATTACGGTTTTGGTTTTGATTGAAACCGGGAGGTCCAGAGTAGTGGTTAGGACGGTGGTTCGGGTCTACAGGAGCACGATATTGATTGCCTCCTTGATTAGACATCCCGCCCACAGCATTGGCTTCAAAAGGGTTACCATCAGTGGCCATACAGTTATAGTAAGCATGGGGGCCACCACAGGTAACACAGACTTCCACTTTCTTAACTTCAGCAGGAGGTGAAGTTTGTGGAAAAGAGACTTTCTTTTGATTGGAGAGAACCAAAGCTTGAATAGCTTCCGTGAGTTTATCAATCTTAGCATCAGTGCTAGACTGACTCACGGGCAATGAAGAAGAAGAAGGACCAACACTGACTTGGGAAACAACCGGCTTGCTTCGTGCAGTGCGGACCTTGGACTTGTTTTCGATTATCGCCAAAGCTTCTTTGACAGTTTTGCTTAGGAAATTTCCTCCCGCGGAGGAATTGAGAGAATCTTGATCAGATTGACTCACTCCATTGTAGAAAGTGTCGAGTTGCATCAACTCGGAGAAACCGTGGTGAGGACATTTGCGAAGCAATTCCTTGAAACGATCCCACGATTCACTGAAGGATTCATCAAACTTCTGAGTGAACTTGATGATTTCATTTTTAAGACTCGTGGTCTTGGAAGGTGGATAGAATTCATTCACAAATTTCTTCACCAGATCTTCCCATGTCTCTATAGACTGAGGGGGTTGTTTTTCAAGCCAAATCCGGGCTTGCCCCTCAAGAGAAAATGGGAACAGAAGAAGCTTGACAGCTTCGGAAGGGACATTCTTATACTTGATGGTAGATGCAATCTTGTTAAACCATCTTATATGAGCATGAGGATCATCCCGCTCAAAACCGTAGAACTGATTTGAAGTTACAAGATTCAGTAACCCGGTCTTGAGTTCAAAATTTTCAGCCACGATGGCTGGCACAACGATAGCATCTCCATACCCGTCGATGGGTGCCTGGAGAAGCTCGCACATAGGAATCTCATCCGCCATGATAACGGGAGGAGTGCGAACAGTCCGGATCTCAGATCCGACTGATGGAGCAGAAAGTCTGCGAACACGCCTTCTTGGAATCTTGACAAGCTCACGAAATGGGCTTACAGATCTAGAAGAGCGAGTGCGCATACACTAGAGTTAACTCTAAGGAATCTCAGAGTTAAGGAGAGAAATGGAATTATGAAAATCTTTCAGATGAGAGTGAGAATTATGAAGACGTTTTATAAAAATCAGGGTGAGAAGAATCTTTATGGGTTTTCTGGTTCTGAAACGTCGATATCACAACAAAATCAATTAACACAAAATCGAGGCAAAACAACAGTGAACTTAACCAATAATCCAAGATGAATGGCTTCTTTGAAAAAGGTACACCAATCACAATGGACACAAAGGCAAGTTTTATATCTTTAGTTCGGGAACTTATTATGGTCGCACCCCCAGTTAGGTAGTGCACTGCCTTGGTTTTCGGTGGTAATCTTTTAAGTTGTTATTATTAAAGAAAACGACGAATCTTTTTGTGTTTTTATTATTTGATACATATATAGAAACAAAAGGAAAAATATTTTTGTGTTTTATACGTTTTTGGATGTTTTTGGGTTTTTGGATTTTTTAGAAGAAAATATGGATATATATATATACAAAGATGGATGATATAAACAATGAGTGAGGATTCAAACAACTAATCTGCTAGACGTAGGACAATTAGCACAGCTCCCCGGCAGCGGCGCCAGAAATTTGATGCGCGCCAAACAGTCAAGCTCTCTCACGCAAGCGTAAGAAAACCTAAAACAGCTTAAGCACGAAATCAATGAAGATCTGAGGAGTATAGAGTCTCCCCGGGTCGTTATGTCCCAGCGAGCTATGCGATGATTTATCAAACGTTTAGTGATCGAGGAGTTTGAACGGAAAAAAGATCAGATTATGATTATAACTACGGAATAAGCCAACAAATAACAACGGCTTAAATGCAAATTAAAGATAATTAAAAAGATAAAATCTATTAAATAAACGCTATCACTATTTTTACAATGATGTTTTTGTTTTTATGTTTTTATAAAACTGAAATTAAAATCTACGCGACGTACAAATTAAAAACGTGAAACTAAAGCAATATTAACCCTAAAAATATGGAAATTATATTTTTACAATCCTAATGATATAAGAAACTTTTTAGAAAAAGAAAACTATTTTTATCACTAATTATCTAATTATTATTAATTAAAAACTATTTTAAACTATTTAATAATTAACTAAAATACAAGAAATGAGTAAACAAGGCTAGAAAAATAAAATTATGAAATGAAAAAGTCTAAAATATCAAACTAGAATTTTCAAAACTATTTTTGTATTTTTCTGATTATTTTTCTATTTTCTATGAATTTTAAACTATTTAAAACTAATTAAATTGCTAAAAATTACCAAATAAACTATGAAAAATCTGGAAAATTACTTTTTTCACTTCTTATATTTATCTAAACCTAAGAAAATTGAAATTTTATTTTTTTTGAACCTTTTTCTAATTTTTTGTATTAAAAGCTATTTAAAAATGATTAAAAACTACTTTAAATTAAGAAAAATAGCTAAACAACTTGGAAAAATCTGAAATTTTCAGGAAAAGTCTAAAATGATACTAGGAATCTGAGAAAAATGGAAAAACAAGTACTTGTTTGGAGAAATATGAAACTGCTTTGGAAAGTGCTTATTATTAAGCACTAAAATAAGCCAAATGGACAAGATAGGCTTCCAACTGATATCAGAAGCTCTATACTACTAAAAGTGACCAATAGAAACTAATTTCAACAAACTACAACCACAGAAACAACAAGCTACAAGAATTTGTTATTAAGTCCAAATCAGAATCTGATTAGCAACTTTAAGCTCATGTACAAGCTTAAGAATAAGCTCAAATGGAAAACTACAAATTGGGACTCAAAGAAGACCTGGGTGAGATTATATGTTCCAAAAATCAGCTTATGAAAAGCTCTAATGAGCACTGTGCACAAGTTACAAAATCTGAGTAAAACTCAGCACCAACTGTTACAGTGGTGCAGGGCACTTTATGCCTGAAACATGAGCTTGTTTGAAGCTTTTGCAAAAACAGAAAAATTCCACAAAAATACTGATAAGAAAGAGGACCAGGTGAGCTTTTTGAAACACCTAGATTTACTGAGTAAGTCCAAGGAATGAACTCAAAACAATTCTCTCTTTTTGACCCCAAAACAGATTTTCACCCTTTTGACTTTTGATGAAATGAAGAATTTTGACTTAAATGAACTTCAAATCCAAATTTTGTGACTGAGATTAATGTTATTTGTTAAAATAAAGCTATTGCAAACAATGTTTGATGATTTTAAACACAAATCAAGGATTTGCTAATCCTTGATCTCAACAGTAAGACAATTAGACAGATTAATGGTCAAGTTTGACTATTTGATGTTGCAGACCCAATATTGATTCAATTGAGCATGTTAAGACCAAACAAACATGAAACCACAAACATGAACTACTGCACAAGTCTATAAGGGCAATCTTATGTTATAAACCAAACACTCCCTTAGGACACTGATTTGCAACTAGAAACAAATCCAAACACAGAACCAACCTTTTTATGATCAATTTAACTTACTATAACTGATTTACTGCTATTAGAACAGATTTACACAAGTTTACACTACAAATACAAATTATGCATAAAACTTGGATTTGACTTACAAATAGTCCAAACCACAATGGTTAGCAAAATGAGAACCATGAACCACTACCCTAATTCAATCCAACCCATAGCTTCCATTTCATCCTATGCTCATGTCTGAACCAACCAAAACCCATGCTGCATCATTTTTGTACCCGTATTGACTTTTGTTGACCAAGGTGCAAAAATAAGTGAAATTGCAATGTGAGCTCACAAGAAGCTATTATAAGCTTAAATAAGCTTATATGAGCTTATAAATAAGCTGCTAGAGAAGTTAACATAAGCAATTGAAACTAAGTTTTATAACAGTGAAGAGAAATTGTAACAGATGAACTAGAACTTGAATTATTACTTGAACAAAGTTGGAAAACACTTAAATATCTTTATTTAATACAAACAGGCTTGCAAATACAAATGAAAATTAGTTTAAGACAAGTTAAGCTAAAAACGACATAAAAATGGTGAAAAATTAAAAGCTAGCTCTTCCTTGATGCTTCCTCTTGGCTTTTTATACATCCCAAGCTTTATCTCTCCTCTCTCTGGATATTTCCCAGCAATAAAAACAACCATTGGATCACCCAAGTTAATCATAGCCGTTTAAAGAGATTTTGGCGCCAATTTTTGGTTTAACAGCTGGAGGTGGGCAGGGTAGGTATGGGGAGCATTAAATGCTTTCTTGGCTCTTAGTGTTTGGAGGGGGGAGGTAGTGGTGATGGTTGAGTGTAGCAGAAGAGTTTACAGGTTTGTGATGATGGACATGGCGTCTCGTGAAGAGGGAGGGAAGGGGTGGTCAAACGGTTTGACTTGTATTAAACAAATGGGATGGGTTGGTTTCGGGTTTAAACCGGGTATAGGTTTGGGCTGGGTAAATGGTTTGGGCCAAAGTGGTAAAAGGATCCAATTGGTAAGGTTAACACATAAGGACCATATTGCAATTTCCACAAAAATCAAGGGACCAATTCTGTAATTTTGCAAATGTGTTACAAGGACAGATTTTGACAAGTGTTGATATTACAAGGACCAAAATTGCCTTTTTCAATTTTTCCAGGGGCCAATTCTGTCAATTTGCAAACTTAAAGGACCAAATTGTAATTTCTCAAAACGTTTTACATTTTTCACCAAAGGACCAAATTTGACAAGTTATGATTTAAAAAGGACCTTTGATGATTTTTCTTTTGAAATTTTGACTCAGGGACTATTTTTGACAATTTTTGAAACTTGGGGGACTAAAACTGCAATTTTTGCAAATTTGATATGTTTTTCATCTGATTTTGATATTTTTGCATTTAAAATACATAAAACACTGATTTGTGATATTTTGATCATTTTGATGTGTTTCTGAGTGTTTTCAGATGAATTTGCAGTTTATTTTGTACAAAAATGATGAGTATTAACACACTCATCAGGATCCCTCAAGTAAGGGATCCGTGGAACAGTAGCTTATTTTCTTCTATAAATAGTGAGCCATTTCTTCATTTTTGGTTGCCACTTCTACACATACTTTCTCCTACTATTGTAAACCTTCTAACCTCAGATCCAAATGATCTCTCTATGTAGTTTGTGTTTGTTTTTGTGTGATTCTCTAGGTTCCTCTTAAAGGCGAGATCACTACCTCTTGAAGTCAAGCAAGCTCAAGTCCATGAATTGCCATGCTTCGTTATCATCAAGACTATTGAGGTTATCTTGTTGATAGTTCTTTCTTCCTCCCTAGAAGTATTGTGACAAAGGCATTAGTGAAGGATACCGAAAGAGTCAAGACGAAGACATTAGTGAAAGGTGCTTAACGTCCGTGTCAAAGGCATTAGTGAAAGATGCCGAAAGAGTCAAGACGATGACATTAGTGAAAGGTGCTTAATGTCCGTGTCAAGGGCATTAGTTAAGGATGCCAAGGGTGTACAATCGATATGGTGTATCGATGTACAAATAGAGATAGATTGTATTAAAGGATATTGATATCCTTGATGATGTTGTAATAAGGAGTGGGTCTCTTTTTGGGATAGGTGTTGTATAGTGTTGGGTAGTAGTTCCTCCTTGGTAATGGAACTCGATATCTAGCCTTGTACCGGATAAAGTGTAGGCGACGTTGTAATAGTTGTGGTTCTACCTTGTGGAAGAACCCGATGTCTAGCCTTGTACCGAAAAAAGAGTAGGCGACGTTATGAAGGATTCTCCACCATAAGGAGTTGTGTCATGTAGTGATTACGAACTCTCGAGTAAGTGACTCGGGGAGTGGAGTAGGGCAAGGAAGGTGTCCTTGTAGCCGAACCACTATAAATACTTGTGTCGTGGTTTTGTGTTTCCTACTCTTTACCTTTACATTACATACTTACATATCTATCTATCAATGTCTAACATACACATATAAATAGATTGACATAAGTTAATATAAATATTTTAAAACGAAGTTTTAATCGGTAAAACTATTCAACCCCCCCTTCTAGTTTTCTACAGATGTCATTCGCCCTTTAGCTCGTGGTGGTGCTTGTCGTGCGTCCCCACTATGCAATGTTAGATAGTACATCTTAACCGCTAGAGACTGTTGGGGAGCAGTAGCTTTGTCCTTATTCAATCTGTCCTGGGAGGTGTTTTCAGGCCTTACGTGGCCTAGGATTTAAGTCATGCTTTTATCAAGTGTTGATTGGGCCTTGTTGATGGGCTTGATCCAAGTGTGTAATTAATGGGCTTGGGCCATTAATATTAATACGCTATCAAGTCCCCCTAGTCTAGTATTAGATCATGCACTATGATGTGATGCTGGACTTTATTGTACCTGAGTCCCCCCGGTCCGTGTTAGGGCTACCAGGGTTCACTTCTAGGCCCTTTGTTGCTAGGTTGTGTTCTCGTTTGTCATTTGTGAGCCTATCTTTATTGGTAAAAGCCTCCAACCGGTTGGATAGCTAGAAAACAAAAAAATATTATATTATATTAGAATTGAACAAAAGGAAGAAAACTTGATTGCCGATTCAGTCGTTAGGTGATTTACCAATCTAGCATCCAACCTTAACATGTGGCACTTGTCTATTGGTAGTTCCAAATTTCTTTTATCCTACCTTTTATATTGTATTTTGGTTGTATATATTGTATTTTGGCATGTATTATTAATAAAAATTATAAAAAATATATCAAAATTTATAGTTTTTTAAGTCTTTATCTAAAATGCCACATGTCACAATATAAATGGGCAAATATATTTTCTTCTATTTTCTTATTGGTTGTCCATATTTTTGATAAACTAATAGATAATTTACATTAATTTTAGTTTTTTATAAATAATAATTATATCAATAATTTTAGTTTTCAATTCTCTATAAATATAGTCCGATATCAACATATTTTCATGTACCTTCTCAATTCTCATTTCTGGTTTCTTAACTTTTTTATCTCTAGTTCATTTCCTATGGATCCTAATTATCCAAATTATTTCCCAAACACCCAATATTATGGAGAATATCAAAGTCTTCTAAACTCTCAGTCTCCAAATCTAAATCAAATTCCTAGTATACCCAATCATGAAACTTCACAAAGTATTTCTAGAAATTTGTTTCAAGATTCTCAAAAACCAAGTAGAAGTACCGAAAAAATTGCAAAATGGGAAACCAAAGAAGATATAGCTCTAATGACAGCATGGTGTCATGTTAGTAGTGATCCAACCCGTGGAAACAATCAAAGAAAAAGTTCAATGTGGGCAAGAATTTATCAAATGTATGAGCAGACGAGAGTTGATATCGCCCTCAGAATGATAATCAAATGAAAGGTCGTTTTAAACGACTTAGTGAAAATGGAAGCAAGTGGGTTGCTGCTTATAAGGCAGCGTATAGCAGAAAAACAAGTGGAATGAATTTGAAAGATGTCGAACTTGATGCGCATACAATTTACGAGGCGGATGGTAGTAAGTTTTTAGACTTGACTGTATTTAACGAAGTTATGTGTAAACATCCTAAGTGGATGTTAAACATAGATCGTGACAATACACGTTCACATCCTATAGATGAAGAACCTAATGAAGAAAGTGGCGGCAGTACGAAAAGATTGAGAACTAGTGAAGAAGGAGAGTATGTTGTTCACTCCAACCAAGAAACACCAAATAGTGGTGGTTCAACTATTCAACGACCTATTGGTAGAGACGCTGCTAAAAAGAAAGGAAAAGGTAATGCATCACAATCTTCTACATTCCCTAATAACGAATTTGTTGAAGAATTCCGTGCAATGAAGATCACTAGGGAAAGTGAAATCGAAGTAATGAATAAGAGGCTCGAGGTAGATAAGAAAAGAGAAGAAAGAGAGATAAAACGGGGAGAAAGGGAGCTTAAACAGGAAGAAAGAGAACTCAAAAAAGAAGAAAGAAAGACTAAAAAGATGTATCTTTCACATCTGAATGCTTTGCTGGCAAGAGATCATTTTTCACCAGAAGAAGAAGACATGAAGCGTAATCTGTATGAAATGTTGTATGGAAAGTGATATTTTAAATTATGTTTGTATCAGTATGAATTTTATATTTTGTTATCAATAATGAAAATAAAATCTTATCATGACATGTGGCAACGTCTAATTCAATAATAGAGATTACAGACAATCTTTTATGCGATTACAATTAAATCTTATCTTGACACGTGGCAACGTCTAATTCGATCATAGAGATTACAAATAAACTTATCAATAATCAAAACAAAATCTTATCATGACATGAGGCAACGTCTAATTTGATCATAGAGATTACTGATAATCTTTTATGCGATTACAATTAAATCTTATCATGACACGTGGCAACGTCTAATTCGATCACTGTGATTACAAGATATTTTTTCCTTCTATAAAAAGAAAGATAATTTATCAAAGTCGAATAGCAAGTTTTACACATTAAACTTATATTTTCTAATTCAATTTCTCAAAACAAATATGTCATCTGATTCTGAAGACATATCATCCGATTCTGATTCAAGTTCGATCTCATCCAACTCAATCGAGTATCATGAATGGGAATCACGTGTTGTTCAATATAATCAACGCACTGATCACATCCTTGAAGATGCTATTATCAACTATCCTAATTTGTTCATACAAGACCAACCTTCCAGAGCAAGAAGAGGGTATCATGATAGGGAACATGAGCTAGGTGAGGCACGTTTAATGGCAGACTATTTTGTGGACAACCCAACCTTTGATGAAGTTATATTTCGACGCCGCTTTCGCATGCGTAAACACTTATTTTTACATATTGTTGATGCTGTTACTGCTAATGATCGATATTTCCAACAAAGACCTGATGCCACGGGTAGACCAAGTCTTTCATCATTGCAGAAATATACAGGAGCTATGCGGGTGTTGGCTTATGGGATATCATTTGATGCCGTAGATGAATACTTGAGGATGAGTGAAGCTGTGACAAGAAAGTCTCTCATGTTGTTTATACAAGGTGTCATTTCTTGCTTCGATGATGAGTACCTACGAAGGCCAAATGAAGATGATTTAGCGAGGCTACTCTATGTCGGGGGAACAACGTGGGTTCCCAGGTATGATAGGTAGCATTGACTGTATGCATTGGGAGTGGAAAAATTGTCCTACAGGATGGGCTGGACAATACGCAGGAAGAAGTGGAAAGCCAACCATCATCCTGAAAGCTGTTGCATCATATGACTTATGGATATATCAGGCTTTCTTTGGAACACCAGGTTCGTGCAATGATATTAATGTTCTCCATCGATCTCCTGTTTTTAGTGATGTGTTAGAAGGTCGAGCACCAAAAGTGAGTTATGTTGTAAATGGTAAGCAAAAAAATATGGCATGTTATCTTACTGATGGCATATATCCTTCATGGGCTGCATTTGTCAAATCTATAATTTCTCCACAAATTAGAAAGCATAGGTTGTTCGCTCAACATCAAGAGGTCGTTCGAAAAGATGTGGAACGGGCATTTGGAATTCTACAAGCTCGTTTCGCATTCCTTCGACGTCCATGTCTTATTTGGGACTACGAACAAATGGGACAAATTATGAATGCTTGCATTATTATGCACAACATATTAGTTGAAGATGAACGAGAAACTTACCAAAATTTTGATCCATCCGAATTTTTGAACGATGGGCATACAAATGGTAATGATGTTGTTGAGTACTCTACTGAACGAATTGCGGATTTGAGAAGTTATATGAGAAACAGAGAATAACTGCGCAACAGAGAAGCTCATTCATCTCTAAAGAATGACTTGATTGAGCATATATGGCAAAAATTTGGCGATGATAATTAATTATGTCATTTGTATCTCTAAAATTTGTAACTTTTAATTTCTTCATGTTTTGTAATTTTATTTTTCTAATGAAAAACGTATTTTATTTCAATTAAAATCCGTACGAGCGAGATTTATTCAAATTCAAATATTTTATTAAATATATAGTTTATATACAAATTTAAGCAATTAAATTAAATATATAGAAATAATATTATATGTTAGGTTGGGTTGTTGATAAATGGTAAAAAAGTATAGATTGGTTGTATGTATTGGTTGTGTGGGTGGAGGAAAGAGAAAATATTATTTTATTAAAAGATTGGGTTGTGATGGATTGTGAATAAAGATAGTCTGATGATAACTAGATGCATGCTTTTTACCTCGATCAGGGTTGTAGGCTGAATTGGGGAATGTGTATATTTTATGTTTTCATGGGGTAGTGTAGGAATATCTTGTTTTGGATTTATTCGCTATCTTTGAGATTTGACCTGTCTTTATTGCCTTTGAGACTGTAGACGGCGTCATCCTGACATTTTCTTGAGCGGTGTGTATAACGTGTCCCCTCGATTGTAAATGACGTATGTGTTGACGTCAGCGGTACGCGCGCCTCGCAGGATGTTTAGCACTCGCTTCATTAAATGTGTTAGGACCCAATGGGCGCTTGCCAGGTGTCACTCACCGATTCATTTTCTTTGCCTATAAATAGGGTTAGAAAGATGGGGAGGTTACAACTTGAAACAGTTAAAGCCTCTTTTCCTCCTATTTTTCACATCATTCCCAAACCCTAAAAACTTTTTTCAAGAAGGTTTTTCATAGGCTTTTCATTGTTTTATTTACGAAGGGCATATTCTCTTCCTTCGAATTTCGTGGTGTGAGATGAAGGGTAGTCGTTTCGATGGTGAAGACACTTGAGGTCCAAGATCTTTTTCCCGTGTATGGTGGTTGGATATGTAGTTATTTGATCCTATTCAATCATTGTATAACGTTGGCATCCCAGGGGTGTATGTTGATCCTGGTAGGGTTTTGCAAGTGATTGTTAGGATAGAAGGCATGAAGGGTCTTGCAATAGACTTACTATCTCGCTTTAAGTCCTATCAGGGTGATTTGGTCGTCCTGATGAAAAACTTAAATGTTACACCGGATACTCAAGGTGGGTTTGGCCACCTTCATGTGAAACTTAAATGTTTCACCGTACATCCTTGGTGGGGTGCATCGACCGCCATGGATGGATTCTCCATCAGTGAAACTTAAGTCTTATCAGGGTGATTTGGTCGTCCTGATGAAAAACTTAAATGTTACACCGTATACTTAAGGTGGGTTTGGCCGCCTTGGGGTGAAACTTAAATTTTTCATCTTACATCCTTGGTGAGGTGCATCGACCGCCATGGATGGATTCTCTATCAGTGACCCATTGTTGCACTTTTGTATCTCCGTGGCCCTGGTAGTGGCTAACGCTTGATTCAAGGTGGGCAACAATACTCACATAACAATGATGGAGGATCTAAGGGTCGCTTCCGAGGTAGTCGTCCAGGGACTAGTTGCTCCCGGTGGACGTCCATACTCCTACTATAGGAAACGTGTTCCCCTCGTTTTTGTGTCGGTACTTGCCGTGTTCCATACTAGTGCCTAGTCGCATATATTTGTTTGCAAAAAGCTTTCTCTGCGTAGCTGACTAGCTGGTTGAAAATGCACGAGTTGCCGATGTTTGAGATTGTTATCTAAGTTTTTTTAAGTAGGTTGGAGCCTGGAGGCATTAGGTCATTGTTTAGACTACTTGTAAAACTTGTAGGCAGTTGTTTGTAATCCATGATGTATCAGGATTGTTTTGTAGCATGTACTAGGCATGTAAGGTCATAATATGGTCATTTACCCTGATTTTGTACTGAAATTAACAGTTCGTCAATTTATTATCTTGTATTTACCAGGTTTCTATAGCCTCGGGTTTTTAGTTAGGATGTCATAACCTTGAACTCTTAGTGAAATTAGCTTTTGCACCGAATTTACTGTATGTATGTAACCAGGCTCGTGTAGGCCTGGGTTTTTTAGTTTGGATGTTTTAACCCTGAACTCTTAGTGAAATTAGCTTGTCTGGCCAATTTACTGTATGTATGTGACCAAGCTTATGTAGGCATAGGTTTTTTAGTTAGAATGTTGTAACCCTGAACTCTTAATGAAATTAGCTTTCGCGTCAATAGATTGTATGCGTTGTTATTCCTATGTTTAGTGATCAGTTAAACATGAAGAATATATGCCGTCAAAAGTTTGTTTAATTTTGACACGATAACAAGCACTTATGTTTTGTCGTGCACATTATAACTAATACTATTGACTAGTTATCTTCCAGCAACTCGCTCGTGGCAAGTTGTGTGTATGTATACCTTGGAATATGCTTGCGCGATGAATTCGTATCAAAGGCGTCGTCGGGTGTATTCCCTGCTTTTTGACCCGTAGGCACCTTTTGTTCATGAGCATGTTCATAAAAGCTAATTTACGTTTGAGTAAATGTTTGCTTATATGAATAGTCAGTTAAATGTGACACTTTGTAAGAAAAATATTGGATTTGTCATTGTATATTTATGAAAATTGTACATATGACTTATTCTGGTTGTTAGGCTTGGCGCAGCAGTCTTGGTTAACCGACTCAAGATCGACTGGACGATTGATTGCCATTACTGTGGCCAATCGATCGCATGTCGATCGGTTGCTTTTTTTAGTCCTCTGAACGACTGACTCAACAAACCAAAACAATCCCACTTTTAATTCATTTGTGTTGTGGATTTTTTTAATTTTTTTTTTTGCAGGTAATAAGGAATAAGAGAAGTCTTCTTTATCATTTTTTTAATAAATAAGCAATTTACACTTTAAGCCCTTTATGTATATTTTTATTCTCATTTTTATTTATACTAACTAATAAGTGCGAATTTGTAAGGGAAATGTTTTTTTATTTGAAGTTTTATTTGTAATGTTTTTATTGTTAATCAAAATGTAATTTTGTTTTTAACAAGATTTGAAAAAAAAAAGATGAAGGTCGCCCTTACCGTGGCAAAAAGTCGCTTGTAGGTTGCCAGAGAGAGAAAGTTGATGTGGCGGGTAAAATGAAGGTCACTGGTGGTCACTACTGCGCCCAGCCTTAGAAGCCTTGATGAAAAGATGAAAAAATGAAAAGTCCACCTAAGTGTAGCATGCCAATCATGATGTATGCTTGCCATTAGAGGGGAGTATGACCCCCTTAGGTGGTGCCTAATAGGTAGGGCTTGTTTTTTCAGTGCAGTGATCCACCGTTAGATGTAACATTCTTTGAGGTTGGATGCGTGTCATGCTAGGGGGATGTCATGCCCTTCAGGTGTTGTTAACAGGTAAGAACCATTGTCGTTTGCCTTACTAATAATGTATGGCCCTTCCCAGTTGGGAGTGAGCTTTCCCTGACATTTGTTGATTTCGTTTCTACGCATTACATGGTCGCCAGGTTTGAAGGACTTTGGGCAGACACGTTTGTTATAATACTTTTCCACTTTTATTTTTGAAGTGTGCTAGGCGGATGATGGCGAGGTTACGCTTTTCCTCGGCTAGCGTTAGGTCCAATATGAGTGAATCTTTATTTTCATCCTCGTTGACCGTAACAATTCTTTCATTTTGGGTGAGCGACTTAACAGGTATTACGGATTTAGTGTCGTAGGCCAGACTGAAGGGTGTTTCACCTGTGTTTTCCCTCAGTGTGGTTCTGTGTGCCCATAGTATGCTTGAGAGCTCGTCCACCCAAGAAGTCTTGTATTCCTTTAATCGTTTCTCAATGCTCTTCACAATTTCTTTGTTTGCTACTTCTGCTTGACCATCAACCTGATAGGTGATGATGTACCCTCCGAACAGCTCGAAGGACACTCCTTCGAGATGTGTCAAAGCCCTTCTATTCGAAGGCCCAAGTTAGGTCTCCAGAATATTCACAGGTGTCAAACCATTTGTTATCACGAAGGTTACCTCCGGGGAATTCGCCATTCGAAGCCCTAAGACCTTCGGGGTATGGTTGACGAAGGAGTAACGGATAGGAGAACCTCCTGACTTGGTCAAACCCACGATCTCCCTCTCTATCCTGGCTTCCCCGCCAAGTTTGAGAACGTGGGTCACTAAGCCCTAGCGGTTACCCACAAACATGGGACACCCCCATGATCTCCGACATTCACGCAGAAGTGCCCCTAACCCTATTTCTTTCACTATAAATAGGTTGGACGGGCAATGGATTATGGTATGCTCATTTCACACTCATCTCTTTACTTACACACACTTATACAACCATAACTCATACTTACTCTCACGCCGGAGGTGGTTCGCAGGGTCCTACCCCTACGTAATCACTTAACGTAGTGTCTTTGTATTTCTTATTCTCAAGTGAAAGACAAGTCTTGGCTGGAACATACACCCCTCATACCTTTGATCATCATTGAAGCCTGGTAGTGCAATCTATTGTACAATCAGTGGCGCCATCCGTGGGACCTATACTATTAGTCCCGTAATCACCAAGTCTTAAAACCCTAACCGATTACGCTACCTTTCCGGCATGGAACCAGGAAAGGAAGATACACCTCCACCAGGTTTCTCTTCCCTGGTCCCTCTCAACACAACTAACACCGATAATCTCGCCCCCATAACAGCCTCAACCTTCACTACACGATCTCGTTTGGAAACCACTCCCGTACATCACGCCTCAACATCCGCTAACCCTATTCCAGAAATTAGCCCCGCCTTCGTTGAGGCAAACTTTGAAGCCCTAGAGTCTTTACTGAGGGCTCATAAGAGGCAAGTTCGCAACACTGAAATGCGACGAGAACTGGAATATTCCAGTGAGGAGTATGATGAAGAGATTGAGGTAGACGAGAGGCCTCGACCTGTTAACAGGGGGCGCTCAGCCCTACGAAATGGTTCTTCCTCCATAAGAAGGCCTAATGGAAGGACTGTGGGTTTTGAAGAAGGTCCCGGAGGAGATCCGGGAAGAAGGGAAAGAGTACAAGGTGAACGAAGGAGCGAGAACTCTAAAGGAGGAAGCAATCCAGTGGGGAACGGAGGGGTAAATATACCCCCTCTCCTAGCTGCTCACGTAGGAAGAAAATGGATGGTGGCTCCGATACCCCCATCAAATGTTTCGAGTGTCGGAAGCCCCCCTCCGTACTCAGGTATGAATCAGTTACCCCCTCCGGGAATGAACCCATACCTACCTGCTCAAACCTATAACACCTACCCTCCGAATGGTTCTCTTCCCAACCAGAGTTACCAACAAATGCCCTATGGACACGTTCCTACACACTCGATGGGTGTAAACCCTTCGTATCAACCTTCCACAGTTTACCCTACATACACACAACCATTTCCTAACCCATATAACCCTACACCTGTTTATCCGCCTCCATATAACCCTTACTATGCCGAAGCCTCTGGAGCTTGCACACCTTTCGTGAAATGGATTGAAGACTATCCTCTACCTGACGGTGTAAAGATGACCACTCACATAGGCACCTACGATGGGAAAGGCGACCCTGATAACTTCCTACACTTGTTCGAAGGCGCTATCAAGATGCAGAAGTGGGTCATGCTCGTTGCATGCCATATGTTCACATACACGCTCCGAGACTCCGCAAGAATATGGTGGAATGGACAGAAGTTGGGTAGCATTGTAAGTCTAGACGACCTTAAGGCTAAGTTCCGATCACACTTTAGCCAACAGAAGAAGTACACCAAGACCCATTTAGCCGTGCATACCATCAAGCAAAGGGACAACGAAAGCACAAGGGCATTCGTTACAGGGTATACCTATGAAACTTTGCAAATTCTGGGTTTGCACGAAGATCAGAGGATCTCTGGTTTTGTACATGGCCTTCGGACTCGAAGCTTGGTGGAATTCCTGTCTACCGACCTTCCCACCACTTACAAGGCACTGATGGAGAAGACTTACACTTGGATTGAGTCTAAAGAAGTAGCAGCAAACGGAGCTCCGATAGAACAAAAGGAAGCCTCTGACAAATTCTCTAGAGGGTCCTCCTGGGAAGGATCCAAGAATAAGAAGAAGAACAGAGACCGCTACACTCCGTACAACAAAGGCTCGAATCATGGACTTTTGGCGAACTTGGTCAAATCTCCCTGGGAGATTCTGGCTACCGAGAAAGCTGCAAAGTCCTTCGATCCACCACCTCGGATGTCAGCGCAAAGCAAAGCCAGGGACATGTCAAAGTATTGCCATTTTCACGAAGACCATGGGCACGATACTAACAGCTGCAGAGAGCTGAAGAAGCAGATCGAAGAGGCGGTACGATCCGGACAATTAGCACACCTGGTTAAAGGCATCAAGAAGGGAAAAGACAAGTTTTCTGATACTCAACTAGGTGAATAGAAAGGAAACAAGAAAGAGGCTACCCCTACAGAGGCTCCGATACTAATGGTGCACAGGCATGATCTAACCTTGAAACGGAAAGAAGCAGATGGGGAGCTGGGAAGCGTAGGAGAAATAACATTCCCTTCCATCCTGGGGCAGAAACCTTCGACTGACCCCGTGGTCATCAAGGTACGGGTCTCAAACAGGGAAGTAAACCGAGCGTACATGGATTGTGGAAGCTCATGCGAGATCATTTATGAGCATTGTTTCTTAAAGCTCAAGTCATCCATACGCTCACAAAAGGTGGACTCCAAAACACCTCTGGTAGGGTTCTCCGGAGAACACTCATGGCCCCTTGGAGAAGTGCAGTTGGAAATCACCATTAGCGAAGGCCCCTTATCCCGCACGGAGACGCTCACCTTCGTAATAGTCAGGTCAGATTCTCCTTATAATTTGTTAATAGGGAGAATAGCTATGCAAAAGATGGGCATTGTCGTTTCTACCATACATGCTGTCATTAAGTTCCAAACTCCCTTCGGAGTAGGAACCGTTCATTCCAATTATGGGGCGGATAAGGGTGTATATGGGGTCAAGAGGATCAAAGAAGAATCGGAGGAGTCTCTGATAGCAATTCTAAGCTGCACAGATGCAGAAGAGCGAATTGTGGTTAACCCTAGCTACCCTGAACAAACGGTGGTAATAGGAAAACAACTCCCAACGAATTTCAAGGCGAAGCTCACAGAACTGTTGCAGACTAACCTTGATATTTTTGCTTGGAAATATTCTGACATGACAGGGGTCCCAAGAACATTGCTGATAAACGGACAGTCCTTCGGAACGGAGCATAAACTCAATGAGCACAAACACATTGAGCCAATAAAGCAGAAAAGGAGGAGCCTGGCCCCCGAAAGAAACGCTGCAGCCTGCAAAGAAGTTGATGAACTGACACAAGCGGGCATTCTTAGGGAAGTTAAATACCAAACCTGGGTAGCCAACCCAGTAATGGTTAAAAAGAGTAACGGAGGGTGGCGCATGTGCGTTGACTTCACTGACATCAACAAAGCATGCCCGAAGGATTGCTACCCCCTACCAGAAATTGACTGGAAGGTAGAATCCTTGGCAGGCTTCCGGCTAAAATGCTTCTTAGATGCCTATAAAGGGTATCATCAGATCCAGATGGCAAAGGAGGACGAAGAAAAGACAGCCTAGAAAGATGCCCTTCGGATTGAAGAACGCAGGGGCAACATACCAACGTCTCCTAGATAAAGCCTTCAACAAGCAGATAGGCAGAAATCTCGAAGCATACTTTGACGACATGGTTATCAAAAGCTAGACGGAGGAGGACCTACTCCTCGATGTGCAAGAAACCTTTGACCAACTTCGGGCGATTAACATGAAGCTGAACCCTAAGAAATGCTCCTTCGGTGTCGAAGAGGGGCAGTTTCTATGGCATTTGATTACTAAGCAGGGGAATAAAGGCTAATCCCTCCAAGGTCAAGGCAATTACCGATCTCCAAGCCCCTAAGTGTCTGAAAGATGTGCAGAGTTTGAATGGGAAGCTGGCTACTCTAAGTCGATTTTTGTCGAAGGGGGCTGACAGGTCCTTACCCTTCTTTAAAACACTCAAAGGATGCATTGATAAGAAGACTTTTCAGTGGAGTCAGGACGCAAAAGCTACTTTTTAGAAGATGAAGGATTTCATCGAAATCCTTCCATCACTTACAGCCCTAATCAAAGGCGAGGTGTTGTTCATGTACTTAGCATCCTCAATGGAGAGTATTAGCGCAGTCCTTATGGCAGAAGGAGACAATCGAAAGATCCCCATTTACTTTGTCAGCAGGGTCTTGCAGGGGGAGGAGATCAACTATCCAACATTGGAGAAGTTAATACTAGCTCTAATCTACGCAGCAAGGAGGCTCTGACGATATTTCCAGTCCCATCCGATCATAGTCTTAACCGACAAGCCACTCAAACAGATCTTGTCGAAGCCTGAAAAGTCTAGAAGGGTGGCTAAATGGGCTATTGAACTTGGAGAGCATGAAATAGAGTTCAAGGGTCGAAACTCTATTAAAGGGCAAATTCTCGCAGACTTCTTGGCAAGACGCCTTCCGAGCCAGACACAGAAAAGGAAGAGCCTAAAGCTAAACTCACTCAAGTACAGGATGACTGGATAATTTATACAGACGGAGCATCCAACTTCGATGGTTCTGGAGCAGGTCTAATGCTGGTCAGCCCTGACCGGAAGGAGCATACATATGCTCGTCGTTTCGAGTTTGAAGCCACAAATAATGACGCAGAATACATAGCCCTATTAGCAGGCCTCCGATTAGCTAAACATATGGAGGTCAAAGCTCTTGCCGTTTTTGTAGATTCTCAATTGGTAGCTAACCAAGTGACATGCTCTTATGAAGCAAGGCAGCCCGTCATCAAACAGTACATGGAAAAAACAAAGGAGATGCTAGGAGCTTTGATTCCTACACCATCCAACATGTCCGTAGGAATAAAAACAAGAAGGAAGATGTATGATAACATCAAATAGTCCTGAATATTAAGTGTCAATTTCCCCCGTTAATGCTCGTTATTTATATCATTTATATAGATTTACGCTTGTTTTCCATTGTTTTACACTTTCAGGTAAATTACGAGCATTGGAGCTAAAGAGACGCGGAAATGGAAACGTTACTAAAGATTTATCACAGTATGCTTATTTTGAAGAAGTTACGGCGTAACTCATCTCTCACATTACGCCGTAACTATTGCATGACCCAGAAGTCCAACTTATCAAGAGGTTACGGCGTAACTCCTCCCAAAGGTTACGACGTAACTCCATTAGGCCAATTGAGGATCCACGCCACTGATACTTACGCCGTAACTGCTGCATCACTTACGACGTAACCGAGTTTATTAAAGACTACGGCGCAACCACTTATAAGGTTACGCCGTAAATAGTAGATCTAGTGCAATTACAGACAAATAGAAGGTTACGGCGTAGCTCATCTATTGGTTACGCCGTAACCCAGACCTGGCCTATAAATACCCCACGAATTCCAACATTTCAAAGCATCCCATTCCACACACAACACTCTGAGAACGTGGGAAAAAGCTCAAGGGAGGTCTAGGGAAGCATACGGAGCTGTTTCCAAGGGAGAAGTCACACCATTACGATAAGCTTTAGCGTTTATTATTTCTTTTACTTTCAATTCATGTATTTAGTACCTTTAAAAATTGAATTGATGTGCATGATTAGTATGAGCGGCTAAGCACCCTTTGGTGCTAGCCTAGTTATGATTCCTTAATTGTTTTGTTTGCTTTTACCTTTACTTCCGTACAATTATTTCTAAGTGTATGCATGCATAGTTCTTTGGTAGTCACCCTTGGTTCGGTAGTTTTGAATGGTGATAGAGGCCAATTTCCTAGGAGATATGACCAACGGACCCTAGGTGAGCGGACTGAGACGGGAAAGGTAAGATATGACCAACTGACGACCCTTTATACTTGTGCGATTTGACCAACTGATCACCTATCGTTTGGATGAACTTAAGAATTAGGGGGTGTAGTGTCTAAGTTCCTAACGGCAGGGCACTCACTATTTAGAATCTAGCATGTAGCGGTACTTAATGACTCGGCTTAGGGGACCAGGAACAACATGACTTATGACGGTGTGCCTGATTTCTCCTGTGGTGGCATCTTTGCTAATAGGTTAGGGCGAACTGACCAAATGATGTCCTCTCGAATTTGACCCCACCTGAAGTAATTGGAAGTAGGTAGACGTAGACATAACTAGTTAGAAGGATTAACTAGGTTAGCACCATTATTCCTCTATTGATCTCCCTTCTACCATTTATTTCCTTTTATATTCTGCTTTAGTAGTTTAATTAATTAAAACCTTATCAAACCATTAATATTCTGTGACAATTAGACTTAGTAATTATCCGACACACATAGCTCTTGGGACGACCTCGGCTTTACCATTTACTACACTACACACGACCGGGTACACTGCCCGTTAGTGCATTAGGGTAGACCATAGGTATAGCGAGACACTATAAATATTAAGACCTGGTCAGTAAAACCTGCATCAAGTTTTTGGCGCCGCTGCCGGGGAGCTATGTTAGGATTTTATATTAAGTCTGTTTTTAAGTTTCTTTTTGATAAATGTCAGGATACAAGACTCGCAGCTCTAGGCCCTTTCTGGCTACCCCATTTGTTGACCCGGAGAAGCAATTTCAGAAAAAGAGGATCTATTCTCCGGTTCCTATTCACAACATCTTCTCATTTTATGAATCAGACCAGTCGGACACAGAACCAGAGGTCATCAATGAAAATAATATCAATGACCTTACTATGGAGCAGTATTTGGATCTGCCAAACGATAACTGCCAACGAAGCTTCACTAAGGATTCTCCTACCAAAAAATACTCCATCCCAGATCATATTATTCGAAAGTTACATGAGCTTAAGTTTTCTGGAGACGAAGATGAGGACGTTCAGGATCACGTAGATGAAGTTCTCCACTTATCCTCTCTTTTCAACATCAGGGGTACTCCAAGTTATTCAGTCACTGCAAGGATTTTTCCTATGACTCTCACTCGAACAGCAAAAAGATGGTATAACAAACTTCCTAGCGAAAGTAAAGAAGTATGGGGAAAACTAAGAAAGGATTTCGTCCAGCAATTTTACCCTCCTTCAAAAATGGCTATGCTTCTTGGGAAAATCTATCAATTCGTGCAGATTGGAGAAGAAACGATGTACCAAGCGTGGGAGAGATTTAATGAACTTCTCTACCGATGCCCGACTCATGATTTAAACAAACATCAGATCGTATACATTTTCTATCGGGGGATTAATGCGCAAACACGAGAACTCTTTGATTCACCAAGACCTATTCCTAACATGACTCCTGATCAGGCCTTGGAATGTATTCAGCGGATTTCTGAACATTGCTACAAGTGGCACATGGATACTGGATACGGACCGAGAGATAACTTCGATCATAAGGTAATGAAGACAATAACGAAGCAAGAATACAATTACGGGGAAATTTTCGAAAAACGGAGATTGGAAAGAGAAGCTGAAGCATGTAGGGCTGAGAAAGTTAAAAGTGTATTTGAAACCAATACCGGGAACAATATTGAGAAAAATATTCTCGACCACATCAAAGAATCAAGAGAGCGCGACGATAGGATAGAAAAGATGATGAAAGCATTCGTGGATAATACAGTCTCTTCTATTAAAACTCACGATGATAGGATAAAAAGATTAGAGAAAAGTGTTAGTTCATGTTCAGAATCCATCTCTGATTACCTAGCAGCTCGGGAGGAAGAAGTTGTCCACACGGTAGAGACTATCCTCAAAGAACCTTTGACCTTTTCAGAAAAGGTTAAGCGACGGATCAGCATGGAGAAACAATCACTTTTGGACCAAACTTTGCTGGTAAACCCTCCTAATGATACTAATCGTCATGATACTACGCGGGAATTAGGTTATGATGAGACTATTCGCCTCAACGAAAGATGCTCAGCTGTTTTGAGGAACGATCTACCACAAAAGGAAAAAGATCCAGGATGCTTTACTCTCCCTTGCTATATCGGGAGCCTAAACATGTGTAACGCCCTGGAAGATCTTGGAGCCAGTATTAGTATAATGCCTCGTTCGATGTTTTTGCGAATGGGAATTGGCAACTTAAAACCGGCCAAGATGAAAATTGAAATGGCCGATCGATCCATGCAATCACCATTAGGAATTGTTGAAAATGTATTAGTGAAGATAAAGAGATTCCTTTTCCTAGTAGATTTTGTGATTCTTGATATCCCAGAAGACAACAGGATACCTGTCATTTTAGGAAGACCCATGCTGGCTACTGCTCACACTAAAGTGGATGTCTTTGCCTAAAAATTAACTCTGGAAGCTAATGGAGAGATCGCCACATTCGGACCTAATGAACATTTTTCCACCCCGGAGAAGGTGTGTGCAATTGACCCAGTAGGGAATTTTGGTGAAGCTTTAGAAAAATTTCTTAGCGACCCCCCGGATCCTGGAGAGGTTGACTCGGGGAAGGATTTTGATGTTTTCGTGAATTTTGAGGAAGAAGATAACTTAGTATTAAGTGTTGAAGACCTCTCTAGTGATGTCGAGATGACCCATTGGCAAGACAACTCTGAAAAAACTTGCAATTGGACCAACCGCAATTTTATGAGATGGAGGCACGTATCCATCATAGGAATCCCCACTATCTGAAGATCTCATGCAAAATTGGGTTCATTGATTTTCACCCATTTATCGACACAGATTCCCCAGTCAACATTATCTCTAAGGAATGCTACAACCAGGTTATGGAAAAGGAGCTTGATTACAAAGGAAACAACTTCCTCGGGATAGCAACAAATATACGAGTTTTTGTAGGAACACACTAGTTTCTAGTCGACTTTGTGGTTTTGGATGATGTTAGCGAATTCGTGGCAGATGGGCTAACTGGGGTGATTTTCGGAAAACCCTTTAAAGAAATATCTGGGCTTGATAAAAACGAGAAGGAAGGACTGGTTTGGCTAAAGATTGGCGATGATAAAACTATTTTCAAAATGCCAAGGACTGTCAAAAACTTTAAAAATTGGACTAAACGACAGTTGAGTTATGCTAGACCGCTGCTTGGTATTAGTGAAGAAGATAAGGCCAAAGGTTTTGATCACCCCTACCAAAAGATCAAAAAAATTTACTTAGGGTGTTTAGAACTTGGAGAAGGATACAAACGAGATGAAAATTTGATCAGCTGGCTTCAACATGGAGATTGCCCAGTCCACGAGATGACGGACAAACACTGGTAGCCCACAACTCTGAGTCTAACTTAGAGACTCATTAATAAAGAAAAGTTCTCTTTCGGGAGACAACCCGAATTATCCCTTTCTTTGTTTTTATTTCATTTCTGTTGAATTTTGTGTTTCTAACCATTTTTGCAGGAAACAATGAAGTAATTACTGCTGCAGTTGCTGATCTGAACAGAGTTACGGCGTAACCATCTTGGTGATTACGCAGTAACCAACATTTTAGCAGCAGAATTCTTGTCGCATTACCAATTACGGCGTAATACCATCTCAGTGGTTACGCCGTAACTATTCGCTTCACAGCTCATACCAGGTTTTGCCAGTTACGGCGTAACTCTCTCATAGGAGTTACGACGTAACTCTCCCCTGCTCTAATTCTTTCATTTTAAAACACAGTAACCTTGTATTAGTTTTTAAATGAACTTTATGGGTGTGTTCCCTGTAAACCCTCACGAGACTTCACTCGTCCACTTGGGACACCTAGTGGTTTAAAAGGCTTGTTGCATTCGCTAAATGCAACCGTGATTCCTACGAAAGTGAGTTAGGTTTGTTTTTTATTTTATTTTTCTTCTTCTTTGAATTATGCTTGTCGGTATTGTGATTTCAGGGATTGAAGTTTGTTCATGACGCTTAAACGAAGGCACGATCCTTTCTCGTGGGCCTTCTTCTTTATGGAGCAAATTTCAGGGAAGTTCTCGCTTTAATTCTACCTTTCTCTTCACCTTTATTTTAATGCCTAGTACAAAAGGGACTTTGTACAATTCAAGTGGGGGGATGGGAGTAGAATTATCTCTTGAACTTTATTTCGCCCTCATTTTTCTAGTTTATTTTGAAAAATTATGCTATTTTTAAAATTTTGACATGTTTTTCCGAACCTAACTAGATTAGACCTTAGCCGAGCACATACAACCCTTGATATTACATGGTGAGATTAGCCTTGTCCGTTTCCAATATTTTACCCCAAATCCACCAAATTATGAGTGTGCCGGTAGCTTGTAAACTTTAGAACTTGGCCTTTGCATCATTTTGAGACCATAGACGAGGTATGTTGAGTTAGCTCGATGTATTTGGACTTTTCAGTTTTAGAAGGCAGTATTTTAGGATTATCACCCAAACAGCCTACCGTTGTGAGTCTATCGATTAGTCACCTTGACTTTTCAAACCCCATGTGAAACCCTTTTGTTGCACTCCCCTTTAGTGCAAGATACCCCTAGATACACCCTTCTGAGCCATTACTTTCATTTTGTCACCCCTATATATTGTTTCGTTACACCCTTACACCTTAGCCTACCTTGTAGTTTTTATTTGTATTTGGGAAGTCATCATTTTCCTAAGTTCAAGGTTCGAGTGGAAAGGTTTGGAAATCACGCTTTCATCGACAACAATTATGAAGATCATTGAAGACCCCCCAAATTCCCATTGTTCATCTCAAGTGGGGGGATGTTATGTTATCATGTTATGTTCAAAAAAAAATAGTTGATTGAGTTATGATTTTGTAAAGTGCGATGTTATAAGCACTGTAGTATGAGCTTTATTGTTTAGTATCGAGGAGGCCACCTCGGTCACATTGGAAGATTGGAGTTGGAGTTATACCAACTGAAGAATAAAAGGTAGTGTACCCATCACGACGTCCTCTAATGACACTTCTACCTTGCATTTCATGATCCGGTCTCTAGACTTCTAAGCTTGAACTTTGGGCGGACGGTAAGTGGTGATGACTTAGTTGTAGATATAGACTACCTGCTTGTTTTTCATTTTACACCAATTATATATCCCATGTCTTATCCTACCGTTTAGTCATGAAGCGTGTCTAGGTGATGTAGTGAGCAATCTTTGGTGTCTTGGCCATGGATTTGGTCATGTATCATTGACTTTGTCCACTTCGCCGTGACATGTTAGTAATGACGAGTCACCCCTTAACCTTTGTCGTGTCTACCCATATTGCCTTCGAGAATTGTTTAGCCCTTAACTCTAGTGGTGGAGATTTGTGTAACCGCCAAGCTTATGATAGAATACATGCTATGACTGTGCGATTGAGTGATCACCCCGAAATTGACACTTAGAATAGTTGAGGGATTTGAGTGTTTGTTCCCCTTTCGTGAGGTGTTCGGATTTGTTTTATTCTAGCATAAGGGATTTGTAAACTCATATTTTCCAGGTTTTGGGAGATATCTTTTTAGGAATCTATTTAATAAGATCTACTTGAGGGCAAGTAGAGTTCAAGTGGGGGGATATTTGATAACATCAAATAGTCCTGAATATTAAGTGTCAATTTCCCCCGTTAATGCTCGTTATTTATATCATTTATATAGATTTACGCTTGTTTTCCATTGTTTTACACTTTCAGGTAAATTACGAGCATTGGAGCTAAAGAGACGCGGAAATGGAAACGTTACTAAAGATTTATCACAGTATGCTTATTTTGAAGAAGTTACGGCGTAACTCATCTCTCACATTATGCCGTAACTATTGCGTGACCCAAAAGTCTAACTTATCAAGAGGTTACGGCGTAACTCCTCCCAAAGGTTACGACGTAACTCCATTAGGTCAATTGAGGATCCACGCCGCTGATACTTACGCCGTAACTACTGCATCACTTACGACGTAACCGAATTTATTGAAGACTACGGCGTAACCACTTATAAGGTTACGCCGTAACTAGTAAATCTAGTGCAATTACAGACAAATAGAAGGTTACGGCGTAGCTCATCTATTGGTTACGCCGTAACCCAGACCTGGCCTATAAATACCCCACGAATTCCAACATTTCAAAGCATCCCATTCCACACACAACACTCTGAGAACATGGGAAAAAGCTCAAGGGAGGTCTAGGGAAGCATACGGAGCTGTTTCCAAGGGAGAAGTCACACCATTACGATAAGCTTTAGCGTTTATTATTTCTTTTACTTTCAATTCATGTATTTAGTACCTTTAAATATTGAATTGATGTGCATGATTAATATGAGCGGCTAAGCACCCTTTGGTGCTAGCCTAGTTATGATTCCTTAATTGTTTTGTTTGCTTTTACCTTTACTTCCGTACAATTATTTCTAAGTGTATGCATGCATAGTTCTTTGGTAGTCACCCTTGGTTCGGTAGTTTTGAATGGCGATAGAGGCCAATTGCCTAGGAGATATGTCCAACGGCCCTAGGTGAGCGGACTAAGACGGGAAAGGTAAGATATGACCAACTGACGACCCTTTCTACTTGTGCGATTTGACCAACTGATCACCTATCGTTTGGATGAACTTAAGAATTGGGGGGTGTAGTGTCTAAGTTCCTAACAGTCGGGCACTCACTATTTAGAATCTAGCATGTAGCGGTACTTAATGACTCGGCTTAGGGGACCAGGAACAACACGACTTATGACGGTGCGCCTGATTTCTCCTGTGGTGGCATCTTTGCTAATAGGTTAGGGCGAATTGACCAAATGATGTCCTCTCGAATTTGACCCCACCTGAAGTAATTGGAAGTAGGTAGACGTAGACATAACTAGTTAGGAGGATTAACTAGGTTAGTACCACTATTCCTCTATTGATTTCCCTTCTACCATTTATTTGCTTTTATATTCTGCTTTAGTAGTTTAATTAATTAAAACCTTATCAAACCATTAATATTCTGTGACAATTAGACTTAGTAATTATCCGACACACATAGCTCTTGGGACGACCTCGGCTTTACCATTTACTACACTACACACGACCGGGTACACTGCCCGTTAGTGCATTAGGGTAGACCATAGGTATAGCGAGACACTATAAATATTAAGACCTGGTCAGTAAAACCTGCATCAATGTACTAAGCAAGCTAGCCTTTATGGCCTTCGCTCATCTCACCAAAGAAGTACTAGTCGAAGTCCTACCTGAAAGGTCCATCATTCGCAAGGAAGTTACGGACGTGGTTCACGAAGAAGGGGAGACATGGATGACTCCCATCAGGGAATATTTGATAAGCGGTCTTCTCCCTGAAGATCCCAAGCTAGAAGGGAAAATTCGGGTTAAGTCGCCACAGTACCGGCTAATGGGGGAAACCCTATATAGAAGGTCATTTCTATCACCTTGGCTAAGATGTGTGGGACCCAAACAAGCTACGAACATTATCGCTGAAGTCCACGAAGGATCCTGCAGCCTCCATGCAGGACCCCGCCCAGTTGTCTCGAAGATAATGAAGTTGGGATATTACTTGCCTTCGATGCACAGGGATGCGGCGGAAATCATTATCAAATGTGAAGCTTGTCAGATACACTCAAACGTTCCCAAGATGCCGAAGCAGGACATGACAAGTGTGACATCCGCATGGCCCTTCTCTCAATGGGGAATTGACATTGTAGGACCTATGCTTATGGCTCCTGGAGGAGTCAAATTCTTGCTGGTGGCAATTGATTACTTTACTAAATGGGTAGAGGCTAAACCCTTAGCCTCCGTCATGGGGAGAAAGATCGAGAAGTTTGTGTGGTAGCACGTTGTGTGCAGATTCGGAGTGCCCCACATCATCATATCTGACAATGGAAAGCAGTTTGCTGAAGGAGTCTTCAACGACTTTTGTCAAGGGCTCAACATAAAGCAGTCTTGGACATCCGTCTACCATCCACAAGGTAACGTGATACGCTTGCGCAGCGCGTTCGGGGTCAAAGGAACTTCCTTTTCATCAAGCAAGTTTTTCAACACCCCAGGCAGTGAACCTAATCATTGTAGTGTAGTATTAGGATAAGCCACGGGAATTGATATCGTTCTCTAGGGGAATAGGAATGCTAGTGAGAGGTTACTACGCTAAGGTTGGGGTTGAGGAAGATTATTTTCTTTATCTTTTTATGTTTTTTTAGGAAATGGAAAGGTACGAATCTCAGAGTTTGGATTTAGGGGTTTTGGTATTTCTACCGATTACTCTACTTATCTAATTATCTAATTAACTAAGGTGAGGTTAGTCTATGTCTAATTATTGTGTGCTCGTATGATGGTTTAAAGATGTGTTTACTTAGGTTTTATTACTCCTTAATTATCTCCTATTGATGGTTGAATTGTCACGTCCTTATTCTTAATCGCGTTGTGTGTCTAAGGTCGTAGGGTATTCGTTTATCCCTAACTCTTTGAAACTACCAAAGGTTATCGCCTACAAAGTCTCTAGGATTTATAAACTTTAACTCTAAGGTACTCTTCGGATTGTTTAGCCTACAACAACTCTAGGTGTTATAAACTAAGGTTCACAAAGATTAACCAAGCATTAACTACACAACGGATGACCTATCGCATTACTAGATCATTAACAATTAAGATAAGAGACAACCAATCAATATTTAATAATTAAGTTTCATATTCCCTAAGCAAACACACAAGTAAATTAGCCGGACATGGAGAACATGCAAGCATACACACAAGTAATTGAAGACATAATTAAATTAATGAAGTAAAACACTTATCTTGATGTAAGATAGGGTTTAGAACCCTAAAATACTGTACAAGACAGCCTTGGTTCGGTTTAGGTTTTTACTCCAAAAGACTACACACCGAAAACTAAAAAATTTGGATTCTATATATAAGATTACATATACGACGGCGTCACCCTTTAATTTGTGACGCCGTCGGGTCGCCGTCATTAGGGTTTCGTCTTGGCCACGTTAGTCTTGCGACGGCGTCACCTTATTCTTGTGACGCCGTCCCCTTCAGTCTCTGACGTCGTCTGGATCAAATCTAGGCTGTCTGAGTTGCGACGACCTACTCTTTTAAAGCCTGACACCGTCACTTGTAAATAAGCAATTTGGCTACTGAGCCATCACAAAAGTGATGCGACGGCGTCGCAGATAACACCTGATGCCGTCCCCTTCAGTTCCAGCAGCCCGAGTGTCTCGATTCTTGACTTTGGCCATTTTCTTGGTATATTCGCGCCTTTTCGTCCGAATAAGTGTCATTCCAGCATTTTGCTTTCAAGATACCTAAAAAGTGAAAAGGAACGATATTAAGTAATAACGGATACAAAAGTGATCAAATAAGGGCTTAAACGACCCCTCAAAAAGGTACATTTTAAAACCTTATCAAATATCCCTACACTTGGTATTTGCTTGTCCTCAAGCAAGTGTGCTTTTAGCCAATTAATTTATAAGTTAGGGGTCATGAAGCATTGGTTTAGAACAATCCACAACACATATAAGCCCCGCAAAAGTCATAACAAGCATGGAAATTACATACTAGCACCTCACATGGGGTGTTTGGATACTCACATCTCTCGGGTGTATATGAAATATAACAAGTTGGAAATGGAATATAAACACTCATTAACCGGTCCTAGTACATAGATTACCATAGGCTTGAGACTAGATCAAACCTCCATCGCTTTGGCGTAAGCACCTAGGAAAGACTATCAAAGAGGTCTTTTAAAGGGTTGTAACGTTAGGCTTACGGTAGGGAAACAAAGGGTTTGGTGGGATAGGCTATTTAGTGGTGGCAAGTCAAAAATCTTTATGTTACAAGCATGCGAAGAATGGCGTTGCTAAGCCAAGACTCAACACTCTAGACTCTAGATAACTGAAACAAACAAACATAAATTAAAGATAGATGTAGAATGGTAGCCCGTGTATTTTTTTTCAACACTCTATTTTTTCCTTTTTTCTCTTTTTTTTTATTTTTTTTTTTTTTAATTTTTTTATACACTTTTACTCTACCATCCTCTACGATAACATCAAAATGATAGGGATTTATAGGCACATCCCTACACTTGAGTTTTTATTATTCTAACACTAATTTGACCCGAATTGAAAAGATCAAAACACTTTTCCTATGAGTCCCAATCATTCCAAAACTATGTACAAAGGATATGACTCGACTTAGCAACTTATGCAAGCAACTAGATAATTAAACTAAGGGTTTTTGGGATGATAACAATAATGCACTAAAAGTGAGTGCATACAAGGTAGGCTAAGGCGATTTGGGTGTACATCTGGGGGTGGGGTGTAAACAATGCTCTTCATTGATATTCCGGAAAACCGAAACATCACGAGAACCGCGAAAAGGATAGGCTCTGAGGGGTTAACTAGGGGTATCGTATACTAAAGATGAGTACAACGCAAAGGTGTGGGGGAATTACTCAACCGATGTGGAAGAAGTAATTATATTACGGGTATCAAACAAGGGTTATCCTAATGCCTCTTATCATTTAGTTATTCCTAACTACACAAGTGTAGTCTTACTAGCAATCTTGGGATGCATCACAAAACAAGTTCTAGAATCTATTATACTACCGGTTCACACTCTAATCATTAAAGATGAATGCTTTAATTCCTACTAATCTAAGGGTGATCCTTACATTTTGGGTGGAATTTATGTGGTAAAGGGTTTTTGTGCGAGTCATATAACTTCCTATCCATGAGACGCTTTTGTTAAGACTAATGGCCCACTCCTATATGTCATGAAATTTTTTTAATTTGGTGCCAAAATTACCCTAACCGACATTTTCTCATGGTTTATTACACAAATGCAATTGGACAAAGCAAATAATCAAGGATAAGCATAGTTTCAAAGTTCCTGTTTTATTTTCCCTCCCTACAATTAAACTGAACATTGTCCCCAATGTTCCCCGAAAGTATCAAAGTTATGATAATGGAAGGTAATAAAAGATCAAAGAAACTAGTACTCCCCTTATTAGCTCGGTAGGATCCGTGTAAAGTGGTGGTTACATTCTTCAAGAAGAACGTTTTCGTGAAAATCTCCTTCTCATCTTATGTACCTCCTTCTTGATAAATTAAAGCAGCACACTTGAAGAAAACAAACGAAACCTTCGTATAAAATCGGCGGTAATAATATATATAAGACTCTACTAAACTAGGATATAATGCTTGTGGAATGGATGTTTACAGAATTTCTGGAAAATTAAGACCTGGAAAAATTCCAAAAAAATTTAAGCAGCTCAGAAAACGAGAAAAAGTAATCAGTTGTTTTTGTTCCTTCCTGACGCCATCAGGTTGCGATCCTGACGCCGTCAGGTTATCCTGACAAAAACTGGTCTGCGATTTTCTGGAAAAAAATTCTGGAAAATTTACATCTTTAGAATCTGGAAATATTTCCTGCAAAACATCCATTATGACTCGATACAAGCATTTGACTCGAACAAACACACATGTATATCTTTTAATTAATTGAAATTCTCATGTTTACGTTTCTTTTGAAAACGTGTGTAATCCTCCCTACACTTATCCTTTATGTAAAACACCTTTATATGTAATTAAGACGAGGTTAAAAACAAAATAAAGCATTTTTACAAATTTAAACATGAGAATTAACAATCAATAAAAGATATATGACACAAACAAGAAAACAATTAATCATGGGTTACCTCCCACGAAGCGCTTTTCTTTATTTATGAGTCTTGTAGCTAGACTCGTAGTCGTCCCCTTACGTGAATTCATTACCGTCACCTTTCTCCTCATGACGGTCTCTATTGGGGGATTCCATGTTATAAAAGTGCCCTATGATGCACCTTTGTAAGAGGTCGTCCTCTCCCCAATCGGTTTTATATTTCGATCCTAAGTTCAAGCAATCCTTATAGAATCCGAAAATCTTGGCCGTAACATAGTCTACTCCTTTCTCCTTATCCTCCTCATTCCTATAATAGACCGATAGTTTAAGTTCCTTTTCATCATTGGAGAGTGATGAAAACTTCTCAATCTTAAACGGCATTTGGTAAGCTACATCATCGGTCTCATCCTTGAATCGCACTATTCCTTTGAGGAATCATAAGTCATCCCGGTGTTTTCTATGAAAGGTGTTCCTAGAATAACGTGGGACAAGCTAGGGTCTATGGCCGTACTAATATCATCCACAATTATAAAGTCCGTAGGAAATGTGAAACTACCTACATAAACGGGCAATCCCTTAACTCTACCAAGAAAATTGCAACTAACCCAAGGATTATCGGGATCTTGCCTAGTTGGGATAGGCTTCTTCATTACCCAATTATAGTAGGTGCTAGTCATGATGTTTATTGGAGACTTGCGGTCAATGTAGGCCTTTGCCACGAAAAGGTGTCCTATGCAACATGGTATGTTAAGATTCCAAGGGTTCCCAAACTTGATCCTAGGGCTTTTCCTAACATACATGTGACGGAGGTCACGCACTAAGTGAGGGTGGCAAGATAGTTCTTCATCCGTAGGAAACTTATTGAAATAGTCATTGTCTACTTCATCTACTTCCTCGGTTGTTTCATCCATCGGTGTTTCACTAACCTCAAGTATTGTCTCATGGTTCGCTTAGTCATTTGTTCTATTAGGTTCCACTAAGGCGATAGTATTGACGAATTGAACGTGCTTAGCTAACTTACTTGGGTCCCTAATCTCTACACCGGAAGGTTCGGGAGTTGAGATAGCATTAACCTTCCTATCACTATTGGTCATGGCTTTCAAGAGGTTATCTATCTTCCTATCCATCTCGGCTTGTTGTTGGTTAAAACGGTGTGAGAGCTTAGCTATTTGAGCTTCTTGGGATGCGACTAGGTTCTGTAACATCCCTTCTATGTTTTGTTGGTTAGGGCCATGAAATGGGGGCCATGAGAAATCATTGGAAGTGAATTCTTTGGTTTGTCCCCAATAAAAGTCAGGCTTGCCCTGCTATGCTTCTCGGGCGTCATTAAAAGTCCTAGGTCCGAGTGCTGCAGGGAATCTTCCTCCCGTTCCATTAATACGCGAGGATGCGTAGTCAACGGAAGCTTGTTCGGGGATTCGGGTGTAAGTGTGCGTTTTATGAGGATCACTACACGGCTCACACGAGGAAGAAACTTTGTTCACATGGTGTGAAGACTTAGGATTTTCATAGGAGCTCATTAGGAATTTAACTTGATCTTCAAGTTCGAGCATCCTACGGTCGGAAGGTTGTGAGTCAATGGGAGGCAAGGAGATTGCCTTAACGATTTTGGGCAACTCACGGGGGTCATTCCAACTTTCGTTGTCATAGAGAGCAAGGTCCTCTATTATACCCCATGATTCTTCCGCGGTGAGATCACTAAGTTTTCCACCGGCAGCTTGGTCAATGGATCGCTTGGTGGGGAAGTTGACATGATCATAGAAGAGTTGGACTTGGAGCCAAAGATCAATGCCGTGATGAGGGACTTTATGAAGTAAGTCCTTGAATCGAGTCCATGCTTCGTAGAGAGATTCACCTTGACGTTGTTGGAACATCAAGATATCATTCCTAAGCTTAGTGGTTCTCCCCGGTGGGAAAAATTGAGCAAGGAAGCGAGAGGTGAGATCATCCCAACTTGAGATGGAGCCGGCGGGAAGTCTCTCAAGCCAATTACTAGCTTGGTCCCGTAGAGAGAATTGGAAGAGACACAGACGTGTGGTCTCCCGAGTAGTAGCATCGAGGTCGATGGAATCGACAATCTTAAGGAAATCCTTAAGATGCTGATTAGGATCTTCGGAATGAAGTCCGTGGCATGCACATCCGTTTTGCACCAACCAGATGGTGTCGGATTGCAGGGCAGTAGTTTGGGCTTGGTCGGGAAGCTCAATGGTGTTCCTATAGCCGAGGTGGCTTGGTCTCGAGTATTCACCAATAGTACGGGCTCTTGGCGGGTCATTTGGTGGTAGGTTGATGAATGGTGGTTGGTTATCACCTTCCATGATGAAAAGTGATGGGGTTACGAACAAAGGTCACGAAGAAAGGGGATAGACTACGAGGAAACTAAAAATGAGAAAAATTTACTTGATAGGAATCAAACAAAGAAACCTAAACGAGGTGGACTCCTAACTAGCTATTCTATTCCCCGGCAACGGCGCCAAAAACTTGATACGCTTACGCAGTGCGTTCGGGGTCAAAGGAACTTCCTTTTCGTCGAGCAAGTTTTTCAACACCCTAGGCAGTGAACCTAATTGTTGTAGTGTAGTATTAGGGTAAGCCACGGGAATTGATATCGTTCTCTAGGGGAATAGGAATGCTAGTGAGAGGTTACTACGCTAAGGTTGGGGTTGAGGAAGATTATTTTCTTTATCTTTTTATGTTTTTTTAGGAAATGGAAAGGTACGAATCTCGGGGTTTGGATTTGGGGGTTTTGGTATTTCTGCCGATTACTCTACTTATCTAATTATCTAATTAACTAAGGTGAGGGTAGTCTATGTCTAATTATTGTGTGCTCGTATGATGGTTTAAAGATGTGTTTACTTAGGTTTTATTACTCATTAATTATCTCCTATGGATGGTTGAATTGTCACGTCCTTATTCTTAATCGCGTTGTACGTCTAAGGTCGTAGGGTATGCGTTTATCCCTAACTCTTTGAAACTATCAAAGTTTATCGCCTACAAAGTCTCTAGGATTTATAAACTTTAACTCTAATGTACTCTTCAGATGGTTTAGCCTACAACAACTCTAGGTGTTATAAACTAAGGTTCACAAAGATTAATGAAACATTAACTACACAACGGATGACCTATCGCATTACTAGATCATTAACAATTAAGATAAGAGACAACCAATCAATATTCAATAATTAAGTTTCATATTCCCTACGCAAACACACAAGTAAATTAGCTGGACATGGAGAACATGCAAGCATACACACAAGTAATTGAAGACATAATTAAATTAATGAAGTAAAACACTTATCTTGATGTAAGATAGGGTTTAGAACCCTAAAATACTGTACAAGACAGCCTTGGTTCGGTTTAGGTTTTTACTCCAAAAGACTACACACCGAAAACTAAAAAATTCGGATTCTATATATAAGATTACATATGCGACGGCGTCACCCTTTAATTTGTGACGCCGTCGGGTCGCCATCATTAGGGTTTCGTCTTGGCCACGTTAGTCTCGCGACGGCGTCACCTTATGCTTGTGACGCCGTCCCCTTCAGTCTCTGACGCCGTCTGGATCAAATCTAGGCCGTCTGAGTTGCGACGACCTACTCTTTTAAAGCCTGACACCGTCACTTGTAAATAAGCAATTTGGCTACTGAGCCGTTACAAAAGTGATGCGACGGCATCGCAGATAACACCTGACGCCGTCCCGTTCAGTTCCAGCAGCCTGAGTGTCTCGATTCTTGACTTTGGCCATTTTCTTCGTATATTCACGCCTTTTCGTCCGAATAAGTGTCATTCCAGCATTTTGCTTTCAAGATACCTAAAAAGTGAAAAGGAACGATATTAAGTAATAACGGATACAAAAGAAATCAAATAAGGGCTTAAACGACCCCTCAAAAAGGTACATTTTAAAACCTTGTCATAACGGTATGGTGGAGGTTACAAATAGAGATATCGTCAAAGGGATCGAGAAAAGGCTAGGACGAACTCACCATGGATGGGTGGACGAACTCGCTCAAGTACTATGGGCTCATCAGACACACCCTAAGTCAAGTAATAGTGAAACCCCCTTCAGCCTAACATACGGAACATAAGCAGTCATCCTTTCGGAACTAAGTGTACACACGAAGCGTGTGGCAACGTATGATTCCTCCCAAAATGATGTAAGGATCAGGGAAAACCTTGATCTACTAGAAGAAAGAAGAGAGATAGCCTCCATCCGAGAAGCCATGCACAAGCATAAGATCGAAGGCTACTACAACAAAAGAGTCAGGCCTTCCACCTTCAAGCCTGGGGAATATGTGCTACGCCTCAACAGTGCAAGCAAAGCAGAATACCAGGGAAAGCTGGGACCTACTTGGGAAGGACCCTACATGATAGCTGAGGCCTACGGCAATGGAGCCTACAAATTGGCCACTCTTCTCAGAGAACCTATTGACAGAACAAGGAATGGTACGAGCCTTCGAAAGTTCTATGTTTAAGAAGTACTGTTACTTTTTTCATTCTTGTAATTAGAAGCTTCTCAAGGGAAAGCAAACATTATTGGCAGTTGTCTTAGTTTTCATTTCAAGAATGATGTAATCCTCTCTACCAATTCATTGATTAATAAGACATTTCTCACAAATCTCTTGCTTCGTTTCTTAAACACAAAGATTTGTTCAACCAAGTCGTTTATGAGTTTCAATGTCGAATAAAAAGGCATATGGCGTGGCAAACGCCTCATCATTTAAAGCCTATTAAAACATTCACATTAACTCTCCTTGTAGTTTATGGCACTTGTGAAAATAAAAACAAAGTCATACTACCTAAAGGATTTGATATAGAGTGGGTCGCGTCCCTCTGTCAATGATCAAATTTGGTCATTATACTCTTGGTGTTGAAATTTACTCACAATGAGGTTGTTTAACCTTAGGATGTAAAAGTTAAGCGTCGGAAAAATGGCGTAATGGAAGTTCACAAGAGAAAGACAAATAATAGCTAAGTGTATAGAGGTACCCCCCCCATACTATATCATTCAAAAGAAGGGCTAGTGCCCTTGCACCTGCATAAGGAGCCTAAGCCCCAATTAAGTTGTCTTTGGCCCAAGGCCATACATCATAAATATTCTAATTGTCTGATGAACCAGACAAACATCATAAAGTAACATAAATTGTTTTAGAAAGGGTACATGCCACCCTTGAAACCAAATTACTACCAACATGGCAGCCTTCACTCCTGCTTCTTGGGGGAGGAAGTTGGATATGGTTGAACTGAGGTAGGCTTGGTAGATACCGTCTTCTTGGTAGGAGTTGTAGGCTTAAGCTTGCGGGGCTTCTTGGAGAGGAGGTCTTCTAGAGGTGCCATAGGATCTTTGGTAGCTTCAGCTAGGAAGGAGTACTCTGCGGTTGCAAACGCATTTCCTACCTCATCATATTCAGCTTTAGATGTGGGACGGTAGCATTTAATCTTGGAGAGGTCTACGGGCTTACCTGTTTTGGCAGCCTCCTCCAAAGCCAAGCACCGTCCATGGAAAATAGCTGATTTGATGACCTTCCACATTTGTGCTCCCAACTCATCAATGTGGTAGAGTTCCATGGCTATATATGGCACCACCTTAGACACAACCTCCGCGCGATCCTTTTGCAGCATCTTGTATCTCATCTGCAAGCCATCAATCTCCTCCCTTAGCTTCACTTCCACCTCTCCAAGCCTAGATCTCTTACTCTCCAAACCAGCACACTTCGCTTCGAGAACAACATTTTGAGATGTTAAGCTGATAACCTTAGCCTCTTCCAATTTGAGCTTGCCACATTCAGCTGTCAGTTGGGCTATCTTTTCACGAAGATCTTGGACGAGCGGATTCTTTTCAACATCCCTCTCAATCTCATCACATTTAGCCTCTAGCTCAGCATACTCTTGGTCCATGTGATTTTCTCTCTCAAGCATGACATCCATCTCTTGTCTCGCCTTGGTGACTGCCCTAAGTAGTTCCCTGGTTCGACCATTTAGATGATTGTCCAACACTGCTTGCCTAGCAACACTCTTGTCGTGTAGATCACAAACCCCTTCGATGGACATGTTGTCCAACACTCCTTTCCACTTGGAAGGGGTAATATGATCCACGATGCGGTGGCAGGACAGAGCATTAGGAAGCTCCTTCGTATCTGGAAGGCCTGCGACCATTACAGTGCACAAAAGTTTAACTACTTACCATAATTATAAATTCATGTAATTTACAAAGGGACATTGCTTACCATGCATTTCCACAGTCTCATCCGGCAGCTCGAAGGCAGATTTCACAAACTTCTTGCCCTCAGCACTCTTCTGACGCACTGCCCTGGATCCGGAGGCTGGTAGGGGATTTTTCCTCTTGTTGGTAGACTTGACCGCTTTGCCAGCTATACCTTTCCTGCTCTTCAATCTATCGGCTATCCCAGTGGAGCCTGCAACCTGGACATCCTCCTCTGTAGGATCGTCTGAGTCTGCCACATTCTCAACAAGTTGAGAAGGACCCTCCAGCGCAGCCTGGGGGTGCTGAGGCAATAGGCTCTGGTTGTGGCGTATCTACTTCATTGTTGTTGACGGAGGTGGAAGGTGATCCAACACCATAGAACTCTTCGGCCTTCTCGGCAGGCATGAAGCTCAAATCTTCATCCAAATCTTGGTACATAAAGTTCTTGAATGAAATCTCTGCAAAAAAGAAACAAGAAAAAATAAATATCAGTGCTACATTGGTCCTACTTAAATAGAAGTAGAAAAACATACTTTGTCCATGGTACATGATAACAGGCTTGTTGGGAGACCCCTCCCAGCTCTGAGCTGTAACATATTGGATTTCACAAACACACAAACAATCACAAATATGGGCGTATGAGTATATGGTTTTAGAGAGAGAAAGTGGGATATTCTAGTGAGAGAAACACATGGAAGGTTAGATTCCAAATGAATATCCAACCCTCTCCCTTGTGGGGAGAGGGCTATTTATACAAAGTATTACACCCTTTCTCGGGTTGTGGATCAGGCATACAATGGGTAAAGACCCGTCCTTCCTCCACGGTGTTGCACTAGACTATACTATTCTAATAACTAACTACCAAATAACATAATAAACAATATTTCTACGAGCTAACTTAAGCTAGATTATATTTGGGGTGACCGATGCTTCACTTATAGAATTTCCAATTCCTAACAATCTCCCCCTAAGGGAGGTCACCCCATGCTTTACAATTTTGCATCATAGCATTTTATTTATTCTTCAGTCTTGAGCTCGCAGACTTCAATACATCAAACTATTAAGACTTTGTGTTTTTGTGGAGATTTCTTCATAGTCCAACTACTTTGTACATTAAGTGGAGGTTGTAGAGCTGATCCATATTTTGGTGATTGATTTGAGCCTGCATTGAGATCATCAGTCATCATAGATCTCTGACACATCCTTTGTTGTGTTGCCATTATGTGAGGTTGTGACTTTCGGAACGACATGCTCACATTTTGGATCATGATATCTTCTCATCAGAGTTGCGGAAGCTTTTGTGGATTTAGAATATTTCCAGTAGCGTAGTAGAAGCATAGTATAAAAATATCTGAGCCAGATTATGTAGATAAGCACTTGTCATGATTTCTTCAAATTAAGTGTGGATGCTGTGAGCATGCGGCTTAGGATTGACTTCTCAATTCTGATCAGCTGCAACTGTCCAAATGTACCTGCAAACAACAGTTAGCAATAAAACACACGGAAGTGTCTTTGATCACTTTCGTTGAATTGAGGTACACGGCCCACGGTTCCCCGTTGATCAGTACAAGTACTGCCTGTGATCGGGTAGAATTCCGAAGAATCTCCTTGACAGGGTTTCGCAGCTGCTCTAGCTGTTCTCAAATCGGAACGTCTCAAAGAAGACAACACGGAGTGAGTGAACCAGCGAATTGAGATTCACTGATTGATGAAAAATTGATTTGAAAACAATCGCGTATTGCTTAGAAGAAAGAGTTTTGCAATACGATGAAGGTTTTATGAGAAAGATCAATTTTCAATCAAAAATACCTTTTGTATTTGAAAGAGAATACACATTCGATGTGCTAGAGAAAAGAAGAAATTTGCACATCGAACGGTTTTTCCAAAAGTACTTTTTCAATCAGAGATACTTTTTGAGTTTGAAAATCATGAGTATACATTCGATGTGCTAGAGAAAAGAAGATTTGCACATCGAACGGTTTTTCCAAAAGTATTCGTCAATTCATTTCCTGGACCAAGGTTGATTCAAAAATGAATCTCCCCATCGTTTCTATCCAGTTGTCACAAGCTTGATCTTTTGGAAAGATCTCACATGTCACCCACAAAGAGCTTGTTTGATGTTGGCTCTAGAAGGCTTTCCATCTTCATCGTGAATACTTTTACATATCACTCGAATGTTCTGGCAATACCACAAGGATAATACGTAGGACTCTCAAAATATATTCTCATATTCCACATTGTGTGAAACTGTGAGTCTTCATTGACAGTGTCCTAATGAGATTTATTGATGATCTCGTGGCTCTAGACTCAATTGTGCACAATTGGTTCCTATGCCAGAGACTAGGGAGAGGGTCTCCTTCTTCAATATCAACAATCTCTAAGAGAAAGTTGATAGATTATGTAGGTTCCCCGTGAGAATGAAACAAGCCCTTTTAAGAGGAACTTGAGTATCTTGGGAAGTTTAGTGCAGTGCGTCACTGGGTCCATGACGTCTTGTCTTCAATACCAGTGTTACCTTGGTAACCACCAGTAGCATATGAATTAAACCCGGTTTCTGCCCTAAGGTTGAATTATTGGAGGGCTATTTCTTTTCACCCTTTTTCCCATTAAAATCTTTTTCATTCTTCAACCCCTTCAGTGCTTACCAAGACTTCATAGCTAGAACCTTGTTGGGTTTATTCCAGTACTAGCTCAGTCTCAGTCCGCACTCTTCCCATATTCTCATTTTTCTCCTTTTTACATCATACCTAAGGACTCTACACTATCTAGTGGATTGTCCCTGGGTAGATTCCTCCGGCTCTGGCGGGATCGTGGGAACGAATACCTAACCTAACCATCCTTATAACACCATGCATAAAGTAAATTGGTCGGTCTTTTGGTATTGTTCTTTCTCTTCTTGAAACCAATTGAAAAATCATTTGGAAAATCAATCAAGGTACTTGTGATATAATATCAAAGCATTTTGTACCTTAATTGTTTTGATCATTTAGAAACGCTCCCCCTCAACATGTGTATATGGTTTTGAAATTGTTTAGCACATGGAGGCAAGAGGACTTTGAAATATTTTCTAGATCACAATTTCTGAAGAAAAAGCCTTTTGATTTTCATGGTAAATTCTCCCCCTCAATATGTGCGTTGGATATTTGAAAATCATTTTGCACATAGAGGCAAGAGGTTTTTGAAGTACTTTTCACGATTGCCAATAGAAACCATTCGCTCCCCCTCAATATGTGCATCGATATACGAAAGAGTTTAGCACATATTAGAGAGAACTTGCACATTGAATCAAAACGATCATCTTTTATCAAATTTCATATTAGATCACAAATTCTCCCCTGATCAAAAATATCAAACCCTTTGAAACTTTCGATCCCAAGTGATTTAATAAGGTTTAGAAAACATGGGAGAAAATGTGCCTGATTTAAAAGCTCTTCTGGTTTATGGTTAAATGCTCCTCCACAATCATGTGCATTATGTATTTCAAAATCGTTTGGCACATGAAGGAAGGATTGCTTTTTGAAACAATCACCCTTTAAAACCGATTTGAGATTTAAATCACGATCTCTCCCCCGATCAAAAATTTCAAACCTTTTGAGATTTGTGATCCCAATTGATTTAAATCATTTAGAAATTTTTAGGGGAAAGACGTGGCAAGATTTAATTTTGAAAAATGATGGATAAGGAACATTTTTTGACATTAAAGATTGTTAGTGTCATGTATGATAGTTTTTAAGAGATCTTTAAGTAAAATAAAACAATTTCACAATCAAACAAGAACAGAAAAAATTTCATTTTGAAAGATCTTTGAGTTTTAAAGAGAATCATACCATGACATAACATTAAATCTTTAGATCACCACTTATTTTGTACAAACCGGACTTATTATGAAGAAATATCGTTTGAAAATATTTTATTTTAAATCACTCTCCCCCTCAATCGATGACCGTAGTCGTTGATTAAGTGACTTAAGTTTTGATAAAATTTAGTCCGGTGATTTTTAAAATTAATTCCAATTTATTTTCAAAACCAATATTTTTCCATTTTTCAAAGCACTATTTTTCCATTTTCAAAAACAATATTTTCAAAATTGTTTTAAGAAAAATGGTATCATCCACTACTTTTCCTGCACAAGATACGTTAGGTGGTTGAGCCGCTTTTGTTTTTGTTGCTGTAAGGAAGGAAGAAAACCGTCTGCTGATGCAGTGAGACCTCTGAAGTTGCATCTATCGTGCCAACTATCCATAGAGAGATCTAATTAAGTCCCGTTTCTTCTTTTGTTGACCCAAGAAATAGTTGCCTTCTCCTTTCGGCATCCAATCATCAATTGTGGGATCCGGATCGGGAACATTCTTATATACCAATATACCTGCATACGTTAGTGGACACAAACAGATATATGGTGGTCGACATCACCCAAACAGCAATCGACTAATAACAGTTAATTCAACATATCAATCAGATCATACAAATGCATGGGAATCAAGTGTTTATCAAACTTTAATCATCTAATCCTAACAATCATATCCTAAATTCCTAGTCCTTCGACATAGGCAAGTATCATTTTTAGTTAAGCACGAGGATAATTAGAAAAGTTTGTTAGATGATATAGATTTGAAAACATTCTCCCCCTCAATCAATGACTCATTCTATGAAAAGTTTTAAAAGCGCTGAAGTCATTGATTGAGTTTTGCAAATTTATGAAAACACTGATTCTGATTGATTTTTAAGCTACTCATTTTCCACCACTTTGTTAAAACAAATATTTTTCTGAAGAATTTTAGAAGGAAAAATATTTGAGTTGGAACAGCAGTCCTTCGACATACTCTCCTCAATATGTTTTAGGATAAGTGCACGAAATATTAGAAAATTGGTTTAGCGTAGCACTTTCCTTTCTTGAAGAACGGGTTGCTATCTGAAATAATAGCAAGCCATGGTTTAAGCACGGGTTACAGTCTGAAGTAACTGCAAGCCATACTTTGAGACATGTTTAGAAAGATATATTTACACCTCCTGCTCGAACTTCATCTAAAGTCCCGTGCCATTATTGAATGACATTTCTAAGACCGTAGATGTTATCGATACCAGAAGACATGTCTTGAGAAAACATATTTTTGGTATTTTTCAATTTTCTGATTTTTATGGGCTTTTGTTGATTTTATATTTTTCTATTTTGTTTTTGTTGGTTTTATATTTTTGTATTTTGCTTTTTGAAATTTATTTACAAAGATAGAGAAATAGTTTAAGAAGATGATGATACGAGTACCGAGATAAGGAAATCGTTCAGCACTTTGTAGAAGATAGAAATCATCATCTCTTAAACTTTCACCACCAAAGCTTTCGAGGCTCTTAAATCGTCGTCAGAACTTGGGCCTTCTGAAAGTGAGACTTTGGTAGCTTCCCCCCAAACCGACAAACTAAGAATAAAGACCATTTCCCCAAGAAGTAGAAATGAAGAAGAACGGTCTCATTGAATGAAGCTCAGCACCCCGAAGAACAAGAGAACACCGAAGTAACAAGTTAAAACATTGATCGTCTCAGTGGTTATCAAATCCGGAATAACTGATTAAGTCCGATCACATGAACCTGTTGTGCGTCCTCGATGTACACATTACTCTTCGAGATTGACCAGTTGTCTATTCAGGGGAACAATACATCAACATCTTCATTTTACCAAGTGCATTCCAGTTATCTTCCATATAACCACTCAGCCCATAATGTACACAAGTACCCAGCAAGAGTAGAGATGATGACATCCAAGTAACATGTTGAGTCACTGATTATTTCTGCGAATGTAAGCTCTGAAATATCTGATTAAGCTCGATCATGTTTGATGCCAATTTCGGAATTTCTGATTAAGCTCGATCATGTGAACATGTTGTGTGTCCCTGATGTACACATATCTCTCCCTTGATGGTTGCGATCTCATCGAAATCATCATTGCATTGTGTACATGAAGCAATAACCGGAACCACTTTATCATAAACCATATAGAAGATGTCGATAAGCAATATCATCTCACGTTCCGATATTCTTCTCACATTTCTTCCAATTAAACACTGAAGTAACACATACCAAAGGTCTCCAGAGACCACTTCCCCCAAATAGTTGGAATAATACATCCTTCCCCTAAATAGTTGGAATAATATATCCTTCCCCCAAATAGTTGGAATAATACACCAGACGCCACGAGTTAAACACTGAGTTTCTCTGCGGTTACGACATTTGTTTTCCCGGAATATCAACAATCATAAAGTTCATCACATGTACTCATTGAGAGTTTAGATGTATGTCTCCTTCCCCCTTGCTGGTTTTGAAACCTCAAAATCAGCAAAACATAAAATAACCATAAACTCGAAATCTTGTGAGAAGAACTCAAATATCCTAAAAGAATCATGTGAGAATCAACTGCAACGGAAACTCTCCCTGACTATCTTTACCAACCCATATGTGGACAAATTGAAGTGACCAGTGATGAAGCAAACCCGATATACAAACTTGAGCCTGAAGTTAAATTACCCACATTTGTATCTTAAGCTTGCACCTAATGATTAAAGAACGGTGTCGAGAATGTATGCTTCAAGCAAATCTCAAAGTACTCACTACTCAAGCAAAGTATGAGACAATAACACCTTTTGAGATTATCCACACCGTCATATACGTGTGACACTGAGTAAAACAATGTAACTCTTTAAAGTGATAGTTAACCAGGTCTTCAACCATCCATACCGACTGCTGGTAACTAGATAAACCAAGTCTTCTACATAAATCTTAAGCACGAGGAAGTTATCATTGAGAGTCATGCATCCAACCAACCCCGACTTCAAGATAAAATAAGAACACTCCTTTGTGAAAGTCAACTTCAATCTCAAATAAGTGATAAATGATTAACTCCGAAGTAATCAACTTGTGTCAAATGCCCAGCATGTGAATAAACATACAATCGGATGTACATTGACCCACTGAATGAACCGGAACAGATGATTCCTCAACATCAATGCATTATTCCTAAAGGTATACATGTAGAGACTGATATGGAAGATGCACCAATAATGTCTTCAAGCGGATGAGGTAGTCATTTTCCTTAATGTTCATGTGGTTGATTTATAGCATGCATAATGAGAGGAACAGTAATCCGTGAAGATTTGGCATAGGAATACCAAAGAGCGGATCATTATTCATGAACAAAAATCCGTGAAGATTTGGCAAAGGAATACCAAAGAGCGGATAAATATTTAATAGTGCAACTATAATATCATGATAGTCATTATCAACGCCTTGTGAAGTAACTGGAGATAAGGTTTCTTGAAAATTCTGAGAAGTACTTCTTAGATGGTGAACCAGCTGAGTCAGTAGGAACCGGAGCATAAGCTTCAGAAACTGGATGATCAACATTCATTGGAGGTTGGAAGTACTTATCAAACATATCTTGAAAAACAATGAATCCCAAATAGTAAATCCCAGTTGTCCTTAGTGAGTGAGGACATTAGGCGTTGGAGAGTTGTAACCATAACTCAAACATCCATCAACATGTAGTATATTCCCTCTTCTCCCCCTTAAAAATTGCAAATGAAGTTTGCCATTTTTGATTGATCAAGTGAATAAGAATATATACCAATGAATGGAGATCCACTTGGGGATTGAATGAGCATGGAAAAACATGAAGCTTGTTGATGAAGAATGTCGATGAGAATAGTCATAAAAATGAAGATTTCTCTTCTTCTGAAGATAAAGCGCACTGAGGCGTACATTTTTCCTTTCTTTGAGGAACGGGGCCTGAAGTGTTATCTGCAGACGCCATAATGATGAAGTACGAGGCCTGAAATGATGTGTTCAAACGTCATAACAAGAGATACATCTTTTATCAGATTGTGGGTAAAGATTTAATTAATTAAAAAAATGATTTGATTTTTTTTTAAATATAAGTGAAAAATTAATTTGTACACAGATTCATAAGAACGAGTCCTGATTCAAGTCGAACAGGAGTCAAAGTACGAGGTACATCAATTCTGACAAGCTACAATTCCTGAGTGAGCAATCTTCATTTATGTTGGAAACCAGGTCATGATGTTCATGATTGAATTGAGCATTGTACCTGAAAAAGACTGAGGACACTTTGCACTAATAGCACATGTAGTATTGCAGATAGATGAGTTAGTGACATGAGTATCCTCACTATTGGATATTGCACAGTTTGGTCTAAGAGTGTCATTGAAATCCCTTTAGGTTCAATATTCTTGAAGATTTTTCCTGTGGGCATCCACTTAAGGCAAGATCTAGGAGTGTAAGTCCGTTTGGATCCTGAAAACTTAAATAATCTACCAGTAGGAATCCATTTGAAACAACTGCTAGTAGATTTGGATGTAGCCGCTTCCCTGTTTTGAACAATTAGTTTGTTTCTTAGGGGATTGATCAGCCATTTGATGCTTCTTATATGAACTAGATGAACTCCTAATATTCCTGATCTTAGGGCTTCGAACATTAAGCTGGGGATTGTTATTCATCATATCGGAATGAATTAGTGAAGTGATTGGTTTTGTCAAAACTATATTCTCATCAACTTGGGAGGCAAGCTTAGATTTTGATGGTTTAAATCTTTCTGTTTTAAAAGCATTGGGCTGCCTAACTACAGCTCGTTCTGATTTATTCAGTACAATTGGCTTTCCCAAGGTCGATTGTTTTGCAAACTTAGTGTTCACCCTATTTCTAATAGATTTCCTAAGCTCATTTTTTAAGGCAACAATGGTGAAGCTCTTATCTTGAATTTGGGCTTTGAGGGCATCAATGTCAGCCAACAAGGAGTTAGTTTGATCTATCAGCTTGGAATTGTTCTCTAATAAGTTCTTTCTCAAGGACTCATTTTCCCTTAATAGGTTGGTCACACATAGAGCCAATTCATCATTCCTAGATTTCAGTGGACCACTCACCTCATAGTTAGGATTGTTTATCCCAATATTACATTTCTTATGCAGATCTGAGAGTTGCAATTTCAGATTACATATGGTTGAATCTTTGTCCTGAATCTGGGTTTTTAACTGGTTAATTTCAAAAAATTCTCGAAATTCTGGGAATTCCAGATTTATGCAAGGTTTTGTAGCAAGAGAACTTTCTTCTCTTTGTTGTATTGCAATTTCTAAGGAAATACAATGTTTTTCAAGAATTGAGTATTTGTTTGAAAGTTCATTATAAACCCCTTTTTCAACCATGTCGTTTGCTTTAAAAATTTAGACTCAGACTCAACCAAGAAACATTTATCAATATCATGTTCAGAATTAGGGTCATTTTGTTTAGGTACATTAGCAGATGCATTATGTTGATCAGTTAAGTGTACCTCATCACATGACATCTGTTCATTTGTTGGTATGACATCTGCATTCACATTATGTATAGCAGGAGTTACTGAAATGCAGGCTGTTTCAAGCTTATCTAACTCTGAGCCTCTGTATTCAGTACAGCCGGTTTCATCATCCTTTGTTGTATCTGATATTCTGCATTCAGCATCATCCGTCCTTTCAACTGATCCATTACCCGACATATCACAACTTTCACTTAATTTTTCCTGACACCCATTCACAACATTCAAATTATCATTTTCTTGAGCAGCTTCCTTAATGTACTTTTCCACATTATCCATAAGTTGGATAAATGTGTTGATGAACTCATGAATTTCCATTCCAGTATGTTTCTTGAAGGAAATTCCAGTCACGTGTTGATCGAAGTCTGTGGAATATTCCCCATTGATAAATGGCTTAAATTGGTTGTAGATTACCTGAAGTGCATCATTGGAATCATCCATTAATACCTTCTTTTTGGTAATTTGAAGCTTCAGTTGTTCTAAGTTCAGCAACACGGTTCTTGTCAATGTAGGTAAGTCCTGGCGGAAGAGAGCACTGCATGTTCGATCCCCAGTTGTGGATATCAGTTGTATGAGGTGCTGATGAAGTAGTTGATAGGGCTCAATGTTGCATTCCATTTGCCTTGCATTATGTATCATTAACACGTGTGATTCTTTGATATTTGACTCAGAATGTGAAGTGTTTTGATCATAATTTACTGAATCAATCATGGTTAAACATTCTGAGTAGCAAACAGTTTCTTTGTTCTGTGAGGTATCATAGAGTTCGAGCACTTTGGAGATTAAAGGGTCAGTGATGTAAGTCATTATGTTGATGGATATTAGGCACAGGTCACTTTCATTAATTCACCAAGTCGCTAAATACCTTGAAGACAAGTTGCTACTCACCCAAGTCGCTAGGTATAAACCTTGAGAACAAGTCGCTAAGTAACAACTCGCTAAAAGCTCAAGTCGCTATGAACCAAGTCGCTAGACAGAAGTCGCTAAAGCAACAACTCGCTAAGCTGACAAGTCGCTAAGGAACAACTCGCTAAGAGGCCAAGTCGCTAAAGAGCAACTCGCTAGTCACAACAAAGACAAGTCGCTGAAAATAGTAAAGACAAGTCGCTACGTTGAACAAGTCGCTAGACGAAGTGGTACCTCCACTAATTTGTACTATTTGTCGCCTTGTCTCAATAGACAAGTCGCTAGTGCTCAATTCGCTACCACTTCAACTACAAGTCGCTGAAAACTAAAGAAGCAAGTCGCTACCAAGAATAATTATTCGAGAGTCAAGTCGCTAGCTAGAAAAACTTAAACACAACCCTTTTCAATCCAAAACAAGCCCAACCATAGTGATTCAAGCTTTCCAAATCAAAACCTAAGCACATACAATGATTCTAAACACAAAAGTACAATCAAAATTCAAAGATTAACACAAGAAATGATCCAAATGATGGAAAAACCACTAAACTTTTTCAAACCCAAAAACTATATAAAACCACTAGAAATCCAAGGACATGTAAGAGAGATGATCAAACCATGGCTCTTGATACCATTTGTAACATATTGGATTTCACAAACACACAAACAATCACAAATATGGGCGTATGAATATATGGTTTTAGAGAGAGAAAGTGGGATATTCTAGTGAGAGAAACACATGGAAGGTTAGATTCCAAATGAACATCCAACCCTTTCCCTTGTGGGGAGAGGGCTATTTATACAAAGTATTACGCCCTCCTTCGGGCTGTGGATCAGGCATACAATGGGTAAAGACCCGTCCTTCCTCCACGGTGTTGCACTAGACTATATTATTCTAATAACTAACTACCAAATAACATAATAAACAATATGTCTACGATCTAACTTAAGCTAGATTATATTTGGGGTGACCGATGCTTCACTTATAGAATTTCCAATTCCTAACATGAGCAATCCCAGCCATGTACAAGATTGGCTCGGGGAACACTTGCACATCAACAAGATATCTAGCCAAACGCTGATAGCATGGATCCCATCGTACCTCATATGGCAAGGGGTCATTGAATCGTTTTGCATCAAACATGTACTTCTTACTCAACAATTCCAGATAGTTAGGGGGGATAATTGTGTTTTGGACATAGAAAAAGCTGCCTTTCCAAACTGTTATATTGGTGTACACCCTCCCAAACAGATTTGGCACATCTCCTTCAGGCCTTTTAGCTAAGGTTAACCAGTTACCCCCAGGATACAAGTTCAAAAAACCCCTTAACACCTTTAGAGTTGGTTCATAGCCATATGCTTTACACATTACTATGAATGTGGTCAGTTTGGCTAAACCAAATGGATTGAACCTAGAGATATGCACCTTGTAATATTGCATTAGCTCTAAAATAAGCGGGTATAGTGGAATCCTAAGGTTGGAATGGCTAAACGCATGAGTTTATAGCCCTACGAAACCTTGTGAAGCATCAAAGATACCCTGATTAGACTTGGGTAACATGATTTTATACTCTAGTGGAATTGGATAATCAGCTAGGTGATCGTGTAAATCTTGTGCAGTTAACATACACTTTTGCTGTTTAATGATAAACTTGGAATCCATACTTCTATTTTAAACTACAAGTAAAGAGGAATATTTACCTTTGTTTTCGAAGACGGTGTGCGCTCAAAAGGTTTACTACGAGAAAAAGAAGATGGAGAGAGTAAAAGTGTTTTAGGGTTCCAACAACCTCCCCTTAAATACTCTTTTTTACCGTTTTTAAAGCCGCACACGTGTCCCTAATATTTACTCTTATCCGATTTAAATAGTTTTTAAATTTTAAAAAGAAGTCTTTTGGTCTCCGGGTAAGATGGGGAATTGTGATTCCTGTAGCGGGCAGCCAAAATGGTTAGTTAGCATTAAATGCGCTAGTTAGGTGCATAGTTATCTTCTAAAGTGATAAGTTTAGCAGCGAGATGAATTTTTTTTTAAAGGATGAAGTCGAAAGCAATGCCTCTTTGCTCATATGCATCACTTTTGACTTGGGGGCTTGATGATGTACCCTCCGAATAGCTCGAAGGACACTCCTTCGAGATGTGTAGAAGCCCTTCTATTCAAAGGCCCAAGTTAGGTCTCTAGAATATTCACAGGCGTCAAACCATTCGTTATCACGAAGGTTACCTTCGGGGAATTCGCCATTCGAAGCCCTAAGCTCTTCGGGGTATGGTTGACGAAGGAGTAACGAATAGGAGAACCTCCTGACTTGGTCAAACCCACGATCTCCCTCTCTTTCCTGGCTTCCCCTCCAAGTTTGAGAACGTGGGTCACTAAGCCCTAGCGGTTACCCACAAACATGGGACGCCCCCATGATCTCCGAAATTCAAGCAGAAGTGCGCCTAACCCTATTTCTTTCACTATAAATAGGTTGGACGGGCAATGGATTATGGTATGCTCATTTCACACTCATCTCTTTACTTACACATACTTATACAACCATAACTCATACTTACTCTCACGCCGGAGGTGGTTCGCAGGGTCCTACCCCTGCGTAATCACTTAACGTAGTGTCTTCGTATTTCTTATTCTCAGGTGAAAGACAAGTCTTGGCTGGAACACACACCCCTCATACCTTTGATCATCATCGAAGCCTGGTAGTGCAATCTATTGTACAATCAGTGGCGCCATCCGTGGGACCTCTACTATTAGTCCCGTAATCACCAAGTCTTAAAACCCTAACCGATTACGCTACCTTTTCGGCATGGAACCAGGAAGGGAAGATACACCTCCACCAGGTTTCTCTACCCTGGTCCTTCTCAACACAACTAACACCGATAATCTCGCCCCCATAACAGCCTCAACCTTCACTACACGATCTCGTTTGGAAACCAATCCCGTACATCACGCCTCAACATCCGCTAACCCTATTCCAGAAATTAGCCCCGCCTTCGTTGAGGCAAACTTCGAAGCCCTAGAGTCTTTACTGAGGGATCATAAGAGGCAAGTTCGCAACACTGAAATGCGAAGAGAACTGGAATATTCCAGTGAGGAGTATGATGAAGAGATTGAGGTAGACGAGAGGCCTCGACCTGTTAACAGGGGGTGCTCAGCCCTACGAAATGGTTCTCCCTCCATAAGAAGGCCTAATGGAAGGATTGTGGGTTTTGAAGAAGGTCCTGGAGGAGATCCGGGAAGAAGGGAAAGAGTACAAGGTGAACGAAGGAGCGAGAACTATAACGGAGGAAGCAATCCAGTGGGGAATGGAGGGGTAAATCTACCCCCTCTCCTAGCTGCTCACATAGGAAGAGAAGGGATGAGGGCTCCGATACCCCCATCAAATGTTTCGAGTGTTGGAGGACCCTCTCCGTACTCAGGTATGAATCAGTTACCCCCTCCGGGAATGAACCCCTACCTACCTGCTCAAGCCTACAACACCTACCCTCCGAATGGTTCTCTTCCCAACCAGAGTTACCAGCAAATGCCCTATGGACACGTTCCTACACAATCGATGGGTGTAAACCCTTCGTATCAACCTTCCACAGTTTACCCAACATACACACAACCATTTCCTAACCCATATAACCCTACACCTGTTTATCCGCCTCCATATAACTCTTACTATGTCGAAGCCTCTAGAGCTTGCACACCTTTCGTGAAATGGATTGAAGACTATCCTCTACCTGACGGTGTAAAGATGCCCACTCATATAGGCTCCTACGATGGGAAAGGCGACCCTGATAACTTCCTACACTTGTTCGAAGGCGCTATGAAGATGCAGAAGTGGGTCATGCCCGTAGCATGCCACATGTTCACATACACGCTCCGAGACTCCGCAAGAATATGGTGGAATGGACAGAAGTTGGGGAGCATTGTAAGTCTAGACGACCTTAATCCTAAGTTTCGATCACACTTTAGCCAACAGAAGAAGTACACCAAGACCCATCTAGCCGTGCATACCATCAAGCAAAGGGACAACGAAAGCACAAGGGTATTCGTTACAAGGTATACCGATGAAACTTTGCAAATTCTGGGTTTGCACGAAGATTAGAGGGTCTCTGGTTTTGTACATGGCCTCGGACTCGAAGCTTTGTGGAATTCCTGTCTACCGACCTTCCCACCACTTACAAGGCACTGATGGAGAAGAATTACACTTAGATTGAGTCTAAAGAAGTAGCAGCAAATGGAGCTCCGAAAGAACAAAAGGAAGCCTCTGACAAATTCTCTAGAGGGTCCTCCTGGGAAGGATCCAAGAATAAGAAGAAGAACAGAGACCGCTTCACTCCGTACAACAAAGGCTCGAATCATGGACTTTTGGCGAACTTGGTCAAATCTCCCAGGGAGATTCTAGCTACCGAGAAAGCTGCAAAGTCCTTCGATCCACCACCTCGGATGTCAGCGCGAAGCAAAGCCAGGGACATGTCGAAGTATTGCCATTTTCACGAAGACCATGGGCACGATACTAACAGCTGCAGAGAGCTGAAGAAGCAGATCGAAGAGGCGGTACGATTCGGACAATTAGCACACCTGGTTAAAGGCATCAAGAAGGGAAAAGACAAGTTTTCCGATACTCAACTAGGTGAATGGAAAGGAAACAAAAAAGAGGCTACCCCTACAGAGGCTCCGATACTAATGGTGCACATGCATGATCTAACCTTGAAACGGAAAGAAGCAGATGGGGAGTTGGAAAGCGTAGGAAAAATAATATTCCCTTCCATCCTGGGGCAGACACCTTCAACTGATGATTCGTGCTAAACCGTCAAGTTTTCTCACACAAGCTGGCCACTTGTGAATGGCCAACCGTAAGAAACTTAAAACAGCTCAGACACAGAATGCAATGAAGATCAGGAGAGAATAGTGTATCCCTGGGTCGTTATGTCCCAGCGAGCTATGCGAAGAATCACCAAACGTATAGTGATCGAGAGATTTGAACGGAAAAGAGTTTGATTGAACAATTATAACTAAGGAAAAAGGAAATAAATTACAGAGGCTTAAATGCAAATTAAAGAAAATTAAAAAGATAAAAAAATATTAAATAAACGCTATCACTATTTGCAAAATGATGTTTTTGATTTTATGTTTTTATAAAACTGAATTAAAAACTACGCGACGTACAAAAGAAAATGTGAAACTATAGCAATATTAATCCTAAAAATATGAAAATGATATTTTTACAATCCTAATGATAAAAGAAAATTTTTAGAAAAAGAAAATTATTTTTAAAACTATTTATCTAATTATTATTAATTAAAAACTATTTTTAACTATTTAATAATAACCTAAAACACAAGAAAATATGAAATAAAGCTAGAAAAATAAAATTATGACTTGGAAAAATCTAAAATAACAAAAGAGAATTTTCAAAACTATTTTTATATTTTTCTGATTATTTTTGTATTTTCTATGAATTAAAAACTATTAAAAACTAATTAAATTGCTTAAAAATACAAATTTAACTAAGAAAAATCTGAAAAAATATTTTTTTGACTTTTTATATTTATCTTAACCTAAGAAAAATGAAAAATTATTTTTTTGGAACTTTTCTGAATTAATTGTATTAAATGCTAATTAAAAATGCTTAAAAACTAATTAAAATAGAGAAAAATACCAAACTGACCTAGAAAAATCTGAAAAATTCAAGATAAGCCTAAAATAATATTGTGAATCTAGGAAAAATATAAAAACAGTGGGTTATGTGTAAGAAAATGCAACTGCTATGACAAGTGCTTATGAATAAGCACTTTAAATAAGCCAAAGACCACAATAAGCTACCAACCTGATACAGAAGCTACAAAAGGCTAAAAGTATCCAAATGCAACAAGAAACAACTATCCTATACCTCTGAATTACTCACTACCATGATTTGATGATTTGAGAATAAGTGATGAAAACAGTTTGAGGCTATGACTTTGCAGCCTAGTAATAAGCTACTAAATAAGCTGGAAATCAAAAACAATAAATTGGAACCTACACTAGACCTGGCCAAGAGCTTGTAAACCAAAAATCAGACCTTGATGAGCTAAACTAAGCCCTGTGCAAGCCCTGCACAAGACCTGTGCACACTCAGTTAATACTGAGCTTGTGCACAGGGGAAATGAGACCAGATTCACAAGCCTTTTTGAAGCTTATAAAAATTTGACAAAAATCAACAAAAATGGTACTCCCTCCGTCTCAAATCTATTGTCCATATTTCCTTTTTGGGTTGTCTCAAAATTATTGTCCACCTTCCATTTTTAGTAATAAAAAGGTAATTTTGTGAGAGAATATTCTATTTGTGTGGTTTAAAATTGTAGTGGCCCCACTTTTATTAAACTTTGTGTTTTTTGTCTTCTGACAATAAATTTGAGACGGAGGGAGTAATAAGCAAGTAGACCAACTGAAGTTCTTAAAACCACAATTTCACTTAGTTTGGCCCAGAAATGAACTCATGAAAATTCACCTCAGTTGGGCACAAAATGGATTTTTCAAGTTTTGACTTTTGAAGCAAAAATGAAATGTTGACTTTTATGAGATTTGATTCAATTGTTTGGACTGATGTTGATTTTTAATGATGAAATGAAACTAGATCAAGCTATATCTATCAATTCTAAACACAAATCAAGTGTTTGATTCTTTGAAAATCCAACAGATAAGCAGTTGAGACAAATTTTATGTGATGCTGACTTTTATGTTTTGCAGGCACAATTTGATGAATGCAAAGAGTTCAAATGAGCTTAACAAGCATGAACCAACAGATCTCTACCATTGAATAAACCTCTAAGACAGTTTAAGCAACAAATCCAAACACACCTTTAAATCACTGAATTGCAAATAAAATGAGATAACCACTGATCCAACTTGTGCAGACAATCAAAATGAATCTAAGTGACCTAAATACAACCTAATCAACAGAAGAAAACTGATTTAAACCACAGATACCAATTATGCAATTACTTGAAAATGACTTACACTTGGTCCTTAGCCACAGTGGCTTGCCAAAGAACACAAGATCAACTAAACTATCCCAAACCCTAACCTAGCTCATTATCAACCCAAATCCATGCTGCATCAACCCATATCCAATTCCATGACCAAATTGAGCTCAGTTGACTTTCTTTGACCAAAATCCAAAATTGCTAGAAACTTGAATTTAAGCTTATAAAAAGCTATAAGCAACTTATTTAAGCTTGTTTGAGCTGAGAAATAAGCTAATTGAAGCTTGGGTATGAGAGTTTCAAATGGAAATTTGAAACAGTAAGCATAACACTTGAAATTGAGTTAAACTTTGAAATTGATGATCAAAAGTAGATTAAACTGATAATGTAGCTTGAGTTTGATACAAGAAAACAAAATATTACATCTATTACACTTAACTAAAACTTTTAAGTTAAAAACGACATTAATGAAACTTAAAAACTACAAGACTCTCCTATCTTGCTTCTTCTTGCTTCTTTTTATATGCAAAAGGTCTTTCCCACTTGTTCTGAGCACTTCCCACATGCATTTAGGGCCATTGGATCATTTAAGGAGATTATGGCCATTGATTCCATTTTGGCGGGAAAAAGGTTTTATGCCAGTTGGTGGTTTAGTGCAAAAGGAGGAGGGGCATTAAATGCTATTTGGATATTGGTGGAGGTGGAGTGATAAGGAGGGGATAAGGTGAGCTGGAGGTGTGGGAAGCCTGGTTTTGCAGGTGAGTTGTTGAAGGAGAAAGAAAAAGGCGCGAGTGGGTTGGGAGTTTGACCAGACATTTGACTTGGGGTATTAATAAGCAGGGGGTCCAAATTGTATAAATGACAGGGGGTCGATTGGTAATTGGCAGGGGTCCAAAGGGGTGCAAAGGTTCAAGGCTTGGTTTATAATACAAGGACCTTTTGTGTAAACTCTGAAAAATGGAGGACCAATTCTGCCATTTTGAAAAGTTGTTTCAAGGGACCACAATTGACAAGTTTCCATAATACAAGGACCAAACTTGACATTTTCAAATTTCTAAGGACCATTTTTGCCAAATTTGAAACTTGAAGGACCAATTTTGAAATTTCTCAAAACTTTTGATATTTTTCACCAAAGGACTAATTTTGACAACTTCTGATTTTAAAAGGACCTTTGGTGATTTTTCTTTTGAAATAAGCGCTCAAGGACTATTTTTGACAACTTTTGAAACTTGGGGGACTGAAACTGCCAATTATGCAAACTTAGCTCATTTTTCATCTGATTTTGAACATTTTGCATCTGAAACATATAAAATGCAATTTTGGAATATTTTCAGTATTTTGATGCATTTCTGAGCATTTTTAAACGTTTTGCAGTTCAGATTTAACAAAAAATGATGAGTATTTACACACTCATCAATCCCCCACACTAAACTATTGCTAGTCCCTAGCAATCTTTTGAGAAAAACTTAATGGATTTGAATCTCTTTACCAAAAGCCATTACTTCTGGAGTAGCCAAATGTTTTAGTTCAAGTAAGAACCATGGTACACCGATAACCATGTGATTTTGAGCAAACCACCAGCTTCCAACGGATTTGATTTGTCTTTACCAGAAGCCGTTTGCTCTGGACTAGCCAACTCTTAGATAAATTATCAATATTATCTTTGGTGAGCTGATTACCAATTATGGTTTTTCCACTGCCTTTACCACAAGCCATAAACTTGCGGGCTAGCCAACTCTTCACTTTTTAGGATATGGTGAGCTGAATACCATACAATTTTGGGCAAATTGCAAGCCGTCAACGGATTTGAGATATCTTTACCAAGAGCCGTTTCCTCCTGGATTAGCCAATCCTTTTGTTTATTAGACATGGCGGACTGATAACCAATTGAGTAAGTGCAAAACACTTACTCCAAAAAAAAAATTCGGCCAAAAATGGGGGAATTGGCCGGTATAATTACATAATAAAATTCGTGAGAATTCCCCCCTACACTAGAAATGAATATTGCCCTCAATATTCAAAGTACCGGCTGTTATGCCGAAACAAAGAACGTAAAAGGGAAATACTACGGCCATTATTTTGAAAGATTTTTTTTTTTTTTTTTTTTTTTTTAGGAAAACTTATATACAACATGTGGGGCAACTCCCCCACACTAGGGTGGTACACACGGGTGAAAACCCATGTTTAGCTACTATTTTTGATTCCCGAGTCGCTAGCTTGACTCGACCCCGTATTCATTTGTTCATGGGGAAAGTAACGTGGAAAACCAATCTCGATCGGACTTTCGTTCACAATGTTAATAAACATATGAACATCAGAAATTTCCACACCGACGAGATATAACCGCGGTATTGTTAATAGTAGAAACTATAAGGGATGATACCGGGGTCAAAGATGGTGTCCTCATTCCCGAAAGAGAAAAGGGAAAGAGCAACCACACCATCTGTGAAGAATGGAATAAAGACGTACATGAGAATGCAAGTCCATTCCTCATCAGAGAGAAGCAAATCACCAGTTTTGACATTTTTAAGCTTAAACTTGAAGCTTAGATGGTGATTGTCAATAAGATGTCCGGGAGGGAGGGTGGGAAACGGTTCTTCAATCAACAGATTTTCTAGAAAAAAGATGTCCCCCTCCGAATCAAAGTAAGTATTATCAATTCCCGTTGGAATTGACTCATCACTAAGAAAGGCATCGACTTCATTCCAAAAGTTGTCGTCTTCCTCATCAGGAGTGGGAGAAGGGATGGAAGAGTCGGGAATAATAAGACTAGAAGATGATGGATCATTTTTGAGCAATTCATCAATGGGAAGAATGTCTCCCATTGGATCACAAACATCATCATCCAATTCAGATGAAACTGAAGAGAGTTTGGTTTCATCCACAGAGTTAACAAACTCGATACGACAAACTGATTCCGGAGGTGGGACAAGTGGTGTGCTCTTAGAGCTAGCAATTTCCACCACTTCCTATGAAGTCTCCGATTCTAGATCATCATCATCAAGAACACTTTTGACTTCCCTGGTACAACTTTCAAACCATTTGTTTGAACCAGGGGTGATTTTCAAAGCTTTTAACTCAGCACGTTTTTGGTGATTCCTCTTAACCGTGAAATTTGAGAGTGTTGCATTGAATCTTTCAGATTTTTGATCAATTGTGGCAACACTCTGTTTGGATAGAGGTTTGGAGTTCTGGTTGATATTCAACGTGAGTTCTTCGTTGTCAACCCGTATGGTCAACTCTTCAGCAAACACATCAATCAGAGCACGACTCGTTCTCAAAAAAGCTATCCCTAAGATGAGGGGAACTCTAGGATCTGCATCGAAATCTACTACAACAAAGTCAGTAGGAAAGTGAAACTTTCCTACTTTCATCACGACATCCTCGGCTATCCCAAGTGGACGAGTTATGGTACGGTCCGCTAGCTCGAGTGTCATACAAGTGGGTGAAAGCTTAGGAAGAGACAGTTTCTTCCATACTGAGAGTGGCATGAGGTTAATGCTAGCTCCAAGATCGGCCAAGGCGGAGCATTGAACCATCCCCAAGAAATCACACGGGATTAAAAATCTGCCAGGGTCTTCAAGCTTTTTGGGAAGCTTCTTGAGAAGGACCGCTGAGCATTGCTCTTTGAGAGGGGTTTTAGCCATCTCAGATAGCTTATCTTTGTTGGTTAGTAAGCTTTTAAGCGTGGATGCAAATTTAGGCATTAGAACGAGAGCATCAACGAAGCTTATATCAAAGTGTAGCTCATTGAAGATTTGGAAAAAAATTTCCATTTGCTCTTTGTTTTTGTCTTTGAGCTTCTCATCATTCATTCTTGATGGGTAAGGAAGCTGACTAGACTTTTGAGCCGGGATGGAAGTGTTTTCTGGCTCAGAATTTGTCTTCGGAACTTCGGGTTCCGGACTTAAAGCTTGGACTACCGAAGGTGGGACGTGTGCGGTACTTCGTGGGCTTGAGAATTGCACCTTGTCCGTTGTATCCTTGGTAACTTGACTCATTGCTACAGGAGGAGGGGCATTGGAGTCGAAGGTCCATTGTGCGTCTTACCACTACGAGTGGTGACGGCTTTCAACTCGGCATTGGGATTAGGAATCGTATTGCTTGGGAGTCCTCCAGAAGATGATGAAGCTTTGTTCATGTTCATGTTCATGAAACTGCTCATCATATTCTTTAACTCATTTGTCTGCCGAGACATTGTGGTATCAATTTCCTTTTTAAGCTCAACTCTCATGTTATTGATCTGAGTTTGCATTGAACGTATGCTTGACTCAGTAATTTTCATGAAGTCATTTGGCATGGGAGCTTGAGAAGGTTGTTGATAACTTTGATGATTTGGAGCTTGATATGGTTGGTTGAAATTGTTCCGGTTTTGATTGAAATTTTGAGAGTTATTAAAATTTTGTCCTTGATTCGGAACAAAGCGATTTTGATTGCCATGGTTTTGCACAGGAGGAAAACCAGGTGGTGTCATACCGCTTGGTGCACGGTAATGAGGATCAGCTTGTGGTCGGTATTGATTGTGGTTTACCGATGCTACGGGAGCTTGGTAAAAGGAAGCATCGGTTGCTTGACAATCATAATACGCATGTGGACCACTACAAGTTTCACACACCTTGTTTACGGCTTTGATTGGTTCTGGCTTATGAATTTCACTTTTGATTTCCTTTACATCCTTAATCATACAATGGATGGCGTCCGTTAGAGCGGCTATCGGAGCGGCTAACTCAGAAGAGTTACTGGATGAAGAAGCAGGAGTGTTTGGAGTATTGACTTTGTTGCGAGAAATAGAAACTTTTGATTTTTGCTCGCAAATCTCAATCACATCTTTAGGTCTACGATTCAAGATATTGCCGCCTGCGGCTGCGTTCAAAGAATCTTGATCGTTACTGTTCAACCCATTGTAAAAAATATTGACTTGTTGAAGCTCCGTGAATTCATGATGGGGGCATTTCCTGAGGAGATCTTTGAATCTCTCCCATGCCTCTCCAAAGTTTTCATCGAAATTTTGACGAAATCCAGAAATTTCATTTTTAAGATTAGTCGTCTTTGATGGAGGAAAGAAATAATTGACAAACTTTTGAACAAGATCCTCCCAAGTTTCGATGGATCGAGGGGGTTCTTTTTCCAGCCAAATCCGGGCTGTCCCCTCAAGTGAGAATGGAAAAAGCATCAACTTGATTAATTTTTGTGGCACATCCTTGAAATTGATAGTTGAAGTCAACTTGTTAAACCATCGGATGTGTGCATACGGGTCTTCACGATCAAACCCGTGGAATTGATTTGTAGACACAAGTTGGATCAAATGTGTCTTCAATTCAAAGTGATCAGAATTGATTGCTGGTAGAATTATGGCATCTCCATAACCCTCGGTGGGTGCCTGGAGCATTTCCGCCATAGTTCGTTCGTCTGCCATATTGTTGTTTGAAATAGTACGAATCTCGGGTTCGACTATTTGGGCAGCACGTCTGCGAGAACGTCTTCTAGGAATTTCTGCTAGATCACGCAAAGGACTCAATGATCTAGAAGAACGAGTGCGCATGCACTAGAGTTACTCTAAGGACTCTCAAAGTTAAGGAGAGGAATTATGAAAATGGGGAAAGAAGATTCTTTTTGAGTTTTATGGTTCTGATAAGTAGATATGACAACAAAATCAATTAAAACAAAATCGAGGCAAAACAACAGTGAACTTAACCAATAATCACAAGATGAATGGCTTCTTTGAAAAAGGTACACCAATCACAAGGACACAAAGGCAAGTTTTAAATCTTTGGTTCGGGAACTTATTATGGTCGTACCCCCAGTTAGGTAGTACACTGCCTTGGTTTGCGGTGGTAATCTTTTATGTTGTTATTATTAAAGAAAACGACAAATCTTTTTGTATTTTTATCTTTGATACATATATAGAAACAAAAGAAAAATATTTTTGTGTTTTATACGTTTTTGGATGTTTTTGGATTTTTTATAAGAAAGTATATATATAGATATAGATAGATGATATGAACAAAGAGTGAATATTCAAATTACTAATCTGCTAAACGGAAGATAATCAGCACAGCTCCCCGGCAGCGGCGCCAAAAATTTGATTCGTGCTAAACCGTCAAGTTTTCTCACACAAGCTGGCCACTTATGAATGGCCAACCGTAAGAAACTTAAAACAGCTCAGACACAGAATGCAATGAAGATCAGGAGAGAATAGTGTATCCCCGGGTCGTTATGTCCCAGCGAGCTATGCGAAGAATCACCAAACGTATAGTGATCGAGAGATTTGAACGGAAAAGAGTTTGATTGAACAATTATAACTAAGGAAAAAGGAAATAAATTACAGAGGCTTAAATGCAAATTAAAGAAAATTAAAAAGATAAAAAATATTAAATAAACGCTATCACTATTTGCAAAATGATGTTTTTGATTTTATGTTTTTATAAAACTGAATTAAAAACTACGCGACGTACAAAAGAAAATGTGAAACTATAGCAATATTAATCCTAAAAATATGAAAATGATATTTTTACAATCCTAATGATAAAAGAAAATTTTTAGAAAAAGAAAATTATTTTTAAAACAATTTATCTAATTATTATTAATTAAAAACTATTTTTAACTATTTAATAATAACCTAAAACACAAGAAAATATGAAATAAAGCTAGAAAAATAAAATTATGACTTGGAAAAATCTAAAATAACAAAAGAGAATTTTCAAAACTATTTTTATATTTTTCTGATTATTTTTGTATTTTCTATGAATTAAAAACTAATTAAATTGCTTAAAAATACAAATTTAACTAAGAAAAATCTGAAAAAATATTTTTTTGACTTTTTATATTTATCTTAACCTAAGAAATATGAAAAATTATTTTTTTGGAACTTTTCTGAATTAATTGTATTAAATGCTAATTAAAAATGCTTAAAAACTAATTAAAATGGAGAAAAATACCAAACTGACCTAGAAAAATCTGAAAAATTCAAGATAAGCCTAAAATAATATTGTGAATCTAGGAAAAATATAAAAACAGTGGGTTATGTGTAAGAAAATGCAACTGCTATGACAAGTGCTTATGAATAAGCACTCTAAATAAGCCAAAGACCACAATAAGCTACCAACCTGATACAGAAGCTACAAAAGGCTAAAAGTATCCAAATGCAACAAGAAACAACTATCCTATACCTCTGAATTACTCACTACCATGATTTGATGATTTGAGAATAAGTGATGAAAACAGTTTGAGGCTATGACTTTGCAGCCTAGTAATAAGCTACTAAATAAGCTGGAAATCAAAAACAAGAAATCGGAACCTACACTAGACCTGGCCAAGAGCTTGTAAACCAAAAATCAGACCTTGATGAGCTAAACTAAGCCCTGTGCAAGCCCTGCACTGAGCTTGTGCACAGGGGAAATGAGACCAGATTCACAAGCCTTTTTGAAGCTTATAAAAATTTGACAAAAATCAACAAAAATGGTAATAAGCAAGTAGACCAACTGAAGTTCTTAAAACCACAATTTCACTTAGTTTGGCCCAGAAATGAACTCATGAAAATTCACCTCAGTTGGGCACAAAATGGATTTTTCAAGTTTTGACTTTTGAAGCAAAAATGAAATGTTGACTTTTATGAGATTTGATTCAATTGTTTGGACTGATGTTGATTTTTAATGATGAAATGAAACTAGATCAAGCTATATCTATCAATTCTAAACACAAATCAAGTGTTTGATTCTTTGAAAATCCAACAGATAAGCAGTTGAGACAAATTTTATGTGATGCTGACTTTTATGTTTTGCAGGCACAATTTGATGAATGCAAAGAGTTCAAATGAGCTTAACAAGCATGAACCAACAGATCTCTACCACTGAATAAACCTCTAAGACAGTTTAAGCAACAAATCCAAACACACCTTTAAATCACTGAATTGCAAATAAAATGAGATAACCACTGATCCAACTTGTGCAGACAATCAAAATGAATCTAAGTGACCTAAATACAACCTAATCAACAGAAGAAAACTGATTTAAACCACAGATACCAATTATGCAATTACTTGAAAATGACTTACACTTGGTCCTTAGCCACAGTGGCTTGCCAAAGAACACAAGATCAACTAAACTATCCCAAACCCTAACCTAGCTCATTATCAACCCAAATCCATGCTGCATCAACCCATATCCAATTCCATGACCAAATTGAGCTCAGTTGACTTTCTTTGACCAAAATCCAAAATTGCTAGAAACTTGAATTTAAGCTTATAAAAAGCTATAAGCAACTTATTTAAGCTTGTTTGAGCTGAGAAATAAGCTAATTGAAGCTTGGGTATGAGAGTTTGAAATGGAAATTTGCAACAGTAAGCATAACACTTGAAATTGAGTTAAACTTTGAAATTGATGATCAAAAGTAGATTAAACTGATAATGTAGCTTGAGTTTGATACAAGAAAACAAAATATTACATCTATTACACTTAACTAAAACTTTTAAGTTAAAAACGACATTAATGAAACTTAAAAACTACAAGACTCTCCTATCTTGCTTCTTCTTGCTTCTTTTTATATGCAAAAGGTCTTTCCCACTTGTTCTGAGCACTTCCCACATGCATTTAGGGCCATTGGATCATTTAAGGAGATTATGGCCATTGATTCCATTTTGGCGGGAAAAAGGTTTTATGCCAGTTGGTGGTTGAGTGCAAAAGGAGGAGGGGCATTAAATGCCATTTGGATATTGGTGGAGGTGGAGTGATAAGGAGGGGATAAGGTGAGCTGGAGGTGTGGGAAGCCTGGTTTTGCAGGTGAGTTGTTGAAGGAGAAAGAAAAAGGCGCGAGTGGGTTGGGAGTTTGACCAGACATTTGACTTGGGGTATTAATAAGCAGGGGGGTCCAAATTGTATAAATGACAGGGGGTCGATTGGTAATTGGCAGGGGTCCAAAGGGGTGCAAAGGTTCAAGGCTTGGTTTATAATACAAGGACCTTTTGTGTAAATTCTGAAAAATGGAGGACCAATTCTGCCATTTTGCAAAGTTGTTTCAAGGGACCACAATTGACAAGTTTCCATAATACAAGGACCAAACTTGACATTTTCAAATTTCTAAGGACCATTTTTGCCAAATTTGAAACTTGAAGGACCAATTTTGAAATTTCTCAAAACTTTTGATATTTTTCACCAAAGGACTAATTTTGACAACTTATGATTTTAAAAGGACCTTTGGTGATTTTTCTTTTGAAATAAGCGCTCAGGGACTATTTTTGACAACTTTTGAAACTTGGGGGACTGAAACTGCCAATTATGCAAACTTAGCTCATTTTTCATCTGATTTTGAACATTTTGCATCTGAAACATATAAAATGCAATTTTGGAATATTTTTAGTATTTTGATGCATTTCTGAGCATTTTTAAACGTTTTGCAGTTCAGATTTAACCAAAAATGATGAGTATTTACACACTCATCAACTGACCCCGTGGTCATCAAGGTACGGGTTCTCAAATAGGGAAGTAAACCGAGCGTACATGGATTGTGGAAGCTCCTGCGAGATCATTTATGAGCATTGTTTCTTAAAGCTCAAGCCATCCATTCGCTCACGAAAGGTGGACTCCAAAACACCTCTAGTAGGGTACTCCGGAGAACACTCATGGCCCCTTGAAGAAGTGCCGTTGGAAATCACCATTGGCGAAGGCCCTTATCCCGCACGGAGACGCTCACCTTCGTAATAGTCAGGTCAGATTCTTCTTATAATTTGTTAATAGGAAGAACAACTATGAAAAAGATGGGCATTGTCGTTTCTACCATACAAGTTTTTTTTGATGCAGTGGAAAGGCCTTAAAATCTGAAGTTTTACGCTTAAAGGAAGAAATGTTCTTGGTGGATGCAGGACATGCTGCCTTTAAGTTCCAAACTCCCTTCGGAGTAGGAACCGTTCATTCCAATTATGGGGCGGATAAGGGTGTATATGGTGTCAAGAGGATCAAAGAAGAATCGGAGGAGTCTCTGATAGCAATTCTAAGCTGCACAGATGCAGAAGGGCGAATTGTGGTTAACCCTAGCTACCCTGAACAAACGGTGGTAATAGGAAAACAACTCTCGGCGAATTTCAAGGCGAAGCTCACAGAACTGTTGCAGACTAACCTTGATATTCTTGCTTGGAAATATTCTGACATGACAGGGGTCCCAAGAACATTGCTGATAAACGGACAGTCCTTCGGAACGGAGCATAAACTCAATGAGTACAAACACATTGAGCCAATAAAGCAGAAAAGGAGGAGCCTGGCCCCCGAAAGAAACGCTGCAGCCTGCAAAGAAGTTGATGAAGTGACACAAGCGGGCATTCTTAGGGAAGTTAAATACCAAACCTGGGTAGCCAACCCAGTAATGGTTAAAAAGAGCGACGGAGAGTGGCACATGTGCGTTGACTTCACTAACATCAACAAAGCATGCCCAAAGGATTGCTACCCCCTACCAGAAATTGACTGGAAGGTAGAATCCTTGGCAGGCTTCCGGCTAAAATGCTTCTTAGATGCCTATAAAGGGTATATCAGATCCAGATGGCAAAGGAGGACGAAGAAAAGACAGCCTTCTACACAAGCAAAGGTGTCTACTGTTACAGAAAGATGCCATTCGGATTGAAGAACGCAGGGGCAACATACCAACGTCTCGTATATAAAGCCTTCAACAAGCAGATAGGCAGAAATCTCGAAGCATACGTTGATGACATTGTTATCAAAAGCAAGACGGAGGAAGACCTACTCCTCGATTGCAAGAAACCTTTGACCAGCTTCGGGCGATTAACATGAAGTTGAACCGTAAGAAATGCTCCTTCGGTGTCGAAGAGGGGCAGTTTCTAGGGCATTTGATTACTAAGTAGGGGATAAAGGCTAATCCCTCCAAGTTCAAGGCAATTACCGATCTCCAAGCCCCTAAGTGTCTGAAAGATGTGCAGAGTTTGAATGGGAAGCTGGCTGCTCTAAGTCGATTTTTGTCGAAGGGGGCTGACAGGTCCCTACCCTTTTTTAAAACACTCAAAGGATGCGTTGATAAGAAGACTTTTCAGTGGAGTCAAGATGCAGAAGCTGCTTTTCAGAAGATAAAGGAGTTCATCGAGATCCTTCCAACACTTACAGCCCCAATCAAAGGCGAGGTGTTGTTCATGTACTTAGCATCCTCAATGGAGAGTATTAGCGCAGTCCTTATGGCAGAACGAGACAAGCGACAGATCCCCATTTACTTTGTCAGCAGGGTCTTGCAGGGGGCGGAGATCAACTATCCAATATTGGAGAAGTTAATACTAGCTCTAATCTACGCAGCAAGGAGGCTCCGACGATATTTCCAGGCCCATCCGATCACAGTCTTAACCGACAAGCCACTCAAACAGATCTTGTCGAAGCCTGAAAAGTCTAGAAGGGTGGCTAAATGGGCTATTGAACTTGGAGAGCATGAAATAGAGTTCAAGGGTCGAAACTCTATTAAAAGGCAAATTCTCGCAGACTTCTTGGCAGAGACGCCTTCCGAGCCAGACAAAGAAAAGGAAGAGCCCAAAGCAAAACTCACTCAAGTACAGGATGACTGGAAACTTTATACAGACGGAGCATCCAGCTCCGATGGTTCTGGAGCAGGTCTAATGCTGGTCAGCCCTGACGGGAAGGAGCATACATATGCTCTTCGTTTCGAGTTTGAAGCCATAAATAATGAAGCAGAATACGAAGCCCTATTAGCAGGCCTCCGATTAGCTAAAGATATGGAGGTCAAAGCTCTTACCATTTTCGTAGATTCTCAATTGGTAGCTAACCAAGTGACAGGCTCTTATGAAGCAAGGCAGCCCGTCATCAAACAGTACATGGAAAAAACAAAGGAGATGCTAGAGAGCTTCGATTCCTACACCATCCAACATGTCCGTAGGAATAAAAACAAGAAGGCAGATGTACTAAGCAAGCTAGCCTCTATGGCCTTCGCTCATCTCACCAAAGAAGTAGTAGTCGAAGTCCTACCTGAAAGGTCCATCATTAGCAAGGAAGTTACGGACGTGGTTCACGAAGAATGAGAGACATGGATGACTCCCATCAGGGAATATTTGATAAGCGGTCTTCTCCCTGAAGATCCCAAGCTAGCAAGGAAAATTTGGGTTAAGTCCCCACAGTACCGGCTAATGGGGGAAACCCTATATAGAAGGTCATTTCTATCACCTTGGCTAAGATGTGTGGGACCCAAACAGGCTACGAGCATTATCGCTGAAGTCCACGAAGGATCCTGCGGCCTCCATGCAGGACCTCGCTCAGTTGTCTCCAAGATAATGAAGTTGGGATATTACTGGCCTTCGATGCACAGGGATGCGGCGGAAATCATTATCAAATGTGAAGCTTGTCAGATACACTCAAATGTTCCCAATATGCCGAAGCAGGACATGGCAAGTGTGGCATCCGCATGGCCCTTCTCTCAGTGGGGAATTGACATTGTAGGACCTATGCCTATGGCTCCTGGAAGAGTCAAATTCTCGCTAGTGGCAATTGATTACTTTACTAAATGGGTAGAGGCTAAACCCTTAGCCTCCGTCACGGGGAGACAGATCGAGAAGTTTGTGTGGGAGCACATTGTGTGAAGATTCGGAGTGCCCCACATCATCATATCTGACAATGGAAAGCAGTTTGCTGAAGGAGTCTTCAACGACTTCTGTCAAGGGCTCAACATAAAGCAGTCTTGGACATCCGTTTACCATCCACAAGGTAACGGTATGGTGGAGGTTATAAACAGAGATATCGTCAAATGGATCGAGAAAAGGCTAGGATGAACTCACCATGGATGGGTAGACGAACTCGCTCAAGTACTATGGGCTCATCGGACACACCGTAAGTCAAGTAATGGTGAAACCCCCTTCAGCCTAACATACGGAACAGAAGCAGTCATCCCTTCGGAACTAAGTGTACACACGGAGCGTGTGGCAACGTATGATTTCTCCCAAAATGATGAAAGGATCAGGGAGAACCTTGATCTACTAGAAGAAAGAAGAGAGATATCCTCCATCCGAGAAGCCATGCATAAGCATAAGATCGAAGGCTACTACAACAAAAGAGTCAGGCCTTCCACCTTCAAGCCTGGGGAATATGTGCTACGCCTCAACAGTGCAAGCAAAGCAGAATACCAGGGAAAGCTGGGACATACTTGGGAAGGACCCTACATGATAGTTGAGGCCTACGGCAATGGAGCCTACAAATTGGCCACTCTTCTAGGAGAACCTATCGATAGAACATGGAATGGTACGAACCTTCAAAAGTTCTATGTTTAAGAAGTACTTTTACTTTTTTCATTCTTGTAATTAGAAGCTTCTCAAAGGAAAGCAAACATTATTGGTAGTTGTGTTAGTTTTCATTTCAAGAATGATGTAATCTGTTAATACAAATAAGCCGTAAACACGTTTATTTATATTTTACGATCTTCTAATGTTTTGTCGATAACAAACGTAAAATCATTTTAACGAAACAAATAAAATACGTAAATGGTTTGAACTAATAGTTTCTAACATATTCACATTTTCACATAAAACACTAAAACAAGTATAAGTGTTTTTATGATTTAATATTACATATGTACAACAACTAGTGTTTACATATTTGGGTAAAATATACACATAACTAGTATGTAATATATTGGGTAATATAAATGGGTAGAAACTTAAGTATCATAACCCATTGGGCAAATACATTGAATGTAGTTGGGTACAACCCAAAGCCCATGACCCATGGAGCTTGACCCATAACCCATTGCATGACATCATGCTTATATGGATAATATCCATAACCCATGGTTTTGACCCATATCCATATGACTAGGTGCATTGCACTCAAGAGACACATTGTATCTAGCTAAAGACCCATGGATCAACCCATGACCCATAACCAAAATACCCATGGGTAAAGGGGAGCGTCCCACGTATCCCTAGCTTTATGTTAGATGGATCCCTTGTGGAAGGGATCCGTGGGATCTGGGGAATAGTAGAATTTTTCCTCTATAAATAATGAGCCATTTCCTCATTGTTTCTCACCCCTTTCTAACATACTTTCCCCTAGAGTTGAAAACTCTCTAACCTTAGATCCAAGAGATCTATGTTTGTAGTTTTGTTTTTGTGTGATCTTCTAGGTTCCTCTTAAAGGTGAGATCACCACCTTTGAAGCCGAGCAAGCTCAAGTCCATGAGTTGCCATGCTTCCTCATCATCAAGACTACTGAAGTCTTCTTGTTGATGATTGTTTATCTTTTCCTAAGAAGTGTTGAAGACATTTGTGAAAGGTGTCTCAACTGTCAAGACGAAGATATTAGTGAAGGGTATCTATCGTCCACATCATTAGCACTTGTGGTAGGTGCTTAGAAGTCAAGACTAGAAGCATTATTGAAGGGTGCTTAGAAGTAAAGACACAAGACATTAGTGAAGGGTGTCTTGAAGATCTAGTTAAAGGCATTAGTGAAAGGTGCCTTAGATGTAGATTCGATATGGTGTGTTTCGATGTGCAAGATAGACTAGTACTAGATCCAAGGATATCTATATCCTTGATGATGTTGTAAAAAGGAGTGGATCTCCTTTGGGATTAGTCGTTGGTGTAGTGTTGGGTAGTAGTTCCTCTATTGTAATGGAACTAGGTGCTTAGCCTAGTACCTAATAAAGGGTAGGCGACGTTGTGTAGGTGTGGTTCACCTTGGTGTGAAAGAACTAGGTACTTAGCCTAGTACCTTATAAAGGGTAGGCGACGTTATGTAGGTGTGGTTCACCTTTAAGTGAAAGAACCCGATGGTTAGCCTAGCACCGGAAAAGGGTAGGCGACGTTGTGAAGGCTTCTCTGCCATAAGGAGATTGGTGTAGTGTTTACGAACTCTCGAGTAGGTGACTCGGGGAGTGGAGTAGGGCAAGGAAGGTGTCCTTGTAGTCGAACCACTATAAATACTAGCGTTGTGGTTTTGTGATTCTTACTCTTATCTTTTCATTACATACTTTTATATGCTTGTTTATCAACATCCAACACACACGTTCAAATAGATTGACATAAGTCAATCTAAATAGTTTAAAAGGAAGTTTTAATTGGCAAAAATATTCAACCCCCCCTTCTAGTTTTCCACAAAATCCTCTCTACCAATTCAATGATTAATAAGACATTTCCCACAAATCTCTTGCTTCGTTTCTTAAACACAAAGATTTGTTCAACCAAGTCGTTTATGAGTTTCAATGTCGAATAAAAAGGCATATGGTGTGGCAAACGCATCATCATTTAAAGCCTATTAAAACATTCACATTAACTCTCCTTGTAGTTTATGGCACTTGTGAAAATAAAAACAAAGTCATACTACCTAAAGGATTTGAGATAGAGTGGATCGCGACCCTCTGTCAATGATCAAATTTGGTCATTATACTCTTGGTGTTGAAATTTACACACAATGAGGTTGTTTAACCTTAGGATGTAAAAGTTAAGCTTCGGAAAAATAGCGTAAGAGAAGTTCACAAGACAAAGAAAAATAATAGCTAAGTGTATAGAGGTACTCCCCCACACTATATCATTCAAAAGAAGGGCTAGTGCCCTTGCACCTGCATAAGGAGCCTAAGCCCCAATTAAGTTGTCTTTGGCCCAAGGCCATACATCACAAATATTCTAATTGTTTGAAGAACCAGACAAACATCATAAAGTAACATAAATTGTTTTAGAAAGGGTACATGCCACCCTTGAAACCAAATTACTGCCAACATGGTAGCCTTCACTCCTACTTCTTGGGGGAGGAAGTTGGAGATGGTTGAACTGAGGTAGGCTTGGTAGATATTGTCTTCTTGGTAGGAGTTGTAGGCTTAAGCTTGTGGGGCTTCTTGGAGAGGAGGTCTTCTAGAGGTGCCATAGGATCTTTGGTAGCTTCAGCTAGGAAGGAGTACTCTGCGGTTGCAAACACATTTCCTGCCTCATCATATTCAGCTTTAGATGTGGGACGGTAGCATTCAATCTTGGAGAGGTCTACGGGCTTACCTGTTTTGGCAGCCTCCTCCAAATCCAAGCACCGTCCATGGAAAATAGCTGATTTGATGACCTTCCACATTTGTGCTCCCAACTCATCACTGTGGTAGAGTTCCATGGCTATATATGGCACCACCTTAGACACAACCTCCGCGCGATCCTTTTACAGCATCTTGTATCTCATCTGCAAGCCATCAATCTCCTCCCTTAGCTTCACTTCCACCTCTCCAAGCCAAGATCTCTCACTCTCCAAACTAGCACACTTCGCTTCGAGAACAACATTTTGACATGTTAAGCTGATAACCTTAGCCTCTTCCAATTTGAGCTTGCCACATTCAGCTGTCAGTTGGGCTATCTTTTCACGAAGATCTTGGACGAGCGGATTCTTTTCAACATCCCTCTCAATCTCGTCACATTTAGCCTCCAGCTCGGCATACTCTCGGTCCCTGTGCTTCTCTCTCTCAAGCATGACATCCATCTCTTTTCTCACCTTGGTGATTGCCCTGAGTAGTTCCCTGGTTCGACCATTTAGATGATTGTCCAACACTGCTTGCCTAGCAACACTCTTGTCGTGTAGATCACAAACCCCTTCGATGGACATGTTGTCCAGCACTCCTTTCCACTTGGAAGGGGTAATATGATCCATGATGTGGTGGCAGGACAGAGCATTAGGAAGCTCCTTCGTATCTGGAAGGCCTGCGACCATTACAGTTCACAAAAGTTTAACTACTTACCATAATTATAAATTCATGTAATTTACAAAGGGACATTGCTTACCATGCATTTCCACAGTCTCATTCGGTAGCTCGAAGGCGGATTTCACAAACTTCTTGCCCTCGGCACTCTTCTGCCGCACTGCCCTGGATCCGGAGGCTGGTAGGGGATTTTTCCTCTTGTTGGTGGACTTGACCGCTTTGCCAGCTGTTCCTTTCCTGCTCTTCAACCTATCGGCTATCCCAGTGAGCCTGCAACCTGGACATCCTCCTCTGCAGGATCGTCTGAGTCTGCCACATTCTCAACAAGTTGAGAAGGGCCCTCCAGCGCAGCCTGGGGGGTGATGAGGGAATAGGCTCTGGTTTTGGCCTGTCTACTTCATTGTTGTTGACGGAGGTGGAAGGTGATCCAACACCGTAGGACTCTTCGGCCTTCTCGGCAGGCATGAAGCTCAAATTTTCATCCAAATCTTGGTACATAAAGTTCCTGAATGACATCTCTGCAAAAAAGAAACAAGAAAAAATAAATATCAGTGCTACATTGGTCCTACTTAAATAGAAGTATAAAAACATACTTTGTCCATGGTACATGATAACAGACTTGTTGGGAGACCCCTCCCAGCTCTGGGTAATCCCAGCCATGTATAAGATTGGCTCGGGGAACACTTGCACATCAACAGGATATCTAGCCAAACGCTGATAGCATGGATCCCTTCGCACCTCATATGGCAAGGGGTCATTGTATCATTTTGCATCAAACATGTACTCCTTACTCAACAATTCCGAATAGTTGGGGGGGGGGGATAATAGTGTTTTGCACATAGAAAAAGCTGCCTTTCCAAGCTGTTATATTGGTGTACACCCTCCCAAAAAGAATTGGCACATCTCCTTCAGGCCTTTTAGCTAAGGTTAACCAGTTACCCCCAGGATACAAGTTCAAAAAACCCCTTAACACCTTTAGAGTTGGTTCATAGCCATATGCTTTACACATTACTATGAATGTGGTCAGTTTGGCTAAACCAAATGGATTGAACCTAGAGATATGCACCTTGTAATATTGCATTAGCTCTAAAATAAGCGGGTATAGTGGAATCCTAAGGTTGGAATGGCTAAACGCATGAGTGTATAGCCCTACAAAACCTTGTGGAGCATCAAAGATACCCTGATTAGACTTGGGTAACATGATTTTATACTCTAGTGAAATTGGATAATCAGCTAGGTGATCGTGTAAATCTTGTGCAGTTAACGTACACTTTTGCTGTTTAATGATAAACTTGGAATCCATACTTCTATTTTAAACTACAAGTAAAGAGGAATATTTACCTTTGTTTTCGAAAATGGTGTGCGCTCAAAAGGTTTACTGCGTGAAAAAGAAGACGGAGAGAGTAAAAGTGTTTTAGGGTTCTAACAACCTCCCCTTAAATACTCTTTTTTACCGTCTTTAAAGCCGCACGCGTGTCCCTAATATTTACTCTTATCCGATTTAAATAGTTTTCAAATTTTAAAAAGAAGTCTTTTGGTCTCCGAGTAAAATGGGGAATTGTGATTCCTGTAGCGGGCAGCCAAAATGGTTAGTTAGCATTAAATGCGCTAGTTAGGTACATAGTTATCTTCTAAAGTGATAAGTTTAGTAGCGAGAGGAAATGTTTTTCGAAGGATGAAGTCGAAAGCAATGCCTCTTCGCTCATATGCATCACCTTCGACTGGGGGGCTTGATGATGTACTCCCTGAACAACTCGAAGGACACTCCTTCGAGATGTGTCGAAGCCTTTCTATTCGAAGGCCCAAGTTAGGTCTCCAGAATATTCACAAGCGTCAAACCATTCGTTATCACGAAGGTTACCTCCGGGGAATTCGCCATTCGAAGCCCTAAGCCCTTCGGGGTATGGTTGACGAAGGAGTAACAGATATGAGAACCTCCTGACTTGGTCAAACCCACGATCTCCCTCTCTTTCCTGGCTTCCCCACCAAGTTTGAGAACATGGGTCACTAAGCCCTAGCGGTTACCCACAAACATGGGACGCCCCATGATCTCCGACATTTACGCATAAGTGCCCCTAACCCTATTTCTTTCACTATAAATAGGTTGGACGGGCAATGGATTATGGTATGCTCATTTCACACTCATCTCTTTACTTACACACACTTATACAACCATAACTCATACTTACTCTCACGCCGGAGGTGGTTCGCAGGGTCCTACCCCTGCGTAATCACTTAACGTATTGTCTTCGTATTTCTTATTCTCAGGTGAAAGACAAGTCTTGGCTGGAACACACACCCCTCATACCTTTGATCATCATCGAAGCCTGGTAGTGCAATCTATTATACAATCAATAGGTAAGGAGATGTAGTAGCCCTGAGGATACCCTATTTTTCACACCTTGATTTGAATGGTTCACTAACGAATTGGGTTTCGTTATCAGTTATGAGTGTTTGTGGCATGCTGAATCGAGTGATGATCTTATTGTAGATAAAGGATAAGACTTTTCTTAATGTGATGGAGGCTAGCAGCTTTGCTTCGACCCACTTGATGAAGTAGTCTTAGGCTATAATCTTGTGTTTTATTTTTTCAAGGACAACCAGGAATGGTCCGTATATATCGATGCCCCATTAATAGAATGGCCAGAGTGTAGTAATGGGGATGAGGTTATGCTTTGGTACGTGTTGAACATTGGCGTAAGCGTGACATTCTTTGCATGTTTTGAGCTCAGCCTTCGCGTCTTGAATTATTGTTGGCCAGTAGTACCCTATCTTGATTGCTTTAGCTGATACAACGTGTGACCCTGAGTGCATGCCATACATTTTATTGTGTATGTCTTGAATGATTTTTCATGCCTCTGTTGGTCCAACACATCTTGCCATTGGGTCTCTGAATGTTTTGTGGCATCGAGTGTCATCCCTGATGGAGTACATGATGGCGTTACGCCTGATTCTCATTGCATACACTTTGTCAGGTGGCAAAATACCCTAAGACAGGCAGTTGAAAATAGGAGTCATCCATGTGTCATCTGTCTCGACCTGGGATACCTCCGCAGGTTAGAGGATGGATTTATCGTTGATGACTTCTACTAAGACCTTTTTTCCAAATTGTTTGAAAGTAAGGGCGGCAAGTTTGCTTAGAGCATCTGCTCATTGGTTTTGTCCCCTAGGGATTTGAGTGATGGAAAAGGATGTGAAGTATGGCAAGATCTGGTTGACCATTACCAGGTATAACTTAATCAGCTCCTCTTTTACGGTATATTCATCGCGTAATTGTGAGGCTACTAACAATGAGTCTGTGAATACCTTGATTCTTTTAACTTCCATTGTTTTGGCTATTCGCAAGCATGCTAGTAGCGCTTCGTATTCTGAGTCGTTGTTAGAGGCTTTGAAATTAAAATTCAAGGAATATGTGAAGTCGCATCCTGATGGGCTTGTAAGCACTAACCTTGCTCCTGAACCTTGTTTACATGACGCTTCGTTAGTGTATAAAGTCCAGGTTTCGTCATCGTGGCCCGTGGGTATCGGCTGTGTTTTTTACTTCTTGCCTGGTATTGTTGGAGGAGGTGTATCGACCTTTCCTAGAAAGTCTGGCATGATATTCCCTTTAATTGAGTGCATGTATCCAAAAGTGTTATCTTGTTCGCTTAGCTCGATGGCCCATTTTGACATTTTTCTTGTGTACTCGTGGTTCGATAGAACTTGTTTCAGGGGCTTGTTTGTTAGGATGTATATCAGATGTGCCTGGAAATACCTTTGAACCATCTGGATGATAATAGTAGGGCGAAAACCAACTTTTCCAGTGGAGTGTAGTTGACTTGTGTGTCTTGCAGGATTTTGCTGAATAAGTAGATTGGCTTTTGGACCTTGTCTCGTTCCGCTAAGAGTATTGACCAGATTGCCTCCTGGGATGCTGCCAGGTACATGGTGAGAGTTTCACATGGTATTGGGGACGTCAGGGTAGGTAGTTTGTTTAGGAACAACTTAAGGTCTTGAAATGCTACTTCAGCCTCTTATGTCCACTCATATACTTTTTTCTTGTTGCATTCGATTAATACTTTGAAGAATGGAAACTGATTTTATGGTGCTCGTTAGAGAAACAGGATGATAGCTGTGAGTTTTCCGTTTAAGCTTTGTAGTTCTCTCAGGTTCTTGGGAGGAGCCATGTCTAGTACTGCCTGAATCTTTTTGGAGTTAGCCCTGATTCCCGTGGCGTCGATTATGTGACCCAAGAACTGGACCTCTTCTACTATGAATGTGCATTTGGCTGGATTTAGCTTCATGTTGATGCGCCAGAGGTTTTGGAAGGTTTCAATAATGTCACGCAATAAGGCATCTTATGTCTTGCTTTTGATAACCATGTCATCAACATATGCCTCAAGGTTGAAACTTATCTGAGATTTGAATTCTCGGTCAACCAATGCTTAGTAGGTGGCACATGCTTTTGAGACCGAAAGGCATTTTGGTATAGCAGTAGAGACCCTGATTGGTGTAGAATGTTGTTTTATCTTTGTTAGATTCTCCCATTAAAATCTGGTGGTATCCCTTATATGCATCAAGGAAGCACTTATATTGAAATCAGCTAACGACTCTACCTTCCAATCGGTGGGAGATAAATAGTAATTATCTTTTAGACATGCCTTGTTTAAGCTTGTTAAGTCCACACACATGCGCCATGTGCCGCTGACTTTCTTGACCATGACTGGGTTTGAGACCCATGTTTGATATTTGACTGGTCATAAGATGCCTGCTTGGATTAGGTCTGTGACCTAGGAATCCATGGCTTGAGATCGCTTTAGAGAAAGATTACGTCTCTTTAGTCTGATAGGTGGTGCGTATTGGTTTAAACCCAAGCTATTTTCTGCTAGTTCCCTGGGAATACCTATCATGTCTGAAGGCTGCCAGGCGAATACATCCAGGCTGTTTGCTAGGTGTTGTACTAATTGGTTCCGAACTTATGGTGAGAGGTCAACTCCAATTGTGACTGTTTGATCTAGGTATTCGAGTTGTATGACAAGTTTTACCTGCGTGGGATTTTCTCTCGAAATGTTTACCCATGCGATCTCTCTAATGTTGCTTTCTTCTACCACGGCTGCCAGAATTGCGTCTTTACCCGGGTGGTCACTTTTTACCATAGTGATTCCCCGTTGTGTTGGGAATTCTACTAACGACCCAATGGTGGAAACTTCCATGCTGAGCTTTTGCAGCGATGTCCTTCCGAGTATGACATTATACTTGGATGTAGATTTGACTATATAAAATTGTAACAGGATTGTTCTCGGCAACGGGTATGTTCCTACTATGAGCTCTAAAGTGACTACTCCTTCAGGGTATGATCTTTCCCTGAGAAACCGATCAGTGATTTGGTTCGGGGTCTAAGGCCTAACCTGATGTATTATAGGAGCTTGTTGAAATAGTGCACGTACATTATGTCTACTGAACTTTCTCCGTCCATGTATATTCTGCTCACCCTATGTGAGGCTATCATTTCTGTTATGACCACTGGATCGAATGATGGTATGAAGGCGTCCCATGGAATACTTCTCGGTGGGGTATGTTGCCAGGTCTCCATGACCTCATTACTTCTTTTTATGCCTGAGTGCAATGATTGAATCATGTTGACACTCTCTATATGTCCCTTGAGGGATTTTGGCTCCTTTTGGGCATTGTTCTCTACTCTGGGTTGTGTGCCAGGGTAGGTAGGTCTTGATGGACCGACTAAATGCTCTAAGGGTAAGGTAGGTTGCATGTTATGGCCAGGGAGTGGGCTAGGAGGAGATGTCAGGATGTCTTTCTGTACGCTATATATGAGGTAGTTCCCAAGTAGTGGTTTGGTCTGATTGCTATATGTGAAGTAATACGGATAAGGACAAGTGATTGGTATGCGTTTACCCGAGTTTTTCCCGATAAGTGCGAATATCATGACCTTAGTTGTATGTTTGTCAGACCTCTTTCCTTGCATCTTTCAGCATCCCTCGCTACCCCTTGAACCCCGTGTGTTTGCGATTTTCGAGCTTGTGTGAGCGACTTGAGAGAGTAGTATCTCCCATAGAATAATGTTTTCTTCTTTGAGAAGGATGACGCGTGCAAGATTGTAAGGTTATTTGCCGCGCGTGTCTCCCTCATAAGTTTCTTTGCCTTGTTTCCAGGTGGCTAGTGGGTCTCCTTTTTGGGTTTTTGTTGGTTTTTCTTCATGCAAGCGCAGTTTTTCACTCGGATAGTTCCCAGGCTGTTTTCAGATTTTTTCCGAAATTTTAAGAGGTTGGTCATCAGACATATTAAACCAAGAAACTAATGGTTTTGAGGAATTTTTATTTTTATTTTTTTAGTGAGAAATGAGTGAAAAATAGGTGAAAATTTTCGTACATTTCATGGCTATTTTGTATCATGTCTGCGTGGATGGAGCTATGTTTACGTATGGTAAGTAAATCGGTTTAGAAATTGGATGAGAATGGTTTTGTTGTTTGGTTTCCCATGTTGAACGGTCAGGACCTGATGAGATTGGTATAGATTAAGAAGCTCAGGTAACACTTAAACAAAAACCATACTACACTGCTGTGAGGCAGTATTTGCCCAAATGTATGAAAACTTATGTGATGTTGTGTGTTGCTCTCATTTTATAGAGAGACTTGTAGGGTTTCGAGATAAACCCTTCGGGAGTGATCAACGGTTGCCTGATGCCAAGTGTTGATCATCCAAGAGCAGACAATGAGGACAAATGTCATTCGTCCTTTAGCTCATAGTGGTGCTTGTCATGTGTCCCCACTGTGCAATGTCAGATGGTACATCTTAACCGCTAGTGACAATTGGGGAGCAGTAGCTTTGTCCTTACTCAGTCAGGCTCGAGAGGTCTTTTCAGGCCTTACGTGGCCTGGGATATAAGTCGGGCTTTTATCAAGTGTTGATTAGGCCTTGGTGATGAGCTTGATCTGAGCATGTAATCAATGTGCTTGGGCCATTGATATTGATACGCTATCAAGTCCCCACAGTCTAGTATTAGATCATACGCTATGATGTGATGCTGAAATTTATTGTACTTGAGTCCTCCCGGTCCGTGCTAGTGCTGCCAGGGTTCATTTCCAGGCCCTTTGTCGCCAGGATGATGTTTTCGTTTGTCTTTTGTGATGATAACTAGATGCAGGTTTTAGACCTCGATCAGGGTTGTAGGCTGAATTGAGCAATGTGTATATTTGAACTAGGATTAATTTATGGGCATTGATATTTACACCACCATAATTGATGCATACACCATAATTATGCAGATACCATGTTGTACTATATGCATTAGTAGTATAACATTGTGGTGTATGCATCAATTGTGGTGGTGTAAGTATCAATGCCCTTAATTTATAGAGGTTGCTGAAAATAGAAACAAATGATATTCAAGCTCGTTTGATATATCATTTATGATATAAAACTAATATGTAAGTTCGAACACTAAAAATGTTGTCGTAAAATGTGCATAATTATCTGTATACAACTCCAAAAGATTCATCATTTTTATATCTAAGTCAATATCTTTTATCTTCGAATCTAAAAGTTAATATTTTTAATATTTGATACAACTTTTTAGATCAAATATTTTAAATGATTGAAATCTGTCTTCGGAATGTAAAAAAATACTGTAAGTAGATTCAAAACACATGAAGTAATATAAAATCTTTTTCAAATAATTATAAATTGATTTAGGTCTTGTCGACAGACCTTGCTCTTTTCTTTACAAAAAACGTGTGCACATCAAGAAAAGAAAAAAAAAAGTGTAGAAACTAGAAACCATCTCTCACGGTCACTCACGGATTCGTGATTAGCCCAAATCATCATCATTAATAACTGATGCTATGGTGTCAACCAACTTTTAATCACCAATAATGACTTTTGGGGAATGATACATTAACCTAAACTTATGCTTAAATTTAGACCTAAAACCAAGTGTCAGCATCTTGATGGTTACAGATAAGTACCCACTTATTTTATAACTCATCAGGATGATGCCAAGTAGTTTTAAGTTTAAATTTAGACCTAAATTTAGGTCCATGTATCATTTCTCATAACTTTTATATTTTAAATTTTACTAGTAATATCTATCTCTCTAAAGTCTTTGTTTCGGAATAATGATGTGTGTAACCACACGCATTTTTAGGTTACTTTTCATTTTCAAGAATTTACTATTCACTTTTACTATTCATATTTACTATTCATTTTCACTATTCATCCGTAAAATTTTTATTTCACATTCTCGTAAGATAAATTATTTTAGTAATGACCTGAGAGTTTGACAATCGTTAGATTATTTTCGCAAAAGTTATTAAGAAAACATCGTTATAAATATTCATTTTGGACGGTCCACCGTTTAAACATCACGCACATAACGAAAATCAACTATGACAATTTTCCTCGCATCAGATAAATTTTTAGATCACTTATGATTAATTTGAGAATTTTTAAGATTTATTATTTTTAATATTACCAAATAAGCCCAGCGCAGAACAAAAACTAAACTTACGTTATAAACAATTCTACTTACATCCAGACTTAACGATTCCTACACTGTGTTTCTAATATGTTTTTGACACTTTTACATTTTTTGAAAAAGTCAAACATATTTCCCTCCTCCTTTGACCATAAAGGAATTAACCTTGTACGTTCTACATTTTTGCATAAATCGCGTAACTTTTAAACTTCGCAAATAACTGTTAAGTTATCCCGCGTATGAAGAAAACCACATTTTGACATCTCATATCACTTTTAGACTAATTTTAGTCTACTCTAAATAAATTCACGGTCGTTTCCCTGAAATTTCGTTCTTTTCCGATAAACTACGAATTACGCGTTTTTGACCCGTATTTCCAGCTTTAAGCAACGTTTTTGCACCTAATGAGACTTATCACCCATTTTATATTTTTAGATGGAGTATAATGATGAGTTTCATCATTCCTGCAAGTTTCGTATTTTTACGATACCCGGTTTTACGTTTTATGGCTTAACGACTTACGGTTGGCATTTAACGGAACCAAAACTTACTCTAAACTCAAGATATTATCAAAACTTATCATCTAAGCCACCTAGACACATTGAGACCGACCTAAGGGGGGGAGTCATCATATTGGTGGCTTAATCCTAACCAAGGTTCATTTTGATCATTACAAGTGTCCTAACTTAACCATGGTTAATAATTAACCCAATATATGGTTAACCAAACTTACCCTCCTATAAATAGGAAGTGAAATACATCATAAACTCCTTTACATACTGAATTTGGTCGTTCGTACCCTAAAACATTCACATCTTCCATCATTTGATCTATAAACTCCAAGTTTATGCAAGGAAGTTCCAAACATCAAGCTACTACATCAAATCTCTAGCAAGTTTAAGTGATCTTCTTGAGTTTAAATCCACTCAAGTTACTTAGTACTTCATCACCAACTCTTCAAGTTTACAAGGGTTCCAAGGTGTTGAAAGCTAGCTCAATCCGAAGTCTTACGCGATCAATCAAAGTCCTATCCTTACTAAGTTACTCCTTTCTTATTGAAAGCCAAAAGTTGTAAGCAACTTATCACCACCATCATCTCATCTTTATTATTCATAATCTTAACTATTTCATGCTATATATATAGTTACTATGTTGATTCATGATGTACATATACTCAATCACTTGTTTTAATTCACATATTGTCATAAAAGTAACAAACTAGTAAACTAGTCATATTCTACACATGTGAGACCATTAAAAACAGTAACATAAGGACTTTCTAACTTACATAATATGGTAGACAAGATAAAAAGGTAAACATAGCAATTTGAATCACCCGAAACGGACAAACGAGTCAAAAGTTATAAGCAAAAGAAGTTAGCGAAACCTAAACGCCTAAACTGCCATGAATAAGCTGTTAAGAGTTCTGCCGTTTTTAAAATGATACTTCTGGTCCGAATCATCAAAGAGTTAAAACACTAAAGTTGTCCGGAACGACGTTTTCCTTCAATAGCAAAGAAGCTCGGACCTTGAAAACGCATAAATAGGCCAAAATATTTCAAAAACAGAAACTGCCGTAAATATAGTCTCATAACTATACTTTTGTCACAACTAAAAGCAAACCAAGAGGCCTAATGGCCATAAGCCAAGACCACGGCTACGGCTAAGGTCAAAGCTAAGTCTCAAGACCATTGTAGTCAAGACCAAAGTCACGGCAAGGCCATGGCTAAAGCCTCAAGGCTTGTTTGCCCAAGACCGTTAACTAGGGTAATTATATTTATGAAACAACGAGAACTTGTAAGAACTAGATAGTTATTAAAACAGGATAAACTTTATGTTATAACAATCTTCACTCAAAACATATGTTGTATTTACTAAGTGCTACAATAGTAGGGAGCTTCATGTGAGAGGTTTCATTTGAGTAAAACGTATCGACGAGTTGCTGGATTTACGAATTAAAGTGTCCTAGCTCCTCGAACGTTTACTGCATGACCTCTGAATTATGATGGCCCGAACGGTAGTACGATATCTATAATTTAAATATGTTTTCACATATTAAAGATCTTTCTATAAAAATCATATGATAATTGACTACATCATGATCAACATAGGAATATATATATATAGGATGGTTTATGTTTTCTTAAACATTATTCCAAACTTAAGTCGCAACATTTCATTTTTAGGTTGCACGTAGAAGTCTTCCGACTTATCCATCACATCCGTTAGTACTTAACATCATCAACTCTCGGTGAGTTCATAGCCCCACTTTCTATTACTTAATTGTTTTACAAACCATTGGGGGAGATACATGCTTTATTTTAAACCGAACACATTGCTTTCAAATTCTATACTTATCTGATTATTTTACTTGCACTAAGTTACCGCATTTGCCAATCTTAAGTCCCTAAATCATGGATCATTAATCACGAGTGAAGTGAGCGCGAATATTGTGGATAGATCTATCGGGATTGACGAATCCCGTTTGTTTGACCAGGATCCGTTAAACAAACGCACTATATTTGAGTACATCAGGTAAAACGGCAAATTTTACCTACTTGGGGCATCGGTTACTATTATATGACAGCAAGTTAACGCCTTGATTTCATGATGCTTAGTGAATAATAACTGTTTTGTTTTCTAAACCATAAATGTGAGACTAATTACCTCACGTTATGAATATTGTGTTCAACTGATTTCCTAAACTCTATGAATTTTACTCAACCTTTGTGTTGACAGTTTTAAGCATGTATTTCAGGTCCATAATGTCGGAAGTTGGCACGGAAGGGCAAGGACAAGATCAAGAAGGCTATAAATAATTTATCATTCACAAAACATCAAAGACTTATATTAATGTATTTTGTAAACAATGGAACCAACTGGGACCTATTTTGTAAACTCTGATATATTTGAATGATAAAGCTTTCTTAAAACGACTCCTTTAGAGATCGTTTTCTATTATTATGACTGTTGTGCCATGAAGTAACACCCAGTTTGAATTCCGCTGCGTATCACGAAATTGGGGGTGTTACAATGTGGAAATATAAATGAGTCTATATAAGCTATTATATTGATCATGATATTGTATAGGGTGGTTTATAGTAATAATGTATGTCATTTATAAAAACGATTTAGTTTATGAAACGTTTTTAGTTATATATCGTACTAATGTTCGGGCCATCATAATTCAGAGGTCGTATAGTAAACGTATGAGGAGCTAGGACACTTTAAATCTTAAATTCAGCAACTCGTCAATACGTTCACCCCGAAGAGGCCCCTCACATGAAGCTCCCCTACTATCGTAGTACTTAATATGTAAACATATATTTTGCTTGATTTGATTATATGGCATAGTGTTAAAATAATCACATGGTTTGTAAACTTTAATTGGTTTACATCTTGTATAATTGATTTTAAACTAACTTCATGATTTACATAAGTTATAAATTTCACAAGTCATATTAATAAACTAGAAATTGGTTTTTGGTCATATTTCTCGCCGATTGTAAAATCTACCTTTTCGATTGTAAAATAAACTTGGGAAAGTTTATGTTATTGTTGTATGTTACATTCTTAATAGAAATAATAAGTTTTACAAGTTACTTGACTTAAAAATATAACATTTTTCATAAAATCCTACTTTTGGTTCAACAAATTCGGGTTAAAAATAGTCCACTTAAGTTTTGATAGGAAGCAGCCCTTATTTTGCATTTTCTAGTTAAAATATCTTGAATACAAATGTAAAACATCATTTCGGACAACTTTCGTGTTTTATACTTTTGATGAATCAGACCAGAAGGGCCTCAAAAACGCGTTTTAAAATCGTTACAGAACCATTTTAGCAAATTACCAAGTTTTCTTTAGAAATCTACAACTTGTTGTAACTTTTGATTCACAAATCTATTTTACATGATTTCAAAGGCTAGGTTCTTGTTTTTAGTTTCTCTACAACTACATAATATCATACATGGTCTTTTGTTTACGTTTTTGATGATAACAACTAGCATAGCATATTTGATTTACTAGTTTACTAAGCTAACTTTTCACATGAAATCATAAGCTAGTCTACTTACATATTTACTTGTTTTAGAATTATGTACAACATGATCAATACACTAACATATATAACATGATATAACAAGCATAGAAATCATATGAATGAAGATGATGATAAGAGTTTTAGTCTTACAAATTTTGGCCTTACTAAAAAGGGAAATCAAGAATCAAAGAACTAGAACAAGAACTATGAACCCTAGCTTCCAAATCTTTCAAACTCTTGATACTAGCTTAAGATCACTTGGGAAAACACTTGAATTCTTATACTAGAAATCCTTCTTGTCTAGCTTGCAAATCACCAAAGGAGAGAAGAATCTTATAACTAGAATCAAGTAAAGCTTAACAAGAGCTTTAGAATTGATATGAATCTTGTAACATGAAAATCAAGCATGTATTGCTCTATGAATTTAATGGCCGCTTTTTATGAAGAAAGGAAGGAGAAATGGGTCTTGGTCTTAAAGGATGAATGAGGAGGTTACTTCCTAGATATTTTGCAAGCTTACTTAGTAAGTTTCAACACATATATACATCTAAACTCATTAAGGCTTATCACAAGCCAAATGGCTTGTGACTTATCATAAAAATGTCGGCCAAGGTCTATCTTGGATAACTAGATATGAGTTTTTGATAATATCTTGCTTTTACGGAGTGAGTTTTGTCCAGGTAATCACTATCGTTAAGCAATTAAATCGCGAAACTTAAAACCGGGTATCTTAAAAATATAAAACTTCTAAGAAATGTTAAAACTTCTCATTATACTCTATAAAAGTATATTAGATGAGTGATAAGTTTAACGGAGTGCGTAAAGGCTGTTAAAACTGAAAAACGTAGGTTGAAAACGCGTAAAACGTAAAACATACAAGGTTTATGTAAAAATGGAAAAAGTGAAATGTGACTTTTCCAATATAATTATTATGAGCTTAAAGCCTTATAATGTCTAAACTGGGCCTTGTCTAGTGTCGGCTGGTGTAAAATGTTTGTTAATGTAACACCCTCAAATTTCGTGATACGCAGCGGAATTCAAGCTGGGTGTTACTTCATGTCTCAACAGTTACAATAACGAAAAACGAACTCTAATTGTGTCATTTTAAAAGATTTATCATTCAATTTATATAAATATCAGAGTTTACAAAATGAGGTCCCAGTGGTTTTACAGTTTATTAAATAAGTTTTCAAATGATAATATAGCCTTCTTGAGTATCCGTGCCCTTCCGTGCCATCCTCGTAAATTATGAACATGAGATAAACATGCTAAAAATGTCAACACAAAGGTTAGTGTTTGTATAATAATCAGTTGAACACAAGGTAAACAGTAGTAAAATCAGAAATATTGCAGTACAGTACATTGCCCTAAGCCTCATGAACGCAAACCTTAACACGAACGCGTCATAATAATGACGTAAGTTACAGCCATCATAGTAATGATATGAGAAACAATGCCCTCTGGTAGGAGTTTACCATTCTCCTAGTATTCACCATTCTCCTAGTATTCTCAAATAAAGTGCATTTGGTTACCTATCCGGCTAACACAAATGGGGCGTCAGCTGGCAATAGATCTATTTACTATATTCGCGTTCACTTGTAAAGTGATTAATGGTTCATGATATGAGGGACTTTTAGTGGCAACAGTAGGTACTTAGGCAATATCAGTCAGGATAGCATACAGAAAAATACTTGTGTTCGAGTTTGTAGCATGTATCTCCCCACGAGTTTGAAAAAATTATGTAAGAGTGGGACTATAAACTCACCTTGGTGTTACTGATGACTTATAGTCCGCATTCGGGTTACGAACCCAACCAGTGAACGACACTAACATGCCCATTACGAATGGGCTAACCCAATAACGGTTTGGGCTCACGAAAGCCCAAACCCAAAGTTATTTATGGCATTGGATATCGGATATCTCTTACTTATGAGATATGCATTAAACTGACCGACTTAGGCGGGATACGCCGAAGGTTGGGGAGCACGAAACCAACAAGGATTTCGTGTGTATATAAAGGGTATCCCAGCCCTCATTAAAGGTACGATCTAAAACCCTAATTCTCCATTAACCCTAAAACCGATTACTTACTCTCACGCCGGAGGATAATCGTGGGAGACAATCCCACGATAAGCCTAACGGTGTTTTCTGTTTACTTAGTGCGCATGTCTCAAGCATTAAGATCCAATTGATACGGGAATCGGAGTCCAAACAAGGAACGCCTAACTTTTGTATCAACAAGTGGCGCCATCTGTGGGACCATCACTAAGAACTAAGAACTAGAATGACAAAGCAAGGAAATCAAAACCAGCGATCGCATGGCGACATACATGGGAAGAAGCAGCAAAGTGGGTCAGTTTCTAAACAAGCCTCTGGGACAACCAGCGCTGCTATAAACTAAGGATCAGGCCCAGATCTGGTCTTCCCGACAGTGAAACCACGCCCGGGGACAACCTAGGCCACCACAACCACCACTGGTGCAGAAGGTCCACTGCGCACTCCTTTTACCACTCCACTCCAATCGGTGCTAGAAACGGACCTCACAAAAGCACCAGACGCACCTGACCGAAACAAAGGTCTAATGGTAGAAACAGACACCCTTTCTCTAGAAGGGGTTAAGCCGGAACTAGCGCCAAGTGATTTCGTGTCTTAAAACTACGAAACCTTGGCTGCTCTCATGCAAGAGGAAGAAAAAAAGAGGTCAGGTCGGAGTTTGCATGCCCGACTCGATTTCGGCCCGGAGTATGAGATATCTCTACCGCGCCATCAGAAGGAAAAACACGGAAGGGATAGCTGCCAACCCCCAGTATTTACCAGGATAGGGAGGAGAATTGAGACCTTGGGGAACACGAGGAAGATAGACGGCGTACCAATGTCCACGCTAGGCTTGGTAGCCGCAGGGTCCATGACAGACTGGGACGACGGTACTCTCCAAGTGAAAGCCCTTCAAGTGGGAACTCTGAGGACAGTCGGCACAAGCGCCGAAAGAGGGAAAACTCGTCCTCTGGTAACTCCTCGGACAACGAGGATAGCGAAACCGGACACTGGAAGTCCAGGAGGAAATATCGCGACCAGGAGGATGAAGACATATCCCTTCCGTGGCACCGCCAAAAAGTAGATGCGTTCACTCGGCGCATCAGTGATTTCTCAGAAAATAAAAGAAGGCGCATGCCCGCCAATGTGAAAACCTTTGATGGAACAGGTGATCCGGACGATCACCTAAAAATTTTTGAATCAGCCGCCACCATCGAAAACTGGCCACAACCTATGTGGTGCCACATGTTCAATTCCACACTAGTGGAAAACGCGCGAAACTGGTTTAGTAAGCTTCCACGCAGAAGCATTGATGGCTTTGAAGAGTTGCCGAAGGCGTTTTGCCTGAACTTCACTCAATGGAAAAAGTGCGCTAAAAACCCTGTCGAACTCGCCAGGGTGAAACAGCGCCAGGGGGAATCCACAAGCGCTTATGTGGAGCGCTTCAAAGATGAGTGCATACAGGTCAAGGCATGCCCCGAAGTACTGAAGATCTCAGGGTTCATGAACGGGATCAATAACCCAGAACTCATCAAAAGGCTGAATGACAGAATCCCCCAAACATTTGATGAACTTATGAAGCGCACAAGGTCCTTTATCCAAGGAGAAGCCGCCGCGGTGGATAGCAGGAAAGGCTACTCAAACTATAGGTCACAGGAACAACCTCGGAGACAATCCATTGACCAGAGTAGCAACTGCAACAAGAACTACCGCGGCCAAGGGAGTGGACGGGATAACGACAAGTATACCCCGCTCACAAAGACCCCAAAGGAGATATTCGCAACGGAAGGCGCGAACTTCCCAAGACCCCCACCAATGCGCACCCCAGAGGATCGACGTGTGGGGAGTGGATACTGTGACTATCATGGGCAGAAGGGTCACACCACCAATGAATGTGTCAAATTGCGCCAGTTAATTGATAAACTAGTAAAAGAAGGCAGGTTGGACCATTTGGTTAAAAACATCAAGGAAGGGAAAGATAAGCAAAAGATTGGGAACAAGAAAGAAACAACTAAGGATAAGGCCGAGACCATATACATGATACAATCATGGCAGCGGATAACTAGGCAGAAAATCAGCCAGAAATTTTCCCGTGGAAGCGAAATATCTTTCCCCACCTTGGCTGCGGACAACGCAGTAGTGGAACCGCTTACCATTGAGATCAATGCATGGGGTCAGGATATCCACCGCATGTATGTTGATGGAGGAGCGTCCGCGGACATTATGTATGAACATTGTTTCAAGCGACTGCGACCTGAGATACGCAGCCAACTAAGCCCGGCCACGACGGCATTGACTGGTTTCACAGGCGAAAAAATATCGCCCATGGGGCAAATACGCCTGCTAGTCAATGTAGGAAATAAGGAGCATTCGACGACAGCCTGGATGACCTTTATGGTAATCAAATCCCCTTCGCCATACAATGGCATTATTGGAAGACTAGGGATATCCGCTATACGCGCAGTACCATCTACATCACATGGGATTCTTAAATTCCCGGTGGATGGGGGCATTGTCACTCTCTACAATACCACCACGCCACCCGGAGAATGTAACACGATTACACATGAAACGACACCCATTCCGGAACAGCGGGCAACGAAAATACCAAACCTAAAGGTCGCAGTTCACCCCGAATACCCGGAACAAGAAGTATCGATTGGAGGATCTTTATCTGATAACGGTAGGGCGGCTGTGTGTGCACTCTTGCAAAAGAATCTGGATATTTTTGCATGGGAACCCAAGCACATGACCGGGGTACCACGCTCAATCACCGAGCACAAGTTGAGAATCAGACAAGGATACTCCCCAGTACGACAAAAGAAGCGTGGCTAAGCCCCGAAGCGTGCACAAGCAATTCTGGAAGAAGTACACAAACTTGTGGACGCAGGTATCATGCGAGAGGTCTACTACCATGACTGGCTTTCCAATCCAGTAATGGTCAAAAAGAGCGATGTCAGTTGGAGGATGTGTGTGGACTTCACAGATCTCAACAAAGCATGTCCACAAGACTGCTACCCACTCCATCTTCCTTTTACCCTTTCCCTTACCGATATGAGATGAAGCACCAAAACCTGGTGCAGGAAGACCAAGAACCACCTCTCTGTTCTTTGGGAGTGGTAGATTTCTGGCACGTGGCCTTGGTTGGGGTTGGGATGGTGAAGGTTGTGCTCTCTCTGCTTCCTCTCTCACCAACCTATTGAAGGTTGGCTCTAGGCGCTCAGTGGAATCATCTGAACCTCTTGATGACTCACTAGGATCTACCACACTATCATCTTCAGATGAAGGGAGAAAGGGGGATTTTCTAGATCGTGGTTCTTGTGGAGGAAGGTACAGACGCCATGGGTTTGAATTATCACTTGATGATGATGATGATGATGAGGAGGAGGATGTTAGATCGATGACTTCTGGTGGATTCCACATGCTGATTGTTGTTGATTGTGGATTTTGGAGGATTTAGGGTTTTGGATTAATTGTTGTATGTGATTATTTGGGATTTAAGATTCTTTTATAGGCAGAGCAATTGCTATTAGTGAGTAAATGAGGGGAAGGTTTAAGTGGTTGAGGAGTTAATGAGGTCTTTTGACTTTGAATATGAATTAATACCGGAAGTTGACCATATTGACTTAGACATTAGCACAATGGCTAACCACTGCTAAGTATATGGAACCACTTCTATGTTTTGCTAACCACTGCTAATGTTAATCCTCTTCTATGTGTTTGGTTTATGTTTGTGATGTGCAGGTATGAAGGTTTGTGTACATTGGAGCTTGTGATTAGCTGCTAGTAATTAAAAAAAAAAAAAAAAAAGTTGTGTAATCCTTCATATTTTTGTGTGATATCATTAATTTTGACACAGATTTGCTTGCTATATCTCTTGATCAACTGGTTGGAGTAAACTTCTGTATCCACTACTAGTGTTTTTCAAACCACGGATAAAGGCTGTCAAACCACTGCTAGCATGTTGCTGATTTTTGGATACTTCAGAGGCTGTTAGGTAACTTTGGTGAAAACAAATTATTTCTCCCCAAATCATGGATAGATCATTTAATTGATCTTCAAATCACTTCAACTTGGCACTCTACATAAACCCTAATCACTTTACTTTGCTTAATTCACATATCCCACATCAATCACAATGCCGAACCAGTACTCCCAAACACATAACCTTGTTGCTAATCTGATAAAAAACAATAGATCCGAAGGTTTTCATCAAATGATTGATTTCCTTATTCATAGTCCTATTCATTTTGCCTTAACTGTCACACCAACCATCCTTAAAGCCTATATACATCAGTTTTGGGGGAATGCTAAACTTGAGGAGGTTGATGGAGTAGAAGTGTTTAGTTCTGTTGTGGATGAGAATGCTATTTTGGTTAGTGAGGAGATCATTAGAAGGGTTTTGAAGTTTGATGATGTTGATGGTGTTGTTAATCTTTCAGATGCTGAGATTTTTGCTGGTTTAGAAATGTTAGGATATACACACTGGGGTGAAAAGGTAAAATTTTTTAAGAGCATGTTTTCACCACAATGAAAGTTTTTAATACACACCTTGTTGATGTGTATGAGTAATAAGACCACTGGTTTTGATGACTTTCCTTCTAAGATTGCTACAACTATTATATGTTTTTCTGAGGGAAGGAAGTTTAATTCGTCTAGGATGATTTATGAGGGGTTTGTGCAGAACATTAGGAAGAATGGTAAATATTATTTATATCCTAGGTTTGTTCAACTAATTGTGGAAAGTCAAATAAAGGAACCTGTTGAGCATACTAGGGAGTATGAAGGGCATTATATGCTTCCTAAGGTCTTTGCCCATATGAGGAATCAGAAGCCAAATGTTCAAATAAGGGATGTTTCTTTGTTCCCTCATATGATTATTTTGCCTGTTATTCATGAGTTTGATGCAGGTTTTGAGGAACAACCCATAGTATCTGAACCTACTGTTAGTACACCTCAATCCACTGATAGTGCACTTGTTCCCACTGTTAGTGAATCTCAACCCACTTCTAGTCAAACCCAAACCACTGTTAAACCAATTGTATGGACTAGGAGAAAGAAGGGCACCAAGCTTCCTCATGCTGGTGTAAGTGGTGTTATTGATGAGGCTGTTACAAGGTGTGGAGGTGACATGATTGGAAGGGCTTCCACTACTGATTCATGCTTAGATGCTGGTCAGGATAGTGGAAACATCATTAAGACCCAACCTTTGGCAACTCCTAATGTGGAGAGTTCTTTGGAACTCAATACAGGTAGAGGAATCCCTAGCCAACTAGCTGACATAGGGTGCATAGATGATCAGGAAAGGTCTGGTGCTATGTTTTCTTTATCCAAGGATTCACCTCTCGGAGCAGTTAACACAGCTCGAAGTGATGAGGATAGTTTTGAACATGACACTGAATTGACGGATTCTAGGCTTGTACATGGAGACTTTTCCAATGAACCACCTCTCGACCAGTTAACACAGGTCGAAGTGGGGAGGATATTCTTGAACGTTTTAATGAATTGACGGCTAAATGTGCTAAAATTGATGATACAATCTCAAGTCTTCAAGAGTTGGCTGTGTTTCAGGGTAAAGAAATTAGAAGACTGAAGCATAAGATGTTTGTTTTGGAGAAAGTAAGAAGACCTGGGGTTGCTGTTTTGAGGACTATGCGAAAGATGAAAAAGAAGGTGGACTCCTCTCCAGCTCTGAATGTGGAGAATGTACCCAAACAGGGGATGAGTGAAGGCATGAATTCAGGGGAGGCTGTAGATGTGCATATGGAAGAGGATGTGGATAGTGGAGATGCAGCACAATTTGTAGTATCTGATAAAGATGGGAATGAAGCTGTTCTTGAAAGTTTGAAGACTGTGGTAGAAGATGAGGTAGTGCATGACACAACCACTGATAGTGTGTCTACAACCATGGATAGTACTCTTGAAACCACTGCTGCAGTTTCAGATATGGTAATTGTACCCACTGCTATCATAACTACTTCCACAATTGTTACAACCATCTCTGTGTCACCACCTAAATCAAAAGAGGTTGAGAAAGAAGCTGCAAGTACACTGATCAATCTAAGTAAAACCTCATCTAATTCTACATCTATCATTGCACCTGTTTTTGCTCTTGAATCTACTGCAACCAAACCCAAAGGTAAAAGTTTAGTTATTGGTGAGCCTTTGAAGAAGAATGTGGCTCAACCAGATATTGGTAAGGGTAAAGGTATGGCAACACCTGTCTTAAAGTTTAAAAGTGTAGCAGAACAGATTGCTTATGATGAAGAGTATACAAGAGGCTTACAAGCTGAAGAGAAAGCAGCTGCAGAAAAAGAAAAGCAAGAAGAGGAAGAGGCTTCTCAGAAATGGTTAGCTAAATGGTATGAATCACAAAATTATCTGCAAGCTTCTAATCAAATACAGGATGAGTATACTACTCAAGAATGGGCATTGTGATAAGGTTTTAAAAGGTACCATTTTGAGGGGTCGTTTAAGTCCTTATTTGATCACTTTTGTATCCGTTATTGCTTAATATCGTTCCTTTTCACTTTTTAGGTCTCTTGAAGGCAAAATGCTGGAATGGCACTTATTTGGACGAAAAGGCGCGAATATATGAAGAAAATGGCCAAAGTCAAAATCGAGACACTCACAGTTGCTGAAATTAGAAGGCGACGGCGTCAGGTGCTAATTGCGACGCCGTCCCAAGATTTTTGTGACGATACAGAACTCAAAACTCGTATTTTCAAGTGACGACGTCCAGTTGTAAAAGAGTAGGCCGTTGCTACTCAGACGGCCTAGATGCGACCCAGACGACGTCAGAGACTAAAGGCGACGGCGTCACAACCTTAAGGTGACGCCGTCACAAGCTGATCAAGTCACAACATGCGCGCGAAGTAGTTGATATTGTTTTGGCCATAACTTTTGCATACGAACTCGGATTTAGGTGATTCAAAAGCCCACGCGACTGGAACGAGAAAATCTACAATTTGCTGAAAAAATGGTCGTGATGCCGTCACTCTATAAGTGTGACGCCGTCGCTCTTTGCCGACAGAAAATCTGCCTATAAATATAACATTATAACTTCACTTTTTGCAAGCCCTAAACCCTAAGTCCGATTCCAGGGTTTAGGTAGGTGTTTTTCCAGCAACTTAAAGGGTTTCAAACACTCTAGAAACATCGTGTAATGGTTTGTTTGTTAATCCAATCCTATGGTATGTCTTCAATTATCATTGTTGCTTGCTCTTCATTAATTATGCTTGGCTAATTCACCTAGTGTTTGCTTATGATTGTATGAAACTTGTATATAATTAATTAGATCTTATTGATTTCTTAGTGATGCTTGTGTCTATCTTCATCATTAGGGTGTGACAATTTCAATGAGTCTAATTGGTTTAGTTTATAATTCTTGCATCCTACTGTCTCTTGTTTGATTGGTTGTTTCTTATCTTAGTTGATTAATGATCTAGTAATGCGATAGATCATTCGTTGTGTACTTAATGCTTGATTCATCTTTGTGAACCTTAGAATATAATTACCTGAGTAGTTGTAGGCTAAACCATCCAAAGAGCGCCTTAGAGTAGGAGTTTATCATCCCTAGTGGGTTTGTAGACGAGACCCTTTGGTAAGTTCAAAGAGTTAGGGAGAAACGCATACCCTACGACTTTAGACACACAACGCGTTAAGAATAAGGACGTGACAATTCAACCATCAATAGGACGTGAAAATTCAGTAGGTAGAATTGGATAGCTAGCAAGGAGTAATACATCATAAGTAGATACGCTTCACGTTACTGGTAGACCCCTAATTTAGTTAGTACCTTTTGGGATAGTTGACTAGCAACTAATTCCACCCTCTCCAAATCCAAACCCCGAGATTCGTACCTTTCAATTTCATAAAATATAAAAATACAAAAATAATCATCCCTCACCTTTAGACTTAAATCGATATACACTTCAGCCTAACGACACTATTCCCCTAGAGAACGATATCAATACCCGTGGCTTACCCTAATTACTACACTACAACGATTAGGTTCACTGCCTAGGGTGTTATAAAACTTGCTCGAAGAAAAGGAAGTTCCTTTGACCCCGAACGACGCGTGTAGCGTTATCAAGTTTTTGGCGCCGCTGCCGGGGAATAGTTATTGTTTAGGCTTGATTTCTATCTCGTCTAGGTCTACTCACAAGATTCCTATCAAGTGAGATTTTTTTTTCTTTTTATTAGCTTCCTTGTAGTCTATCTCCCTTCTTTGTGCCTTTGTTCGTAAAACTTGTCCATTGACTCTTCCGTTCACCATTATGGAGAACGCGAATCCACTATATCCGCGATTAGGTTTTTTCATAAGAAATTATGATATTACTAAAGCGGATTATTCAAGATGGTGGGAAGAAAGTAACCAAGTCCATAAACCTTTTGAGGGTTTCACCATTCCATCAAGCCCATAAAATACCTCATCTAGTGAAACCTATGCTTCGTTTGAACCTTCACCTAGGATAAACTTTCGTGAACAACCTCCGTGTTTAGAAACTATTTTTAGTGAGGCCCTTAGGAGAACTGACCAAATTTGTGAAAACATTATGGTAAACAACCAAACATTAAACCATAAGTTGGATCAATTACTAAAATTGGTTTCATCACGACCTAAGGAAATAATACATGACGAGCATATAGATGATGTAGATGTGATTGAGGATGAGGTGAAAAGTCTAGACCCACAAGGTATCCCACAAGTTCCACCATCATTTAAGGCATACACACCGCACGTGACTTACCCGGAAGTAGTAGAAGAGACTTTAGGAATCCCAATGGAGGTAGAACATTTGAACCAAACGCAACTGGAGAATATAGGTTTGAATACTTGTAGTCTCAGTCTTACTCTTAGTTCTAGGGAATTTCATAGTGTTGATGAACCGGAACCTCAATCTTTACTTCCATCCTTAAATAAACGAGGAACCGACCCACCCATCAACCAATTTAGTCCGGGTAGTTTTAGGATGAAGGAAGCCATTCACACACCCCCTTCACCTCACGTGGCATATTTCCACCCTAAGGGTGTGTATCGCTACTATCACCCGCACTTAAACTTAAGTGTAGGGAAAACTTCCCCTTTATCTGTTAAATAAGGGTAGAGTCAGGCTCGTGACTCGAACAAAAACAAGCGCTTCTTGGGAGGCAACCCATGTGTATTTGTTTTTATTTTTATTTGTGTGTCGTATATCTTTTATTGATTGTTTATTCTCATGTTTGAATTTGTAAAAATGCTTTATTTTGTTTTTAACCTCGTCTTAATTGCATATAAAGGTATTTCACATAAGGGATAAGTGTAGGGAGGATTACACACGTTTTTAAAAGAAACGTAAACATGAGAATAACAATTAAATAAAAGATATATATGTTTGTTTGTTCGAGTCAAATGCTTGTATCGAGTCATAATGGATGTTTTTGCAGAAATTTTTCCAGATTCTAAAGATGTAAATTTTCCAGAATTTTTTTTTCAGAAAATCGCAGAACAGTTTTTGTCAGGATAACCTGACGGCGTCAGGAAGGAGCAGAAACAACTGATTACTTTTTCTCGTTTTCTGTGCTACTTATAAATTTTTTGGAATTTTCCAGGTCTTAATTTTCTAGAAAATCTGCAAACATCCATTCCACAAGCATTATATCTTATTTAAGTCTGGAATTACATCTTGTTGTGATTTTTCTTTGTTCGGTTTGATGCGTTGGGTTGTTTGTTTTCTTCAAATGTGCAGGTTTAATTTATCAAGAAGAAGTTACATAAGATTGAGGAGCTTTTCACGCATAAATTCTTCTTGGAAAGGATTTAACCACTACTTCACACACGGATCCTACCGAGCTAATCAGGGGAGTACTAGTTTCTTTCGTTTTTGATTACCTTCTTTTATCATAACTTTGATACTTTCGGGGAACATTGGGGACAATGTTCAGTTTAAGTGTAGGGAGGGAAAATAAAACGGGAACTTTGAAACTATGCTTATCCTTGACTATTTGCTTTGTCCAATTGTGATTGTGTAATAAACCATGAGAAAATGTCGGTTAGGGTAATTTTGGCACCAAATTTAAAATTTTTTATGACATATAAGAGTGGGCCATTAGTCTTAACAAAAGCGTCTCATGGATAGGAAGTTGCATGACTAGCACAAAAACCCTTTACCACCCAAATTCCACCAAAATGTGAGGATCGCCCTTAGATTAGTAGGAATTGAAGCATTCATCTTCAATGCTTAGAGTGTGAACCGGTAGTATATTAGATTCTAGAACTTGTTTTGTGATGCATTCCGAGATCGCAAGTGAGGCTACACATGTGTAGTTAGGAATAACTAAATGATAAGAGGCATTAGGATAACCCTTGTTTGATACCTGTAATATAATTACTTCTTCCACATCGGTTGAGTAATTCCCCCACACCCTTTGCGTTGTACTCATCTTTAGTACACGATACCCCTAGTTAACCCCTCAGAGCCTATCCTTTTCGCGGTTCTCGTGATGTTTCGGTTTTTCTGGAATATCAATGAAGAGCATTGTTTACACCCCACCCCCAAATATACACCCAAATCGCCTTAGCCTACCCCTTATGCTTTTAGTGCAAATGTTTGTTATCACCCTAAACCCTTAGTTCAATTATCTAGTTGCTTGCATAAGTGCTAAGTCGAGTCATATCCTTTGTATACAGTTTTGGGATGATTGGGATTCATGGGAAAAGTTAAAGTTTATGAAATGACGGGAAGGGAACGTTAAATTCAAATTCCCTTTGTTTGCGTAATAATGTACCCCAAGTGTTTTGATCTTTTCAAATCGGGTCAAATTAGTATTAGAGTAATAAAAACTCAAGTGTAGGGATATGCCTGTAAATCCCTAGTATTTTGATGTTATCGTAGAGGATGGTAGAGTAAAAGTGTATGAAAAAAAAAAAAAAAAAATCGAAAAAAATAGAAAAAGAGAAAAGAAAAAAATAGAGTGTGAAAAAAAAAAAAAAAAAAAAAAGAAGAAGAAACATACGGGCTACCATCCTACATCTATCCTTTAAATTTATGTTTATTTATTTCAGTTATCTAGAGTTTAGAGTGTCGAGTCTTGGCTTAGCAACGCCATTCTTCATATGCATTTAACATAGAGATTTTTGACTTGCCACCACTAAATAGCCTATCCCACCAAACCCTTGTTTCCCTACCGTAAGCCTAACATTACAACCCTTTAAAGACCTCTTTGATAGTCTTTCCTAGGTGCTTACGCCAAAGCGATGGAGGTTTGATCTATTCTCAAGCCTATGGTAATCTATGTACTAGGACCGGTTAATGAGTGTTTATCTTCCATTTCCTATTTGTTATATTTCATATATACACCCGAGAGAGATGTGAGTATCCAAACACCCCATGTGAGGTGCTAGTATGTAATTTCCGTGCTTGTTATGACTTTGGCGGGGCTTATATGTGTTGTGGACCGTTTTTGAATTAATGCTTCATGACCCCTAACTTATAAATTAATTGGCTAAAAGCACATTTGCTTGAGGACAAGCAAATAACAAGTGTAGGGATATTTGATAAGGTTTTAAAAGGTACCATTTTGAGGGGTCGTTTAAGTCCTTATTTGATCACTTTTGTATCCGTTATTGCTTAATATCGTTCCTTTTCACTTTTTAGGTCTCTTGAAGGCAAAATGCTGGAATGGCACTTATTTGGACGAAAAGGCGCGAATATATGAAGAAAATGGCCAAAGTCAAAATCGAGACACTCACAGTTGCTGAAATTAGAAGGCGACGACGTCAGGTGCTAATTGCGACGCCGTCCCAAGATTTTTGTGACGATACAGAACTCAAAACTCGTATTTTCAAGTGACGACGTCCAGTTGTAAAAGAGTAGGCCTTTGCTACTCAGACGGCCTAGATGCGACCCAGACGACGTCAGAGACTAAAGGCGACGGCGTCACAACCTTAAGGTGACGCCGTCACAAGCTGATCAAGTCACAACATGCGCGCGAAGTAGTTGATATTGTTTTGGCCATAACTTTTGCATACGAACTCGGATTTAGGTGATTCAAAAGCCCACGCGACCGGAACGAGAAAATCTACAATTTGCTGAAAAAATGGTCGTGACGCCGTCACTCTATAAGTGTGACGCCGTCGCTCTTTGCCGACAGAAAATCTGCCTATAAATATAACATTATAACTTCACTTTTTGCAAGCCCTAAACCCTAAGTCCGATTCCAGGGTTTAGGTAGGTGTTTTTCCAGCAACTTAAAGGGTTTCAAACACTCTAGAAACATCGTGTAATGGTTTGTTTGTTAATCCAATCCTATGGTATGTCTTCAATTATCATTGTTGCTTGCTCTTCATTAATTATGCTTGGCTAATTCACCTAGTGTTTGCTTATGATTGTATGAAACTTGTATATAATTAATTAGATCTTATTGATTTCTTAGTGATGCTTGTGTCTATCTTCATCATTAGGGTGTGACAATTTCAATGAGTCTAATTGGTTTAGTTTATAATTCTTGCATCCTACTGTCTCTTGTTTGATTGGTTGTTTCTTATCTTAGTTGATTAATGATCTAGTAATGCGATAGATCATTCGTTGTGTACTTAATGCTTGATTCATCTTTGTGAACCTTAGAATATAATTACCTGAGTAGTTGTAGGCTAAACCATCCAAAGAGCGCCTTAGAGTAGGAGTTTATCATCCCTAGTGGGTTTGTAGACGAGACCCTTTGGTAAGTTCAAAGAGTTAGGGAGAAACGCATACCCTACGACTTTAGACACACAACGCGTTAAGAATAAGGACGTGACAATTCAACCATCAATAGGACGTGACAATTCAGTAGGTAGAATTGGATAGCTAGCAAGGAGTAATACATCATAAGTAGATACGCTTCACGTTACTGGTAGACCCCTAATTTAGTTAGTACCTTTTGGGATAGTTGACTAGCAACTAATTCCACCCTCTCCAAATCCAAACCCCGAGATTCGTACCTTTCAATTTCATAAAATATAAAAATACAAAAATAATCATCCCTCACCTTTAGACTTAAATCGATATACACTTCAGCCTAACGACACTATTCCCCTAGAGAACGATATCAATACCCGTGGCTTACCCTAATTACTACACTACAACGATTAGGTTCACTGCCTAGGGTGTTATAAAACTTGCTCGAAGAAAAGGAAGTTCCTTTGACCCCGAATGACGCGTGTAGCCAAAGTGGATAGTAAAAATACAAGAATGAATAGTAACCTGAAAATGTGAATTGTTACACAAATGGTACATCTTAACCGCTAGTGACAGTTAGGGAGCAGTAGCTTTGTTCTTACTCAGTCAGGCCTGAGAGGTCTTTCCAGGCCTTACATGGCCTGGGATTTACGCCAGGCTTTTATCAATTTGATTGGCCCTTGGCGATGGTCTTGATCCGAGCGTGTAACTAATGGACTTGGGCCATTAATATTTATACGCTATCAAATCCCCACCGTTTTAATCATCTGTACTAATGAACAAGATCAAACATTAATAAACGGTTAACTTCCACCCTCATATTTTTCTTGTTAAAACCCACTTCACCTTTTATATTTATAAAATTACATATATCAAAAATCGTAAAAATACAAAAATTATACCATCGTGACGAACATTTAACTATTTTTCAATAGGGTGACACTTTTGTATACTTTCTACCATTTTTTTTCTTTTGATTTTATTTTTTGTTTTTTCTCGGTGCAGTTTTGCTTGATATATCATTTGTGATATAAAACTAATCTATAAGTTCGAACACTTAACATGCTTTCATAAAATGACCATAACTATTAACATAAAACTCCAAAAGACTCACAATTTATGTATTGAAAAATATACATTCTAAACTTTCCAATCATTATGACACATAATATTTGAACCAGGGTTAATTTATAGACGTTGTTGAAAAAAAAAATGATATTCAAGCTCGCTTGATATATATGAAATTAATACAGTATGTAAGTTCGAATACTAAATATGTTGTCGTAAAATGTGCATAATTATTTCTATACAACTCCAAAAGATTCACCATCTTTTATATCTATGTCAATATCTTTTATCTTCGAATCTAAAAGTTAATATTTCTTATATTGATTTAAGATCATTTGAGGACAAAAGATTATTTACATACTAAGGGATCAATCTCCACCATCCATTTTTATTTGATCTAATGGATGAGATTAATCTCAACAATTTAAAAAACCCACTTTCAACCTCTTTTTTCAAATATTAATAACTTTCAAACCGTTAATCGTTAAGCAAAAAAAAAAATATCATTGCGACGAGCATTTAATTATCTTTCTATAGATAGGCACTTTGATATAGGGGTGAGCAAACGACCCGACCGGACCGGACCGACCGAGACCGGACCGGACCGACCACATTCGGTCCGGTCCTCGGTCTATGCATTTGGGCTAATTCGGTCCTCGGTCCAGTCCGGACCACAAACCGACTATTTTGGCCTTAGTAGACTCCAAACGGTCCGGTCCAACCGACGGACCGACCACATTCGGTCTCGGTCTCGGTCCCGGTTTTTACCTTAATTCGGTCTTCGGTCTTGTCGGTCCGGTCCCGGACCGATGCTCACCCTTACTTTGATATACTTTCAACAAAAAATTTGTTTTTCGTATTTTTCACATTTTTTTTAAGTTTTTTCGTTTTTTTACTTTACTGAAATTTGCATTAAAAAATCATATATGAGTAAACACTAATTTGAATACCGCAGTGATATTAGTGTTATATCATATATGATAGTGTAATATCACATGTGATATTAGTGTAAAATCACATATGATATACATATCATATCACATGTGATATCACATATCATATATGATTTAACACTAATATCACATGTGATATTCAAATTAGTGTTTAATCATATATGATTTTTTTCATGCAAATTTTAAGTAACGTAAAAAAGACGAAAAAACGTGAAAAAAAGATTTTTTTTTTCTTTTTTCGAAAGTACATTAAAGTGCCCGTCTATAGAAAGATAATAAAATGCTCGTCGCGACGGTGTAAATATTTTCGCTTAATGATTAACGGTTTAAGAGATATTTAAATTATAAAAAATAAATGAAATAATAAAATGCTTTTAATCTCAGCAAAGTTTGATATGTAAAATAACTCACTCTTTTATATTTGATCTGACTTTTTGGTCAAATATTTTAAATGATTGAGATGTGCCTTCGCAATGTAAAAAAAATAAGTAGATTGAAAACAAATGAAGTAATATAAAAACTTTTTCAAATAATTATAAATTGATTTATTACGTCTTGTCGACAGACCTTACTCTTTAGTCTTTTCTTTAAAAAAAAACGTGTGCACATCAAGAAAAGAAAAAAAAAAGCGTAGAAACCATCTCTCACGGTCACTCACGGATTCGTGATTAGCCCAAATCATCATCATCATCATTAATAACGGATGCTCTGGTGTCAACCAACTTTTAATCAAAATAACTTTTATATTTTTAAATTTTAATATCTATCTCTCTAAAGTCTTTATATAATATCTTTAAACAGACACTCTGTACTCTCCACTTTCCCGTCTTTAAACGTCAACTCACCAACTTAAAAACGCCACGTCACCATCACCAATGGCTGTCGCAACCACCAGCGACAGCACAGCACCTCCGTCACAATCAATGGACAAATCACCACCACCGCCACCGTCACCACCACAATCAACCGCCGTTGAATCTCCGTCGGCTGGAAGTTTAGATCCGGTTGAGAGCTCCAGTTCGTCTCCTAATCGGAGTAATCAGCTGGATATGCAGGTTTGTAACTGAATTTGAAGATCGCGTTGACTATTTGACTATTTAACTGATTAGTATTTTAATTTAAATTATATTTGATTTTTTATAGCCGTCTTTGCGAAGTGAAGAATATCGGCAACTGTTTCGGCTTCCTCCTGAGGAGGTAATTTGATTATGATGTGTTTGCGCTGAATTTGATCGTGTTTAGGCTTTAGCGGTTTTGGATTTATGTAATGTGGATTGTTAAATGGTTAGGTAGGATGGAAGTTCTGTTATAAGTAGTTAAGGCTTAATCCGCGGTTATTGATCTATAATATTAATAGTTTTGCTTAGAGGTGGATACTAGTCTGTTAATATGGAATTTCGTTTCGAGATGAGTGTTGTATCTTTCGTTAGGTGCTATGTGAAAAGTTACATAACGTAGATGAATTTTCATGCGTTCGTCCATTTAAGGAATGCGTGTGAATGCTGCAGTGTATGATGGACAGGATAAATCACAATGGTCTATATAAATGCAATATATGCGTATGACTATGACAGACTAGTGTTGATATCAGAACGAGACTACATCAGAATTGATAGGTTTTTACTATTGTAACAAAAGCTTTTTTTCCTTGAAGATCGTCAACTTTTTGAGAGAATGATATGAGCAATACCCCCTCACACCAGAATATATTTTATTATACGTTTACTTATCTTTTTTGCATTGGAGTTTATTTTGGGAAATAGCTTCCTTTGTTAGACAAAGTCATTTGAATGAGTTTTACCCTTAGTGGATGGCAATGCTCGAAGCAAATTTTTTCTTAATAAAATTAAGAGAAATTATCATAGTACATGGTCTTTGCCAACAATGTGGTTTAGATTGACTATACTAGGTGGTTATGCATGGAAGAATGTTTAAGGTGATGGATGAACATTGTAGAAGTGAGATTTTTCTTGGGATGGATTGGACTATGCTAAGTAGATGAAGTGCAAACTGTTTTGATTGCAAAAAACGTGGAGATGAGCTATGTAGAGTGGAATATTGGATATAGTTGGTTGTAATACGATAAGAGCGTGGTATATGAAGTGTCATTGATCACCAGAATTCTTGTGTGGTCAGTTGGTCACAATGTCCATCAAAGGCAGAATTTAGATTAACATGCAGCGTAGTATTTGCTTTAGAAAAAAAAGAAAGAAAAACGACAACTTAAACCTATGTGCTTTATGAAGACAACATTTGGGCCATCAAATGACTATGCACAGGCCCACACAAACATAATGTTAAAATGGTGAGGTGTATGTGCAAATGTAGAAGGATGCTAGCATGGATATAAATAATCAAGAGAGATTTGAATGACTGAAATAGATCTTAAGAAATGGGTTTGGATAGGAGAGTTGGCAGGAATTCTTTTCATGTCATAGCCTTTGGCTGTTTCACTTTAACCTCACGTATTCTAACATTTGATAGGTTTCGTATTTTAGCCTCTTGAAGTTTTAGGTGTAAGGCTTATTTCTGTTGTCATTCTAGATTGTCAGGAACAGGCTTCAGTAAAACATGTTGTCGACGCCTTTTTTTTCTTCTTAAAAACATCCAGATATCTTAGCTTTGTGTTGTGAGTGTCTATATTATCTTCCAACTATTCCAGGAAACAGTGTTGGCTAAGAACCCATTATGCCTCCTTAGTCCAAATAGCAAAAGTATACGCTTTCTGTTTTTTTTTTTTTTTTTTTTTTTTTTTTTTTTTTTTTTTTTTTTTTTTAAATTGATTTGTACTGTGCAATGTGCTTTGATGTCGACTATACCATAGTCATAACTCATAAGTATATGTTGCGTTATAATCCTTTGATTAGCTTGCATTTGCCTTCCTTTGTTGTATTATTTATACTGATCTTGACATTTTGGCCCCGTTCAATGGGTTCTTGTTGCACCTTTTTTTACCCGTGTTTAAGTACATGCCTATTAGACTAGCTTGTTAAAACTTTTGTCGTAGGTTCACTCGCTCTTATTTGTCTCTAAGCTTTAGAATGCATTTTCTTGTTGCTATCTTTCTTTGACATTTTGTTTTCTTTATATCAGGTTCTTATGGAGGATTTCAATTGTGCATTGCAAGAGAATTTCATTCTTCAGGTTTGATTTTATGTTTAATGTTAAAGTATTTAATCGTTAATCTTGTTGCGCTTTTCATCGTTTAGTAATTTCTTTTGGCATGTTTTAAGTTCGCCCATAGCTTTTTGCTTTTTTTTGCCTGTTATTGTAAAATAATGACAAATCTATGTATACATTATTAAGTGGTGGTTCACGGGCTTGAATGGTATAAAGTTGGTCCCCTAGGTCATATTACTATGGAGATTGCAAAATTGAGATATCTCTTTCCCTTTGAATTTTAAAAAGCTTACATGTATATGCACATCTTTTTTTTTCTTCTGATTATTCTCCCTTCATGTGTTGTAGGGTCATATGTACCTGTTCATTCATCACATATGCTTTTACTCAAACCTATTTGGATTTGAGACAAAGGTACTTATCTGAACCCAGAGTTACTGTATCCTTGATTTAATTTTTGTTAGGCTGTATTATGGTTGCTCTGGATACTGTTTCACTACCTCTGCATTAGCTACAATATTTCGTGTATTTCCTGTGTTTCTCATGTTTGTTGTTTCTTGATTGGTATATCTGTCTCTTGAGCCTTAGCTATAATCATTCGGGTAATTTGTAATTATGGCGTATTTGAAATTCTTTTGTTGATAGCTTTCCTGTACTGGTTTTGAGGATTAGGTGATACCAATAAGATCCTTGACATTGGCTGTGGTATACACTAGTTCAGATTTTTGTTTTGGGGGTTTTGTTTGTAGTTATGGAACACGAGCTACACGTCATTCTTTGTTTTTTTTTATTTACCCTGATAAGTCCATCACCTGAAACCATTGTTTTAAGTTTTAACTTGTGCATTTTTTTGAACTGTCTTTAACAATAGGTCTTGTTATCTTGAGGTAATGCATGACCATGTGTTTTGGAGATTATAATAAAAACCAATTGTTACTGTATTGAGATGTTACAGCATTCTCAGTTACTAGTAAATTTAAGCATCAAAATAGTTTGTATACTTCTTTGGTGCTACTCTGGAAGAAAATCTAGAGTCACTTTCTATTGTAAGATTGTATTTTTCTTTTTCCAGTTTTATTAATGTGCTCGCAGCTATGGTTATGCTGATTTTCCTCGTACTAAGAACAGTTTGATATAGGTGATGATGAGTTAGTTTTCAGTTTGGTTTATCTATACCGACAAGCTTGTGCTTAGCTAATTTTATTACAATAAGAGACGGCTCTGGAAGAGTGAGCCATTTGGCCTGATATGTAAAATAGCGTTATGAAGCTAAGCTATCTGTTCCATAGGTGATTCATTTGTCTATTTTGTGATGTTAATAAATTGGAATGGTTGCAATTCGCATGCAGAAAGTAATTCCGTTTGATGAAGTTACCTCGGTAAAAAGAGCGAAGACTGCAGGAATATTCCCTACTGCCATAGAATTAGTAGCTGCGGATAAAAAGGTAGCATCGCAGATCTTTCTCATCTGTTTATCCAAGTAAAACGATACTTTGTGTTGTTTCTTGTAAAATAACTTGAGCTTTTTTGGTAGACATCCTAACTTTGCCTTTATTCTGCAGTACTTTTTTACATCTTTCTTATCACGCGATGAAGCCATTAAGCTCATTGAAGATGGTTGGGTGGAACATGGGAGTGGAAGTAAAGCTAGGTCTGATCAGCAGGTTTGAACGTCCTTAACATATAATACTGCTTAGCTTCTTCCTCTTGCTTGCGAAAGATCACTTCTGAGTTATGAGTCCCACCTGCCATGTGAATTGCATAATGACAACTAGATGCTTGCAAAAGATTTGAAAACTCTATCACTCTGCTGTTACACAACTTAGATATTTGGATCAAATTAGAAGTGATAAGTTGTAGGTTGAATTCAAGAATAAAGGTGCTCTTTTTTCATGCGATGAGGAAGTACTATTAGGTCACCTGTTAGTCTTATGCAAGTTTAATGCATGCAACGGAACTACTTGTTTTAGCTATCTATAATGATTACATTCTATAAACCAAATTATCACATTAGTTTCAGAAAATAAAAAGCTCTTGTATATCAATATTTGTTCTTGATTGATTCCAGGACCTAAGATCTGAGTTGATTGATGAAGAGCCTGAAATTGTTGATGCTGAAGATTCAGATGTTGAAGATTCAGATGAAGTCATACCACCAGATGATGAAACGGAAAATACACTTAGGTATGTTTCTAAATGGAAACAAACTTCATTTTCCTTTAATATTTCCATTGATTATCCGACCTCATGTGAAACAGAAACACGAGCGACACTAGGCCAAAACAATTCAACAGGTCACCTAAAATTGAAACTGTAGTGTCTGTGACACCGTCAAGAGTTCAAGATGCTGTAGATGAGGATACAGTCGTCGTTCAAAATACTGATTGTTCATCTTCTGGAAAAGCTTTATCATGGGAAGTTGAGGATGCTGACGCACCAGATGGTTAGTCTTTTGTGGATCATCGATGAGTCACTAGGACATACCTTTTTTCACTTTTTGGCCAATCCTTTCTATTCAGATTGTGAATACTATCATGTCTCTGGACTTGCTGCCACAGACGGAAAATAATAGGGGCAGGGAAGGGCCCCGGCCCCCCAAAAATTTTCAGCTATTGTTAATAGTCAAAGGTTAAAAATGAAAATTATAATGTATCAGCCTTTGGAAATCAACATACCTACATCAGTGGGAATTGGGTTTTCTTCGTCTGGGTAGTATACTAGTATTAACTAAGATAATAAGTTAACTTCAGTACTTCATCCCATTCATAAATAAGGTATTGTAGAGTTTTAGTTAAGCCAATAACCATAGTTGTCAACTCACAACTCGACTCGTGACTCGTTTTCCTAATTTTTGAGTCGCGACTCGACTCGTAAGAGACACGATAAATATAAAATATGTATCAATATTTATATATATTTTTATATATATACTTATTCATGTAAATATTAATAAATTTGAAGTTCAAACTAAATTTATATATTTAACAAAAATAAAACGACAAAAAACAAAATCACAAATAAAAGTTAAACACAAAATAGTACTCCGTAATGTATAAAATAACTGATGACTCGTACGAGTTTAACAACTATGCCAATAACAATACAAAACTGATTTTTTGTTTCCTTAATTGTTATTGTTGTATTTGTTTTTGGATTTGCAATTTGCTTCTTACTGTTTATTTTATTTACTTAATGACTTGTTACTTACTTATAATCCACTGTGTTATATTTTCTAAACTGATATAGCAAAATGTGCAGGTTTCTATTTTAGTTTTTAAAATTCAAGTATAGTTAAACCATTAGATTAGTCGAAATTTTATGTCTGTATTCAACTTTGAACACTATCAAACTACTGTCTTGCTATTATACTTCGTATATGACTCCACGGACACCTTTGTTAAATTTAACACTATTTCACACATTTTGGATACATTAATGAGTTACGTGTGTGTGGACATTTATTAAACAATCCCCCCCCCCAAACCAAGTTCTGTCACTGCTTGCTGCGTAGTTTCTGGGCTCCTGTCCCAGAATCCAGAAGCACTAAAATAAGGCAACTTATATATCTTCTCTAATCTTTCATCATAAATTTTCCCTGTGCAGTTCCTGATGGTTTTACTCTGGCGGCTGAATCAGCATTTCCGGTAGCATTTTTTTTTTACCTTTAGTAGTTATAAACTTATAATTACGGTTTCTACGTCTGTTTGCACTAAAAAAAATCTGATTAATTTTATTTCTTATGCAGATAAAGGTGGATGAGTTCTTTAGTCTCTTCTTTTCAGATGATGCCCTCCCTTTTCTTGAATCATATCACAAAAAATGTGGAGATAAAGGTGCTTGGGGATGGAGAGTGTTAAATAGATTTTACATCACTTTGAAATTAAAATTAAAAAAAAAAAAAAAAAAAAAAAAAGAAAAAAAAAAAAAAAAAGAAAAAAAAGAAGAAAAGAACTTACATCAATTTCTATTTTTTTTGCCAGACCTCAAGTGCACAACTTGGAAACCCCATGACCAACTTGGTTATGTTCGTGAAGTATCGTTTCAGCATCCAATCAAAATTTATTTTGGTATGAAGTTTCAAGTAATATGTGTAACTGGCTTGTATTTCATTACTATTAGCTTTTGTTATTGTATTTGTTAAAAAAAAAAAAAAAAAGCTTTGGTTATTGTAGCCTCAATACTTCTGTACTTCATTCTGTGTAGGTGCAAGATTTGGCTCTTGCAACGAAGTACAGAACTTCCGAGTTTATAAAAACAGGTAGGCCGCAAGCATATTGGAAAAGGAGGATCGGATTCCTTAAAGTATGGATTAAAATGTGATTGTCTTCAGTGTATAAGACTTGGTTCTTTCAGTAACCAAACATGAATTGAGTATTGGATCTTTTGTGCAACCTTCCTAAAGGCTGTGTATATTACTTCTAAAATATTAATTCACATTTTTATGCATCATTTTAATCGTTTTCCAACTTTATTTGTGCCAGTCATTTGGTTGTGAAGACATCACAAGAGATCAATGATGTTCCCTATGGAGACTACTTTTGCGTTGAGGTATGGGTTTTATATCTAATCCATTAAATTTGCATGCTTGTAAGATGATCCGGTATTGTTTGTAAAACTCTGATTATATCAGGGAAAGATTTTTCTTGCTATAATATTAGTTAATCAGCTTGGAGAAAGTTTTACGAGGCTCAGTTTTAGTGTGCAATTCTTTTTGTCACGGTCAAGTTTCTTTTGCATTCATTCCTTTTGTAATAATACTGCGCTATATAGAGTCTAAGCTTGTAAGATGTTCTTTTTTACCTGCAGAAAACAGTACACATAGTTTATGGCTGTTTAAGAAAGAGGAGATGTGATTATTTCTTGTTTGATATGTTCTGCAGGGGCTATGGGATGTTGTAGAATCAAATGGTGGTTGCACATTGAAGGTATATGTGAATGTGGCATTCTCCAAGAAAACCATGTGGAAAGGTGTGCATCCTTATTTACTTCGTATATGGTTGTTTTTATTGATAGATGCAAATCAAAGATTAAGAGGATGCTAAGAAGGAAAAAGTTCATGTTTTGCATAAAATAGCTTCCTTACTATGTTGAATTAAAAATTTAAAGGAACATCAGATTAGCAAATTACTAGTTTGTGATGGAATGCTGGTTTGCTAGATTAGTTATTTTGGTTGAGGCATAAGGTTTCTCATCTTCCACTAGCTAGTATGAGTCAGTCTACTAGTAATTAACTAAATAGGCAGCATATGTAACTTAGTAATTAGTAATAATCAGTGGATTTACAATTTCAGGAAAGATAGTGGCGGCTACAGTTGAAGAGTGCCGAGATACTTTTGCAACCTTTATAGAACTTGTATCGTCTTTATTCTCTATCACCCTCTTTTACTCAATTTTGAATTTTCTTAAATGTCTAAAGTCTCAATTATGATACATTCTTTCAGGCGAAAGATTTATTGAAGCAGAAGAGTGTTGATACAGAAGGTAAATTCTGTTAGATGCTACAATTTGTGTAATATTCATGTAGTTGATTATTTTTTCATATTATGGGATTTTTTTTTTCAGCCAACTCGATCCCTGTGGTAAACGTAGAAGCACAGGTGCAGACCCCTGAACAATTAGAAATATCACACCCGGAGAGGGATGTGACTGTGACACAAACTATTCAACAACCTCCGGATGTAAATCCTATCAGGACAACGGCACAAGGATCTTCCAGTGGTTCCACCACTGCTGCATCATTTCTCAGAGATACGGTTCCAAAACTATTTTCGTCTTTCAAGTCTCAGAACCAGGTCCCGGCATTTGTTGTTATCCTGCTGGCCTTTGTTATTGTTCTGATGCAGGTAGATAACTAATGCTCTTAATGAAGTGATTTATTTACCAAGTAAATCTCGAAATTATAAATAAATAACAGTAAATGTTCATTTTGCTTGTGTTTTTTTGTAGATAAGCATCGTTGTGCTGTTACTCAGACCGCAAACAGTCCACGTAGTTTCTGACACAGCCTGGATGAGCAGCACTCGGATAGACAGAAGAGCAGAGACCGTGACATTACTAAACAAGCAGATGGATCATCTTAAGGAGGAGATGCTTATTGTTGAGACTCTACTGGAAAAAATGAGACATGAGCATGATATGTTAAGTGTTCAACTCAAAAAGTTAATGCTTCGGAAAAATTAGGATCATTGGGTATATACTGCATTATATGAAACTAAAATGTTAATGTATGTGTGCATTCTACCTTTTTTTTTTTTTAAATTCATAAGTCGTTATGCAGGGTGGTGAGAGTTGTAAAGATTTTGAAGTGATGTTAATTGTATAGTTGATGTTGTATCCTTTATGCATAAATAAATGATCTCCATTATTCTAATATTGGTGTTGCACCCTTTGGTGCAAATGAAGTAATAAAGGGTCTGTACTCTTATAATCGAATCAAATTTAACTAAACCAAACAAAACCAGTAAGTTGTGTTTTTAGATTGAAGGATTTGTAATGTGATTTTACCCCTGGATACAGGAACTTCCGGATTGTTACGGAAGTTGTTTGCACCCCTACCAAGGATAAACATGAGAGTAGAGAGACTGTTTCTGGAAAGACTTTCGGCAAGTGCAAATGTACGGTTGAGAGAGAACATAAATAATTGAAAGGAGCAAGAGAACAAACAAGTAAAAGCATTTAAAAGGTAAAAGACAAGCAAATAATAGTAATTAGGGAGATTTACATCTATATCATTGCAAAATTTTGAAATTACACCAATATCCTTGTAAATTATACAATTACTTCAATATCCTTCCAAACCTCTATAATACACATATCTATCCAAAATCACTTTTTTATCATATCTTTATGGATCTAATATTGAAAACTCTTACATAAATATTGTTTTACATGTAAAATTACTTCCACACCCTTATCTCCAAGTTAAAGAATTGAAGAGTCCAACAAATAATTTATCCACTCGTGTATGAATTACTGGGCATGATTTATTAAGGGGCAATTATGGCAATGCACCTTTTGCTCAAGGTGGCAACACTTTTTAAGAAAAAAGTTGGCGTATTTCTTAACTAAACCTTGAGACTTGCGACTTTTCTACTTTTAATCTCAGATTGTCAAATGTCCCTCGACATTTGTGAACCCAATGATTGTTTTCTGACTTTTAACAGCTATACTTGTAAAACGACCGAATGTGAGCGACTTTTTTAAGATTCTTGCGAAATTCTTTTTGTCCTTTAGTAAAAAAAGTCAAACTTACTAAAATATTTTTTTTTTATACTTTTAGCGCCTTCCCAATGCTGAGCGACTTAAGCAAAATAATATTAGCGATTTTTTTACTTTATACTTTTGTACCTTTTTGTACTTTTTTTATATAACTTTTCAAAATTATAATTTTACACTTTTTTTAACATTCTTGTTCCCTAACTCAAACCCTAACTCAAACCCTAATTAGTCAGTCAATTAAAGTCCCAAATGGCAAACATTGCCCGATCTTTTGATACTAAGGTAATGGTTCGTTCCCAGGTTAAGTTGCTTTCAAATATTAAGTCTAAGTTGTTACGCAATCCATATCGAATGAGGTTGTTTAGTGCAACTGTTTTTTGGCCATGGTTAGATATTCCTAAACAAGGCAATGAAAATCATTTGGTGAATTTTGTTTTACAACACCGGGTATATACCCCCAAACTGCTTGATTCTTGTCTCCCCATTTTATACAGAATTGAGAATAATTTATTGCAATTAGGACTTTGTTGCATTGATGAGTTTGATAGGTACCATTTCCAAAGACATGTTGGTCTTTTTCTGATATAGTTTGATGACAAAGATAAGTAGTTGAAAATGGGTCATAACAAAGATAAAGTCTAAAATTTTTCGAATGGAAAAAAGACAATGGAGTAACTCTATAATCATATTTTACACATGCTGGCCTTTGTTAATTAAAAAGTATATGTTAGATTTGTCATGTAAAACTAAAAATGATTTTACCTTTTGACAGCATGAGGGAACATGATAGAGCCACTATACACGAGGCAATGGAGCAGTAGACTATAAGTGTTGCTAAGGTATAGCCTTTTTACATACACTTTATCCCCTGTAAAAACTATGGCTATTGATCTTTGATGAGTTAGTAAAGGTTTTATATCACTTGTTATTTTTTAGCCTGATCTATGTTTGTTTTTTCAGTTGGTTTTCGTGAAATTATGCTAATGGTTTAGCAGACTTTGACTTTGTGATAATCTAATTAATTTTCAGGCGGGTCTTGTAACCACTCTCACTACAAGAACGATAGTCTTCGGTGCAACAAATCCCAAAGGCCAATATGATCCTGATCAATGTATCATTTCTTGCAAATTCTTATATATTTATGTTTAATTCCTTGATATAATTCTCTCGATTTCTACTTGCACAATAATTTTTAACAATGTTCAGACTGGGCCATTGATCAGCAGATTTGACATAGTTCTGGTTCTATTGGACACAAAAAATCCAGACTGGGATAAAGTTGTCTCGGATCATATTCTTGATCAGGTACCAACTACTCTACTTAATGTTGCATGTACCCTATTCATCATTACTGCATGACTAGATATTGAGAGCATTAGATCCAAAGTATGAAGTAGCAGCATATCTCACAGAACTTGATATTCCTGATGAAATGTGTGCCTACATGACAACGGTTAATTTGGGTTCGATTTAATCTATAACGGGTCGAATTTAAAATATTCCTATATAGTTCCCTACTCTCTTTGGTCTATTGGATCGATTTGCGTGTATCTTGTACTGCTAGTTTCTTTCTAGCTCTTTTTAATATAATCTCAATTGCCGTTCAAAAAAAATATAACAGGTCAAATTATTGGTTGAAAGTAGCCTTAGAGTGTGATCCAAATAGTTTTAATCTTCTAAAATGTTTCATTAGCAAAGAAAATGTTAATGGTTCAACCCAACCCGGCCTTGACCCAAATAAAACTTCAACACATTACAAGTTTACAACTATTTTGACCTGTCCAGCAACATGAAAATGTGTTTACTTGGGTTAGAATTTTATCAATAACAAGTTGATTTAAAAGCTTACCTAAACCTGATACAAGTCAAACATGTTAAAAAGGGTCAAATGGGTTGAAAGCCAGCTAGAAGTTCTGATATGATGATGGTGATGAACAGCTGCTGAATCTATATCAATAAAGTGAAGGACACTTGGTGACCCTCTTTTCCTAATTCTGTAACTTGCTGTTATTTTCTGTATTATATTTACTTTGACTTTGCTTAACCAACTCCTAGATAAGTTGAGGTTCAATTTCAAGCCACATATTTCGATCCTCAAACACAAGATAGCAGTATTGACTATAACGTGATTATCTCAGTCTAAGATCTCCAGCCTAAAAATAACAGTAACGAAAGAAAATCTGGACCTATTAATAAAACTGCACAGTTTCATAAGTCTCACCTGGAAAAGACAACTTCAGCATCGGGTCTTTTGATTCAACTCCAATTTAGCATTCCATGTATATGCACCCTAAATTTGAGCGTGTAAGAAGACAACTTATTGATGGAAGCGTAAGGTATTCAAAAACAGCTGCTAAACAGTATTAATATTAGCATTGGCGATTAGCATATTCCGAAAGTATATAGCTCCTAAGCAAACAGTGTTCCAAAATACATGGTTCCATACTAGATTAGGACTAATTACACATTGATCAGATACATTATGTTCATATATTCTCTTTGACTTCATCTTGACTCCTGATAACATCCCACCAATCTTGCAATTCCTTTGACATTCTCGGATATGGTCCATAATACACTTGTTCTGTTTGTGATGCTAGAACAAACGGATTGTCATCCAATAGCTTTACCTTAGAATCAATATGCACCAGATCATCTTTACGCTTAACCCCTACCCCACCAGGGGTATCAAACCACTTACACTTAAACAATACGACAATACAATCCCCTAAGCCATGAATTTTGCTTTGATATTCTACTTCAATGACATCATCTAATATCCCATAATAGTCACATTCATACTCATTATAAACACTTCCGCTCACGCATACTCCACTTTTGTTACTGAGCCGCCCTTCACTATGTTTTTGGGTGTAAAATTTGTAACCATTGACTAAATATCCTCCATATGTCCAAGTACCATTTACTGGTCCTTGTGCAAGGTCTTTCAAATCTTGACTGATATGACTATCGAGAAACCTACAAAGATGAGAAAAAGTTTGTTTCTAATCAGGAAATAATCAAAGGGTTGACTCGAGTCATATAGTAACTCCAACACATCAAATAGGCCAGGTTTAGAAAATTTGCTATAAATGAGACGGTAAAACGGGTTGCAAGTCATGCAAGGCAGAATGTTCCCAACATCCTAATTCGATTGAATCAAGTAGTATGCTTTTTGTTAACAAATTTAATACACTGAATAGTTTTGTCAACCCATCCTACCTGTTTTAACCCTTGTGATTAATACTCTATTTTTAGATTACACATACTATAGAATCGTGTGTTCAGTTAACTTTGTTTCTTGCTGAATAACTCATCTCCATTGACTTTTAAAATATTGACGAGCAGATAGACACTGCTGCAAATGTCCAACCTGAAAAGGTTGAAGACTTCTGGAACTTGAGAGGAATTCTGAACACATCATGGCATCGTGTTCAAGTGCAAGTTAGGCATTCAAACATGTAACATACATGGCGACGGGGAAGCATGCAATAATATGCTCAGGATGGTATAGTATTTGATAATCCCTGGCACTATTTTCTGCAATCCTGTACTGCAAACGTCAACAGTGATGGTTCTTTATTTTCTTCTTGCTTGTTGGGTTTTATTTGTAACATAAATTAGTTTTTACACATGCGTAAGCCTGGACATGTCACCTTTCAAAGGTTCCTTTGATAATGTATCATTTGTGATCAAGTTATACTGGAAATTGTGTGTATTAATTATGGACTATGTTTCTGTATTATCTCTTTGATATCACCATGGTGTTGATTTCTTTTTAAAGATATAAAATCGGGCTGAGCTACCTTTACTAATCCAACACTCTGGTTCAATAGAGATAAAGAATGTCGCCCCAACTGGTATTCATTCATGTAGTAACATTTGTATCATCTACCACCCATGATATGGTGTAAAGCGATTTTACTGTCGGGTCTGAACATCTTTCTAAATAAGGCAGTAATAAAAACTTAAAGGACATATTTGTAATGTCAAAGTTCATCCATGTTGATAATCATGTTCCGTAACTAATAAGAATTGTTTGATTGTGGAGTATATATAATTTTCATTTGTCATATACAAAGACATCTATATCAACTTGGATGTTCCAAAATGGAAAATTGAATTTTGAATGTAAAGAGATACCGAGATTTCAACAACAGGATTTTGATATCACAACATGACTCAATTGCAGGTTAGAAACTCAGAACTTCAAATTAGGAACTTAAAGTTATTAACAGGCCAAATACAACTACTTTAAAGCTGAATGCTTGATGGAGATAAGCTTCCGAATTGATTGTTCCATTCTTCATATGTGCCAAGTTCATCTAAAGAAACAGAAGGCCTCACCTCCTTTAGCGCATCCTCAAAGTCCTGCAAATCGAGAGAACAAACGTGTATTCATGTTACTTCTATTAGAAGTTAGAAAATTATTTCTAAAGCAGTGCAAAGTAGAGAGTTTACGTGTTTCCAAGGACTAATTTAATTCTTCTCATTCATAGGTCAAACTTCTCATCATTAATAATCCTTTTCTAAGGTCATAAGGCTTTAATAAAAAATATCATAGGTCAAAACACTGATGCTTCTAACTAAACATTTGAGATAAATCCTAACATCATGTGAATGAATTATGTGAAGATAAACTTTCTGTGAAATAATTACAATTTGTGATTCCAATTTGAACGTTTGATTGTGTGAACTATTTTTCAACTTATTTTTATTTTGCTGATACTAAAGTACTAAACTTCCAGTTCATAATGAATTTTGGCAATGCGCTGTTAAGCCATCAAAGTTTATAAGATCCACAATGATTTCTGTAACTTATAGGATTTCACAAACACATCAAACCATAATAATATGAGGCGTATAATAAGTTTAGAGAGAGAAAGTTCTAGAGAGAGAAAGGGAAGAGAGTTGGGAACTATGTGAAACAAAAGAAAAATGGTATTGAAGCTCCAACCCTCTACCTTGGGAGGTAGAGGGTATTTATAGTTTTCTTACAAGACTCGCCTCCTACGGGATGTGGATCAGGCATACAGTGGGTAAAGACCCGTCCGTCCTCCACGGTGTTACTAAACTAAATATTAACTGATATTAAATGACTACGACTACGAGCTTTCTAACGATTACATATACTTGAGGTGACCGACACTTTAATGACTGGATTTTATAAATCCTAACAATCTCCCCCTAAGGGAGGTCACCTCAAATTACACAGAATACAAACAGATATTACATTAAGATTGTTCTTGGATTCTTGTTTAAGTTCATTGCTTTGTAGCCCGTAGTCTTTGATTCTTCATGTTTTGCTTGTTTGGATAATTCAAGTGGAGGTCTTTAACTGATCCACGTGATGATGAGTTTTGAGCCAGCTTTGAGATCATCAGCTTGCACAAATCTCTAACTCTTCCATTGTAGTGTTGACATTATGTGATGTTGTGACAGTGGACCGACATGCTCACATTCTGGATCATGATTTCTTTTCATCAGAGTAGCGGAAGCTTTAGTTGATTCATGATATATGCAACATCATAGCAGAAGCATGAAGTGAGAATATCAGAGTCATTGATGCACTAATCGTGATTTCTTTTGAAATGAATATGTTGTGTGAGCATGCGACTATGGATTGACCTCTTCATTCTGATCAGCTGCAAACGTTGGGTGTACCTGCATACAACAGTTAGCAATAAAGCGCACGAAAGTGTCTTTGATCACTTTCGTTGAATTGAGGTACACGGCCCACGGTTCCCCATTGATCAGTACAAGTACTGCCTGTGATCAGGTATAATTTCGAAGAATCTCCTTGACATGGTTTCGCAGCTGCTCTAGCCGTTCTCAGACCGGAACGTCTCAAAGAAGACAACACGGAGTGAGTGAATCAGCGAATTTGAGATTCACTGATTGATGAAAAGAGATTTGAAAAAACAATCATGTACTGCTCAAAATAAAGTGTTTTTGCAATACAACGAAGGTTTTAAGGAAAATCAATTATCAATCATAAACACCTTTTATTTTGAAATATTAATACACAGTCGATATGCTAGAGAAAAGAGTTTTAAGCATAACGACCGGTTTTTCAAAGGTATCCGTCAATCCATAACCTGAACCAGGATTGATTGAAAATTTTGAATCGCCCCATTGTTTCTGTTCAGTTGTCACATGGTTGATCTATTGGATAGATCTCACATGCCACTTACCAAGAGCTTGTTTGATGTTGGCTCTAGAAGGTTTTCCATCTTCATTGTGAATATGTTTTCATATCACTCAGATGTTCTGGCAATACCACAAGGATAATGGGTAGGACTCTTAAAATATATTCTCTCTTTCCACATTGTGTGAAACAGAGAGTCTTCATTGATTGTGTCCTTAATGAGATTTATTGATGATCTCGTGGCTCTAGACTTAATTGTGCACATTTGGTTCCTATGTCGGAGACTAGGGAGAGGGTCTCCTTCTTCAATATCAACCATCTCTAAGAGAAAGTCGATAGATAATGTAGGTTCCCCTGTGAGAATGAAACAAGTACTTCTAAGAGGAACTTGGGTTGCTGGGAAGATGTAGTGCAGTGCGTCACTGGGTCCATGACGTCTTGTCTTCAATACCGGTGTTACCTAGGTAACAGCCAGTAGCATATGAATTGAACCCGGTTTCTGCCCTAAGGTTGAAATAATGGAGGGCTATTTCTTTTCACCCTTTTCACATTTATTTCTTTTTCATTCTTCAACCCCTTCAGTGCTTACCGAGACTTCATTACTAGAACCTTTTTGGGTTTATTCCAGTTCTAGCTCTATCTCAGTCCGCACTCTTCCCATATCTCACTTTTCTCCTTTTTTCATCATACCTAAGGACTTTACACTATCTAGTGGATTGTTCCTGGGTAGATCCCTCTGGCTCTGGCGGGATCGTGGGAACGAATACCTAACCTAACCATCCTTATATCACCATACATAAAGTAAATTTGGTCGGTCTTTTTGGTATTGTTCATCAGCCATTGGAACCTGTGAAAAACTAGAAGGGGGGGGTTGAATAGTTTTACCAATTTAAAACTTCCTTTTAAATATTTAGATCGACTTATGTCAATCTATTTGATTGTTTATGTTGGACGTTGATAGATAGATATATAAACGTGTAATGAAAGATAAAGAGTAAGAAGCACATCACCACGACACAAGTATTTATAGTGGTTCGGCTACAAGGACACCTTCCTTGCCCTACTCCACTCCTCGAGTCACCTACTCGAGAGTTCGTAAACACTACACCAACTCCTTATGGCGGAGAAGCCTTCACAACGTCGCTTAACCTTTTTCCGGTACAAAGCTAAATACCGAGTTCTTTCACTCTAAGGCGAACCACACCTACACAACGTCGTCTACCCTTTATACGGTGCTAGGCTAACCACCGAGTTCTTTCACACCTTAGGAGAACTAATCCTTCACAACGTCGCATACCCTTTATTAGGTACTAGGCTAAGCACCTAGTTCTTTCACACCTTAGGTGAACTACACCTTCACGACACAACACCTAATCTCAAGGAGATTTACTCCTTGTTACAACACCATCAAGGATATCACCATCCTTGTATATAAACAAATACATATGTGTATAACGATGCACCTCATCAATTATACGACCTAGGCATTCTTCCCAAATGCTACTTGATTTGGTTCTTTGGCATCCTTCACTAATTCCTTTGACACAACGCTTGGCACCCTTCACTAATGCCTTCGTTTTGACACCTTTAGCATCCTTCACTAATGCTTTGACACGGATGATGAGCACCTTTCACTAATGCTTTCATCTTGACACTTTCGGCATTCTTCACTAATGCCTTCAACCCAACATCTATGGAGAAAGGAAGAACTATCAATAAGAGAACCTTAGTAGTCTTGATGATGACGAAGCATGTCAACTCATGGACTTTGAGCTTGCACGTCTTCAAGAGGTGGTGATCTTTCCTTTAAGAGGAACCTTGTAGATCACACAAAAACAAAAGACAAACTACATAGATCACTTAGATCTGAGGTTAGAGGGTTAGAATACTTTGGGAAAGTATATGTAAAAAGCACACCTAGAGAAGAAGAAATGGCTCTCTATTTATAGAGGAAATTCTCTTCTGTTTCCCCGGATCCCACGGATCCTTACCACAAGGGATCCGGCTAGCACAAAGCTAGGGATCCGTGGTCCGCTCCTCTTTGCCCATGGGTATTTTTGGATATGGGTCATGGGTCATGGGTTATGGGTTGATCCATGGTTTTCTTTCTAGATACAATGTATCTTAAGGATACAATGAACTTGGTTAAGTGGTATATATAAAACCATGGGTTATGGGTCAAAACCATTTGCTAGTATTTACCCATTTAGTATATACTTGTATTTACCCAATTTAGCATACACTTAGTGTTTACCCATTTTAGTATACTTAGTTTAAGTATATGTTTAACCCAATATGTAAACACTAGTTGTTGTACATATGTATCTAAATCATAAAATCACTTATACTTGTTTTAGTGTTTTACGTGAAAGCGTAAGTGTGTTAGAAAACTATTAACTCAAACTATTTACGTACTCTATTTGTTTCGTTAAAATGATTTTATATTTGTTATCGACAAAACATTAGAAGATCGTAAAATATAAATAAATGTTTTCACGGCTTATTTGTATTAACAGAACCAATTGAAAACCATTTGAAAATCAATCCAGGTACTTGTGATATATTATCAAAGCATTTTGTACCTGAGTCATTTTTGATATTTTAGAAAACGGCTCCCCCTCAACATGTGCAACGTATGTTTGAAATTAGTTTGACACTTGGAGGCAAGAGGAAGAATTCACTTCTTTGATCAATTGTTTTCTAAAAATATCGACATTACTTTCCCGATCAAAATAAGTGTTTCACATACAGTTAAAGATATTTTCGGGAAAGAATGTGGTTTTCAAAAATTTGCTCCCCCTCAATATGTGCATCTGATTTTGAGATTGTTTAGCACATATTAGGGAAAAACTTGCACTTAGAGACAAATCAATCACGATTCAATCCTTATTGGTTTGATGTAAATGCTCCCCCTTAACATGTGCATGGAAAATTTGAAATCGTTTGGCACATGTAGGGAGGAGAGCATGTTAATCACGTATCAAACCATTTATCGAATTATCAGTTTAAATTTAATTTAAATAACAAATTCTCCCCCGATCACAATTCTCAAATCCTTTGAGATTTGTGATCTCTATTGATTTAAATTAAATTTTGTGAACTTTTAAGGAGAATTGCGACTTCCTTTTGAAAAACATTTCAACTGATAAGAATCAGATTTTCAGACTTTACACTCCATTGTTTAAACATGCATGAGTATCTTTTGAAAACATAACAATAGCCAAGGTCTTGAACCACTTGTATAAAACATTGTTCATTTTGATTATCCAAAAGTAGACCTTGCTCGTTTACGTGACAATTGTTTGAAAAATACACTCTTTGATTCGATTGAAATCATTCTCCCCCTCAATAAATGACATAAGTTGTTGATTGAGAGATAGAGATTTTTGAGAGATGAGAAGCCCAAATGATTTTCAAGAATAGAGTCCGAGGTATTTTCAAAGCAATTTTGTTTTCATTAGATGACAAATATTTTTCAGAAGAATCATTAGAAGGAAAAATATTTGGAAGGGAAACATTTGTCTTTTTTGTGACAAACATTTGTTTTTAGAATCAGAGTATGATATTTGAAAAATAAAATTAAGCAAGACTCCGTTCTTTCTTTTTAAAACGGGTTACTACCTGAAATGACAATAAACCACCATTTTTCTCCGTCTCATTTTTTTTTAAATAAAAAATATGTACATTCGAAGAACATCTAAAAACCCGTGACATTCTTTGAATGTCAACCAAAAGTCCGTAGATGTTTATCGAAGTAAAAAACATGACAAAATGACAATATTTTTGGAATTTTTCGAGTTTTTCAAATTTAATTTAATATTTAGTTTTGAAATTTTGTATTTTGCTTTTTGAATAAATATATACAAGAGATAGACGAAGAAAAACATTTACTCCTCGTCTTCCTCTTGAAGACGTTTAAGTGTTTCCGGTTGAAGACTCTTTAGACCAAGTTGTTAATACAAATAAGCCGTAAAAACGTTTATTTATATTTTACGATCTTCTAATGTTTTGTCGATAACAAACGTAAAATCATTTTAACGAAACAAATAGAATACGTAAATAGTTTGAGTTAATAGTTTCCTAACACACTTACGTTTTCACATAAAACACTAAAACAAGTATAAGTGATTTTATGATTTAAATACATATGTACAACAACTAGTGTTTACATATTGGGTTAGCATATACTTAAACTAAGTATACTAAAATGGGTAAAAACAAGTATATACTAAATGGGTAAAAACTAGCAAATGGTATTGACCCATAACCCATGGTTTTATATATACCACTTAACCAAGTTCATTGTATCTAGAAAGAAAACCATGGATCAACCCATAACCCATGACCCATGACCCATAACAAAAAATACCCATGGGCAAAGAGGAGCGTTCCACGGATCCCTGGCTTTGTGCTAGCCGGATCCCAAGTGGAAGGGATCCATGGGATCCGGGGACAGTAGAGAATTTTCTCTATAAATAGAGAGCCATTTCTTCCTTTCTATTTATCACTTTACACACATACTTCCCCAAGTATTCTAACCCTCTAACCTCAGATCCAAGTGATCTATGTAGTTTGTCTTTTGTTTTTGTGTGATTCTCTAGGTTCCTCTTAAAGACGAGATCACCACTTCTTGAAGAGGAGCAAGCTCAAGTCCATGAGTTGCCATGCTTTGTCATCATCAAGACAACTAAGGTTCTCTTGTTGATAGTTCTTTCTTACTCCGTAGATGTTGGGTTGAAGGCATTAGTGAAGGATGCCGAAAGTGTCAAGACGAAAGCATTAGTGAAAGGTGCTTATCGTTCGTGTCAAAAGCGTTAGTGAAGAATGCTAAAGGTGTCAAGACGAAGGCATTAGTGAAGGGTGTCAAGCGTTGTGTCAAAGGCATTAGTGAAAGATGCCTAAGAATTAAATCAAGTGGCATTTGGGAATAATGCCTAGGTCGTATAATCGATGAGGTGCATCGTTATACATATAAGTAATTGTTTATTTCCAAGGATGGTGATATCCTTGATGGTGTTGTAACAAGGAGTAGATCTCCTTGAGATTAGGTGTTGTGTTGTGAAGGGTAGTAGTTCCTCCATAGTAATGGAACTAGGTGCTTAGCCTAGTACCTAATAAAGGGTAGGCGACGTTGTGATAGGATTAGTTCTCCTTTGTGTGAAAGAACTCGGTGGTTAGCCTAGCACCATATAAAGGGTAGGCGACGTTGTGTTAGGTGTGGTTCGCCTTGGTGTGAAGGAACTCGGTATTTAGCTTTGTACCGGAAAAAGGTTAAGCGGCGTTGTGAAGGCTTCTCCGCCATAAGGAGTTGGTGTAGTGTTTACGAACTCTCGAGTAGGTGACTCGGGGAGTGGAGTAGGGCAAGGAAGGTGTCCTTGTAGCCGAACCACTATAAATACTTGTGTCGTGGTGATGTGCTTCTTATTCTTTATCTTTCATTACACGTTTATATATCTATCTATCAATGTCCAACATAAACAACCAAATAGATTGACATAAGTCGATCTAAATATTTAAAAGGAAGTTTTAAATTGGTAAAACTATTCAACCCCCCCTTCTAGTTTTCCACAATTGGCATCAGAGCTTCGTTACCAAGTTTTTTATAGTATATTGTACTTTGAAAACTTGATACGATCCGTGTATGTTTGAAAACTACAAAGAAGGGAATTTCTTAAAACAAAGAGTCATGTTTTTAGAAATCATCATATGTTGGATAGTGATAGATCATTCTATTTTTTTTCCTTTGAGAGTTCTTCATACTAGGATTTGGGTATCTTAGAAGATCATGAAGTATTTCGCGTCTATGGTTTCTAAAACCATAAAAAAGGAATATAGCAAAGGATTTGGGTATCTTAGAAGATCATGAAGTATTTCGCGCCTATGGTTTCTAAAACCATACAAAGGGAATACAACAAAGGTATGTTTTCTTAGTTACAATTTTTTGTCAAAAACGTGCTAAATTGCTTGTGGACAAAATGGTGATATATGCTTCTATCTTATAATAAGCATAATATGAAAAGTGTTTTAATAATTTTTTTTTCTTTGAAGTTTTGTTGTTAGATATCTTGTTAATCAAGCTTGAATAAAGCTAAAAATGGGTAATATAACTTCACTAAAAAGTCTACAAAGACTAAACCTTTTCATCGGGTCAAAACGTACATTTTTGTAATTCTGTGTCAGATCCGCGGATCCCTCAGGTTACACTGGACGGATCCTTCAAGCAAGGGATCCGTGGTACAGAAGACAGTTTTTGTCTGAATTTCAAAAATTCATAACTTTTTAACCACAAGTCGTTAGAAGTCGTGCCACCTATCGTTTTAAAGGTATTTGAGTCTACTTTCATTTAAAAATGATTTCATAAACTGATTAAAAACAATAATTTACAGAATCATTGATTTATAATAGAAAGTCATTTTTCGGTCATAACTTTTGCACAAACTTTTGATCTAATTGGAGATGGATGTTTTCGCTTTTGAATAACAATGTGTCCTCTATTGAAATTAATTTTTTGATCATATTTATAAATATAAAAGAAACTAATCAAGCTTGGTATACATGTTTATATTTAATACAAAGCGATGAAAAGAATTTTCGTATGCTATGCTAAATGATAAATTGTCTTCTTTGCATTACTTGATTATTTGCTTATCTCAAATAGCTTTTATGCTTGTTTGATTGAATAACATATGTGGTTTCCTTACCTTGCTATTCATCTCTTGTTTGTCGATTTAGTAATGTTCTACTAATCAATGTGCTATTTGAAGGAGTGTTTGGGATAACATCTAGTTGTGTCGAAAATGTTAGTTTAGATACTTAGATAAGTCATATAGGTTGAAAAATGTTTAAAACATATAACACAATAAATGGATTTTTGATTGAGTTTGTCATGTGTGCAACATAAATGTTTTATGTGCTTATATGATTTCTTTTGTTCTTGTATCGTTTTCTAAAAACAACAAGAATGTACATCGGATCATAACCTACACTTGTGTTGATAATGTACTCTCCCATTTTCCTTTTCATGATCGCTCTCCAAGCTTCATAGTAGGATTGACAACTTGATTATTTCATCCGATATACTCAAGTAAATTATTTTGCAACGCAAATATAATTGTTCATATCCGAAAGTCCAAACTCAAAGCTTTCCAACAACATATGTTGAACTAGCTCATCCAACCATTTTTTGTTGTTTACCATATGGACAACTTTTAAACTTATTTTTAACATGACGCCTTCGTCACCTTAGTTGTCTCAAGTATAATATTAAACGAAGCAAAGTATCATCATTGTTACTCTTCGATAGACCATTGTAGGAATATAACTTTTCCTAACTTGAGAATGAATATTGAAGAACTTATTGCACTAGAAACTCAATTTGACCTGACGGTTGAATTGTTTCCTCGATAGAAGTTGGGTATGTGGAATCACCCGTAAAAATGGTCGTGTTTAGCCGTAATTGAGCACCGCTAGTAACAGTCTCATATTCATTCTCTCACTTGGGAAATTTATACTCCTATGTTCTCCTAAAGTAAGTTTACAATAGAAATACTTTGCATTGTCTTAGGATTACTAATCAAACAAGTTGTAAAATTAATTTTTCTTTTAGTTAATCACAACCACTTGCCTCATCAAGCGATTATCTTGCTTTGATCGAGAAGAGCTACATGACTTCATGGACGAAGTTCATTGTATGCTAATCACCATCCGTAATGACTATACATAGTTCATTGCTTCCGTTGGCCAAAACAACCCTACTGTCTTGAACACCATCATCTACTCTGCACGCCATTATTAATACAAACGATTTACTAATATAGACCGTAAATCTATTTTGAGCTTCTTGAATAGCGGTCATTAAGTTTGATAAACCTATGTGTTACTTGTGAGCTAGATCTCATTTAATTGCTTATGTGCTATTTCTACATGCTCTTAGTATGTTTTACTTGTATACATGTATGCTTACCGTATAGATCATTAGCTTCTAAGTTCGATACTTAGAACAAACGCTCACTGTTAAGTAAAACTGTCCCAGATGCCAGATCCCTAGTTTGTAACTATACGGATCCCTCAAGTGAAGGATCCGTGGGATCCGGGCAAATAGAAGTGGAGTTTCAATCCTTTACACCTCAAACCATGTTCCTAGATTACTTCACACTAGCTGAACTTAATACTTTAAGATGTATTAAGTCCTCCTCAAGCTTAGTAAGCTTCACACTCACTCATAGCTCATTAAGGATCGCACTCAAAGTGCTTTTCGATCTATCGTTTCACCTAAACTCATTACTCTTCCACTCTCTAGATCACTCATTATTTCTCACATGATCCCTCACATCTAGACTTAAAAATCTTTCGATTATGGCAAAATTGATCATAATCATCCTTACCTCTAAATTGGTCGAAATGGATCAAATTGTAGTTCTTCCACCTTAAAACCTTTAGGATCTTCTCCAAGACATTATCCTAAGTCACTATCTGATCACTAGGATCACTTAGCTCCATTTGACACTCTCAAGATTTTAGTGTCATCTTTGTTCATTCATTGGTACTCACGAAAAGTTCCAATTTCTTCCATATAAGGCTATCATTAGCTACATCACTCATTGCCCTTGAACATTTAAGTACCCTTCCATTTAAAGACACTTAGGAGAACTGAAACACTCAAAAAGGTATAGGCTTTAGACATTTCAAACATCACTTCTATCCTTCTTAGCTGCTGAGAGCCGGATCCCTAGGATTAGCCTAGACGGATCCCCCATTGGTGGGAACCGTAGGATCCGGGTGACAGATTTATGTCAACTCTTGCTCGAACAGTCATTTCAAGCTCATCTTGCTAACTTGAACACTCCACCTCATCCTAATTAAATCCCTAGATCAGTAAAACTCTGAAGTTGACTATTGTGCATGCTAATCATCACATTCCAAAGGATATTAGAGACTTAAGTCTTGAATGCACTTGCCAAATCCTTCCCTTTATAAGTCATCTTGCTAGAATCCCTTAGTCATCAAACACAACATAATTCTCACCATTTAGAAACCTTTCCTTAGTCATTTCATCATGAGGAAAGCTCCTAGTGCTAACTCATCCAACCAAGAACCACCCAAGAAACTTGCTCGTATTGTACACAAAATTTCCTCAACCGAATCATCTCCGGTTAAACCCACAAATGGTAGGATTTCCCATCCACCGAATCATCATCTGTAAGAGATAATAGTGCTAGAATCTCACCTCAACAAACCCATTCAACAATTGCCAAGAGAACCGCAATAATTAGCATTAAACCTTTTAGGTTAGAAAAGGGATCATCGAGCTCTAAACCAAACGTACCTAGTTCTAGCAAAACGTCTAAACCTTCATTCCTAGAGCATGGACTTCACCAAGCCTCTCTATATTCATTAGAGCATTCACCACCGAGAACTTCCCATTCACCAACCTTATCGTTAAAATAGGAACCACCTACATCACCAACTAGTCCATCGTTAGAAACAAGGAACAACCAAGGACTTGATCATATGTAGGAATTTCCATTACCACCACTCTCATTCCTAGTAGAACCTCATCCTAAATTACTCAATGTACCTACACCATCATTTGTAGAACCTCCTCAAAACATCCTGTTCCTAATCAAGACAATAATTGCTCTAATTGTCTAATCACCCAAGGACTTGTTCAAGAAATACGAAATGAGTTGCATTTCATGTTTAATCATCTTCTTGAAAGATTGTACCAAATCAACAAGTCTACTCATCCCTAGACTCAAGCACATTGTTGCTTCTTAAGCTTTGGTCACTTATTAGTATTAGTAAAATATGGCTAAATCATTCTCTTAGTTTCTAGAGATTTGTTGATCATCTCTTATGTTTTATTGAATGATAGTTTACTTGCCATATTACATTGAGTATATGTTTGTTGGTTGAATACATATCTCATTTTGATGTTAACATTACTTGTTACATCACCATTGCTGAATTTAATCATCAGCTATACGGATCCCTCAAAATTGCCTAGACGGATCCCTACTAGGAGGGAACCGTGGGATCCGTGAGACAGAAAACTATTTTTCTACTAACTTGGATCACATATACAGGAAATTGTGCATTATACTTGTTTTCTAACCTTTGTTTTGTAGTTATTCAATCTACACTTGAAGCCTTTGACACCCTAAAGCTAGGGGGAGCTTTGTGTCAAAACAATACATTGCAAATTACTTGCAATATTAGGATTACATTTCTCGACATCCCTTTGCAAAATTGCAATCACCAAGGGGAGCACATTCGTCACTTAGACGAAATATTTTGCAAACTTAGTTGCAAACAAACTAGCTTAGTATTACTTTCCTGACGCCCTTACATAGGGATGTACTCGTCAAGGGGGAGTAAAAGACGAGATTCGTTCCCGTTACTTGCTCTCTATTTTTTTTCTTTCACATGTTTTTCCTAAAAACAATGTGTTAGTTTCCTTTCGAAGCTCTTTTTGTTTCGACAAAAATGGGGAGAAGAAAGTAAAAACTACAAATTCAAACTTTTACGAATTTTAGCTTTTCCTTAAAATAATTTTATGTTTTGTCATCAACAAAAAGGGGGAGATTGTTAATACAAATAAGCCCTAAAAACGTTTATTTATATTTTACGATCTTCTAATGTTTTGTCGATAACAAACGTAAAATCATTTTAACGAAACAAATAGAATACGTAAATAGTTTGAGTTAATAGTTTCCTAACACACTTACGTTTTCACATAAAACACTAAAACAAGTATAAGTGATTTTATGATTTAAATACATATGTACAACAACTAGTGTTTACATATTGGGTTAGCATATACTTAAACTAAGTATACTAAAATGGGTAAAAACAAGTATATACTAAATGGGTAAAAACTAGCAAATGGTATTGACCCATAACCCATGGTTTTATATATACCACTTAACCAAGTTCATTGTATCTAGAAAGAAAACCATGGATCAACCCATAACCCATGACCCATGACCCATAACAAAAAATACCCATGGGCAAAGAGGAGCGTTCCACGGATCCCTGGCTTTGTGCTAGCCGGATCCCAAGTGGAAGGGATCCATGGGATCCGGGGAAACAGTAGAGAATTTTCTCTATAAATAGAGAGCCATTTATTCCTTTATATTTATCACTTTACACACATACTTCCCCAAGTATTCTAACCCTCTAACCTCAGATCCAAGTGATCTATGTAGTTTGTCTTTTGTTTTTGTGTGATTCTCTAGGTTCCTCTTAAAGACGAGATAACTACTTCTTGAAGACGAGCAAGCTCAAGTCCATGAGTTGCCATGCTTTGTCATCATCAAGACAACTAAGGTTCTCTTGTTGATAGTTCTTTCTTCCTCCGTAGATGTTGGGTTGAAGGCATTAGTGAAGGATGCCAAAAGTGTCAAGACGAAAGCATTAGTGAAAGGTGCTTATCGTTCGTGTCAAAAGCATTAGTGAAGAATGCTAAAGGTGTCAAGAAGAAGGCATTAGTGAAGGGTGTCAAGCGTTGTGTCAAAGGCATTAGTGAAAGATGCCTAAGAATTAAATCAAGTGGCATTTGGGAAGAATGCCTAGGTCGTATAATCGATGAGGTGCATCGTTATACATATAAGTAATTGTTTATTTCCAAGGATGGTGATATCCTTGATGGTGTTGTAACAAGGAGTAGATCTCCTTGAGATTAGGTGTTGTGTTGTGAAGGGTAGTAGTTCCTCCATAGTAATGGAACTAGGTGCTTAGCCTAGTACCTAATAAAGGGTAGGCGACGTTGTGATAGGATTAGTTCTCCTTGGTGTGAAAGAACTCGGTGGTTAGCCTAGCACCGTATAAAGGGTAGGCGACGTTGTGTTAGGTGTGGTTCGCCTTGGTGTGAAGGAACTCGGTATTTAGCTTTGTACCGGAAAAAGGTTAAGCGACGTTGTGAAGGCTTCTCCGCCATAAGGAGTTGGTGTAGTGTTTACGAACTCTCGAGTAGGTGACTCGGGGAGTAGAGTAGGGCAAGGAAGGTGTCCTTGTAGCCGAACCACTATAAATACTTGTGTCGTGGTGATGTGCTTCTTACTCTTTATCTTTCATTACACGTTTATATATCTATCTATCAATGTCCAACATAAACAACCAAATAGATTGACATAAGTCGATCTAAATATTTAAAAGGAAGTTTTAAATTGGTAAAACTATTTAACCCCCCCTTCTAGTTTTCCACACAAGTCGTGGAAGGATAAACTTAAAACGTTCTCTAGGAAGAGCTTTGGTGAAGATGTCTGCTAATTGGTATTCAGTCCTCACAAAATAGAGTTCTACCACACCTTTTTCCACTTGTTCCCGAATGAAATGATGTCGAATGTCGATATGCTTTGCTTTTGAATGTTGAACGTTGTTGCAAGAGAGAGCAATGGCACTTTTGTTATCACAATACAGAGGGAGTTTGTTGAATTCAAAGCCATAGTCAGATAATTCGGATCTCATCCATAGGATTTGAGCACAACAAGATGACATGGCTATGTATTCAGCCTCTGTAGAGGATATAGAGGTACTCATTTGTTTCTTTGAAGACCAGCTCATAAGCTTACTTCGACGTGTATCTTGACATCCTGCATGGTCAGCATCTGCATAGGCTGTTAGTGACATACCGGTGTCCTTCGGGTACCAAAGTCCCATGTTGATGGTTCTTTGGAGATACTGAAAGACCCGTTTAACCGCTTCAAGGTGCTTTTTGGTAGGCTTAGCCTGGTATCTAGCACACATGCATACAGCGAACAGAATATCAGGTCTAGTGGCTGTGAGGTACATCAGGGATCCAATCATACTTCGATATTTCATTTGATCTACCATGATCCCTGAGTGGTCCTCATCCAGTTTGGTACGCTCCACCATGGGAGTGTCAACGGTGTCACAAGTGTCAAATCTAAATTTCTTTAAAATTTCATTTGCATATTTAGATTGATTGATAAAAATGCCTCCGGGAATTTGTGAAATTTGTAATCCCAAGAAAAATGACATTTGTCCCATCATTGACATTTGAAATTTGGAGCCCATCTCCTTAGAAAAATGGTCACATTCATTGGGGTCAGTCGAGGCAAAAATAATATCATCAACATAGATTTAAACGTGAATTAAATGTTTGCCTGACTTTCTGGTGAACAATGTCGGATCAACTGCTCCTTTGCTGAATCCAGTAGATAGAAGAAACTTTGATAGCGTATGATAAGGTTTTAAAAGGTACCATTTTGAGGGGTCGTTTAAGTCCTTATTTGATCACTTTTGTATCCGTTATTGCTTAATATCGTTCCTTTTCACTTTTTAGGTCTCTTGAAGGCAAAATGCTGGAATGGCACTTATTTGGACGAAAAGGCGCGAATATATGAAGAAAATGGCCAAAGTCAAAATCGAGACACTCACAGTTGATGAAAATAGAAGGCGACAGCGTCAGGTGCTAATTGCGACGCCGTCCGAGGATTTTTGTGACGGTTCAGAACCCAAAACTCGTATTTTCAAGTGACGACGTCCAGTTGTAAAAGAGTAGGCCGTCGCTACTCAGACGGCCTAGATGCAATCCAGACGATGTCAGAAGCTGAAGAGGACGGCGTCACGGACATAAGGTGACGCCGTCGCAAGGTTAACGTGGCCAAGACGAAACCCTAATGACGGCGACACGACGGCGTCACGAAACATAAGGTGACGCCGTCGCATATTTAATCTTATATATAGAATCTGAATTTTTCAGTTTTGAAGAGAGTCTTTTGGAGTGAAAACCTAAAACCGAACCTAAGGTGTCTTCTACAATATTTTAGGGTTTTAAACCCTATCTTACATCAAGATAAGTATTTACTTCATTAATTCAATTATGTCTTTGACTATTTGTGTGTATGCTTGCATGTTCTCCATGTCCGGCTAATTTATTTGTGTGTTTGCTTAGGAAGTATGAAACTTAATTATTGAATATTGATTGGTTGTTTCTTATCTTAGTTGATTAATGATCTAGTAATGCGATAGGTCATTCGTTGTGTACTTAATGCTTGATTCATCTTTGTGAACCTTAGAATATAATTACCTGAGTAGTTGTAAGCTAAACCATCCAAGGAGTGCCTTAGAGTAAGAGTTTATTATCCCTAGTGGGTTTTGTAGACGAGACCCTTTGGTAAGTTCAAAGAGTTAGGGAGAAACGCATACCCTACAACTTTAGACACACAACGCAACTAAGAATAAGGACGTGACAACTCAACCATTAATAGGAGATAATTAAGGAGTAGTACAACCTAAGTAAACACATCTTTAAACTATCATACGAGCACACATTAATTAGACATAGACTCCCACAACCTTAGTTTAGATAATTAGATAATAGTAGAGTAATCGGTAGAAATACAAACCCCCCAAGCCAATACCCGAGATTCGTACCTTTCCATTTCATAAAATATAAAAATAAAAAAAAATAATCTTCCTCAACCTTAACCTTAGCGTAGTAACTTCTTACTAGCATTCCTATTCCCCTAGAGAATGATATCAATACCCGTGGCTTACCCTAATTACTACACTACAACGATTAGGTTCACTGCCTAGGGTGTTATAAAACTTGCTCGAAGAAAAGGAAGGTTCCTTGACCCCGAACGACGCGTGTAGCGTTATCAGCGTATCATACCATGCCCTTGGAGCTTGCTTTAAACCGTAAAGAGCCTTCTTCAAGCGATAGACATGAGTAGGATGTCCTGGATTCACAAAACCTTTAGGTTGGCTGACGTATACGACTTCTTTAAGATCTTCGTTAAGAAAAGCCGTCTTAACATCCATATGATAGACTACTTGTAGCATTAGCCAGGAAGATTCTGATTGCCTCGATACGTGAAACTGGAGCAAATGATTCTTCAAAGTCAATACCCTCCTCTTGACGATATCCTTTTGCAACTAATCGATCCTTGTTCTTTAACACATCACCATGCTCATAAAGTTTTACTTTGAAAATCCACTTTAGAGCAATGATCATAGCACAGTCAAGAGCAGGTACTAATTCCCATACATCTAGTCGATCGAAATCATAAATTTCTTCTTGCATGGCATTGAACCAGCTGTCTTCATTCATGGCAGTTTTAACGTCTTTTGGTTCGACCTTGGATGGTATGGAGTTGAAGAAGCACCATAAGGTATCAGTTGCAAGTTGTTTACGAGTGGACACTGGAGAAGAGGGATTTCCAATGATGTTGTCCAATGGATGATCATGTGTCCATTTTCTAAGGTGTTCGTGTGGCTGTTATTGAGGAACTGAAGTAGCAGAGTCGTTTTCCCCTGATGAAGATGGTTCTGATGATGGTTCAGGAGCAAATATGTTCTCAAAGGGAGCATCTTCGGGAGTAGCAAAGGGGTTATCTCCATCATAGGTGCCAGAAACAATTCCATGATGTACACTTGATGATTGAGGAATTGAAGATGATACAGAGTGATCCGCAACAGGCGCTTCTTGACTCAATGACATAGAAACTGAAGGGTTATCTACGTTGACAGGGATAGGAGCAGCATTTGTTGATGGATTTGACAGATCATTAGCAATTGGCTCATAGTGTTCATCAAACATTGGATCAAACAATTTCTTCAAATCATCTTCTGAAGGTGGTACATATGGGGTTGCTGGTGAGGGATTTTGTACAAGAGTAGAACTGATGGGACTACTTGATGAAGGTTGTGATGCGGGTCCAGAACTGGATTGTCCTGGAGCCATTTGACCGGTCAGCTCATCGAACGTAACGTGAATTGTTTCCATGATATTTCGGGTTCTTTTGTTGTAGATTCGGTATCCTTTTCTGTTTGGTGCATATCCTACAAATATTCCAATGTCTGCTTTAGCTTTCAGTTGACCTAAATCTTGACCCTCATTAGTTGGATAACACAATGCACCAAACATACAAAGGAATGATAGATCAGGTTTTCGATTGTGGACAAGTTCATATGGAGTTTTTCCATGAGATGTGTGGATTAGGGATCGATTTTGAGTGTAGCATGCAGTGGCAATGGCTTCAGCCGAGAGAAACGTTGGAACCTTTGAGTAAATCAGCATTGTTCTTGCGGCTTCCACAAGAGTTTGATTTTGTCTTTCAACTACACCGTTCTGTTGAGGAGTTCGTGGAACACTTCTTTGATGACTGATTCCAACACTTTCATAAAACTCACAAAGTTCTTTATTGACAAACTCAGTTCCATTGTCTATTCGGATGATTCTGACAGTTTTGTTAAGTCGAACCTGCAGCTGTTTGATAAGTTTAATGATGATATATGAAGTTTCATCCTTTTGTCCTTAAGAACTTAACCCAAGTAAATCGAGAGTAATCATCAACCACAACTAACACAAATTTCTTCCCGTTAATAGTTTGCACTCTCATGGGTCCACATAAATCCATATGAATGGTATGAAGAACTTCCATAACTGAGTTTGTAGGTTTGGGTTTGTGGGCATACTTCTTGCTTTTTCCTAATTGGCATGATGAACAAATATGATCCTTTTCATACTTTAGTCTAGGTAAGCCTCTTACTACGTCCTTTCTGGAAAGATCATTTATGGTGCCGAAGTTTGACAGCAAGCAAATTGGAGAAGACTTCATCATATCTTCGATAGAGATGGTGTATAGGTTTGAACCACATGTTCCTCTTAAAAGTTCTGCACCATCAAGTTCTCTAACGAAACAAGTATGTTTTCTGAAGGCCACTTCTAGATCAGAATCACAGAATTGACCGACAGAAAATAAGTTATGACCAAGACCTTCAACGTAATATACCCTGGAGATTACACTATCACCAACAACATAGTCTCCATAACCCACAATTGCACCGAAATGATCGTTCCCAAATCTAACAGTCCCGATGAATTTACTCACGAAGTTCATGAGCCGCGACCGGTCTCCAGTCATATGCTTAGAACAGCCTGAGTCCAGGTACCACAGAACAATTTGAACGATCTGCAGTTGAACACAGACAAGAATGGATGACTGGATAATTGGGATCCCCATGCAAGAATGGGTTCCATTTGGTTAGTAACAATGATTGGAACACCCACATTGGAAGTAGAAACAATGGAATCATCAAGGATTGATGCAGTGCTAGTGTATGCATTAGACATATTCAAAGTATGTTCACTTCTTAAAGAAATAGTTCTACCAGTAGGCATCCATTTCCTAATGGACATTAAGACTAAATTTGTGTCCAGTAGGTATCCACTGATAACCTACATTACTAAATTTTCTTCCTGTGGGTTTCTAATGTTTTTTAATCTTCTTCCGCCTTTGCTTTCTAGCCTTCTTAGCTCGATTTTTGGCATTAACAGTTTTAATTGGGTATTTAACAACATTTATCAAATCATTCACACCACATACATGATTAGTAACAGAAACCAAGCAATCATCATTACATGTTTGTCAAAAGTAGCAGAATTCGAATTAATTACAGTACGCTTATAGCTAATACTAGAATCAACACGATTCGTTTTATTCAACTCAAACTTAATGTTCCTAGGGTGGTCTTCTACTCTCTTTCATTGCACATTCTTAGCTTGCGAGGTCCTATCTTGCTTTGTATTGCCTGGAGGCTTTGACCCGCTTGCTTTTATGTCACTGATTACTCCTGTAGAGGGAATTATGGGAACATTAGTAGGTTGGGCTACCTTTTGCATTCCTGAACTAGAAGTGCAGAGATGTGAACTACTTGAAGGCACTTTAGAGTTCACTTTCTTAACACTGGGCATAGAATGGGTTGCATACTTAGCACTAGGCATAGAACAAGGCATCACAACTTTATCTTTCTCACATAAGGATTTAGGACATGTTGCTCTTAAACATTCTAATAGCTCCTGAGATCGTTTGGTCTGAATGCAAGCAAACCTAATTTCACTATCAAGTGGCTTATTTATGAAATCCTCTTCTACAATCTCACGGAGACATTCTAGACTATCCTTAAGGTAAGCGAAATAGTTATAAAACTGTTAGGAATTAGAAAATTCCATAGTGAAGTGTCGGTCACCCCAAATATTATCTAGCATAAGTTAACTCGTAGATTTGTCGTTAGTTACGTTATTTATTGTTTTATTAGTTAGTCAGTAGCGTAAAATAGTTTAGTGCAACACCGTGGAGGAAGGACGGGTCTTTACCCACTGTATCCCTGATCCACAGGCCGATAGGAGGTCGTGTAGTCTGTAAGTATAAATACCCCTTCCATCCATGGAAGGGGTGGTGCTTCATTTTAATCTAACCTTTCCTTTGTGTAAACCTCTAGCAAGAACACCCTCTCTCTCTCTACTTTCTCTCTCTAAAATGGAAAACATGTATTTTGATCTCCCAAGACCACCCGAATCATCAACACAATAAAAATAATGATCCTACAATTGGTATCAGAGCCAAGGTTATTGTGTTGTGTTGATTTGTGTGGTTTAGTTCCATGGTTATTTTGTTTGTTGATTTTTTATACTTGTTTTCCCACGTTTATGTAATATCAGTTTCTTGAAACAATCTTTTAAGTATCATGTATTTGGTTTTTACATAATATCTCGGTCTATTATCTGTTTTTTTGGTATCCCACGTTTAAGGTCCAACAAGGTTTTAAGGTCCAAAAAGTATTTTGATATGGTGTTTATGGTCAGGTTTTGGATGGGTTACAAATAGTTTTGGATGGGTTACAAATGTTGCATCTGTTTTTGTGTCATAGTCCATCTGATTTTGCCCAAAAAGCAGTCTAGTTACTATCACTTTTGTGGCCTTGTACCAAGCTGTGCAGATAAAGTGGTCATTTGGTTATTTTAATGGGTCAAAATGGGTCAAAAAGTTGCAACTTTATGATAAGTTTTCTGGGTAAGTATGAAGATGGTTGAAAATGTAGTCGGAAAACTCATCGGAAAACATAAAAAATCTTGCTAGCGACTTAGACACAAAACTGTCCTGATTCTTTGTATCTGGTTAGCGAGTTGAGTTTCAAAAAATCACCTAGCGACTTGTTATTTAACAAGTCGTAGCGAATTGGCTAGCAACTTGGCTAGCAACTTGGCTAGCGAGTTGGCTAGCAACTTGGCTAGCGAGTTGACTAGCGAGTTGTCTTAGCGAATTGGCTAGCGACTTGACATGAACAGAAAGGTAGAAGAAGAACAGAACTCGAACACAACTCGACTTAGACCAACAACGACCACATATATACCATAACAAATACAACACCTCGACCTCAGTCTTAAACCATCATTGGTCCATGAAAATGGTCATACGAGAAGACACAAAAGTTAACAGATCCGATTCATACGAATCCAACATCACAACTTCAGCAACTTCTCATAATCTATCCTATCCTCTATCATCTATCTCATTCATATCCAAGGCTCGACACTTTAACAAGACAATCACAAGACACGACATGAAAAAAAAAAAAAAAAAAACTAGATCTCAGAATGGTTCATTGTGCCTCGAAAATCTTTATAAGATCTTCTTTACTCGAACCCTCTCATCACAGATCCTAAACCTTGATATTATTCGAATCATTAAAGATAGGACAAGAAAACAACATGGTCTCTTCCTATCTTTTGATTCGTTTATTTGACCCAAGACTGAATCTACCTATCGATAATAAAGTAAAGGGTCCAATCTCAGTTTGTTTCATTTGTGTAAGGTTATACTAACACATAGATTTCGAAAGATCTATACACATATGAACGAATACTTCATTGATGGTGTGTGGAGTTAACTCCATTTATTTTTCGAGCCAACAAGTACTAATTCATAACAACAATGTTATGATTAGTTACTTTGCTCATTCAACCATTCTACAACAAAAAGGGTCCATAATACGAAATTGAATAACATGTATTATCCTACCAGTTTTCGCTTGGATTAGATCTTAAAAGCCCTCTACATCATCATGCCATCCCTGTGGCCAAGCCCCATCAATCACATCAAACCATCCCTGTGGTGATGTATTATTTGAGGAGGAAATAGGCGGACTGTGGTTAATGGGAGGCGTATCTTTCTCCAAATATTTTAGGGTTTGTGGTTTGTGATGGCAGGAAAGAGGCGGATTGTTTTGTGAGAGTGATTAGGGTAAGAGGTATGTGAGAATGTCATGTTAAATACCCTTATTGTTAGGGTTGGATGCATTTAGATCCGGTGTGGGTCGTGTGCTAATCTTGAGTTGATTGGGTCATCCGTTTTTTTTACGGGCCTCATGTGTTTATGATTGAATTGGGCCGTAATCTATTAGATGGGAGATGGGCCGTTTTTTTGGACTGATATAACTTTGTATCACTTGATGGACCGGATCTTGGAATTCATATGCATATTAGACATTAACTTTGATAGTAATTTTGGACATAAAGGGTTTGACGTGAGTTAATAATTTTGATATTAGCTTTGGACTTTATATATCAAATGGTTTATATGATGGTTGATGTTAATCTCGAATCGACATGCTTCTTGTCTACAATTTTATGAGTTGAGATTTGACGTGGGATTAGACCTGAGCTGGGTTCCAGTTGCGGAGTTGGTTAACATGTTTCAATGTATTGAGTTGATATATCGGGGGCTGCATGTTATCTCTTTTGTATCTTGCAAACTCTATTTGGATGAGCCGGAGCGGATTTGCTTGTTTTGCTATGAATAGGATCTAAAGAGTTTGAAGGAGGGGATTAATGTATTTCATGGGCTAAATACCTTTAAGTTATCTGGACCGAGCTTAAGTAATTTAAGCTTTGAACTTGGATAATGGATATATGGGCTACTCAATATTGGATAGTTTTATGAGATTTGTCAAAGTGACTAGATAATGAGACTTGTGTTAATTTGTTGTGATGATGAGAGTTGGTGTGATGATTGATGTTGTGGTATGAGGGTTGATACTTTGGTCTATGCATTTTCACAAAGAATAGTTTGTCTCGGCCTGAATTTCTAATGGAACTAAAGTTGACTACGGAGTTATTTGTACGGTATTTCATATTTGGCTTTGAAGTGAGGTTTTCCGGGCGCGTTTACTTATTTCGTCTTCTTTCTTTCTACCCTTCCGCGAAGATGACTTGTTTGGGCATCTACAGAGTGTGATAAAGACTTGGCTATTTAGTTACGGTTGTGATTCTTTCAACCCACAACATAGCTATCACTTCGGTGTCTCACGCAATTGAGGATACGTCAAGAGGTTTTGTACATTGGGTACACCGTTTCTTTTTCACAAGGATTAGTACAAGTTTAAGTTACAAATCTGAGGAATTTTACTTCATGCTCAAGTTTGACATATCGGGTTTATTTCTCCATGTGGTCAATACAATAGTCGAAAGAATGCGTGAATGATGTGTTTACCAAAGTGTTTATTGATGGTTGATGATGTTAATGATGTTGGATGATGAACCGCTGCATGCTCCCCTAAAACAGATATTCACTGAAACCAAAGTCGTTATAACATATTCAAGCTGACATTGTTTACGGTTTTGTCTTGATTTTGTAAAATCCCGCGAAAGAACCTATTTCTCGGTTTAAATCATAGACTTGTAAAATCCCGTGACAATGGAAACATCCTTGTATTAGTAAAGTGCATTTCCGGATCTATCTTACGGTTTATTCTTGGTTTTGTAAAATCCCGCGAAAGAATCTATTTTTCGGTTTAAACCATAGAGTTGTAAAATCCCGTAATGATAGAACCATCCTGGAGAAAAGGAAAGTGTATTTCGGGATCTTATTTGATGTTGCTGCTACGGTTTCTGCTTCAAAGAAGGGATAAAGGGTGTACTTCATGAATTGGATGTGTGTTTGGATTTTTGTCATGGCAGTTTGGTTATTACATGGTTTTACGGGGTAATGTGCTCTTAACCATGGTCGGGATGAAACCATTATCAAAGTTCATTTAAATGTCAAAGAAGGCTAGATTTGAGCAGTTCAGAAGATGTGACAACGGAGTTAATTCACTATTATTTATTTGAGGTTGAAGTAAAATATCACGGGCGAGTGTACTTAGTATCTGAAGTTATCGGGGATGGTTGGATGAAGATTCTTCATGATCCTTGTTAGATGCTTATTATCAATAACGAAGACTTGGAAATCTAGTTATTGTTGGGTGACTTTTACCTTTTCTTTTACCACTTGGGGGATTTGGGCTCTTATCACCACAAAATAACTATCACTTAAAGGAGTTACGTTGTAGTGCTCAGTGTCACATTCAATTGTGGATTTTCAAGAGGTGATATACGTCTTATACTCGATGGTTGGTTGGTTGAAGAGTATAGAGTACTTAGAGATTCAAATGGGCATGAAGTCTCGGCACCGCTCTTTGTTACATATGTGCAAGTTTAAGTCACGAGTTCGGGGTAGTCTACTTCAGGGTCAAACTCATCATATTGGGTTTTCTCCATCAGTTGTCACGACAAAGAGCCTACAGAATGATAATGGGGTTGATTACATGTTTTGCCAAACGAGATTGAAAAGAGAGAGATAATGACGTCTGTTCACATCAGTTCAGGCCTCGTACTCCAAAGAAAAGAAATGTGTATGTTTCAGTGCGCATTATCTTCCGAAGAAGAGAAATCTTCTTATGACGTTTGAACACAACAGTTCAAGCCTCGTTCTTAAAGAAAAGAAAAGTGTACGTGTCAGTGCGCTTTATCTTCTGAAGAAGAGAAATCTTCTCTATTATGACCATTCTCATCAACATGCTTCATATTTTTTCCATGCGCTTCAGTCATTAAGTGAACCGGGCTACTGTTGATTGTTTTCTGATTCCACTTTCTCAACTATAATGGCGATGACGACATACTGTGCTGATTTTGCGGGGGAGAAGTGTGAATAGACTAAAAATGGATAATGTTCACTTATTTAGTCAAGAATGGCATCTCCGTATGCAATTCTTGAGGGGGAGAAGAAGTGTGAATTTTTTGCATGGTTGATTGATATTAGAGAATACAAATGGTCATACGGCTCCAAACTCATGTAAGAACCGAGCTTCTTCGTATTGGGTCATCTTCACATGGAGTTTCTCTCTTCTAAGAGCCGTTGGTTGACATCTTCACTCGGATTGATGAGTTTATCGACAAAGTGCTTCCGGTTAATGCTTCACGTATACATCAACATGATGATTCCGAACAATCTCTCTGTTCTTGTTTGATGTGATTGGTAGTTTGGTGTTACCATCTTGTGTGTTCGTTGCGGCCTGATTGCTGATTTCCTTGATGAACATCTTTCTGTTCTTGTTTGATTGGGAGGGATTTTAGTTAAGGGGATTTGCAAGCTGTAAGTTAATTGGGATGCTTTTTGGTGGGATGCTTTTTGGTGTGAGTTGAAGATGTTAACTATCTATTCCCCATCTGAACAATCTTGAAGAAGGTCGAGTCTACAGTCTGTTCTACATTTTCTGCTACATGTTAGAAGACTAAAGACGAGTTGCATTTAACGATCTAAAGACTTCTTCTTAATCTGGGCATTTATCAAACAGATTGTCGGTTTAGGGGAGAGCACTAATTGGGAGAAAGTTATAAGTTAGATTCAATTCCCAATTAGACTTGCTCATATTTTTTAGCAGTGACTCCTCGAGACGTTGATATTGACTATTGTTGGACATTTGACACAAGTTGATTACTTTGGAGTTAATCATTTATCACTTATTTGAGATTGAAGTTGACTTTCACAAAGGCGTGTTCTTATTTGATAACTTGCTCGAGCTTAAGAATTTGAGTTGAAGACTTGGTTTATCTAGTTACCAGTAGTCGAGGTGGATGGTTGAAGACCTGGTTAACTATCACTACTAGGAGTTACTTTGTTTTACTCAGTGTCACACGCATATGACAGTGTGGATAATCGCAAGAGGTGTTAATGTCTCATACTTTGCTTGGGTAGTGAGTACTTAGAGATTTGCTTGAAGCATAAATTCTCTACACTGTTCTTCCATCATTAGGTGCAAGCTTAAGATACAAATGTGGGGAAGTTGACTTCAGTTTCAAGTAGGATATATCGGCTTTTCTTCATCAGTGGTCACTTCAAATTGTCTAAAGAAGGGTTGATATAAATAGTCAGAGAGAGTCTTCAGCATGTTGATTCTCACAAAGACTTCAAGCAATATTCTCAACAAATTTCAAGTATTTGGGCTTACAAAGAGTTGCTGATTCTGAAGTATCAAAAACCAGCAAGGCGTAAGGAGACTCACATATAAACACAAAGCGAGTAAACTTGATGAACTTAACTCTTCTAAGTAACTGAAGACATCCCGGGAAGACAAATGTTAGTACCGCAGAGAAACTCAAGGTTTGACTCATGGCGAGCAAACTTGATGAGCTTAATACTTCTAAGTGATTGAAGATATCCCGGGAAAACAATTGTCATGACCGCAGAGAAACTCAAGGTTTTACTCATCAAGGCTTTTTGTGTTATTATTCCAACTACGTGGGGGAAGTGATGTTAGAGAAAGTTTCTGAAGATAACAGAGGTACACTAGTATGTGGTGATTTCGATGGTGTCTCAAGGATCAGGGGAGAGAGATTGTGTACATTGGGGATGCTCAGCTGTTTCACTTGAGTGCTTAAACAGTGATTCAGAGATATAATCACTTATTCCGGTGTTGACATCCGCAGAGATTGTCACCCGCAGAGATAATCAGTGACTTGGTCTGCTTCTTCAATGTTATCAGTTATTCATTCCTTGTGTATTGGTATACTTCGGATACTTGAGCTTCATACACATTCATCAGGGATGAAAGATGTGAACATAGGGGAGATGTTCTACATTACCCTCTTGATGTGTATTCGGGAGAGTTCTTGGATATTGGTGTACTTCGGGTTCTTGAGCTTCATACACGTTCATTAGGGAAGAAAAATGTGAACATGGGAAGGTGTTCTTCATTCCCCTCATGAAGTGTATTTGGGAGAGTTCTAGAGCATTATACAAAGAGGCTGACTGCAACAATTCAACTACTTGGGGGAATTGCTCTCTTGACACCTTTTGGAATGGATCGCTTCAGACTTCAGTGGTTATGAAATTTGAGAAGATTATTTATGTGTGGGATGATACGTTGCTGTTCTTATGGATGATATAACCCCGAACGGAGATTCTCGATTATCGGTCTTAAAAGGAGCAGCTGGATCAATGATAATGGTGTGCTTCTTTGTGCACCTGGCTAAAGCAAGCTTGAAATAGAGCTTCGAATCTGCTCAACATACGGATTTTCGGTTTGGGGGGAAGCTGCCAAAGTCTCTCTTTCTCAAAGGCTCATGTTTTGTCTTCTATTCTGGAGCCTCGATTTGCTTTGGTGGTGAATGTTTAAGAGTTGATGACTCCTATCTTCTACGACGTGCTGCTCGATGTCCTTATCTCGGTACTCGTATCATCATCCTCTTTAACTATATCATCTACTCTATCCTTGTATATATTTATCAGAAAACAAAATACAAAATTATAAAACCAACAAAAAGAAAATAGAAAAATATAAAACCATCAAAACAAAATAGAAAAATATAAAACCTTCAAAAATCCATAAAAATCTGAAAACTTAAAAATACCAAAAATATTGTTTTATCTAGACATGTCTTCTGGTATCGATAACATCTACGGCCTTAGAAATGTCATTCAATAATGGCACGGGACTTTAGATGAAGTTCGAGCAGGAGGTGTAAATATTTCTTTTTAAACATGTCTCAAAATATGGCTTGCAGTTACTTCAGACTGTGACCCGTGCTTAAACTATGGCTTGCTATTATTTCAGATAGCAACCCGTTTTTTAAAGAAAGGAAAGTGCTACGCTAAACCAATTTTCAAATATTTCGTGCACTTATCCTAAAACACAATATGAGGAAAGTATGTCGAAGGACTGCTGTTCCTACACAAATGTTTTTCCGTCTATAATTCTTCAGAAAAATATTTGTTGTTTTCCAAAAATGGTGGTAAAATGAGTTGCTTTAACAACAATCAGTTTCAGAGTTTTTATTATATTTGCAAACTCAATCAATGACTTCAGCACTTTTAAACTTTTTACAAATTGAGTCATTGATTGAGGAGGATAATGTTTTCAAATCTATATCATCTAACGGGCTTTCTTAATTATCCTACGTGCTTATCTGGAAAAATATAATTGCCTATGTTGAAGGACTAGGTTTCTAGGATATGATTGTTAGGTTTAGATGATTAGAGTTTGAGAAACACATTATTCCCATACCTTACATGATCTGATTGATATGTTGGATTGACTTTTATTAGTCGATTGTTGTTTGGGTGTTGTCGACCACCATATATTTGTATGTGTGTTCACTAACATATGCAGGTATATTGGTATATAAGAATGTTCCCGATCCGGATCCCACAAATGAACATGATTGGATGCCGCAAGGAAAGGGTAACGATATCTTGGGTTGACAAATGAAGAAACGGAGCTTAATTGGACTTCAATGGAGAGTTGGCATGAAATGCAACGTAAGAGGTCTTACTGCATCAGCAGATGGTTTTCTTCAGCAAGTGAAGAAACGGAGCTTAATTGGACCTCAGTTGGCATTCAAAATGCAACGTAAGAAGAAGTCTCACTGCATTTGCAGACGGTTTTTTCTTCCAACCCTACAACAACAACAACGGAAGCTTCTCAACCACTAACGTATCTTTGTGCAGGATACCATTTTTAAACAATTTTGAATAAATTTGAATAAATTGTTTTGAAAATGGAATATATTGTTTTTGAAAATATATTGGACTAAATTTTGAAAATCACCGGACTTCTTTTTATCAAAACTTAAGTCACTCAATCATCGACTACTGTCATGGTTTGAGGGGGAGAGTGATTTTGAATAAAATATTTTCATACAATATTGCTTCATAAAAGTCCGGATTGTACGAAATTAAGTGGTGATCTAAAGATTTAATGTTATGTCATGGTATGATTTTCTTTAAAACTCAAAGATCTTACAAAATGAAATTTTTTCTGTTCTTGTTTGATTGTGAAACTGTTTTATTTTACTTAAAGATCGTTTAAAAAACTATCATACCTGACACTAACAATCTTTAATGTCTAGAGTTGGTCCTTATCTGTCATTTTTCAAAGTTAAATCAAGCCTCGTCTTTTCCCAAAATGTTTTAAATGATTTAAATCAATTGGGATCACAAATCTCAAAAGGTTTGAAATTTTGATTGGGGTAGAGATCGTGTTTTAAATCTCAAATCTGTTTTAAATGGAATTGGTTTTAGTCCTTTAAAGGCACTCCTGCCTCCATGTGTCAAACGATTTCATACATAATGCACATGTTGAGGAGGAGGATTTATCCAAAAACCAGATGAGTATTTAAACAAGGCCACATTTTCTCCCATGTTTTCTAAACCTAATTAAATCACTTGGGATCCAAAATCTCAAAGGGTTTGATATTTTTGATCGGGGGAGAATTTGTGATTTAATAATGAAATTTGATAAAAGTTGATCGTTTTGATTCAGTTGTGCAGGCTACTCTCTCATATGTGCTAAACGCTTTCGAATCTCGAAGCACATATTGAGGGGGAGCAAAACCATCGAGGTACAAAAGTTTTTTAAAAGAGATTATAAAGTACCTTGATTGTGTTTTCAAATGGTTTTCTTAATGGATTTTGTGATTGTGGATGTGCTTCAAAAGAACTCTTGCCTCTATGTGATAAAATGTTTTAAAAATATCCTATGCACATATTGAGGAGGAGAATTTTACCAAGAAAATCAAATGGCTTTTTCGTATGAAAATTGTGATCAAAGAAAATATTTCAAAGTCCTCTTGCCTCCATGTGCCAGACAATTTCTAAATCACATGCACATGTTGAGGGGGAGGTTTTCTAAATGATCAAAACTATTAAGGTACAAAATGCTTTGATCTCGTATCACATGTACCTTGATTGGTTTTCCAAATGATTTTTCAATTGGTTTCGAGAAGGAATGAACAATACCAAAAGACCGACCAAATTTACTTTATGCATGGTGTTATAAGGATGGTTAGGTTAGGTATTTGTTCCCACGATCCGCCAGAACCGGAGGGATCTACCCAGGGACAATTCACTAGATAGTATAGAGTCCTTAGGTATATTGAAAAAAAAGGAGAAAAATGAGAATATGGGAAGAGTGCGGACTGAGACAGAGCTAGTACTGGAATAAACCTAACAAGGTTCTAGTAATGAAGTCTCGGTAAGCACTGAAGGGGTTGAAGAATGAAAAAAAACTGAATTTGAAAAAGGGTGAAAAGAAATAGCCCTCCATCAATTCAACCTTAGGGCAGAAACCGGGTTCAATACATATACTACTGGTGGTTACTAAGGTAACGCCGGTATTGAAGACAAGACGTCATGGACCCAGTGACGCACTGCACTAAACTTCCCAAACTACTCAAGTTCCTCTTAAAAGGGCTTGTTTCATTCTCACGGGGAACCGACATTATCTATCGACTTTCTCTTAGAGATTGTGGATATTGAAGAAGGAGAACCTCTCCCTAGTCTCCGTCACAGGAACCAAATGTGCACTATCGAGTCTAGAGCCAAGAGATCATCCACAATATCTCATTAGGACACAAAATTAATGAAGACTTGTTGTTTCACACAATGTGGAAAGTAAGTATATATTTAGAGTCCTACGCATTATCCTTGTGGTATTGCCAGAACATCCGAGTGATATGAAAATATTCACAATGAAGATGGAAATCCTTCTAGAGCCAACATCAAACAAGCTCTTGGTGGGTGACATGTGAGATCTTCTCGTAAGATCAAACTTGTGACAACTGGATAGAAACTATGGGGAGATTCGGTTTTGAATCAACCTTGGTCCAGGAATGGAATTGACGAATACTTTTGGAAAAACCGTTCGATGTGCAAATCTTCTTTTCTCTAGCACGTCGAATGTGTACTTATGTTTTCAAAATTCAAAAAGTATCTCTGATTGAAAAATACTTTTAGAAAAACCGGTCGATGTGCGAATCTCTTCTTTTCACTAGCACGTCGATTGTGTACTATTTTCAAATACAAAAAGTGTTTTGATTGAAAATTGATCTTTCTCATAAAACCTTCGTCGTATTGCAAAACTCTTTATTCTAAGCAATACGCGATTGTTTTTCAAATCAATTTTTCATCAATCAGTGAATCTCAATTTGCTGGTTCACTCACTCCGTGTTGTCTTCTTTGAGACGTTCCGGTTTGAGAACAGCTAGAACAGCTGCGAAACCCTGTCAAGGAGATTCTTAGGAATCCTACCTGATCACAGGCAGTATTTATACTGATCAACGGGGAACCGTGGGCCGTGTACCTCAATTCAACGAAAGTGATCAAAGACACTTTCGTGTGTTTTATTGCTAACTGTTGTTTGCAGGTACATTTAGACGGTTGCAGCTGATCAGAATTGAGGAGTCAATCCAAAGCCGCATGCTCACAGCATCCACACTTAATTGAAGAAATCATGACTGGTGCATAATCTACATAACCTGGTTCTGATATTCCTATACTATGCTTCTGCTACGCTGCTGCAAATATCATGAACCAGTAAGGCTTCCGCTACTCTGATGGAAAGATGTCATGATTCAAAAGTGTGAGCATGTCGGTCCAAATGTCACAACTTCACATGAAGGCAACACTACTATGGATGATCCAGAGAGATTTACTGTGGCTGATGATCTCAATGAAAGCTCGAAGATCATCAAAGATGTGGATCAGTTAAAGGCCTCCACTGAAAGTACTAAGCACTCGGACTTTGAAGTATCACTGCTAAAGCACAAAGATTGCGGAAATGAAGAATTCAAGTCTACGAGCTCAAGAACAATGACAAGAATAGATTGCTAGGATTCGAAATGTAAAACATGGGTTGACCTCCCTTAGGGGGAGATTGTTAGGAATTAGAAAATTCCATAGTGAAGTGTCGGTCACCCCAAATATTATCTAGCATAAGTTAACTCGTAGATTTGTCGTTAGTTACGTTATTTATTGTTTTATTAGTTAGTCAGTAGCGTAAAATAGTTTAGTGCAACACCGTGGAGGAAGGACTGGTCTTTACCCACTGTATCCCTGATCCACAGGCCGATAGGAGGTCGTGTAGTCTGTAAGTATAAATACCCCTTCCATCCATGGAAGGGGTGGTGCTTCATTTTAATCTAACCTTTCCTTTGTGTAAACCTCTAGCAAGAACACCCTCTCTCTCTCTACTTTCTCTCTCTAAAATGGAAAACATGTATTTTGATCTCCCAAGACCACCCGAATCATCAACACAATAAAAATAATGATCCTACAAAAACACAAGTTCATTATTTCTAAGATGAGGAGGAATGTATTTAACAGTCACAGTATATTTAGAGTCTGCAGATGACTTTGATGCAACATTCTCATTAAAGACAAGTGGCATTTTCCCTTTTACTTGACTCCTCAGATTCTCAATTTCCTTTTGTAAAGACGTTATTTTTTCGTTGTTCTTGTCACGAGTGACTTTCATTGAATCATATAACTCTTTAAAGGGTCGTTTAACTTTTTCATTTTCTTCTAGAAAACTCTCATTTTCCTTTTGTAAAATATTAACCAAGTTTTGAAGATGAAAAGTTTGAGAACACTGATAATCTAAAGGAGGAGGCATTTGGGGGCCAGTCACATTGTTCTTTTCACCCTTTAATTGTGAAATTTGGGCTTTCAACTTTCTGATTGTGTTACAGTGAGCTTGAATCTGTTCGTCACGTTTGTTTATTTCAAAAAGTGCATCGAACTCTGGAACATTTAAGGATGTCTTTATGTTTGAGGTTTTGACATTTTCTTTGAGATGTTGATATTTTAGTTGCAAATCAAAATGTTCAACTTCTAGCTTAGAAAGATGTTTTACCAAATTATCGTGATCATCCTGATCAATTTTCTCATTTAGTTATGAGTTTTTGTTTTCAAGCTCAATGACACGATCATGGGAAACTTTAAAAGCAACAGTTAATTCATGAAATTGAGAAGCAGTAATAGAATGCTTAGTAACAGTATAAAACACATCTTGAGCCACACAACTCAATACTAAGTTCTCATTTAAGATATGCAGATTCTTCCTTTCAATTTCATTATATTTGAGTTTCCGTTCATAATCATTGACCTCAACTATCATTGCATCAAATTCCTTTTCCATTTCTTTAATATCTGAGTCTATCCCTTTTTGAAGACTCTCAAATTGACCTTTTAATTGTTTAAAGAAAGGCATGACCTCAGTTAAATAGCATTCTTTAGTTTGCTCAAAGCCCCTCCCCCTTCAGTTATCCCAGTAGGTGTGATCCTTTTCTTACATGTCTTCTCAAAATCAACAAATAGTTAATAGACAACATACATGCTGATTAAGGTCTTACTCTTAGTGGGAATAGATCTAGGAACTAAATGCATTGTTGTATTCGGAGGATACACAGTTGCTGGAAGCATTTTCCTAAGGGGAGTGTTTGTTTTAACAAGTGCATTAGCTTTTTGCATATCTATGTCCTTTTTCCAAAAAACTTGTTTTGGGGTTAATAGAGATTGATGCTTAAACCTATTCAGGGAAATCCAATTTTCTTTAGTGTAATCATTGGGTTTGAACGTTATGTTTTGCTTTTTACACTCAGGATCTTTTAGCTTCATATTCATTTTCTCCCTAGTGACTTCATCTAATTGCCTATCTTCCTCAGTGCACTCAGCGCAACTAGGTTTCTGCCTAGGCTTAAGGATTTCATTACCATCATATATTACCTTCTGAGCTTCTCTAGCCACTTTACCATATTCTGGATTGGGTTCCTTTACGAGGGGAATGCTATGCTTATCGCTGAAAACTCTATGCTTAGTGATCATGTGAGCAGTCTGAATGTTATTCCCTTATACGTACAACTTATTTTCAAGCTTGTTTTTCAAAGTTTTTAGATTGGAAAAGTCATTCAAAAGTTTTGATTCCTTAGCATTAAATTCTTGTTTAAGCACTTTAACATTATCTTGGAGTTCTTGTTTTTGCTTAACAGTTTTAGAAAGCTTTTCTTGTAAGGAGTTTAACTCTTGTTTTAACACTTCTTCTCTAAAATTACTTTTTCTAATAATTGTACGCATTTGGTCATCCATTTCCTGCTCACGGGTAGTTAACACAAACTTAGCACGTTGTTCATAAATAGCAACTTGTTCTTTATAGGCATTCAGTTCAGAGATAACAGAATCATCAGGGGTACATGGAGCGTATTCATCAAAAACATGGTCATCATTGACTGCAGAAGATGCATCACTTGGTACAATCTTACTTTCACTTTGTATCACATATTGATCATATGGGACAATATTACTATTACCCACATTTTCCATATATGATTCATTGGTTACATGTGATTGTACTTTGTTATGCATCTCTTGCTCATCAACTTCATCATATAGTTTTAATACCTCAGAGATGATTGATTCTTTGGAAGGACCAGCCTGCTGTGGTGATGAAACCTTTGGAGAGACCATTGGTGAAATGCTAGCCATGAAGATTGTCTGGGCAGTAGGTTCATCATCGACATCAGAGTCAAATGCATCACAGTCAGCAACTTGAAAGGAATTTTGATGATTGTGACCTAATTCCTGAATTGGCTGCTCATCCACATCAGCATCATAGGTTTTGGCATTTCCATCCACAAGAAACAACAACTCTTCTTCATCCAAAACCGCTCCACTGTCCTGAGCTTGCACCAGCATCATCTTGTCCCTGAAGTACTCTGAATTTTGAGGGCGTTTTGGAGAAGTGCAGTTCCTTGGAATGTGTCCATCACCACCACAGTTGTAGCACTTGATTGGATTTCCTTGTCCTTGATTGGCATTCCTTCCACGATTCTGATTAGCCATATACCCTCCACCTGCTCCAGTATTACCATAACCTGCTCCAATGATCCCTTGTTCATACCGTCTTCCTTGTACATTCTGCACCACTACCTTACCATCTATGACAGTAGCTTGATTGTGTGGATTGGATGTTGTTCTGAGGTTATTGTTGGTGTGTGGAGTGGAATTCAGATTTTGACTAACCATGAGAGACAGTTGATTGATGAAGTTTTCCATGAGTGTGTTTGAGTCTGGAGGCTTATATGTTGGATCGGGAATGAGCTTGTAATTACCATTACCCGTGGGTATGACTTGAGAAGCTTTGGTGGTAATTCCTACATTGGTGTAAAAGGCTGTTGAATCATTTGACGAACTTGCTTCTCCCTGTTTAGACTTGAACTGTTCAAGAATCATTCGTTCAAACATAGCATGTCTCTGATTCTGAAGCAGGAATGCATACAATTGCTCATAGTTGGTGTTCCTCAAACCCTTAGTTAACTTGACTGAAGTGACAAATTTGTGCCATTCGGGATTCATGTTGTTCACAAACTTTGAGTTTAGCTGAATATTTGGCATAGTCATTTTAATATTCCTCATGTCATTCACAAGCTTGTGGAACCTCACGTAATATTCAGTGACACTTTCCCCTGGTTTCCTCTTAAAGTGCTCAAAGTCATCATACAGTTGTGATTCTCTATCTTCTTTAGTTAATTCAGAACCAGAGAGAAACATCTTGACATTGTCCCAAACTGCCTTGGCTTCAGTGTTGTGATTGATTAACTTGTAGATGTCTTTTGGAAGACCCTGAAGTATAATGTTTGAAGCCCTGATATCAACATCATATCTCTTTTTCTCCTTATCACTAAGCTCATAATATGTCTTTGGTCTGTCCAATCCTAAGATCACTGTACCATCCACAACAGTTTCAAGTATGTATCTTGTAGTCTCAATATGATAAGGTCCTTCATCAATTGATTTGAGAATGTTAGCCCCATTTTCCTTTCCCAAACAGTACAACCTAATTCGCTGAGCCCATGAGTCATAATCAGTTCTGTCAAGCATAGGTGGACGAGTATCTGATCCAGCTGGTTGAACGTCCTCAGCTACAGTAGAAACGATAGTAGGTACGTTGTTAGACATGATTCCAGATTCTACGGGATTTTACTATTCTTTGATTAAACCGGGAAATAGATTCTTTCACGGGATTTTACAAAATCAAAAGAACAACCGTAAAACGCAGCACGAAGAAGTGACAAGTCTCAATAGACAAGTAGTGTAATACCTGGAATTTCTAAAGTTCACAAAAAGACCAAAATACCCCTATGATTAAAAAGTGTGAATAACTAATTTAAAGAATACCAAATGAGCTATGTAAATTCAGAAAATTATAAGAAATACCACATATGATCCAAATAAATTTTAATTACTTTGAAAAGCTAATTTTATAGTTTATGATTTTAAAAAATCAGTTTTTGTATTTTATATATATGGCCGAAAATATTAAATTAGTTTTATAAGAGAATTTAATTAAATAAAAGCCCAATATAATTTATATTATCAAGAATCCATTTATTTTAAGTCCAATACATTATAAAGCCCACAAGAAAAATTAAAAATCCTATATAATCCCATTATTCGGTTCACATAAATCCCTAATTGCCGATTAAACCCAAACCGACTCCAAAAACCCTCAAATATTCGACTTCCAGTTTCCAGAGCTTAAGGCCATTTTTCTTGGACAAGTTTGAAGGTAAAGGAGTTGAGAAAAATCGTGTTCAAGGTCCTAAGCTACTGTTTTGATCGTGGTTAGTTTTTGGGTACGTTAGGGTTTCGGCGTGTGGAGTTTTGTGCTTCTTTTGTTCTAACGATCCAAGCTCATCAAGGGTATGTTCCTAATGTTACTTTCAGCCCTATAAGTCACATATAACACGTAAAAATTGGCCATGCATGTTTTATAAGTCGTATGGAATTAATTGGAATTGAAACCCTAAAAGCGTATAAAAATAACGTATGAGCTTATGATAATTTTTGAGGCCATGAATTGATTTTTCTAGAAGCTATTACATGTTATAAGACCTGAATAAAATACATATTTGTGAATTCGAAACTTGTGTGATTTGTTTGGGGTTTTATTTGTTCGATCGAATATAAAAAAAGAAAGGTTTTAAAAAGGAACGATTAGGGTTTGCATGAACTAGGGTTTTCTTGTTATCATTAAGGGTAATAAATGAAGTAATAATGATGAGCTAATGATTGGTTTAACCTAGGTTTAGGGCTTGTACTTGAATAATGCATATTCGGTTCTAAATAAAAGGTTTGGGTTGGTTTTGTAAATTATGAAACTTAAAGGTTATTTTTGTGAACAGTAAAATAAAGGTACAAAACGTATAAAAATAAGTATGGGGGTTAAACGTGTAATTTTGGATATTTAGAGGGCCATTCGAATTGTATTTAACTTAAAGGGGTATGTTTTGTAAATTCTAAAACCTTTGGGCTAAAAGTGTAAAATCTGATAATATAAGGTTAGGTCACATACTTAAAGATGTTAAGGGTGTAATATGTAATTCTGAGCAATTATGGGTCGACATGTGTAAATAAATTACGTAAGGACATGCATGAGTTAAGTTAATTTCCGTTTGAGTTTTCGTACGTTCTAGGTCAAAGTATAAATCATTAAAAGAAGTAACATGTAAATTAAATGCGTAATAAATGATATTAAAAGTATGGAAACCCTAGCACCTAAATGGGAAGTTAATTAGGGTTAAAAGCTAAGTGTGTAATTTCGTTATTTCATGTAAGCTATAGATTATGTAAACTATTTTGAAAGAGAGTCTTAAAATCCGTTATTGACATTTGTAAACCCTATACTTTGAAAGATGATCATATGAGCTCTTAAATAAGATAATTATTATATTAAGCCCTTAAGTTTACCGTTTGTCATTTGCAACCCATAAGTTAAATTAATTAATGATTAAGACTCTAAAACATTTTAATTCTGTCCGTCACTAAAAATGAGAATAATCTGACAACTCCAAAAGTGTTAATGAGATTTATCCGTTATACTAATAAGTATTAAATAAATCATAATCCGTGTAGATTCGTTGGAGGAGACGCGACGTTATATCTTCGTATTCGTTCATTCGTTGATTTTCTCTCATTTGCTTTAAGGTACGGATATTCTGTCTTACTTTAAGACACTTGTGTTATCGTTCAGATATTCTGACCTTTCCAGTAAAGGTCCCTCATGTTTTCCTTCTTCGTCATATCTCTCATGCTTATTAGGATTCCCAATGCCATTGCTATGAACCCTTTCCTGAATGTTTGATCTGTTACTTATCTGAACTTGTGTTCTAGTGGACTATGCAATATCTGATGTGAACTTATGTTAGGAAGACTTGGATATATACATTTGTTGAACTCTGCTATATTGGATTATGAACTTATGATTATGAACTTCTGATTTATGAACTTCTGTTTATGAATATATGATATGCCTCTATGATATGAACTTATGATTTCTGTCTATCTGAATATGAACCTTATGATATGAACTATCTGATATGTTATCTGTAACCTGGTGATGACTATGATCTGTGCTATATCTGAAATCTGTTTGACTTAAGTTGGTTGATAATAACCAAATATTTAACTAGTCATGGGGGTTCCATGTCCGTATCAGTGATGCACCTCTGATATGACTCTAGGGCAGTAGAGTGATGTTCTGCCACGTCTCTGGATGGTGAAGCATATTTTTGAATATGTAGGAAGGGGCGTATGGATGCATCCTAGATCTGATCTGTTATCCGATATGTTATCTGGTGAATGATGTCGTGTGCAATACGCGTCTTCACGAAAATCTGGGAGCTAGCTACTCCATGTACATATATTTTCTGATGTTACTTTTTGAAGAAGAAAGATATTTCTGATATGATATGTTAGTGAATGTGCTTATGACGTATTTGTTTAAGTGATTATTAGTTGCCATGCTAGGATAAGACTAATACGTTAAAACCTAATTCGTATATTTGATATTATGATTTGTTATTGTTACGTGAATGCGTTGATCTGTGAGATGAATGTGCTAGTGTACAATTGAGTGTTTTGAAGGTTAATTATCTGTCTGCATATGTGACCTGCCATGTTAAAACTCTGCTAAGGTTAGGATTGGATCTGAGAACTGGTTTAGCTATTATGTCTGCCATGACTTGTCTGCCATTTCCGCTGCTACAATATTGCATTAAGTGTATTAAATGTTGATTAATTGATTTGTATGAATGCCATGTTTATTTACTAGAAACTGTTTCCGTTAGCTTTTAGACTTTTCGTTTAGTTGATACGTAATCTGTTATTGTTGATATGTTAAGTGTTTGGTTATTCTGATGTGTTTGTTTTTGTGTCTTTAATGTGCTATGTGATGTCTAAACTGTTATGTGGTTGTTTGGATCTCTGTATATTTTGTGCTTCCGCAGAAATCCTAAAAGATCCCTCGTCATCATTTTATTTTGATTTCGTTAATTGTATATCTATTCTGTTTTAGCTTTTGTTTTCGTTATATCTGTTCACTGGGCTTTGTAAGCTCAGCCGCACTTTTCTTTTCCTGCGGCAGGTATTAAGCATTTCAAGATGAGCTTATGGGATAGCTGATCTGGGTTTGAGAGTAGAGCTGAGAGCAAGATTTTTACCATAGAGATCTTAGATTTATTTTGAAGTTTTAGTTATTTATGTTTTCTTTTTGGATATTTTGTAAAGGCTTCAGCTATTGTATAGTTATTAAAGTTCTGATATGAAACCGTATTGTGACATCTTTACCCTTGTCGGGTCGGGGTGTTACAATTCATGGTATCAGAGCTCTAGGTTTTAGGACCCTTAGAGCTTAGGCTATGACCTATGAGAAGTGGGTAGAGTTAGGATTTTCCTTTCTGCGTACTTCTTTACGTACCCTATCGTATTTAAGTTTTGCTGATGGTTAGTATTTCTTTTAGATGGTTATTCCCCGTCGCTCTAGTTCATCTGATAGGAGTAATCAAGAACCGGCTAGGCAACATAAGGAAAAGATGAAGTGGGTCGTTGTCATTGCTAAGGGCTGCACTAGGTATGGTAAAGTGAAGCGGACTAATAAGAGGATAAGAGTTCCGACCTATATGTGGCCATGCACCATCGAGGAGAAGCTGACTTTGAAGACCATTGACGGAGAGGTGGTGGAGGAGTATGAAACTAAGGTTGTTGACAACCAAGGTTTCACTACTAGATATCCTGATAGGTGTCCCAAGTTTGTTGAGGATGAAGGAGTAGGACGGGCTGAGAGTCACGATCTGTATGCTTTTGTGGATCGTGTGCCGGAGGAGGAAGAGAGGAAGCGGAAAGGTGGCTTTGCTAGTCGCGTACTACCACAGCGTGAAGGAAACAAGAACGGATGGATAAGCGAGGAAGAAGAGGAAGAAGAGGAACCCGAGGAAGAATATGAGGTGGATTCGGATTTGGAGTCTACGGCTACTAGTAGGTTCAATCCGACACAAGAATTGGAATTTCGCTTCTGATTTGTTGTCCTCCTTATGAGAATTTTCTGACATTTGATTTTGAGTTAGGTTCTTTTGTTTTCATTTTGACGTTTGAATCTGGGATTATTAAGTTTTGTTTTGGAAGTTCATCTTTAGACGATTCTGCAAATTTTGTTTGATTAATGGAAATAAAACAAAATTTTTAAAGTATAGTTCCTGTTTGTTGTTTCTTTCTGATATATTCGTTAAGTTTCCATTAGTCCTCATAAGTTTCGTCTGCTATTCATTTTCTTGGTGTTGTTGTTTAATTTCCGTTTGAATGAAGTATGGCCATCATGATGGTATACCCATGTGTATCTGGTTTGTTATAGTAGGTTACTTGCTATCTGTGTATTATCTGTATGTGGTATGTTTTGTTACGATATTAGCTATGTGTTTTGTCATGACCCGAGACCGAATATAATGACAATAAGAACTTGTTATGTGATGCAAGTATTATGACGCCTGATCAACGTAATAATACCGAGATCACATAATCTGAACTTATTGAAGGTATACGACGTCTGGGAAATGCCTGTAGTTGATGTGTGATAGGACTTTGACTTGTATCTGTTATTTGGTGCTTCTCATGTTCGTTTGAAATTCCGTACCTAATTGTGAGATCTGTAGTCGATATCTGTTACGTGTAAGTTTTGTACGTTTGGAATCCGAAGTTGTTATGACCTGTACGAACCTATAGATTGCTATGACCACCTTAACCTTATATGTCTCCCCATATTTCTGCGACTATTGAGGCCGATATGATTTATTTTTCGTCTATGCATATGATGTCCTCATCATTAGATAGCTGGATAAGTCAGAATTTGTCGTTTGATTTTCTGCGTCTCATCTGTTCTCCGCCATTATTCTGATGAGTATATAATTATCTATTATAAGTATTTGAATATTGATTTGATTTCTGAATAAGTAAGAGTTCAAATATTCTGATAAGAAATCCATTTGTTCTGAGATAAGATTAACGTTCGATATATTCCTAGAAATTCTGAAATCCGATTCGTTTTCTGTTCTGTTCCGTCTTGTCCAATTTCGAGGACGAAATTTTCTTTTAGAGGGGAAGAATTGTAATACCTGGAATTTCTAAAGTTCACAAAAAGACCAAAATACCCCTATGATTAAAAAGTATGAATAACTAATTTAAAGAATACCAAATGAGCTATGTAAATTCAGAAAATTATAAGAAATACCACATATGATCCAAATAAATTTTAATTACTTTGAAAAGCTAATTTTATAGTTTATGATTTTATAAAATCAGTTTTTGTATTTTATATATATGGCCGAAAATATTAAATTAGTTTTATAAGAGAATTTAATTAAATAAAAGCCCAATATAATTTATATTATCAAGAATCCATTTATTTTAAGTCCAATACATTATAAAGCCCACAAGAAAAATTAAAAATCCTATATAATCCCATTATTCGGTTCACATAAATCCCTAATTGCCGATTAAACCCAAACCGACTCCAAAAACCCTCAAATATTCGACTTCCAGTTTCCAGAGCTTAAGGCCATTTTTCTTGGACAAGTTTGAAGGTAAAGGAGGTGAGAAAAATTGTGTTCAAGGTCCTAAGCTACTGTTTTGATCGTGGTTAGTTTTTGGGTACGTTAGGGTTTCGGCGAGTGGAGTTTTGTGCTTCTTTTGTTCTAACGATCCAAGCTCATCAAGGGTATGTTCCTAATGTTACTTTCATCCATATAAGTCACATATAACACGTAAAAATTGGCCATGCATGTTTTATAAGTCGTATGGAATTAATTGGAATTGAAACCCTAAAAGCGTATAAAAATAACGTATGAGCTTATGATAATTTTTGAGGCCATGAATTGATTTTTCCAGAAGCTATTACATGTTATAAGACCTGAATAAAATACATATTTGTGAATTCGAAACTTGTGTGATTTGTTTGGGGTTTTATTTGTTCGATCGAATATAAAAAAAGAAAGGTTTTAAAAAGGAACGATTAGGGTTTGCATGAACTAGGGTTTTCTTGTTATCATTAAGGGTAATAAATGAAGTAATAATGATGAGCTAATGATTGGTTTAACCTAGGTTTAGGGCTTGTACTTGAATAATGCATATTCGATTCTAAATAAAAGGTTTGGGTTGGTTTTGTAAATTATGAAACTTAAAGGTTATTTTTGTGAACAGTAAAATAAAGGTACAAAACGTATAAAAATAAGTATGGGGGTTAAACGTGTAATTTTGGATATTTAGAGGGCCATTCGAATTGTATTTAACTTAAAGGGGTATGTTTTGTAAATTCTAAAACCTTTGGGCTAAAAGTGTAAAATCTGATAATATAAGGTTAGGTCACATACTTAAAGATGTTAAGGGTGTAATATGTAATTCTGAGCAATTATGGGTCGACATGTGTAAATAAATTACGTAAGGACATGCATGAGTTAAGTTAATTTCCGTTTGAGTTTTCGTACGTTCTAGGTCAAAGTATAAATCATTAAAAGAAGTAACATGTAAATTAAATGCGTAATAAATGATATTAAAAGTATGGAAACCCTAGCACCTAAATGGGAAGTTAATTAGGGTTAAAAGCTAAGTGTGTAATTTCGTTATTTCATGTAAGCTATAGATTATGTAAACTATTTTGAAAGAGAGTCTTAAAATCCGTTATTGACATTTGTAAACCCTATACTTTGAAAGATGATCATATGAGCTCTTAAATAAGATAATTATTATATTAAGCCCTTAAGTTTACCGTTTGTCATTTGCAACCCATAAGTTAAATTAATTAATGATTAAGACTCTAAAACATTTTAATTCTGTCCGTCACTAAAAATGAGAATAATCTGACAACTCCAAAAGTGTTAATGAGATTTATCCGTTATACTAATAAGTATTAAATAAATCATAATCCGTGTAGATTCGTTGGAGGAGACGCGACGTTATATCTTCGTATTCGTTCATTCGTTGATTTTCTCTCATTTGCTTTAAGGTACGGATATTCTGTCTTACTTTAAGACACTTGTGTTATCGTTCAGATATTCTGACCTTTCCAGTAAAGGTCCCTCATGTTTTCCTTCTTCGTCATATCTCTCATGCTTATTAGGATTCCCAATGCCATTGCTATGAACCCTTTCCTGAATGTTTGATCTGTTACTTATCTGAACTTGTGTTCTAGTGGACTATGCAATATCTGATGTAAACTTATGTTAGGAAGACTTGGATATATACATTTGTTGAACTCTGCTATATTGGATTATGAACTTATGATTATGAACTTCTGATTTATGAACTTCTGTTTATGAATATATGATATGCCTCTATGATATGAACTTATGATTTCTGTCTATCTGAATATGAACCTTATGATATGAACTATCTGATATGTTATCTGTAACCTGGTGATGACTATGATCTGTGCTATATCTGAAATCTGTTTGACTTAAGTTGGTTGATAATAACCAAATATTTAACTAGTCATGGGGGTTCCATGTCCGTATCAGTGATGCACCTCTGATATGACTCTAGGGCAGTAGAGTGATGTTCTGCCACGTCTCTGGATGGTGAAGCATATTTTTGAATATGTAGGAAGGGGCGTATGGATGCATCCTAGATCTGATCTGTTATCCGATATGTTATCTGGTGAATGATGTCGTGTGCAATACGCGTCTTCACGAAAATCTGGGAGCTAGCTACTCCATGTACATATATTTTCTGATGTTACTTTTTGAAGAAGAAAGATATTTCTGATATGATATGTTAGTGAATGTGCTTATGACGTATTTGTTTAAGTGATTATTAGTTGCCATGCTAGGATAAGACTAATACGTTAAAACCTAATTCGTATATTTGATATTATGATTTGTTATTGTTACGTGAATGCGTTGATCTGTGAGATGAATGTGCTAGTGTACAATTGAGTGTTTTGAAGGTTAATTATCTGTCTGCATATGTGACCTGCCATGTTAAAACTCTGCTAAGGTTAGGATTGGATCTGAGAACTGGTTTAGCTATTATGTCTGCCATGACTTGTCTGCCATTTCCGCTGCTACAATATTGCATTAAGTGTATTAAATGTTGATTAATTGATTTGTATGAATGCCATGTTTATTTACTAGAAACTGTTTCCGTTAGCTTTTAGACTTTTCGTTTAGTTGATACGTAATCTGTTATTGTTGATATGTTAAGTGTTTGGTTATTCTGATGTGTTTGTTTTTGTGTCTTTAATGTGCTATGTGATGTCTAAACTGTTATGTGGTTGTTTGGATCTCTGTATATTTTGTGCTTCCGCAGAAATCCTAAAAGATCCCTCGTCATCATTTTATTTTGATTTCGTTAATTGTATATCTATTCTGTTTTAGCTTTTGTTTTCGTTATATCTGTTCACTGGGCTTTGTAAGCTCAGCCGCACTTTTCTTTTCCTGCGGCAGGTATTAAGCATTTCAAGATGAGCTTATGGGATAGCTGATCTGGGTTTGAGAGTAGAGCTGAGAGCAAGATTTTTACCATAGAGATCTTAGATTTATTTTGAAGTTTTAGTTATTTATGTATTCTTTTTGGATATTTTGTAAAGGCTTCCGCTATTGTATAGTTATTAAAGTTCTGATATGAAACCGTATTGTGACATCTTTACCCTTGTCGGGTCGGGGTGTTACAAGTAGTAAACTTGACAAGTCGCACCCTAACCAACTCGCTTAAGGATCAACTCGCTTAGTAGACAAGTCGCACAAATGGACAACTCGCTTAACAACCAAGTCGCATAAACCAACTCGCTTAATAGACAAGTCGCTTAAAACCCAAGTCGCATAAAGATACAACTCGCTTAATAGACAAGTCGCTTAAAACCCAAGTCGCATAAAGATACAACTCTCTTAATAGACAAGTCGCTTTAAAACCCAAGTCGCTTAAAGAATCAACTCGCTTAATAGCCAAGTCGCATAAACCAACTCGCTTCCAAGACAACACGCTTAAGTGTCAACTCGCAAAGACATACAACTCACTTAATAGCCAAGTCGCATAAACCAACTCGCTTCCAATAACAAACCAACTCGCTTCCTAGAACTGTTTTATCGAGGCTCAACTCGCTTCGTAAATATTCAAAAACAAGCACTTTATCAATAAAAAACAACCCAACCATGATGATTCAAGCCTTCCAATGCAAAACCTAAACACATATGATGATCCTAAACACAAAAGTACAATCAAAATTCAAACTTTAACACTAGAAATTGACCAAATGATTCAAACTCTTCTAAACACTTATAACCCCAAAAACCTTATGAAATCCACCAAAACAAAGAGCATGAAAGATGAGTGATCAAACCATGGCTCTTGATACCAATTGTAACTTATAGGATTTCACAAACACATCAAACCATAATCATATGGGGCGTATAATAAGTTTAGAGAGAGAAACTTCTAGAGAGAGAAAGGGAAGAGAGTTGGGAACTATGTGAAACAAAAGAAATATGGTATTGAAGCTCCAATCCTCTACCTTGGGAGGTAGAGGGTATTTATAGTTTTCTTACAAGACTCGCCTCCTACGGGCTATGGATCAGGCATACAGTGGGTAAAGACCCGTCCGTCCTCCATGGTGTTACTAAACTAAATACTAACTGATATTAAATGACTACGACTACGAGCTTTCTAACGATTACATATACTTAAGGTGACCGACACTTTAATGACTGAATTTTATAAATCCTAACAATTTCAAAGCAAAGAGGCCAGCCATTTTATTTACCTGTAGAGTGACTTGTCTCATATCCTCCTTTTTAAGTTTAGCGATTTCGGTGCCTTGTCTTAAAGCCTCTCTCAGTGGACCCATGGAAGCATCTTTCACTAAATTCTTCATGTCAGATCCTAAATAACCTAAAACAATTCAAAGTAGAATTGGTGTCAGTCATAACAACATCGCTGATCCACTTGGTTAACATCTTTTATAAAAATTTGTTGCCTATGGTATGCAATCTTCATAAAATCTTGAGCTCCAACCCTAACATTCATTGTATGTTCCATTCTTTTGTATGCTCAATTTATATTATTTGCTTGCAAGTTGCAATATGAAAGGATTGTAAGTGTTGAAAAGTTATGAGATAGCAGACTTCACCATAATTTTAGTTTTGTAGGTTACCTATGAGTAATATTTGTTTAGTTCCACTGTCAAATCCTTCCATTTCTATTAAAAACTGCGTTTTCAGTCACCTGCTTGACTCGTGTTCACCATCTGATTTACACTACAATGGTTATATCCTTAGTAAGCGTCTATCATGCAGTAAAAACACAATGGAATCATAAACGTTACTGTCATATACAAAGACTCGTGTTCACCATCCTTAGTAAACTGTACTTATCATTTAGACAATTTCAATGGAATCATAAACGTTACTGTATTGTATTTGTGTATGCCTCATCACATGATGTTTTGTTCATGGATCAGAACTGGACGTACCTGGGACAGAAGTGAATCTATTTCATCCACAAATATTACAGCTGGTTGACGACAACTGGCAACTCCAAAGAGAGCCCTCACTAGCTTTTCACCTTCTCCAATCTACCATTAAACCTTTTTAATTAGATCTAAAAAACAAATTTATACGGGTCCTCCTGTATATAGCGAATGATATGTTGCATAGCTAGCTGACACCATTTATGTGTAAGGCTACAAATCATTCACCCAAAAGATTTAATACGTACCCATTTGCTGGTCAGCGAACTTGTAGAAATGTAGAAAAATGTTGCTTTAGCCTCTCCAGCAATGGCTTTACCTATCATTGTTTTACCTGTTCCCTAAACCAAGAAACAGATACATACAAATAAAAAAAAGTGACATTTTTCATGATATACTAACTATAAATGGCATTATGGCCTTATGGGTGTGTTAGGTAAATCAAAATGGGTCAAATTGACCTCACAAACTTCTGCCCGAAAAGTTAAGATTTTATGCTTTATTAGCGTATCAAATAAGATTACAAAACTTGAATTATTTCAATTATGATATAATTTTTGAATACAATGATTTCACTAGTTTCAATGTTTCATGCATTGGAAATACACTATGGAAGACTTTAGCCTTTTTGACCCATTCAACCCCTTTTATCTGAATACTTATTCAGCTAACTTGTTTGACTTTAGCTGTTTAACTCATAAGAGAATCAGAGATAAAACTCCATTTATCCATTTTCGAATTTAATAAAGAAATGATGTGCAGCAATATGATTACAAAACTGTAGCATTATCTAACTTTTGCCGACCCACAAACACCTTTTATCCATTTTTCATGATACAGATAAACAGTTAATATGTTAGATACGATTGTATCTGAACTTTTTGTTATAAATAAAGCATCTTACGAGGTGTTATTCACTTCTACGCACTATTGGTGGCTTTTGACCTGTTTTTGACCCATGATTACAAAACCAGATTATTGAGTAAAGTGATTTAGAAGGTTTAATGCATTTGACTACTCTTCAAATGGCTTATAACTTGTTTGACCCATTTGACTTATTTTTGTTATGATGAAATCTTCTAGCTTACAACATGTGATCCTACAGCATAAAACACAACCCAAATCGACCCATGTGTAGGTAAAAACAGTGTTAATAAAATCTTACCTCAACAATACCCTTACGAGGGGCATGAATGGCGAGACATAATGAATAATTATTCTTAACATGCACACGACCTCCTTCAGAGTCTTTATTTACAAGTCTTTCAACAAAAAGACAGTTGGCATCTCGATACCCCTGAAAGGAAACATTTTAGTCTAAGAAAAGAATAAAAAATAATGTGCGTTATGCATGTATGACTTTTGGGAATACCTTCCATAAGCATACAACCACTAATGCTCGAGTATCCAATAACATGATACGACCAAGTGAATCTGTTATTGTTGCCAAAGTCCCGCTAGGTGATAAGGTTAGCTTCTCTCCTTTTCTCGAGTGATCTTTCAAGCATGTAAGAGGTAAAGCTGTACATTTTTTCAACCTACAATTTAACAGCTATTTTAGAAAAACTAAGGGGTGCTTGGATGTTTGGTTTAAAAGTGATCATGTGATATCAGATAGTACTTATAATTATCTTTTGGGGGTTCGGTGTTTGACAAAAATCCTGATTATTTTAGAAAGTAATAATTCAATAGCAAACTATAAAACAAGGCAACCTACTAGACACCTTTTGCAGATATATGCAATGTAGATTCTTAACCATTTGATGTAATATACCGTTTCTTACCAACCAATGCAATTTTGTTGCAGTAGATGGTACCAAAAAAAAAATGAGAGCGTGTTGCATTAAAATGGTTCAATGACTACGTGGTATGTATCGGTAAAAAGTTGATAGTACTATGCCTTATTTTGCAAACTGCCATAAATACTACAATTGTGTAACTTAGCTCTGCCCACTGATACCAGTTTTGCTGCCCTGAGTATTAATCTAATATTTTGATAATTTGATCATAGGCCATACATAATCTATGATCATAAGCAAAAGTAGGCCAACCAAACACCACCTAACGAGCGTAACAAGGTGCTTAATATTCCAATTTTAGAGTAGAACTTACCTCGAGCAAACGGTTGTGGCTTCGGCTCTGGTTTTTTTGTTGGTTCTGGGCTCTGCCATAACAATTTGGAGAAAGAAGCTATTGTTGAAAATGTTGCAGGGACAACTCTTGATAAAATCGCTCCCACAAAAGACCTGCTTCTATCTTCAGAAAGCCTTTAAGGGAAAAGCAAAGCAAGTAACTTAGCTATGTAATAATCACTTGTAAAGGTATTATACAAGTATAAAACAGCGTTTGTTAGTAACCTGAAGGCTGAAATTGCAGCATCGGTTCCAATGGTTACAACGCAAAAGTAACGATCACTTGACTGCTTAACAATAAAAGCAACTTAATTCAAATACCAGAATACTTTCAGAAAGTCTCCAAAATTTATATGAAACATGTTTGCAAGTGATGTTATATGTGTGTGCATAAACAATACACACACTCACACACATATGTTAAACGCAGGCTCAGGTCTTATCATGCTTTTACTTCTCCTTAAAAGTCCCATGTTAATCTAAATGGTTGTTTAGATGTGCAATTCACATTGATTTCACAATAATCAATTTTTGCTTATTGGGATAAAGGCAGTCATGGTTATAATATTGATTTAAAATTCCTAATTAATTAGAGTTAATTGCAATATTTCAAGACACATCACGCATGTGATGAGTTCTTGTAAGTACGACCGACCCACTTGATGACACGCGCAAATAACTGAATTATCACAGCTCGCATTTCATCAAACACTTATCAGGCAATACAAAAATATACATACAAAAACAGAGCACATCTCCAAACACCAGATAAATTAAAAACCCCGACTCAATTAAACAATTTCGTGGTTACAAAACTGCAATTAAACATGATTAATTTTAAATAAAATACAGAAAAAACAAAGATACGAACAATTAATATATATCAATATACGAAAGTAAAAACCAATTTTAATGTAAAAATACAAATACATACCCGAATACGAAACATTTTTTTGCAGGGTTCAACGGTAAGAAGATGGATCTTGGTTTGTGGGAGTATTTTTGTAATGTATGTGTTATTCTATTCATCGAATATGGTAAAGAAGATCTAGTCATATGAAAAAGAGCTTAATTATTTTAAGGAATTCGCTTAAGTAAAAAAAGTATAAAAGTAATCTAAAAAGTATTTAAAAGTTATGTAAAAAAAGTATAAAAGTACAAAGTAAAATAAGGCGCTCAAAGTAATTCGCTTAAGTTGCTCAGCATTGGGAAGGCGCTAAAGGAATAAAATAATATTTTCGAAAGTTTGACTTTTTTCTTGAAAATGACAAAATAGAATTTTGCTCGAATCTTAAAAATTCGTTGGGTCTAGGTCGCTTAAAAAATATAGGTACGAAAAGTAAAATTCAATCATTGGGTTCTGAAAAGTGGATGGACACTTGGCGCTCCTTGATTGGAAGAAAAAAGTCGCAAGTCTCAAAGTCTAGTTAAGGAATACGTAAACTTTTTTCCTAAAAAATGTTGCCACCTTGAGCAAAAGGTGCATTGCCATAATTGCCCCATTTATTAAAACTCTATTTCATCAATCACAGTTTGCTTCCAATTAATTATTTCACAATCATATCTACCACTTGCATTTAATCAACACACATGACGATAGTAGCTTAATGTCATCTATGTTTCATTTAATCAACACACATGACGCAGCTTAATGTCATCTATGTTTCACTTTCTTGCCTTCACCATCATGAAAAAGGGATTTTAACAGTTTTGAGAGATCGGGTTTTATTTAATTGTAATCTCATCTGCTGTAAACCTTTTGATATTTATATGTTTGTTTAATGAGAAGACAAGGGTAAATAGGTATTATGATATATTAAATAATATTTATTAAAAGCTTTTAATATCAAAAGATAATAAAATGTGGTTTTGGATAAATATGTTTGATGCGCTCCCGAACAGTCAAGCTTTATCACTCAAGCCTGCCACTTGTGAATGGCAGACCGTAACAAGCTTAAAACTGCTCAGGAACGAACTCAATGAAGATCTGGGGAGTATAGTGTTTCCCCGGGTCGTTATGTCCCAGCGAGCTATGCAATGGATTACCACACGTATAGTGATCGAGAGATTTGAACGAGAAAAGGATTTGGAATATGATTATAACTACAGGAAAAACCAACAAATAACAACGGCATAAATGCAAATTAAAGAAAATTAAAAAGATTAAAAATATTAAATAAACGCTATCACTATTTTAAAATTGATGAACGTTTAAAACTTAAAACTTACGTTTAAATAAAATAACGTAAACGTACAAAATAAAAAGTGAGATTTAAGAAATAAAAGTCCTAAAAATATGAAAAATACATTTTTACAATCCTAATGATGAAAGAAAATTTTAAGAAAAAGAAAATTATTTTTATAACTAATTAATTAATTATTATTAATTAAAAACTATTTTTAACTATTAAATAATTACCTAAAATACAAGAAATTAGGAAACAAAGCTAGAAAAATAAAATTATGAATGGAAAAAGTCTAAAATATCAAAAGAGAATTTTCAAAACTATTTTTGTATTTTTCTTTTTATTTTTGGATTTTTTATGAATTAAAAACTATTAAAAACTAATTAGATTACTAAAAATTACAAAATAAACTATGAAAAATCTGGAAAATTACTTTTTTTACTTTTTATATTTATCTTAACTTAATAAAAATGAAAAATTATTTTTTTGAACCTTTTCTTAATTTTTTGTATTAAAAGCTAATTAAAAATGCTTAAAAACTACTTTAAATTAAGAAAAATAGCAAATCAACTTAGAAAAATCTGAAAATTTCAGGAAAAGTCTAAAATTATATTAGGAAGCTAGGAAAATTGGAAAAACAAGTGCTTATGTATAGAAATTAGAAACTGATGAATCAAGTGCTTATAAATAAGCACTTGAATAAGCTAAATGAAGACTAACAAGTACCAACTGTTAACAGAAGCTTAAATATGCTAAAAGAACTAAAATGCAACAGGAATCAACAAGCTAATACCACAGAATTGCAATCAAGCACAGATTTGATGTTTGAGCTTTTTGCTTAAAATCAGATTCTGAGTAGCTACTTTAAGCCCAAGAATAAGCACTCAAATAAGCTACAAACCAAAAACCAATTATGAAGACCTAAACTAGACCTGGCCCAGAGTTTATGAGCTAAAAACCAGACCAAGGTGAGCTAGGAGGAGCTCTGTGCAACCTCTGCAATAAACTGAGAAACACTCAGTGTATCATAAGCCTGTGAGCAGGGCATTTGACACCCAAAAGAGAAGCTTGTTTGAAGCTTTTAAGAGATTTGTAAAATTATGCTAAAATGGTGATAAGCAAGAACACCAACTGAAGTTTTTAGAATACCAAGTGTCACTGAAAATGGCTAAAAAATGAAACCATGAAAAATCCTTGTGGTTGGCTCAAAAACAGATTTTTCCAACTTTTGACTTTTGAAGAAACATGGACAGTTGACTATTATGAACTTTGGATTCAATTTAAGGACTGATCATGATGTTAATGATTGAAATAAGGGTACTGCAACTTATATCTATGAATTTTAAACACAAAATGAGAATTTGTTTTGACAAAATCTCAACAGTTAACCTGTTGAGATGGTTTTTATGTAAAGTTGACTTTGGTGGTTTTGCAGACCCAAATGAAGACAGATATAAGCTCAAATATGCTACACTAACTCAAACCAACAAGTTTCCAATCCAAAACAGACCTCCAATGCAGTTCAAGTCATTGATCCAAACACCCTTTTATCCAACTGATATGTAATTAAAATGAGATAACAACTGAGCAATCTTGAATTAATGATCAAACTACATTCACTTAACCTAATTACAACTTTTTAAACAGATTAGGACCAGTGTTAACTACAAATTCAGATAATGCAAAGGAATTTGAAATTTACTTACAAGAGTCCCTAGCCACTATGGCTTGAAAACTGTAACCAAAGGATCTCTAACCTATTTATATCAACCCACTAGACCTAAATCAACCCACATCCAGCTCTGCTTCACCCATTGACCATCTCCATTACCAAATTGACCCTGTTTGACTTTCTTTGACCAATATCCAAATATGCTTAAAACTTGAATTTAAGCTTATAAAAAGCTATTATAAGCTTGTATAAGCTTATTAGAACTGAGAAATGAGATGTTTGAAGCTTGTATACAAGACTTAGACTTGGAAATTTGCAACAGTGGACATAAACTGAGAATTGTAATAATAAACTGAAATTGGTACTTGGAATGAGTTTCAATACATTTAAATACTTAAAGTTGATACAATTTAACAAAAGGTTACAGGTTTCATACTGAACTAAAGCTTTAAGATACAAAACGACATTAAAGAAAAAATAAAAACTAGCAGACTCCCTTTTCTAGCTCCATTTGCCTCTTTTTTATATCCAAACTCATTCTCTCTCTCTTCTGATGAAATCCCACCAATCCTCAGCCCTTGGATGGCTCAAAATGATCTAAGCCGTTTAAATGGATTTTTGGCGCCAAAATGGTTATCTGCCAAATGGGGTTGAGTGAGGGGGGGGGGGGAAGATGCATTAAATGCATATTGGAGGGTAGCTAAGGTGGAGGGGACATGGTGAAGTGGAATTGATGAGGGGGGATGGGTTGTTGCTTTGTTGCAGGATAGCAGGTGGGATGGGAGACTTTGGCGCCATGGGTGGTGTTTGACCAAGATTGACCAGAGTTAATAATAGAAGGGGGTTCACAATTCATTATGACAGGGGGTCCAAGGTGAAAGGCAGGGTTCAAAATGTAATATGACTAGGCCACAAAGGTTTAAATGACAAGGGACTAAAGTGTAAGTTCTGAAATTACAAGGGCCTAGACTGCCAATTCTTCAAAGATGTTTCAAGGGACCAAAAGTGACACTCTCAAAAAGTATAAGGACCAAAATTGCCATTTTGCAATTTTCCAGGGGCCATTTCTGCCAAATTTCAAACTTGGAGGACCATTTTTGTAATTTTCTCAAAATTTTGATATTTTTCACCAAAGGACTAAATTTGACAACTTATGATTTTAAAAGGACCTTTGGTGATTTTTCTTTTGAAATTTTGACTCAGGGACTATTTTTGACATTTTTAGAAACTTGGGGGACTGAAACTGCCAATTATGCAAACTTTGCTCATTTTTCATCAGATTTTAAACATTTTGCATCTGAAACATATAAAATGCAATTTTGGAATATTTTCAGTATTTTGATGCATTTCTGAGCATTTTAAGATGTTTTGCAGTTCAGATTTGACTAAAAATGATGAGTATTTACTCCCTAGCAATCTTTTGAGAAAAACATAATGGATTTGAAATTCTTTACCAAAAGCCATTACTTCTGGAGTAGCCAAATGTTTTAGTTCAAGTAAGAACCATGGTACACCGATAACCATGTGATTTTGAGCAAACCACCAGCTTTCAACGGATTTGATTTTGTCTTTACCAGAAGCCGTTTGCTCTGGACTAGCCAACTCTTAGATAAATTATCAATATTATCTTTGGTGAGCTGATTACCAATTATGATTTTTCCATTGCCTTTACCACAAGCCATAAACTTACGGGCTAGCCAACTCTTCACTTTTTAGGATATGGTGAGCTGAATACCATACAATTTTGGGCAAATTGCAAGCCATATAAACGGATTTGAGAAATCTTTACCAAGAGCCGTTTGCTCCTGGATTAGCCAATCCTTTTGTTTATTAGACAAGGCGGACTGATAACCAAATGAGTAAGTGCAAAACACTTACTCCAAAAAAAAAATTTGGCCAAAAACGGGGGAATTGGTATAATTATATGATAAAATTCGTGAGAATTCCCCCCCACACTTAGAAATGAATATTGCCCTCAATATTCAAAGTACCGGCGGTTATGCCGAAACTGAGAACGTAAAAGGGAAATACTACGGCCATTATTTGAAAGGATTTTTTTTTTTTTTTTACTTATATATATATAACATGTGGGGTAACTCCCCCACACTAGGATGGAACACACGGGTGAAAACCCATGTTTAGCTACTGTTTTTGATTACCGAGTCGCTAGCTTGACTCGACCCCGAATTCATTGGTTCATGGGGAAGCAAAGTGGAAGAAACAATCTCCATCGGACTTTCAATCAAGATGTTTGGACAAACATTTGAAGCACGTGAAAGTTCCACACCGATGAGATATACATAGAACCGGCTCAAAAATGATATATGGAAATGCCGGGATCAAAGATAATGTCTTCATTCCCGAAGGAGTGAAGAACAGGAGAGGTGACAGAATATATGAAGAAAAGAAAGAAAATCATGATAGAAATCATGACTAACTCTTCATCCTCAATAGGAGAATTCATAGTAGCATGAATCTCATCATTTAAGCTCAATTGGTCTAGACATATCTCGGGTGTGTCTAGATCAAAGTAGAAGTTATCATACTCCGGCGGAGATATGATATGAGTGAGTTCATCCGAGAACTCCATGAAGGTGAATGAATCATATTCAGAATTGATATGAGTGGGTTCACTGGCGAACTCCTCAAAAGTAAATGATTCATGATCGAGGAGAGAATTATGAGAATGAGAAGTGGTACTGCCACTAATCTTCTCTCCCATATTATCAACACAGAAGGCTTTCATTCCCGGATTAGAATCATCGGAAAGAATGTCACTACCCTTAATGGGGATAGGAGATGAAATAGGTTTCTCTTTGAAAGCCTCGATCTTAGAAATGAGAAGACTGACATTCAGTAATGTTGCACGAAGTGCTTCATCTTTGATTTCAGTGTCAGTAACTTCATCATTCTCTTCTTCTAAGCTAACAAGCTCAGAAGGTAAATCTTCTACATAAACGATGTCTCCACAAGATAACGAATCATCATCATCAGAATCGGAGAACATCTCAACATGATCTGTTTGGAAGACAAGAGGAGGAGGGATATCACACACATGATCAAGAATTCCCTGTGACTCTCTTGGGATTGGGACAAGGTCCTCAACACTAGACTTTATGAATTCGTCCGATTCCTTTTCAGGAACAGTGTCGAGATGCTCGTCCCCCATAATAGGAGAGTGAGTGTGAATCTCGGGTGTGATAGCAGTTGTTTGAGATGGAATCTCAACTGCTGGGATATCAACTGACTGAGGGAGTTGAGAAATATTATCTCTAAAAGGATAAAAACTCTCCTCGTCATCATCATATAGAGCTGCCTTGAGAAATTGGGAACACCTTAGAGATGCTTGCTCTAGGATTAATAATTCTTCCCTAGATTTACGAGCCTCTCGTTCTTCTCGTTCTTCGGCCAGCAATTCTCCTATGGTCTTTTCACCACTCACTTGATTCTTAAAGTTTTGAATCATATCATCAAGTGTTTTCATTGTGGTTTCAAAATCTTGGGAGATTTCTTGAGATAACGGCTCAGGTGAAGCTTAAACCGTATGGTGCTGTGGAGGATGGAAATTATCAAACATGTGAGAGTCATGATTGTTACAAGGAATTAGGTTCCCTATTTGACAATCAGAGCTGAAATGGGGACCTCCACAGTACTCACAACAGTAAAACTGTTGAGTCTGGAATGGTGAATCATATGGATTTTGGTTATAACCAAAGTTCTGAGCATCACTGGAAAACTGTTCATAGACAAACGTGTTTCCGGATTGACACTCAAATCCTTGGTGAGGACCTCCACAAAATTCACAGCAGTAATGTTGATCATATGAAGATAAGTCGGGCTGTGGTGGGTAATTGAAAAAATTTGAGGGGTCGTTAAATGAGTTCTGATTAGGATCATAATCAAATGAATTCCTAGAACCACAAAACAAACAACTCCCGTTATGGATATCATTACCACATTGTACACAAGTACACCAACGATAGGGTAAACCATAAAGAGGCTCACCACAACCGACACAAGGAATAAACGATTGCATTTGAGAGTTATGATAAGGAATCGGTTTATTCAAAGAATCAACAAAACCAACATGGTAATCCGAATGACTATCAGGTCTCGAAGAACATTCAGAAAACTCAGGAGGTGGGACAAGTGGTGTGCTCTGAGAGCTAGCAATTTCCACCACTTCCGTTATGGTCTCCGGTTTTGGTTCTTGAGAAACGTGAAGATTAGGCAAGTCATTCTTGCTAGTCACCGGTGTTTGAACGGGTTCATCGTAATCAATTCTAATTCTCGACCTTTTTTCATCGGCTTGAATTTGTTCGATTAGATTACGGGCTCTATTTTCAAAGAAAATGTCCTCGTAATCCTCGGTGGGTGCTTGGGGTAGCTCCGACGTTTGAACTGGTTTGTCAAGATTAGAATGTATCTCAGGTTGTGGCGGGTGGTCGAAATAACTTTGAAAAGAATTTTTGATGGATAATTCGCACGAATTGCAAAATTCGCTTGAACTAGGCCCTCCACACCGCTCACACACATTTGTGACGATGATGTTGACGATTGTCGACATAAGAATTAAACATATAGAGGATTAAGAAGAGAATCAAATGGTTGAGAGGTTAAAGAAGAGTAGAATCAAACGGTACGAGGGGGTAAGAGAAATAGAATCATAAGGATAAGAGGAATGAGAAGAGTATTTTTGTATTTTTGGATAAGAAAATATAAACATATACAGATGGATGGTATGAACAAAGAGTGATTATCCAAATCACTAATCTGCTAGACGTAAGATTATCAGCACAGCTCCCCGGCAGCGGCGCCAAAAATTTGATGCGCTCCCGAACAGTCAAGCTTTATCACTCAAGCCTGCCACTTGTGAATGGCAGACCGTAACAAGCTTAAAACTGCTCAGGAACGAACTCAATGAAGATCTGGGGAGTATAGTGTTTCCTCGGGTCGTTATGTCCCAGCGAGCTATGCAATGGATTACCACACGTATAGTGATCGAGAGATTTGAACGAGAAAAGGATTTGGAATATGATTATAACTACAGGAAAAACCAACAAATAACAACGGCATAAATGCAAATTAAAGAAAATTAAAAAGATTAAAAATATTAAATAAACGCTATCACTATTTTAAAATTGATGAACGTTTAAAACTTAAAACTTACGTTTAAATAAAATAACGTAAACGTACAAAATAAAAAGTGAGATTTAAGAAATAAAAGTCCTAAAAATATGAAAAATACATTTTTACAATCCTAATGATGAAAAAAATTTTTAAGAAAAAGAAAATTATTTTTATAACAAATTAATTAATTATTATTAATTAAAAACTATTTTTAACTATTAAATAATTACCTAAAATACAAGAAATTAGGAAACAAAGCTAGAAAAATAAAATTATGAATGGAAAAAGTCTAAAATATCAAAAGAGAATTTTCAAAACTATTTTTGTATTTTTCTTTTTATTTTTGGATTTTTTATGAATTAAAAACTATTAAAAACTAATTAAATTACTAAAAATTACAAAATAAACTATGAAAAATCTGGAAAATTACTTTTTTTACTTTTTATATTTATCTTAACTTAATAAAAATGAAAAATTATTTTTTTGAACCTTTTCTTAATTTTTTGTATTAAAAGCTAATTAAAAATGCTTAAAAACTACTTTAAATTAAGAAAAATAGCAAATCAACTTAGAAAAATCTGAAAATTTCAGGAAAAGTCTAAAATTATATTAGGAAGCTAGGAAAATTGGAAAAACAAGTGCTTATGTATAGAAATTAGAAACTGATGAATCAAGTGCTTATAAATAAGCACTTGAATAAGCTAAATGAAGACTAACAAGTACCAACTGTTAACAGAAGCTTAAATATGCTAAAAGAACTAAAATGAAACAGGAATCAACAAGCTAATACCACAGAATTGCAATCAAGCACAGATTTGATGTTTGAGCTTTTTGCTTAAAATCAGATTCTGAGTAGCTACTTTAAGCCCAAGAATAAGCACTTAAATAAGCTACAAACCAAAAACCAATTATGAAGACCTAAACTAGACCTGGCCTAGAGTTTATGAGCTAAAAACCAGACCAAGGTGAGCTAGGAGGAGCTCTGTGCAACCTCTGCAATAAACTGAGAAACACTCAGTGTATCATAAGCCTGTGAGCAGGGCATTTGACACCCAAAAGAGAAGCTTGTTTGAAGCTTTTAAGAGATTTGTAAAATTATGCTAAAATGGTGATAAGCAAGAACACCAACTGAAGTTTTTAGAATACCAAGTGTCACTGAAAATGGCTAAAAAATGAAACCATGAAAAATCCTTGTGGTTGGCTCAAAAACAGATTTTTCCAACTTTTGACTTTTGAAGAAACATGGACAGTTGACTATTATGAACTTTGGATTCAATTTAAGGACTGATCATGATGTTAATGATTGAAATAAGGGTACTGCAACTTATATCTATGAATTTTAAACACAAAATGAGAATTTGTTTTGACAAAATCTCAACAGTTAACCTGTTGAGATGGTTTTTATGTAAAGTTGACTTTGGTGGTTTTGCAGACCCAAATGAAGACAGATATAAGCTCAAATATGCTACACTAACTCAAACCAACAAGTTTCCAATCCAAAACAGACCTCCAATGCAGTTCAAGTCATTGATCCAAACACCCTTTTATCCAACTGATATGTAATTAAAATGAGATAACAACTGAGCAATCTTGAATTAATGATCAAACTATATTCACTTAACCTAATTACAACTTTTTAAACAGATTAGGACCAGTGTTAACTACAAATTCAGATAATGCAAAGGAATTTGAAATTTACTTACAAGAGTCCCTAGCCACTATGGCTTGAAAACAGTAACCAAAGGATCTCTAACCTATTTATATCAACCCACTAGACCTAAATCAACCCACATCCAGCTCTGCTTCACCCATTGACCATCTCCATTACCAAATTGACCCTGTTTGACTTTCTTTGACCAATATCCAAATATGCTTAAAACTTGAATTTAAGCTTATAAAAAGCTATTATAAGCTTGTATAAGCTTATTAGAACTGAGAAATGAGATGTTTGAAGCTTGTATACAAGACTTAGACTTGGAAATTTGCAACAGTGGACATAAACTGAGAATTGTAATAATAAACTGAAATTGGTACTTGGAATGAGTTTCAATACATTTAAATACTTAAAGTTGATACAATTTAACAAAAGGTTACAGGTTTCATACTGAACTAAAGCTTTAAGATACAAAACGACATTAAAGAAAAAATAAAAACTAGCAGACTCCCTTTTCTAGCTCCATTTGCCTCTTTTTTATATCCAAACTCATTCTCTCTCTCTTCTGATGAAATCCCACCAATCCTCAGCCCTTGGATGGCTCAAAATGATCTAAGCCGTTTAAATGGATTTTTGGCGCCAAAATGGTTATCTGCCAAATGGGGTTGAGTGAGGGGGGGGGGGGGGAAGATGCATTAAATGCATATTGGAGGGTAGCTAAGGTGGAGGGGACATGGTGAAGTAGAATTGATGAGGGGGGATGGGTTGTTGCTTTGTTGCAGGATAGCAGGTGGGATGGGAGACTTTGGCGCCATGGGTAGTGTTTGACCAAGATTGACCAGAGTTAATAATAGAAGGGGGTTCACAATTCATTATGACAGGGGGTCCAAGGTGAAAGGCAGGGTTCAAAATGTAATATGACTAGGCCACAAAGGTTTAAATGACAAGGGACTAAAGTGTAAGTTCTGAAATTACAAGGGCCTAGACTGCCAATTCTTCAAAGATGTTTCAAGGGACCAAAAATGACACTCTCAAAAAGTATAAGGACCAAAATTGCCATTTTGCAATTTTCCAGGGGCCATTTCTGCCAAATTTCAAACTTGGAGGACCATTTTTGTAATTTTCTCAAACTTTTGATATTTTTCACCAAAGGACTAAATTTGACAACTTATGATTTTAAAAGGACCTTTGGTGATTTTTCTTTTGAAATTTTGACTCAGGGACTATTTTTGACATTTTTAGAAACTTGGGGGACTGAAACTGCCAATTATGCAAACTTTGCTCATTTTTCATCAGATTTTAAACATTTTGCATCTGAAACATATAAAATGCAATTTTGGAATATTTTCAGTATTTTGATGCATTTCTGAGCATTTTAAGATGTTTTGCAGTTCAGATTTGACTAAAAATGATGAGTATTTACACACTCATCAATGTTTATTATGATGTTTTGAAAGGATATTGAAGTAATTATAAAATTTACAAGATATTGGTGTAATTTCAAAGTTTTGCAAGGATATAGATGTAAATGCCCCTAGTAATTATGTATCTAACTTATTATTTAGTGCAATGAGCATCGGTACCTTGTTGCACACTGTGAGTGTACCCAAGGCCATGGAGAAATTGCCTCAATCTCTTTTGAATTGCTATTGCTAGCTTGCAAAAGTCTCTCGTCTTTCCTATCATACTGACGTTAATATAGAATTAGAATATGTCAATATAATTAACCATATCTATGATACCATCTCCATAACATGTTTATAACTCACGTACACCATATGGTATATATAGAAATGGAAAAGATTACACAAAAACTTTAATAATAGAGATCTCTTAATAATATATTCTTCCAATAAAATTTAGCGTTTAATGCCGATTAATTAATAATATAAACGTTATGGAGATCCACACAATATTTGGTGTTGGATCTTTGATGGGCTGACATTACTTTTTTGCATTAGATGTGGATCCTTTATAAGCGGCGAGAAATAACAAATACATAACTCATAAAAGTACAACTTTTAACTTTTTTTTAGCTACGTTTGTATTTCCTCATATATCAAGTATGGAGCTTCACCTTTCTTTCTTGATAGCAACTTTTTCGCCGCTTTTAAAACATGTAACTCCCAACCCTGGACATCTATTTTTATAAGCAGCACGAGTTCGTTCTCAGGAATCACAATATCAAGTGGTATTGATCTTACTTGAACTTCAATTGCTTCGTTTGATTTGAAAGCCAATTGTGCACCGCTGGCTGAAACTGCACTGTTGTCTAGACGTCCAACCAACTTGTAGGAAGTTTAATAAAAATTGTTGCATTTTACTCAAATAAATTTGCTTTGGTATTTCTACATTCAAAAAGTCCGTACTATGAATAGCATGTTTAACCGCATTGTACTTCCTCAGTTATTCTTTATGAGTATATGCAGGGGCGGATGCACAAAAAGCATAGCATGCATACCCTATGATAGCTGGTTGCAGAGTTAAATTGTTTGATATTTGGCTTTGGTGGTCATCGTTTCCATGCGGTGCATACCCAACAAAAGCAAAAAAAAAAAAAAAAAAAAAAAAAAAAAAAAAACAGTGCACACCCCCTGTTTACTGTTCTTGTTAGAGGATAAAAAAATAAAAAGAAGAAGAAATATCTACATCCTTTCATAACGAACATCTTGTTGTCTTCTTTGGTGTAACGTCCCTCTTCCATATTTGGTATGAGTCAGCAAATTGAATATCTTTTTATGTGTTTCTTTTCTCTTTGTAAAAGTTTTATAATTATTTAAATACATCGTTTTATAATTATTTAAATACATCGTTTTATAATTATTCAAATATATCAACATGATCTCATTAGTCATTTTGATACGCCTAGTGTTGAAAGGGCAATAGATAAGTTTCACAGTAGGTGTTAAAGTGGGATAAGTGTCCCAGTAGGTGTCAAGGTGAGATAAGTGTCACATCAGGTGTCAAAGTGGGATAAGTGACAGTAGGTTATTGTTTAGGATAAGTGTCATTGTTTAGGATAAGTATTTGAGTTGTGTTAGGATACATGTTCATTGTAATCAGTATCAAAAACCGGTATTTATACCGCGTCATTATAAGTCATTAAGCTTTTGTCAATTAAAAATATCTTTGGTCTTCGTTCTCTCTTCTTAGAAGCTTGCATCACGCTTGAAGGGGTGCTACTACCGATACAACCTAAACGGGTCGTATCAACTGGTGCTTTCATTGCTACAAAAAAAAGAAAAAAAAAAGGTATTGTTCATCGGTTACTGTTCATCGACACTATTCATCCCGAAGTACTGTTCACTATTCATCAGGTGTTGTTTCATTCTTTTCATTAAGCTCATTGATGAAAAATTGTTCGGTTGTGGCTTAAAGAACAAGCCGAGGCGGCACAACATCTCGCACAACAACAAGCCGCGGCTTTGCAGGAACGATTTAATGCATTACGTGCCAAATTGCAAGCTACTCGGGGACTACTCCAGGCTCGTAATGGGGGAGGCGGTGATCAAGGATCACTATTATCATGATTTATTTAGTTGGACGTTCCCAAATTCACGGGATCCGATCCAAAAAATTGGCTATTTTCCATCAATGAATACTTTTCATTGCTTAATACGCCCGCTGATCAGCGTTTGCGAATCGTGGGTTTCAATCTAGAATGTGCGGCAGCGGAATGGTTTCGCTGGATGACGCGGATCCGGTTGATTACTGATTGGGAGAGGTTTGTTAGGTCACTAGTTTTACAAACACAAGTAATATAGAAAGAGATAGAGGCGGATGAACAAGTAAAACACACACACACACAATATAAAATACGGTTTAGGCGTAGAGCATATGTGAAGAGAATAACTTGAACAACCAACCCTCAAATAAGGGTTTACAAGAGTATTTATAGGAGGGAGGCTAGGGCAACACTCCTAGTTCCCATCCTTTCTTATATGGGCTTGGGCCTAAGCTTATGGGCCTTCTACATAAGCTAGACCTTAAACAAACATAAAGGCCATAATAAGTTACCTATTACATATGAAATATAAATACTTGAAATACAGTTTAGGAGTGATTCCAACAATCTCCCCCTCAAGTATATATGAATGTAAACGGTGAAGGCGTTGATGTAATAGTAGCTTTGACGTCTACTGACATTCTTCTTTCTCGTGAGAAAAATTGCCTTGAATCGAACAATCTCCCTAGTGTAGAGAGATAGTTTTCTTTGAGCGGTTTTGCTTTGACGTCATCTTAAACTTTGTTCTTTGATCATTGTTCTTTGTGATGAAAGTGATAGTATGTTGTTGTCTGCATCAAGTCTGCCCCAGGTCAGCTTCGCTGCTCCAGTGTCTCCACGTCATTCTTCAACATGCTCACACGCTCTTTGATGTTGGAAATCAATACTGATGAAGTTCTTTAAGTCTTTGACTTTGTAGATTCTTTGATTTGATGAAGAATCATTCTGACTGTTGTGTTGCATTCGAATAGAACTTCCATTAGTGATGATGTTGGCGTGAGCATGAGAAGAATCAGCACGATCATTCCGCTCCGGAGCTTCCATAAGAAGAAAACATTTCAAATGGTTAGTAATAAGCGGTTTTCGGCACTTACAAGTTTGAACTTCGAGAGTGTTAACAGCATAGTGTGAAAACACAACTCTAATTCTTACAAAGGCCGTTCCTGAACTGGAGTCCCACAAGTGAGATAACGCGATGTACCGAAGTACATCTACAGTTCAGATGAGTCGCTGAGGTACACCGAAGCATCACCTCACGACTGTAGACCGTTTGAGACACACTCCGCGTAATCCACGAGGAGTTACCGAAGTGACCTGCTGTCAGGGCTGTTTGATGTTGACCCTGGCAGGAGTTTCCATTCAATCACTGAGAATCACAGAAGTGAACCTCTCATAAATGTTCTCGACAGATTGCTAAGATCTGTGAAGGACTCGATATGAACCACTGAATCACTGAAGATCTTATTTGTTGATCAACAAGTGATGAAATGTCAAGTGTTCCTAAGAGATCTTTTGATGAATCTCGTGGCTCTAGACTCAATAGTGCGTTTTGGTTTTCCTGAGCGGAGACTAGGGAGAGGGTCTCCTTCTTCAATACCAGCGATCTCTAAGAGAAAACCAATAGTTTACGTAGGGTTCCCTATGAGAATGAAACAAGCTTCTGTTGAGAGAAACTTGAGTGGCTAAGAAGGTTTAGTTCATGCGTCACTGGGTCCATGACGACTTTTAATCTTCAATACCGGTGTCACTAAGTGACAATCAGTAGCATATGAATTGAACCCGGTGTCTGCCCTAAGTTGAATAATCTGGAGGGCTGTTTCTTTTCACCCTTTTCTTTGCATTTCTTTTTGATTCTTCAACTCCTTCTTTCTCCGATTCTCATTTTCTCCTTTTTATAATCGTACCTAAGGACTTCTAAGTACTAATTATTTGTGATGTCCTTGGGTAGATCCCTCCGGCTCTGGCGGATCATAGGACGGTTATTCCTAACCTTAGTCACCTTATAACTCCATGACTAACCTATGTTGCCATTAAAACCACAGTTTGTGAAAAATCTCTCAAATGGTTTGTAAATGAAAAACATGTTTGAACCACTGTGAGAGATAAGGTTTTGCATAATTACTCCCCCTCCACATGTGCTTAATAGTTTTAATGGTTAAATGCACAGTGAGGAAAGAGCGCACACATTTTGAATTGATCCACTCGAGATAGACAATCCCCCCGAGACACGGTTACGTTGCGTAGTTAAAGAGTTACATTGTCAGTTTTTAGGTGACAACTAGCTCCAATAACTACCTTGAAGGTGTAGACAAACCTCTAAAGGTTGTCATACCCGTCAGAGTTCATGTCTATCAAGAGTTTCTCGAATGGTACATTCTACTCAGACAAGTCCTTTGCGAGACACGTTTACATTACTAGCGAACTAGTTTGAAATTATTACCCGTCCAGGACAAGTCTTTTCGAGTTACAAATAGTTTAGTACCGTCAATTCGTTGGTTAAGTCTGAGGTACACAGATTCATTTGCATTTTGTACAACATATTTCTTATCACACAATTTTCTCCCCCTCAAAAATGGCATAAAAAATGTTATTTTTGAACGGTTGACAATAAATATGACCATTTCGAGTGTTGCGGGAAGATGACCACTATGAACAATTTGTGAACAAAGTTTTAAATCAAATACTCCCCCTCAACAAGTGATATAAACATTTGAGGTTTTGAAAATCATACGGGGAAGTACTTGTGTTTTTGAGCAAAACCTTGAAAAATGAAAGGTTTGATAGGTTTTACTCAAAAATAAGAAGCTTTCGCTCCTTTTATAAGGATTGTGGCACTGAGGCGTACCACAGGGTCCTTTCTTGACAATTACGGGTTGTACACTGTTATGTGTGCACAAGCCATTGACATATATCATCATACATCCAAAATTTTTAATGAAAGAACCAAATCAAGGAGTACCAGGAAGTGCAGTGATGTTCCCAGGAGTACGAACAGGGCATTGATAGCCGGTGATGTTGATCCTGGGTCGACCACCAACAAAACTTTCCAACGTTCTGAACTGATCCCTTCTGAACAACCGTTCATCAATCATGGTGATGATCCTTCTCACATTCCTCTGATCCTGAGAATTCCATCGCTTAGGGTTCCCAATGTTTTCACGTATATCCTTCAATCGATAAGCTAATCCGTCCCTAACCATCTTCAGAGTATGATCTCCAAATTTGTGAAGCTCATTACACGCCATCAAGCAATTGCGATGAAGTTCACTGCGATAAACGACACCAAACGGTTTGCTGATGAGCGTTAATTGTGATAGCTGGTTGATATCGGGAAGATCAAGCTGTGGTGGAGTGAAGTTGACACGTTTCTGATATGATTCAACGGCAAGCTGAAGATCTTCAACACGTTCTTTGATGACTATGCGTCTGATGAAGATGAGCAGTGACTTGATGAATTCACGTTGTACTTCAGTTGGAAATTGTCTCATGCGACCTTGAACTTTGGCAAGGTACATGTCTTCAATATCGTTGATGTTCAAATTCTCAAAGTCAGCTTCAGAGAATGCATAGTCCCTTTCGTCTTGTCTTTTGACCACAATCTTCTTGAGAAAAGTGTAGTCCCATTTAGACGATAGACCAACATGTTGGATGGCCACGATACTTTTAGTACTGAACACTGCATGTTGAGACTTCTGGACCAAGCAGCTTCTGTAGTAGATTCTTCGGCGTTCCGGCCAATGGTGAATCCCATACATTGCATCTTGGTCATACGCTACCACTTTGTCGGAGAACATGTGGGTAGCACGTTCCTCGATGGCTATACAATCAGAGTATATGGCAGCAGGGAATGGAAGTGTCAGAGATGTAGCGTATTTCCTTGAACCATCGCCACCGTGTTGAAGAAAAGCCAAGTCTGTGTTGAAGAAATGTCTGAATGGAATCCTAGGCTGATCAGGTTGGCCAATGGTAGGTAGAGGTCGAGACCAGTCGGTGTAATATGGAGGATTGTCCCGTTTGGTGAAGTCGATGTTTGCTTCTGGGTTGAGCCAATCCATATTGTTAGACATGGCTCGAACAATGTTTTCAAGGTGATATTCAACCTCGATTGCACTTTCCGAGCTGTTTTTCAAAAGTAGGAATGCTTCATTCTTGATGCGCTTCAACTCAGATTTCGTCATCTTCTTCACACGGAACCTTTCTTGCAAAATCTTTGCATGCTCCAAGGTACTACCGTCTACCAATTCTTGACCTTCTTCAGGGTAGGGAGTGTTCTTAACAAGTGTAGCAAACCATTCAAATTCTTCAGTTTTATCGTCATCTAGCCATGATACGACGTCAGTATGAAGCGTCTTCTTCTTCTTTTTCGAAGGCTTAGATGATGATTCTGGTTTCTGTCCTTGTTTGGGAGAGGTGGGTTGTTGTAGAGGCTCAAGGACCTCTTCATCGTCACCACCCGTATATTCAAAGTGATCACCGGTTTTTTGAGTCTGGGGTGGTAACTCGGAATCGTCCTGAGGTTTATCAGTTGAAGAGCGAGGAGGAGATCTTCGTTGAGAAGGAGTCCGTTGAGGTGGGGGTTGCATAGACGAAGATTCACCAGACTGCTTTTGACGTTTAGATGCAGAGTCCTTGTCCTTATCATCGTCATCTCTTGGCTGTTTGGGTGGATCGGCTGACTCTTTGCATGATGATCTGAGTTGAAAAGCAAGTAGACCTTCGAAAAATTTAGCTTCATCCGAAGTAAATGTTCCAGATCGCTTTGACATTTGCATCACTAGTTTAGCGATTAGCTCAGATTCAGAGAGATCAGCTTCATTGGCCATTGTATGTTTAACCAATGCGACGATGTTAGGAGTGAGTTGTCTGGAAAATACTTCTCTAGTTACACCGGGGACAGTGTCGAGAAGAAACTTGTGGGTATGATCTCTTGCTGACTTCTCCAGTTCCTTTTGGACTTTAGGAACGATATCCTGAAGGTACTTTTGAGTGTAACCTTCAATCATTTCATTCAGTTCCTCTTTACGATGATCTTTCATGAATTCCTGGATAAACTTCCTTTCTTCTTGCATCTTGTCATGCTCGTTATACAGATGCTGTATGTGATCAGCAAAGAAATTCAACTTGAGGTTAAGCACGTTTTTCTTTCTGACTTGTTGTACAGCTTTAGCAATTCGTTCATGAGCATGAGAAACCCAAGATTTAGGTGGTTTCTTCACGGATTTGGATGATGATTTGGTTGACTTCTTAGATGGTGGTTGTGATGAATGAGACGAAGAATCCGATGATGATGAGATGTGAGGAGATTCCGGGTCCTTTGGTGGTTCAGAAGTTTCCTTCTGTGAGCGTGTAGGACTATCCAGAAGCACATCGTCGTAAGCAGCATCTTTATCTTTCTCAGTTTCCGGTTCCTCAAAATCATATACAATAGTATCCTCTGCAGGCTTTTGTTGTTGCACAAGAGTGGTGGCACCAGCTCCCTTATCGGGTTGATTAACCGCATCAGGAGTTGGTGAAGATTGAGCTGCACCACTTGACCCACCGGGGCCACCCATTTGGTCTTTAGCAAATTCTTCAGCCTTTTGAAGATGTCTGACGATTTTATACTTCTTCCTGTATGATTTATCCAGTTGCTCTTCTTCTTCTTCAGAGCTCTCATCATAGGGTACAATTGCTGGAGTCTTCCCTTTTCCTTGGACAGCTGGAGGACTTGGAGGTTTTGCTACTGAGGCAGGTGCTTCGGTTGCAGTTACAGAGTAATGAACCTCTTCATCTGTATCAGTATCTTCAGAGCTCTCGTCCACAAGCTTTCTTTGTGGTTCAAGTGTGGGAATAGGTTCGGCTTCCTTTACGGGAACAATCCTTTTAGAAGGAGGATTCCTTTTAGGAAACTTCCTTTGACTCACAGTACTTGTTGCGCTTCCTGCACTTCCTCTTCTGGTTCTCCTTACAGGTGTTCCAGAAGATTTTTCGTCGAGATGACCAACTTTGCCTTGTCTAACTGCTTCCAGATACCTTTTGTACGTTTCGAGCTTTCTGACATCTTCAGTTAGAAGGAAATTTGGCAACACAGCACCTTGTTTCTTTGTAGATGATTCCTTGATTCTGAAAGATAGAATAGGCTCCGTCAACATATCGTGATTGTCGGGGTCATTGAGCCTCTTGGGAATATCAGGATGAAGTCCAAGTGCTCTCTGGATCAACAGTTTAGTATATCTGATGTAGGGAATCTTTGAGCCAAGCTTGTTGAGAAATGACATCATGTCATCCCAAATCAGAGCTTCGATAGCGATGTGTTTCATGTTGACCAATGCCCAAAATATTTGCAGTTCCATGAGCTTAGGATGCTCATAGCCACTGTCACGACCAGAAACAGACTTGGTGATGATCATGTAGAGAGTTCTCCATGGTTGAGGAATACTATTAAGCTCTACGTGAGAATGCTTGGTGATTACTCCTGTAGCCTCGTCATAACCGATATCGATTAAGAATTGGAGAGTGAGCTCTTCAGCAGGTGTGGCATATAGTTTGGTTGGTTCAACTTCAGGAATTAGGAGAACAACCCTTAAGTCTGCAGGTGTAATGGTGACTTGTTTGTGATTCAGAGTCACCGTCACAGCAGTCCGTCCTTTGACCCTTTCCATAGTGTTCCAGAACTGTTGGATATAGATCTCAGGAACAGTTGCAGAGTGAGTGAGCATATTCTGATAAGGATGAGTCCTCAGAATATCAATAGCAATTAAACACGAAGACTCTGAGCAAGTGAGGATTTCAAAGTCAACACGGAGATTATTCTTTCCTATCTTCATTGGATAGCCATAAGGATAGATATCAGCAATGGAGAGAACTTCTGATGCATCCACATTCATTTGTTCAGCCATGTCGTGATCTGAAATAACATTAACCAAAAGAACCAACATATCGAAAGACATAATGTTAGTCAACAGAAGGTCTTATTGTCTAGTTATTGAATGTACAGTGTCAATGATTGTTACGAGTCCTAAGTCACTTGTATGTCCAATAGTCCAATGACGTCGTGAAATGTTTCGTGAGTTAGTTAACTGTAAGTTTTAAAGTTTATTTTATCACTTATTGTTCACAACATATCAAACGATTTAAGTTTATTAGTGACATTATTGGATTCGTGACGATATGATTAGTTTATTTACAAGTTTGTACACGTAACAATTCATAACGAAGGTATGATCCAGGCTTATGCGTAGGATTTGTAAAGTTATGCGTAGACAGAAATGATATATGCGTAGGCGTAAACTTACGCGTAGGATCCTAACTTACGCATAAGAAATATTACGAGTAAGAAAAAATGGACCTTATGCATAGAGGTTACGCGTAGGCATATATTAACCTTACGTGTATGGCTACTCGTAAGAGTTGACCTTATGCGTAGAGGTAACTGTTTACGCATATCCTTCACAGGATACGCGTAGTCCCATATGTAGAACCTTATGCGTAGAAGCTACGCGTAAGACTAATCTTACGCATAACATGCTACGCGTAAGGTGATCCTTATGCGTAGAGTTACAACAACCTTGATTCTGAATTTTAAGTGTAGCAAGCCTGAAACAAAGCATCATATCATCAATTTTGACACATAACATTCATTTTATGACAGATCAAAACAAAATTGCTCATATAAACAGTTAAGCGTAGAAAACCTTACGCGTAGTTTAAAACCCTAAATCTACGCGTATGAATTTTAGCCATAGAATATGCACCAAAGTTTTTCTGGTATGTCTTAGATGTTGTGAGAGTATAGTAACCAAGTTTTAACACTTAGTTTGCAGTGAATAAAAAATACCCAAACTCAAGAACCTTAAACCCTAATTTCTAATTCTGACACAATTAGTGTTTCTGGGTGGTTATAGAGCATGGAAATCATCAATTCATCATCATATAAACATTACACAATAATCTTTTTGAACAAAACACTTCTCATTTTGAAAAACCCAATTCAACTTATAAACCCTAATTTTGCAAAATCACCAATTCGTGTTTCTAGGTGGGTTTTGATGGTTAAAATGGTATTAATGATGTATTAGGAACGTTTTGACACAAACCATTTCACCACAAACACACTCACACTGATTGTGTGTTCATACGCATACGCGTAGAGCACATAATCACTCGAAAAACACCTTTTAGCCGTTGGATTTCCATGAAATTAAAAACCTTAGCTTAAAATCATGTCATAAACACAAAACAACTTACAAAGTGGTGATCAAATGCACGGATTTCTCAAACGATTTCTATGCGTAGGATTCTTTAGGTTTTAGTAATAAATGTGAAGTGAAAGTGTTAGGTGGGGTATTTTATTGAAAATACTTTCAGGTTTTGACAGTTATAGTCCCTTCACCTTTTCCTTTTTCAAACAAAGCCATTTAACTTCCATTTAGGTTACCAAACAAAGTTTTTAGGAAAGAAACTTGACGACACTCCCCCTCGACTCTAGAAAATAATGAAAGGTTATTAATTTTAGTCCGAGGAGTATCATTGAACCAGAAAACATTAACCACCATTGAAAAAGAAATAACCGAGATAAGATAACATGCAAGTACACAGATGTTTTGAAACAGTTAAGAGATTATTTTCTCCCCCTCAACACTTGATCTTAAAAATACTAAATTTTGAAAGATTGTAGTGTTGAAGGAAGAAATGTACTTTCCATGTTGAAAGATTATAGATTAGAAGAATATTTTTGTTGTTTTATAAGATTTTATATTTTTGTATTTTGTTTTTGAAAAAATTTATTTACAAAGGATGTTTTGGTGTTTGACAGGTTTTTAAGACTGTTTTAAGAGGTCATCCAATTCCTCTTGAGTCAAACACCTCATACCAATCCGGTGGACCAACTCATTAAACCTAGCGGGAGGCAAGGCTTTGGTGAGAAGATATGCCAATTGGTATTCTGTACCCACAAAGTATAATTCAACGGTACCCTGTTCCACGTGGTCCTTGATGAAATGATAGCGAAGATCGATGTGCTTTGATTTCGAGTGCTGAACTGAGTTGCACGAGATCGCAATGGCACTCCGATTGTCGCAGTACATCGGGATTCTGTCGAATACGTAACCATAGTCTTTGAGTTGTGTTCTCATCCAGATGACTTGAGCACAACACGCGGACATGGCTACATATTCTGCTTCGGTTGATGACATCGATGTACAATCATGCTTCTTTGATTGCCAAGACACCAGTTTATCACCGAGAAATTGTAGAGCTCCTGAAGTACTTTTCTTTGAGTCTAAGCATCCTGCGTGATCGGCGTCTGAAAAAGTGATTAGTTCAAAACCAGAATCCTTCGGATACCAGATCCCCAAGTTAATGGTTCCCTTGATGTATCAGAGGATTCTTTTAGCCTCAGAGAGGTGGGTTTCAGTTGGTCACGACTGATAACGGGATCATAGATAAACGGCAAAGACAATATCAGGTCTGCTAGCTGTTAGATACATGAGGGACCCAATAATACTCCGGTATTTGGTAGGGTCAACTAATTTCCCATGTAAATCAGCATCTAACTTCTTGGTATGAGCCATTGGTGTGGCATAAGTGTCACAGGTTGTCATTCAAAATTTGTTTAACAATTCAATGGCATATTTGGACTGACTCAAGAAAATACCACGGGGTGATTGATGAACTTGCAGTCCTAGAAAGAACGTAAGTTCACCCATCATGGACATTTCAAAATTTTTCTTCATTAGTTTTGCAAAAGCGGTTGAAAACTTTTTATGTGTCGACCCAAAAATGATGTCATCCACGTAAATTTGAACAATTAAGATATGTGCCCCGTGATATTGTATTAAAAGAGTTGGGTCAACCGAGCCTTTGGTGAAATTATTGGCAATGAGGAAAGATGATAGCTTATCGTACCATGCCCGAGGGGCTTGTTTGAGACCATAAAGAGCTTTGTTCAGTTTGTAGACATGGTTCGGGCACTCTGGATTAACGAATCCGTCGGGTTGGCTGACATAAACTGTTTCTTTCAGTTGTCCATTGAGAAACGCAGTTTTGACATCCATTTGAAAGACCGTCATATTCATATGAGCCGCGAACGCGAGAAATATCCGAACAGCCTCAAGACGAGCAACCGGAGCAAAAGATTCTTCAAAGTCTATTCCCTCTTCCTGACGATAACCCTTAGCAACTAGACATGACTTGTTTCGGATGACGTTCCCTTCAGCATCCAATTTGTTTTTCCAAATCCATTTTAGACCAATGACGTAGACCCCTGTTGGTCTTTCAACCAGTTCCCATACTTTAAGATGTTTGAATTGGTTGAGTTCTTCCTGCATGGATTCAATCCAGTTGTCTTTTGTCATTGCGTCTTTAATGTTTTTAGGCTCAGATTGGCAGACAGTGAGTGCATAAATGCAATGTTCACCGTCTGTGTGAAGACGTTGTCTCGTAACGACTGGTTGATTCGGGTTGCCAATAATGTTAGCCAGAGGATGGTCTTTTGTCCATTGGTGTGTAGAGGGTTGATGTTGGTATACATTGTGCAGATTCTGAGGATTCAAATGGTTTGTTGAAGATTCCGCAACATCTGGTGCAGCCGTCTCATTAGCAAACGGGTTGAAGAACGCATTTGGATCAAAATCTGCAGGTGGGGGTACTTCATTCATAATATCATCAGCTGGTTCATCATTGTTGGAAGCGGTGTGTTCAACTGTTGTGTTGGAGTCAACTGGTGTAGGTGCATCTTCAACAGTAGTTGTTGTAGCAGGTGTATCAGGTATAGGAATATTATCAGGTTGTGCAGCGGAAACAGCGGATACACCTGGAGCACGTGCATCATTATCGTCACAGAACAGAGGAGCAAATAACCTTTCCATTTGTTGACGAGTTAGCTGGGGGCTTTGTTCAGCTGATGATGGGGGTTGAGGGAAGTTTAAACGGTTGTGACCGGGTTCTACGCTGTTATACTCAGAAGCCATGTCCGTGAGTTCATCAAAATGAGCATGAATCGTTTCCATTACCTCCTTAGTTCGACGATTCCAGATTCGGAAACCTTTAGAATTGTCACAGTATCCAATAAAGACTCCAATATCAGCTTTGGCTTTGAGCTTTCCAAAATCATCACGATCATTATTCGGATAGCAAAGGGATCCAAATACATGAAAGTGTTTGAGGTTCGGTTTATAGTTGTGGACAAGCTCGAAAGGTGTTTTGTTGTGGCATTTTGTGATCATAGAATGGTTTTGAGTATAGCATGCAGTAGATACAGCTTCTGCCCATAAGTAATCTGGAAGTTTAGCATTGATTAACATTGTTCTTGCAGCTTCCACTAACGTTCGGTTTCGTCTTTCAACAACTCCGTTTTGTTCAGGTGTACGTGAATAGATGTTTGATGCTGAATTCCCACTTTCTCATAGAATTCACGAAGGGTTTTGTTAACAAATTCAGTTCCTTTGTCTGTTCTGATTATCCTGACGGTGTTGCGGAGCTGAACCTGTATTTTTGTGAGAAAGGTGATGATCATTTGTGGAGCTTGGTCTTTGCTTCGAAGAAATTAGACCCAAGTCCATCGTGAGTGGTCATCAACAATTACTAAGATGTAGCGTTTGCCATTGATCGTTTGCACGCGCATCGGGCCACACAAATCCATGTGAAGAAGATGAAGCACATGCTGAGAGCTGTGTTCCACCTTTGAAGGAAAGTGAGCACGAGTGCTTTTCCCTTGTTCACAAGCTGAACACAGGTGATCTTTGGAATACCGGAATCGTGGGAGTCCTTCAACTAGTTTGTGTCGAGCAAGATTGGTGATGGTTTGAAAGTTCAGATGTGAGAGACGACGGTGCCATAGCCAGGATTTTGTAGATGTTGCCTTTGAAAGTAAGCAGATGGGAGAGGAAGCAACCATGTCTTGCATAGAGATAGTGTAGAGACTAGAATTACGCGAGCCAGACATAAGGTCATTTAAGACCATTTAACCGATTTTGAGCATTTCCCTGTTCCACCACTTGAGCTCTGTTGTTATTCCGACCCACAGCATTAAACCCTTGACCACCGCCCATCTGACGACCATAATCACGATTCTGAACTTCAACACGTCCATTGTTCACAACAGCTTGAGTCCGTGTGTTAGATGAGGAACGAATACGATTGTTGGATTTGTTGGTGTAACGGCCAAAAGCATTAGCAATCATCACAAATCCTTGTTGCAATGCTTCAAACGGATCGATTTCCTCAGTCGCTTCACTGACATATGTTTGAGCATTGTTGTTGTTGGTACCAATTGATTTTGTTGAGGTTGTTGCTGTGAAGGTGTGTTTGAAGCAGTTGGTTGAGTTGCTTGTTGAGAGGGATAATTCTGTTGAGCATACAAGGCAAGTTGTTGATTATCCGGATGTGACTGTTTAGCAATTTGAGCACGGAGAATCCTTTCCCGATCAACTTCCTTTTCATGAGGCTTCAAGTAATCGTACAACAATCCATAAGTAGAATGATGCATATTCTTTGCTTGACGGAGAAAAATGACATACTTCTCCCATTCAGGACCAAGACTACTCAGAAACTTAGTATTTACTGTAATTCTTGGCATGATGATGTTGTGTTTATCCAAATCATTGATGATGTCTAAAAATCGATGATGATAGGATTCTAGTGTCTCTCCAGGTTCAATCATGAAGTGTTCATAAGCCAAGTAAATTTTGGATTCCAAATCCTCCTGATTGAGTACAGATCCTTCCATAAGAAGACGAATATGATCCCACATTTTTTGTGCAGTCTTTTGAGCATCAACACTACGAAGAATTGGGTTTAGTAATCCTAAGAGGATGTATTCCATTGCAAGTTCATCAGCTTCATAGTGTAGAAGTTCTGTAGCATTTAGATCTGCAACAGTAGCAATGTTGGTTTGTTCATCTCTTGGTGGAACATCATTAGGATCTCCGGGTACAATGACAGTAGGCATCTCAAATGGACCTTCCAAGATAACCTTCTTTAAGAACTTTCCATGTGGTTTCTTCAGATCACAAAACCTAAAGAACCTTATCACCCATTGATCGTAGTTTCCTGGAGTGAGCATTGGAGGTCTATCAAGTGATCCAGCTTCATGAATTGATTGTTGGCTGCTTAAAGCTTCACACATCTTTGCAAACCAAGTGGGTTCCTTCATAGTGTTCCTTGATGGATGTTGATTGAAATCATTTGTGTAGGGTTGAACTTGAAGGCTTGGTGGTGTTTGAACCATTTGTGGTGGTGGGATTGCACCAATTTGTGGATTATGTTGTTGATTAAATTGTTGTTGATAAATAGCTTGTTGTTGATTCCATTGTTGATGTTGTGGAGTTAATTGTTGTTGTTGTTGATGATTATAAGTGTGAGGGAAATAGTTAGAGTATGGTGGTTGAGACATGTTGATAAACTTGTGTAGTAAAAATGGATCTTTGTAGTCGAATGAACCTATGTTGATGAAGTGTCCTTAGGCGTAGAAAAGACAAGAACCAAGTAGCACTTATGCGTAAAAACACCAAAGTTACGCGTAACAATTAGGAGTTACGCGTAGGATTTAGCTTACGCGTAAGCAGGGAAAAGACTCTAAAGTTATGCGTAGACACAAGTTAGACGTAGAAACTTAGGCGTAGGATTTCCTTATGCGTAGAACTAGGTTTACGCGTAAAGTGAATCTTATGCGTAGGATTTCTACGCGTAAGCTTATGCTTATGCGTAATTTTAGGGTTTTTGCCCAAATGATCTTTTACACTATCACAGTGCAAAGGATATCCAAAGTCGACGTATTTTCAGACTTATCCAAGTAAGAAAACACGGAATAAACCAGGAAAATGAAGATCAAACCAAGGAAGCACTTACGCATAGTTTTAGGGTTTTACTACGCGTAGAAATGCTCAAAACTTTGATTTTGTCCAAAAGTGTTTCTAAACCAGTTTTTGTGTGATAAAATAGCTTCAATAACACAAAAATACACAAAAGTGTGAAACTTGATGAACCAAAGCCTTGAAAACAGTTAAGCGTAGGATGATACCCACGTTCAAAAACTCGATCAAAAACAACTATCCACGCATAAAGTTTGAAACTTTTTGCCAAAAACAAGTATTTTAACACCTCAAAACGTTGAAAGTACAAGAATCTTGGATTAAAAAGTGTAAAAAACAAGTTTTTAAGCGAACCAAAGTATCAAGGTGCGTTTTAGGCGTAGGACCGAAACCCACTTCAAAAACAAACACGATTCACCCAACTACTAGGCGATTGATACCACTGTTAGGTCACTAGTTTTACAAACACAAGTAATATAGAAAGAGATAGAGGCGGATGAACAAGTAAAACACACACACACACACAATATAAAATACGGTTTAGGCGTAGAGCATATGTGAAGAGAATAACTTGAACAACCAACCCTCAAATGAGGGTTTACAAGAGTATTTATAGGAGGGAAGCTAGGGCAACACTCCTAGTTCCCATCCTTTCTTATATGGGCTTGGGCCTAAGCTTATGGGCCTTCTACATAAGCTAGACCTTAAACAAACATAAAGGCCATAATAAGTTACCTATTACATATGAAATATAAATACTTAAAATACAGTTTAGGAGTGATTCCAACAAGGTTTGTGGCGAGAGTCAAGAATAGGTTTGGACCTTCGAAGTACGAAGATCCGCAGGGGGCGTTATCTAAGATATTACAAACTGGTACGGTTGCTCAATATCAAAGTGAATTTGAGAATCTTATGAACCGGGTAACGTGAATCTCGGACAAATTGTTGATTTCGTTTTATATCGGGTCTGAAACCGACGTTACATTGTGAATTGTTGGTGTCTAAACCAACGACTCTTGGCGATGCTTTTTCTTTGGCTTGCATCACAGAGGCACGTTTTGAGGATTAATGGTCGCATTCTTTCAGTAACAAACCGACTAGTCACAACAGAGGTTCACAATACCAGAAGCCTACAACTGTCGTTAAACTAGCTTTGTTAACAACGCCACCTAAAATTATTGTTAAACAACTTCCACTGGAAACCCCTAAGGTACTGTAACATATTGGTTTTTATAAACACACAATCACAAGATCAATGATTCGTATATATGAGTTCTAGAGAGAGAAAGATGGAGAGAAATAGGAACTTCTAGTGAGAGAAAGAAAAATCTAATATGAAGCTCCACCCTTTGCCTTGCTAGGCAAATGGTATTTATAGTGTCTTACAAAATACGCCACCTACGGGCTCTGGATCAGGCATACAATGGGTAAAGAACCTTCCGTCCTCCACGGTGTTATTTGACTAACTACTAAATATAACTAAACGACTACGACTAAGAGCTTTCTAATGATTACATATACTTGAGGTGACCGAGTCTTTAACTACCGGATTTTCTAAATCCCAAAAATCTCTCCCTAAGGGAGGTCACCTCAATTACAAACAGATATTACATTTTGTGTGTTCTTGGATTCTTTTGTAGGTTCCTTGCTCTGTAGCTCGTAATTTTTAATTCTTCATATTCCGCATGCTTTATACTTTGAGTGGAGGTCTTAAACTGATCCACGGATTGGATATTCTTTTAGCCTTCTTAGAGATGATCAGCCACCGTAAATCTCTTGACCCATCCTTTGTTGTGTTGCCTTCATGTGATGTTTGTGACTTTGGACCGACATGCTCACAGTATAGGATCATGACATCTTTTCATCAGAGTTGCGGAAGCTTCGTTGGATCATGATATTTGCATCAGCGTAGCGGAAGCATAGCATGATGGTATCAGAGTGAAAGCAAAAGCATCATGATGATATCAGTGTAAAAGATTGAGATGTGCACTTGTCATGACTTCTTTAAACGTGAGTGTGATGTGTGAGCATGTGGTTATGGATTGACTTCTCAATTCTAATCAGCTGCAACCGTTCGATGTTCCTGCAAACAACAGTTAGCAATAAAACACATGAAAGTGTTTGTTCATTGCTTGCTAACACAAGCTTCAAGAGGTTCACATCCTTTTTTTAAAGGCCAATAGGTTCACATTCTACTAAACCTAGAACACCATACATATCCATGTTCCTTACAAAACTATACAACATGCACCTGTGTTGTAGCGAATAGCAGTCAAAATAAGAAACACAACAATAGGCAAAAAAAGGTTAATTATCAATATGAAATGATAAGGTAACTTAAGGTGTAAAACTTAGAAGAAGAAGAGGACGGTTGGTTTCTATGGTTTCAAAAATAGACGTCTATAATCAACCTTATAAAAATGAAAGTGATGGATACAAATTCAGTTATTGAACTGTTACTTGTAGCTCTTCAGAACTCTTTTTGAAAACAATTATCACTAATCTGATGCTTTGCAAAACCTTGTTTCTTAAACACTCATGGAGGTCCAAAAGTTATATAAAAGTAAGATGAGCTTACTTCATCGTTTTTTTTTTTTATTTTTTAATTTTTTAAAAAAGGTTTACACAGTAAAATATATTACACAAAAATAAAATAGTTAAGTACAATGAAATGTGGCTGAAATACCACATTAGTCTCAACCAACCGCTTCAACAACTACTAGATCATTTGTGACATGCCATAAAACGACCACACTAACTACATACACAAACTAGAACACCAAAACTATCCAACTGCTACATTCGATCAGCATCATCATCACTCTCCTGTAGATCACGTAAAATACTCTTCCCATCTTCCTTCTTGAGGAGGTAAATGTCCACATTCTTACCCGACCAAATACCGGTCTTTCTGGGAGGCGCCCCCACCTTTTTCCTTGTATCATAAATTAAGTTTTCAACTTCATCCATGTCACTTCCAGTATCCACTATTAAACTTCCTATGTCACCCCTAGGGCCCATGACAAGTTTATTTTATTTTTTTGCACAGCCGAGTTATCGACTTCAACCACATCATCTTGGTCCTTTAAAACATCAAAGGGGTTCTTAGAGGATATATTATTAGTATCTTGAACATTCAAACCAACATTAATCGTGGTATCCTGTTTACCTTTCGATGTAGATGCGTGATTTGCATCCTTAGACTGAGATGAAGAAGCCTCATTAGTGTTCATAGGAGTCGAATTCTTAGGTTCCACTTGATTATTATTCGTTTACCAATAGGTCGATAGAAGTAATTTGGTTTAGGTTTACTCAAACGAACCCCATCTATATGTCGCGGCTTAGATGGTTGCTTCCCTTTCCCATTCTTATGAGTAACCTCGAAAAAATCACCATCCATAACCTAAAAAAGAGTAGAAACCTTAACCCGTTTAGGACACTGCTAAGCCATATGGTCAAAAATCATACATGTATCGCATCGAGGAGGTTGCCATTCATATTCTACTTCAATAGTTTCCATATAGTGTCCCAACCCGTTAGGAAATGGTATAGCCACATCCAAAATGTCCAATAGAGCTGATTTGAATGAAACCTCAATAAGATCACGAGCATAAGTATTATGACCCCAAGAGTTAAGGCACATTAAACTAGTATAGACATCTAACATTATGGGTCATCCCAACTTAGTAGTAATCAAACTAAGACCAGCTTCTCAATACGCAACAATAGGCACGTTATGTAGTTTAACTCAAACTGAAGCCGTGTTAATTTCCTCCTTTTATAAAACCGTATTAGGTGTCTAAACATTTAAGACAATAGGCACTAACCTAATAAGCCATGGACCATTTTCTAGAAGTTGTTCCACACCCGTCTTATTAGCTAATTGGAAAAAGAAAAAACCATTTCTAAGCATAATATGTTGCAAACCAAACTTAGCCCAAGTATTTTTAACATAACTTTCCACAATGGGAAACGCAAGACGCGTACCAATAAAGTACCCATATAGGGTATTAGCAAAACGTGTACTAACCTCCTCTACCGCTGTCATGGGATAGCAATATCAGCACCATCCACACGCTCATCATTCCTCAACTCCGTTGTATGATATAGGATTTCACAAACACACTAAACCATGATCAAAGTGGGGCATTCAAGTATGTTTAGAGAGAGAAAGTTCTAGAGAGAGAAAGGGAAGAGAGTTGGGAACTATGTGAAAACAAAGAAAAATGGTATTGAAGCTCCAACCCTCTACCTTGGGAGGTAGAGAGTATTTATAGTTTCTTACAAACAAACGCCACCTACTGGCTGTGGATCAGGCATACAGTGGGTAAAGACCCGTCCGTCCTCCACGGTGTTACTTAACAAACTACTTTCTAACATAACTTGACTACGACTACGAGCTTTCTATCGAATACATATACTTGAGGTGACCGACTCTTTAACTACTGAATTTTCTAATTCCTAACAATCTCCCCCTAAGGGACGTCACCTCAATTTACAATGAATACAAACAGATATTACATTAGATTGTTCTAGGATTCTTGATTAAGTTCTTTGCTCAGTAGCTCGTAGTCATTGATTCTTCATGATCTGCATGTTTGGATAGATTCGAGTGGAGGTCTTTAACTGATCCACGTGATGAAGAGTTTTGAGCCACCATTGAGATCATCAGCCACATTCATCTCTTACTCATCCATTGTGAAGTTGGTATTATGTGATGTTGTGACATTTGGACCGACATGCTCACATTCTGGATCATGATATATTCTTATCAGAGTAGCGGAAGCTTTAGTTGATTCATGATATTGGCAGCAGCGTAGCAGAAGCATGGAGTGAAAATATCAGAGTCATTGATGCACTAATCATGATTTCTTTAGAGCTGAATGTGTTGTGTGAGCATGCGGCTATGGATTGACCGCTTCATTCTGATCAGCTGCAAACGTCGGGGTGTACCTGCATAAAACAGTTAGCAATAAAGCATATGAAAGTGTCTTTGATCACTTTCATTGAATTGAGGTACACGGCCCATGGTTCCCCGTTGATCAGTACAAGTACTGCCTGTGATCAGGTATAATTCCGAAGAATTTCTTTGACAGGGTTTCGCAGCTGCTCTAGCTGTTCTCAAACCGGAACGTCTCAAAGAAGACAACACGGAGTGAGTGAACCAACGAAATAAGATTCACTGATTGATGAAAAGAGATTTGAAAAACAATCGTGTAAATATAACGAAGGTTTTAATGAAAATCAATTATCAATCATAAACACCTTTTATTTTGATAAATAAGTACACAGTCGATGTGCAAAATAAAAGAGTTTTGGGCACAACGACCGGTTTTTCAAAGGTATCCGTCAATCCATTTCCTGGACCAAGGTTGATTCAATAATGAATCGCCCCATTGTTTCTATCCAGTTGTCACAAGCTTGATCTTTTGCAAGATATCACAAGTCACCCACCAAGAGCTTGTTTGATGTTGGCTCCAGAAGGCTTTCCATCTTCATTGTGAATATGTTTGCATATCACTCAGATGTTCTGGCAATACCACAAGGATAATGCGTAGGACTCATAAGATATAATCTCTCTGTCCACATTGTGTGAAACAGAGAGTCTTCATTGAAAGTGTTCTAATGAGATTTATAGATGATCTCGTGGCTCTAGACTCAATTGTGCATATTTGGTTCCTATGCCGGAGACTAGGGAGAGGGTCTCCTTTTTCAATATCAACAATCTCTAAGAGAAGGTCGATAGATAATGTCGGTTCCCCGTGAGAATGAAACAAGTCCTTTTAAGAGGAACTTGAGTGGTTTGGAAAGTTGAAGTGCAGTGCATCACTGGGTCCATGACGTCTTGTCTTCAATACCGATGTTACCTTGGAAACCACCAGTAGTATATGAATTGAACCCGGTTTCTGCCCTAAGGTTGAATAAATGGAGGGCTATTTCTTTTCACCGTTTTTCACAATTAATTTCTTTTTCATTCTTCAACCCCTTCAGTGCTTACCGAAACTTCATAACTAGAACCTTGTTGGTTTTATTCCAGTACTAGCTCAGTTTCAGTCCGCACTCTTCTCATATCTCATTTTTCACCTTTTATTATCATACCTAAGGACTTCTACACTAACTAGTGGTTTTGTCCCTGGGTAGATCCCTCCGGTTCTGGCGGATCATTGGACCTCAACCTAACCTTATCATCCTTATATCACCATCCATAAAGTAAAGTTGGTCGGTCTTTTGATATAGTTCTTCCGCCTTGAAACCAATTGAAAACCATTTGAAAATCAATCAAGATACTTGTGATATAAAATCAAAGCATTTTGTATCTTAATTATTTTGATATTTTAGAAATGCTCCCCCTCAACATATGCATAAAAATTCAGAATTTGTTTAGCACATGGAGGCAAGAGATCTTTGAACTCGTTGGATTAAGAATGAAAGGTCCAATCTTTTGATTAACATTTTCTAAAATGATCATCATCACTTCCCAATCAATTTGATTAGATAAAGCATTTTGAGGAAGGATGAGGTTTTCAAAAGTTTGCTCCCCCTCAATATGTGCCTCGAAGTTTGAAAGAGTTTTGCACATATTAGAGGGAACCTGCACATAGAGACAATTCAATCACGTTTCAATAATTTGAGGTTTAAAGTAGATGCTCCCCCTCAACATGTGCATTGAAAATTTGAAATCATTTGTCACATGCGGGGAGGAAAAGATACTAAACACTTATGAAACCATTTATCGAGTTATCAGTTTAAATCCAATTTAAATCACAAATTCTCCCCCGATCACAATTATCAAATCATTTGAGATTTGTGATCTCTGTAGATTTAAATTGATTTTTAAAGCTTTTAAGGAGAATTGTGACTTGATTATGAAAAACGTTTTTAACTGATAAGGATTGGATTTTGAGACTTTAAACTCCATTGATTAATCATGCATGATTATCTTTTGAAAACATAATGATAACCAAGGTCTTGAACCAATTGTGTAAAATATTGTAAAACATTTAGAGTAGACCTTGCTCATTTAAGTGCAAATTGTTTGAAAAGAACACTTTTTGATTTAATTGAAAAATCATTCTCCCCCTCAATCAATGATGAAAATTATTGATTGATGGATTGAGATTTTGACACTTGATAAGTTCTTTTGATTTTCAAAAATAGAGTCTGAAGTGTTTTCAAAACAATTGATTTTTCATAAGATTGCAAATATTTTTCAGAGGAATCTTTAGAAGGAAAAATATTTGAGATTAAACATTTGTCTTGTTCATTAGGTTTAAAACATGAGATAAAGCATGGCTCTGTTCTTTCTTTGAAAACGGGTTACTGCCTGAAATGACAATAAGCCACCATTTTTCTACGCCTTTTTTTTTTTTTTTTTTTTTTTTTTTTTAAAGCAAAAACTATGTGCATTCGAAGAACATCTAAAAACCCGTGACATTCTTTGAATGTCAACACAAAGTCCGTAGATGATATCGAATAAGGAAAAAATAACAAAATAACAATATTTTTGGAATTTTTCAAGATTTTCTAATTTTTATGGATTTTGAGAATTTTATATTTTTATATTTTCTTTTTTTGAAGGTTTTTCAAGTTTTGTATTTTGCTTTTTGAATAAATATATACAGGAGATAGATGAGGAAAACCTTTTACTCCTCTTCTTCCTCTTGAAGACGTTTGAGTGTTTCCGGTTGCAGACTCTTAAGACCAAGACGTGGAAGAATAAACTCAAAACGTTCTCTAGGAAGAGCTTTGGTGAAGATGTCTGCTAATTGGTATTCAGTCCTCACAAAATAGAGTTCCACCACACCTTTTTCCACTTGTTCCCTGATGAAATGATGTCGAATTTCGATATGCTTTGCTCTTGAGTGTTGAACGTTGTTGCATGAGAGAGCAATAGCACTTTTATTATCACAGTACAGAGGGATTTTGTTGAATTCAAAGCCATAGTCAGTTAATTGAGATCTCATCCAAAGGATTTGAGCACAACAGGATGACATGGCTATGTATTCAGCCTCTGTAGAGGAAATAGAAGTACTCATTTGCTTCTTTGATGACCAGCTCACGAGCTTATCACCCAAAAATTGAGCACCTCCAGACGTACTTCGACGAGTATCTTGACACCCTGCATGATCTGCATCTGCATATGCTGTTAGTGACATACCGGTGTCCTTCGGGTACCAAAGTCCCATATTGATGGTTCCTTGGAGGTACCGAAAGAACCGTTTAACCGCTTCAAGGTGCTTTTTGGTAGGCTTAGCCTGGTATCTAGCACACATGCATACAGCGAACAGAATATCAGGTCTACTGGCTGTGAGGTACATCAAGGATCCGATCATGCTACGATATTTCGTTTGGTCTACCATGATCCCTGAGTGATCCTCATCCAGTTTAGTACGCTCAATCATGGGAGTGTCAACAGGGTCACTAGAATCAAATCCGAATTTCTTTAGAATCTCATTTGCATATTTAGATTGATTTATAAAAATGCCTCCGGGACTTTGTGAAATTTGTAATCCCAAGAAAAATGACATTTGCCCCATCATTGACATTTGAAATTTAGAACCCATTTCATTTGAAAAATGGTCACACTCATTGGGGTCAGTCGAGGCAAAGATTATATCATCAACATAAATTTGTACGTGAATTAAATGTTTGCCTGACTTCCTGGTGAACAATGTAGGATCAACTGCTCCTTTGCTGAATCCGGTAGATAGAAGAAACTTTAATAGCGTATCATACCATGCCCTTGGAGCTTGCTTTAAACCGTAAATAGCCTTCTTCAAACGATAAACGTGAGTAGGATGCTCTGGATTCACAAAGCCTTCAGGTTGGCTGACGTAGACGACTTCTTTAAGATCTCCGTTAAGAAATGTCGTTTTTACATCCATATGATAGACTACCATGTTCTTACTAGCAGCATTAGCCAAGAAGATTCTGGTTGCCTCGATACAAGCAACAGGAGCAAATGATTCTTCAAAGTCAATACCTTCCTCCTGACGGTATCCTTTTGCAACCAATCTAGCCTTATTCTTTAATACATCGCCATGCTCATCAAGCTTCACTTTGAAGATCCACTTTAGAGCAATGATCATAGCACAATCAGGAGCAGGTACTAATTCCCAAACATCAAGTCGATCAAACTCATGAATTTCTTCTTGCATGGCATTGAACCAACTATCTTCATTCATGGCAGTTTTAACATCTTTTGGTTCGACCTTAGAGAGTACGGAGTTGAAGAAGCACCATAAGGCATCGGTTGTAAGTTGTTTCCGTGTTGATACTGGACGAGAGGGGTTTCCAATGATGTTGTCCAATGGATGATCATGAGTCCATTTTCTAATGTGTTCATGTGGTTGTTGTTGAGGATCTGAAGTAGCTAAGTTGATTTCTCCTGATGAAGATGGTTCTGATGATGATTCAGGAGCAGATATATTTTCAAACGGAGCATCTTCAGGAGTAGCAAAGGGATTAACTTCATCATTGATACCGGAAACAATTCCATGATGTACATTCGAAGATTGATGATTTGTTGATGAGACAGAGTGATCAGCAGCAGGCGCTTCTTGACTTAGTGATATTGAGACTGAGGGGTTGACTTCATTCACAGGGATATGAGCAGCCTCTGTTGATGGATTTGACATTTCATCAGCATTTGGTTCATAGTGTTCATCGAACATTGGATCAAACAATTTCTTTAAATCATCTTTAGTTGGAGGTACATATGGAGTTGCTGGAGAGGAATTTGGTACAAGGGATGAACCAATGGGACTGTTTTGTAGTGCGGGTCCAGAAATAGATTGTCCAAGAGCCATTTGACCGGTCAGCTCATCGAACGTAACGTGAATTGTTTCCATGATATTTCGAGTTCTCTTATTGTAGATTCAGTAACCCTTCTTGTTTGGTGCATAACCAACAAAAATTCCAATATCTGCCTTTGCTCTTAATTTACCTAGGTCTTGACCGTCATTCATTGGATAACACAAAGCACCAAACACACGAAGGTAGGAGAGATCAGGTTTTCGTTTATGAACAAGTTCATATGGAGTTTTTCCATGAGAGGTATGAATAAGGGAACGATTTTGGGTATAGCAAGCAGTGGCAATGGCTTCAGCCCATAGAAACATTGGAACCTTTGAATAAATTAGCATTGTTCTTGTGGCTTCCACAAGTGTTTGATTTCGTCTTTCAACTACACCGTTCTGTTGAGGAGTTCGTGGAACACTTCTTTGATGACTGATTCCAACACTTTCATAAAACTGAATTAAGTCTTTGTTAACAAACTCTGTGCCATTATCTGTTCGAACAATTCTGACTGTATTATTGAGTCGAACCTGAAGCTATTTGATTAGTTTAATGATGACATCTGGAGTTTCATCCTTAGTCCTAAAAAACTTTACCCAAGTAAATCGAGAGTAGTCGTCAACAACTACTAGAATGTATTTCTTCCCATTTATGGTTTGCACTCTCATTGGTCCACACAGATCCTTATGAAGGGTATGAAGAATTTCCATTAATGAGTTTGTGGGTTTTGGTTTGTGGGCATATTTCGTGCTTTTACCCAATTGGCAAGCTGAACAAAGATGATCTCTTTCATATTTCAACCTGGGTAAGCCTCTGACAAGATCCTTTCTGGAAAGGTTATTAATGGTGCCGAAGTTCAAATGATTGAGACGACGATGCCATAACCATGACTTAGTTTTTGAAGCCTTTGACAGCAAGCAGATTGGAGAAGACTTCATCATGTCTTCGATAGAGATGGTGTATAGGTTAGAACCACGAGTGCCTCTTAATAATTCTACACCATCAAGTTCTCTAATGAAGCAAGTATGTTTTCTAAAGGCCACTTCAAGATCGGAATCACAGAATTGACCAACAGAAAACAGATTATGACCAAGACCTTCCACATAATATACCCTGGAGATTACACTTTTCCCAACTACATAATCAACATAACCCATAATAGCACCAAAATGATCATTCCCGAATCTAACAGTTCCGATGAATTTACTCACGAAGTTCATGAGCCGCGACCGGTCTCCAGTCATATGCTTGGAACAGCCTGAGTCCAGGTACCACAGAACGATTTGAACGATCTGCACTTGAACACAAACAAAAATGGATAACTGGATAATTGGGAACCCCATGCAATAATGGGTTCCACTTGGTTAGTAACAGTGATTGGAACACCCACATCAGAGATAGAAGCAATGGAATCATTAGGAATAGATGCAGTGCTGGTGTCTGTATTTGACCTATTCAAAGTATGTTCACTTCTTAAGGGAATAGCTCTCCCAGTAGGCATCCATTTTCTAGAGGGCATTGTCTTAGCAGAAAAAGGTATCCATTGATAACCTATCTTTCTAAATGTTCTTCCTGTGGATTTCCACTGTTTTCTAATTTTCTTTCGTCTTTGCCTTTTAGCCTTCTTAGCATGATTTTTAGAATTAACAATTTTGACTGGGCATTTGACAGCATTAGACAAAACATTCACACCACATTCTTGATTAGCAACATAATTCAAGCAGACATCATTACATGGTTTGCAGATAGTATCAAAATTCGAATTAATTACAGTACGCTTATAGCTAATACTAGAATCAACACGATTCGTTTTATTTAACTCGGACATAGTGTTCCTAGGGTGATCTTCTACTCTTTTCCAATGAACATTCTTAGCTTGAAAGGTCCTATCATTCCTTGTATTGCCTTGAGACTTTGACCTTATCGCTTTAATGTCACTGATTACTCATGTAGAGGCAATGGGAACATTAGTTGGTTTTGCTACTTTTTGCATTTCCTGTTTAGATGTGATAGGATGTGAACTATTTGAAGGTGCACTGAAGTTCACTTTCTTAACACTAGAGGTGTTGGGATCTGAACTACTTGAAGGCATGCTAGAGTTCACATTCCTAACATTGGGCATTGAATGAGTTGTATACTTGGCACTAGGCATAGAACAAGGTATCAAGGGATTGACTTGCTCACCTAAGGTTTTAGGGCATATTGTAATTAAGCATTCTAGAAGTTCTTGAGATCGTTTGGCATATAAGCATGCATGGCCAGTTGCATTATCAAGTGGTTTCTCTAACTTATCCTCTTCTAAAATCTCACGGAGACATTCTAGGCTGTCCTTAAGGTATGAGAAATATGTTTGAATAGCAAGTTTGTTATTCCTAAGATGAGGAGGAACATATTTCACAGACAAAGCATATTTATTATAGACATGCACCTTTGAAGCACCATTCTCCCCATCTGTCATTGGCATTTTCCCTTTTACCTGACTCTTCAGATTCTCAATTTCCTTTTGCAATGAAGTTATTTTTTCATTATTTTTGTTACGAGTGACTTTTATTGTCTCAAATAACTCGTTGAAATGATGTTTAACCTTTTCATTTTCTTCTAGAAAACTCTCATTTTCCTTTTGTAAAGCATTAACCAAGTTTTGAAGATGAAAATTTTGAGAATTCCGAGAATCTAAAGGAGGAAGCATTTGGGAGCCAGTGACATTGTTCATTTCACCCTTTAATTGAGAAATTTAGGCTTTTAACTTTCTGATCGTGTTACAGTGAGCTTGAATCTGTTCATCACGTTTGTTTATTTCAAAAACTGCATCAAACTCTGGAACATCTGAGGATATCTTGATCTTTGAGGTTTTAACATTTTCTTTGAGATGTTGATATTTTAGTTGTAAATCAAAATGTTCAACTTCTAGTTTAGAAAAATATTTTACCAAAGTATCGTGATCATCCTGTTCAATTTTCTCACTTAGTTTAGAGTTTTTTATTTCAAGCTCAATGACACGATCATGGGAGACTTTTAAAGCAACAGATAATTCATGAAATTGAGAAGCAGTAATGGAACAATTAGTGGCAGTATAGAACACATCTTGAGAGATACATTCAGAAATCAGATTCTCATTTAAGGTATGCAAGTTCTTCCTCTCAATTTCATTATATTTTAATGCTCGCTCATAGTCACTAACCTCAACAATCATTGCATCAAATTCCTTTTCCATTCCTTTAATATTTGTATCTATTCCCTTTTTAAGACTCTCAAATTGATCTTTTAGTTGTTTAAAGAAGGGCATGACCTCAGTTAAATAACATTCTTTTGTTTGCTCAAAACCCCTTTCCCCTTCAGTTATCCCAGTGGGTGTGATCCTTTTCTTACAAGTTTTCTCAAAGTCAACAAATAATTGAAATATAACATATTGACTGATTAAGGTCTTGCTCTTAGTGGCAATAGTTCTTGGAACTAGATGCACTGGTGTATTTGGAGGATACACAGTCGCTGAAGGCATTTTCCTAAGGGGAGGGTTTGTAACAACAAGATTCTCTGCTTTTTGCTTATCTAAATCCTTTTTCCAGAACACTTGTTCGGGAGTTAACAACGTTTGAGGCTTAAACTTGTTCAAGGAAATCCAGTTTTCCTTCTTGTAATCATGGGGTTTGATAGTTATGTTATTCTTTTTACATTCAGGATCTACTAGCTTCTTATTCATTTTCTCCCTAAATGCATCATCTAATTTTCTATCTTCCTCAGTGCACTTTTGTCTAGGTTTAAGAATCTCATTGCCATCATAGATAACACTTTGGGATGCTTTTGCTGTCTTACCATACTCAGGGTTGGATTCCTTTATAATAGGTATACTATGCTTATCGCTGAGAACTCTATGCTTCGTGATCATGTGAGCAGTCTGAATTGTATTCCCTTGTACGTACAACTTATTTTCAAGCTTGTTTTTCAAGGTTTTTAGATTTGAAAACTCATTCAAAAGTTTTGATTCCTTAGCACTGAATTCTTGCTTAAGCATTTTAACATTTTCTTGAAGTTCTTGTTTTTGCTTAGCAGTTTTAGAAAGCTTTTCTTGTAAGGAGTTTAACTCTTGTTTTAATACCTCTTCTAAACTTACTTTTTCTAATAGTTGTATGCATTTGGTCATCCATTTCCTGCTCACGGGTGGTTAACTCAAACTTAGCACATTGTTCATAAATGGCAACTCGTTCTTTATAGGCATTAAGTTCAGAGATAACAGAATCATCAGGGGCACATGCAGTGTATTCATCAAAAATATAGTCATCATTGACTGCAGAGGATGCATCACTTGGTACACTCTCACTTTCACTTTGTTTCACATATTGATCATATGGGACAATATTGATATTACCCATATTTTCAATGTCTGACTCAATAGTTTCAGTTGATTGTACTTTGTTATGCATCTTTTGCACATCAGCATCATCGTATAGTTTTAATACCTCAGAATTGATTTTGTCTTTGGATGGAACAGCTTGTGGTGATGAAGAGACTTTAGAAGGGACCATTGGAGAAATGCTAGCCATGAAAATTTTTTGTGCAGTAGGTTCATAATCAACATCAAAGTTGTATGCATCACAATCAGCGACTTGAAAGGCATTCTGATGATTGTGGCCTATCTCCTGAATTGGCTGCTCATCCACATCTGCATCATATGTCTTGGCATTTCCCTCAGCAAGAAACAACAACTCCTCTTCATCCAAAGCTGCACCATTATCCTGAGCTTGCACAAGCAACATCTTATCCCTGAAGTACTCTGCATTCTGAGGGCGTTTTGGCGATGTGCAGTTCCTTGCAATATGTCCCTCACCTCCACAGTTGTAACACTTGATCGGCTTTGCTTGTCCTTGATTTCCATTCCTTCCCCTATTCTGATTTGCCACATATCCTCTACCAGCTCCACCTCTCCCTTGTTCATACTGCCTTTCTTGAACTGGTTGTACCATAACCTTCCCATCTCTGACAGTGGCTTGATTGTGTGGATTGGATGCTGTTCTGAGGTTGTTGTTGGTGTGTGGGAGAGAGTTCATGTTTTGACTAATCATGAGAGCCAGTTGATTAATGAAGTTTCCCACGTGTGCATCAGCATCATCTTGTTTGAACATTGGATCGGGAATGAGTTTGTGATTACCATTAGCCATGGGTATAACTTGAGATGCTTTGGTGGTAATTCCAATGTTTGAGTAGAAGGCAGTTGAATCATTTGATGAGCTTGTCTCTCCCTGGTTGGTTTTGAACTGATCAAGAATCCTTTTTTCAAACATAGCATGTCTCTCATTCTGAAGAAGGAAAGCATAGAGTTGCTCATAGTTTGTATTCTTCAATCCTTTAGTTAGTTTCACAGAGGTGACAAACTTGTGCCATTCGGGATTCATGTTGTTCACAAACTTTGAGTTCAGCTGAATGTTTGGCATAGTCATTCTGATGTTCCTCATATCATTAACAAGCTTGTGAAATCTCACGTAATACTCATAGACACTCTCATCTGGTTTCATCTTGAAGTGCTCAAATTCATCATAGAGTTGTGATTCTCTGTCTTCCATAGTTAATTCAGAACCAGAAAGAAGCATCTTGACATTATCCCATACAACATTTGCTTCAGTGTTGTGATTAATAAGCTTGTAGATGTCTTTTGGAAGACCTTGAAGTATAATGTTAGAAGCCCTGATATCTGCATCGAATCTCTTTTTCTCCTTATCATCGAGCTCATCATACGTCTTTGTTCTGTCTATTCCATAGATCATTGTTCCATCTGCAGCTGTATCAATTAAGTCTCTAGTAGTCTCAATCTGATAAGGTCCTTCATCGATTGACTTGAGAATGTTGACTCCGTTTTCTTTTCCCAAATAGTACAGTCGGATTCGTTGTGCCCATGAGTCATAATCAGTTTTGTCAAGCATCGGTGGACGAGTATTTGACCCTGCAGCTTGAACGTCCTCAGCTACGGAAGAGACAATAGTAGGAACGATGTTTGCCATGATTTCAAGTTCTACGGGATTTTACTATTCTTTGATTAAACCGGGAAATTGATTCTTTCACGGGATTTTACTAAACCAAAAGAACAACCGTAAGAATGTATCACGAAGAAGTAACAAATCTAAATAGACAAGTAGCTAAACACTCAACTCGCTTAGTTATCAACTCGCTAAACAACCAACTCGCTCAAAGAATCAAATCGCTTAAGGAATCAACTCGCTAAATAGCCAAGTCGCATTAGTATCAACTCGCAACACAATCAACTCGCTTAATGAAACAAGTCGCTAAATAGCCAACTCGCCTTAGTACCAACTCGCAACACAATCAACTCGCTTAATGAAACAAGTCGCTTTACTAATCAACTCGCTTAATAGCAAGTCGCAAACAGACACAACTCGCTTAACCACCAAGTCGCTTAAAAGCTTAACTCGCTAAATAGCCAAGTCGCATATAACAACTCGCATCCAGTAACAAAGCAACTCGCTTCGAAGAAATGTATATCCGAGACTCAACTCGCTTTGTACAAAGTTCAAAAATAACCACTTAATCAATCAAAAACAACCAAACCACAATGATTTAAGCCTTCCAATTCAAAACTTAAACACATATGATGATCCCAAACACAAAAGTACAAGCAAAATTCAAACTTTAACACTAGAATTTGTCCAAATGATTCAAACTCTCCTAAACACTTAATACCCCAAAAACCTTATGAAATCTACCAAAACAAAGAGCATGAAAGATGAGTGATCAAACCATGGCTCTTGATACCATTTGTATGATATAGGATTTCACAAACACACTAAACCATGATCAAAGTGGGGCATTCAAGTATGTTTAGAGAGAGAAAGTTCTAGAGAGAGAAAGGGAAGAGAGCTGGGAACTATGTGAAAACAAAAAAATGGTATTGAAGCTCCAACCCTCTACCTTGGGAGGTAGAGGGTATTTATAGTTTCTTACAAACAAACGCCACCTACGGGTTGTGGATCAGGCATACAGTGGGTAAAGACCCGTCCGTCCTCCACGGTGTTACTTAACAAACTACTTTCTAACATAACTTGACTACGACTACGAGCTTTCTATCGAATACATATACTTGAGGTGACCGACTCTTTAACTACTGAATTTTCTAATTCCTAACATCCGTAATTTGAATCGACTTCTTTAGTGCATTAACCTTAAACATGGAAGCAAATGAGACTTTGTTTCCAAAACCAGTCGATGTAGCAGGTTCACCCTCTTTACCATTTGACAACATACCATCCGTGTTGGTCTTTGAAGGAGCACTATCCAAGACAACCTCATGAGTACTTAGATGCTTTCCAACTGCTCCCAAAATCTTCCCTTCAGTATTATTAACCCTAGATGCGAAGCTACTCATCAGTGAATTACTTATAACCTTAACTCTCGTACCCATAAACAATAACCCAAAACTAGACCGACGATTAAGACGAAAAAGAAAAAATCAAAACCATAAATTTTAGGGTTTAGATACTGATAGCGAAGTCCTAACCAGGTTCCTTCATGCATGCAATGGTAATAATTAAGGAATAAAAGTTCCGGCACCAGATCCAATATCAAAACATGACAAAACCTAATAAAATTGAGTAATCGAACACTCACCAAACCATAAAAATATTGGGTTTAATCTTGACATGTTGGTTTAGTAGTACTTCAAGTATTTTCCTTAGTTAATAAATTGAATAAATGTTAGCAGGTCATTGGTTGAATGGGTCCTTTGAGACCGAGTCTTGTGTAGCTGAAATACACAATTAGTAGAATAGGTTTCAGTTACCTAGTTTTTAGGATGAGTCATGGTACACGTCTAGTCATTGTAAGGGTATATATAGCCATGTTATTTATTAATGAATGCATTATCTTCTCTCATATTTCCTTTACCCACTGTTTATTCACATATACACATAATTGTGAGTTTATATTTCACCAGTTGAAAGCTTTAAATCTACATTTGGTATCAGAGCCATTAGGGCTCAAATCAGAGGAAAGAGGTGATTTCATGTGAATCGCATCAAGTGGGACAAGAAATACCGGATGCTCACAAGCAGCGACTGAAGACCGACGCCGAAGAAGAAGACCGTGACCGAAGAACCGACGAGAAAAAGACACTGGCTGGAAACTAAGTTCTGGCTGAGACCGAGAAGACCGTTAAGTAAGAAAGAAAGACCGTAGACTGGCCGGAAGAGAGATTCCGGCGAAGACCGAAGAGCCGATATAAAGACCGGTGGTTTGGCTTGTTTGCAGGTGAAAGAAAAATAGAAAAAGAAGTGAAGAAAGGCGTTGGTACCTAAAGAAGGGGGATCGATATCATATCAAGTTCTGGCTTTGACCTCGACAAATTATCCGGTATGGGTTGTTAGGGTCAAATCGATTATGGATGCATATGGCCTATGGGTGATGGTCGAACCAAGAGGGTTAGATGAAGAACCAGATCTAAAGAAATCCAAACAAGCTCTTGCCTTTTTGTTTCAAGCGATACCCAAAGAAATGGTTTTGCAAATGGCGAATTACACCGACCCGAAGCAAGTGTGGGATGGTCTTAAAACACGATACTTGGGTGTGGATCGGGTGAGAATGACTCGGCTTGCAACATTGAAAAGGGAGCTTGAAAGCTTGCGTATGAAGGAGGGTGAAACTGTTGATGAGTTTGCGACCAAGTTGAGCGGTCTAGCTTCAAAGGTAAGGAGTCTCGGGTACAAGCTTGAAGAAGTAGACTTGGTGAAAAGGCTACTTGATGCAATGCCAAAGTCGTTTCTTCAAATTGTGGCTTCGATCGAACAATGTTTCGAGTTGGATACGATGCTCTTTGATGAAGCGGTTGGAAGACTTAAGGAGTACGAAGAAAGACTCAAAAGCCATGGTGAGAAGGAAGGAGAACAAGGGAAACTCTTGTTGGCAAGTGAGCAAAGGCATGGAGAAAGTAGTGGACGAGGAAGAGGCCGTGGAAGGAATTTTGATAGAGGTGGTAGAGGCTGAGGAAAAGGATCGGGTCGAGGTGATAAGAGTGGGATTTGATGCTATGATTGTGGAACATTTGGGAACTTTAGCTATGAGTGCACAAAATGGGAGGACAAGGACAAAGACAACGAGCTCAACTTGATCCCAGATGAAGAACCGACACTGCTTTGATGAAGAGACGAGTCAAGATTAAGGGGGTGAATGTTGGGTTTAATCTTGACATGATGGTTTAGTAGTACTTCAAGTATTTTCCTTAGTTAATAAATTGAATAAATGTTAGCAGGTCATTGGTTGAATGGGTCCTTTGAGACCAAGTCTTGTGTAACTGAAATACACAATTGGTAGAATAGGTTTCAGCTACCTAGTTTTTAGGATGAGTCATGGTACACGTCTAGTCATTGTAAGGCTATATATAGCCATGTTATTTATTAATGAATGCATTCTCTTCTGTCATATTTCCTTTACCCACTCATGTACACATAATTGTGAGTTTATATTTCACCAGTTGAAAGCTTCAAATCTACAAAAAAAAAAAAAAAAAAAAAAAAAAAAAGGACTTATAAAAATGTTGCAGAACAAATTCCGAGGAGGAGAGTACTATAACAGATATTAGAATAAGGTTAAATGAACTAGATTGAATAGAGTGATTTAGAAATTTAGAATGTAGGAATCTTCATTGTCGCCGAGAGAGATTTTACTTCGGTTTTTAAAAGATGTCAAAACTTGTATTTTGCTCCGCAACAAGTGTCGTTGGAATTGCCTTTGTTGTCATTCCCTGCAACAAACAATGAGTCGAAAGATACATAAATAGGTAACCCGCATAAAGATGGAGTTCATATAAGAAATATTCTAGTAACCTTTATTGTAGCATGCACCTACTCGAAATCCATATACTGATTTATTCCGACGAATCCAAATGGTCCAAAAACAGCCTACAAAACCATTTTTAGATGGGGATTCAACTTAGAGTTAATCATCCATTTGCCTCTACGGGCTCTGTATATTCAATCCTTGCTTATTACTCACCTTATGTTTCACATGTTGTGGACTAAATTTTCTTATAAGGCCCATGCTACGATACCGACAAAAACTTCAAAAACCATTTGTGTATCCGGTTATAAACAACTGAATTTCATGTTATGACCACCAATATTATAGATCTCCAAACCTGCATTTTTACACAGTGTTACGATTCAGAGCCACCATCAACATAAATTTATGATTATTGATTTTATACATGATTAAACCTTCTCTGTTCTTCCATTATCAGAAATGTTTTACATACTCAACATGAAAACTGAAACCACGGAGGTTAAGTAAAAATCAATTAAATATGGCAATGGTCAAACTGGGCAGGCCAAGTAACATATAAGTTTTATTGTCGACGATCTGGAACAGATGGGATTACATGCAGTCACGTTGTCTTCTTCAAAACATAGATCTCTTTAGATAATATATGTACTTATATACTATTACATATCCTATCACTAAATTAATCCCAAAATATAATAAATCAACTTAATATGGAACTTGTTATGCACTTATATACATTGTGAATCATTATAAAACCATTTGACCAATTTTTTCTTACATCAGTTAGTTTACAAAAATTAACCTTAAAAAAAGAAAACCTAAATTAAGCAATTATAAGTAATGGGACAAAACCGCCACACCTGGGTGAAGTCACTATTCGTGCCGCTCATTTCCAGCATAAATTTAAGACATTTCCCTTGATTTAAAACTAAAAAGTTACAGTATCTGTGTGTAAATTTCAAAAACTCAAAAAGATTAAAATTAATAGTATCAGTAGTGTGATGTTTTTCGAAGCTACAAGATGACACCCATCAAGAGCTCCTTACCTTCAATTTATTAGGAACCTCAAGATCATATTGCATGTTAGTCATTCCCTTAAAGCATAATGAATATAAAATCACAATACTTGGTACAATAGAATCTAAAAAGAACCATTCCATCAACAACAACCAAGGAAATTGATGAGTGTGTAAATACTCATCATTTTTGGTCAAATCTGAACTGCAAAACGTCTAAAAATGCTCAGAAATGCATCAAAATACTGAAAATATCTCAAAATTGTATTTTATATGTTTTAGATGCAAAATGTTTAAAAACAGATGAAAAACGAGCTAAGTTTGCATAATTGGCAGTTTCAGTCCCCCAAGTTTCTAAAATTGTCAAAAATAGTCCCTGAGTCAAAATTTCAAAAGAAAAGTCACCAAAGGCCCTTTTTAAATCATAACTTTTCAAAATTAGTCCTTTGGTGAAAAATATCAAAAGTTTGAGAAAATTACAAGTTTGGTCCTCCGAGTTTAAAATTTGGCAAAATTAGTCCTTGGAAAATGGAAAATTACAAGTTTGGTCCTTACATTATTGAAACTTGTCACTTTTAGTCCTTGGAACAACTTTGATGAAATGGCAGCAATGGTCCTTTGAATTTCAGAATGTACAACATTAGTCCTTGTCATTTATTAAGCCTAAAACCTTTTTGGACCCTTGTCAAAAACCCTTTGGACCCCTGTCATTAGCTAATTTGGACCCCCCTTTGATATTAACCCCGGTCAATCCAAAAGTCAAACAAACATACCCTACGCGCCTTTTCCTGTCTTCCCAACATCTAGCCTGCAAACACCATCCCCCCTCCAACTCCAGCCACCTTTTCTTCTCCATGTTCCCCTCTCCTCAACACAACTCCAAAGGGCATTTAATGCTCTCTCTACCCACTCAATCTCAACCCACTGTCAAAACAACCATTTCCCGCCAAAAATGATCAATGGCCAATATGATCCCAAACTCATCCAAAGGCTGGAAAACCAAGTGGGATTAGCTCAGACCAAGAGAGAGAAGCATGTGGAACTATAAAAGAGCAAGAAGAAACAAGAATAGAGAGTAGTTAGTTTTTTTTTAATTTTCCTTAATGTCGCATTTTTAAAATTAATGTTTTAGTTTAAAACAAATGTTGTAATTTCAGTTTGTATGTATCATAATTAAGTTGAGACACCTTTGTAATGTGCCTTTGATTGTCTATCAAACTTTTGATATAAATTCCAAGTTTCCAGCTACTGTTGAAAATCTCATTTTCCAACTCTCATTCATAAGCTCCTAGAAGCTTAATTTTAAACTCAATCTAGTTTATTTAAGCTATTCAAATCTTTGTATAAGCTCACATTTCATTTTCAAGTAAATTTGAATGATGGTCAACAAGAGTCAAAATGGGTGCATTTGGCAATGGTGATGGATATTGGGTTGATGCAGTGGTGCTTTGGGGTTGGATTTAGTTAAGTTAGAATAGTTTTAGTTCTGGTTTTAGCTTGCTACATAAGCTGGACACATGTGAGTATATTTCTCATTTTCCAATTTCAAGTCAATTTGTAGTCCTTGTTTGTACATGTATCTGTGGTTACCACTAGTTTATTCTTGTCTATTTAATGATAATTAAAGTAGTTTGAATGTTTGTTTTAGCTAAATCTTTGGTTATCTCATTTTTCTTGTAAAACAGTAGTTTTAAGGGTTGTTTGGATCAGCTGTTTAAGCTGTTTTTGAGGATTGTTCAAGAGTTGATTCTTGTTGTTTAATGTTTGTGTAGTCCTAATTGACTCATTTGAATCAGTTTTTTGTGCCTGCAACCACTCAAGTCAAAATTTTCCATTGATATGTCTTAAAGTTTATCTGTTGGAATTTTTGAAAGCTAAAAGCTTATTTTGTGCTTAGAAATCTTAGAGCTAGCTTGCATTAGTGTTATTTCATCAAGTAACATCATATTCAGTTGAGAAATTGGAATCAAAGTTCAAAATAGTCAACCTTTCATAATTGCTTAAAAAGTCAAATTGCATGAAACTCAGTTTTGAGCCAAATGGGATGAATTTTCACAAGCTCAGTTCTGGGCCAAATCAAATGCAACTTGTTGTTTTAAAAAGTCCTACTGCTCTAGTTTCTTGTTATCATTTTTGTATAATTTTGTTAATTTTCTATATGGGTCAAAAGAGCTTGTCAAAATGGTGCCATATGCCCTGTGCAGGGCATTGAGCCTGCACAGGGATTATGCAGCTCTTGCAGAGCTTGCATTTGGCCCATAAGAGCTTCTTTGGGTCTGAGCTTTGGAATTTAGATAGTCAGCCAGGTCTCCTTCTAGTTCCAGTTGTTGGTTTTTAGTTTCCAGCTTATTCTAGTGCTTATTTTCTTGTCCCAAGTAGCTTCCTAAAACTGTTTTTTTTAGCTTATATCTCATATTCATCAAATCTGTGCAATCTACCAATCCAAAGGGTATAGCTTGTTGTTTATTGTTGCATTTGGTCAATTTTAGCTTATAGTAGCTTGTGTATCAGTTGGGTGCTTGTTTTGTCCCTTTAGCTTATCCAAGTGCTTATTTCATAAGCACATTCCACATCAGTTCCTAATTCCTCCACACATGCACCTGTTTTTCCATTTTTCCTAGCTTCCTTATATTATTTTAGAGTTTTCCTGAAATTTTCAGATTTTTTCAAGTTGGTTTGCTATTTTTCTGCATTTAAATTGATTTTTAGGCATTTTTAATTAGCATTTAATACAAAAAATTAAGAAAAGCTTCAAAAAAATAATTTTTCATATTTTCTTGTATTTTAGGTTAATATTAAATAGTTGAAATTAGTTAATAATTAATAATAATTAATTTATTAGTTATAAAAATAATTTTCTTTTTCTCAATATTTTCTTTTATCATTAGGTTTGTAAAAATGTCATTTTCATATTTTTAGGACTTTTATTTCTTAGATCTCACTTTTTATTTTGTACGTTTACGTAATTTTATTTAAACGTAAGTTTTAAGTTTTAAGTTTTAAACGTTCATCAATTTTGCAAATAGTGATAGCGTTTATTTAATAGTTTTTATCTTTTTAATTTTCTTTAATTTGCATTTAAGCCTCTGTATTTGTTTGATATTTCTGTAGTTATAATAATCTCAAATCTCTTTTCCATTCAAATTCCTCGATCACTTTACGTTTGATAATCCATTGCATAGCTCGTTGGGACATAACGACCCGGGGAAACACTATACTCCCCAGATCTTCATTGCATTCGTGCTTGAGCAGTTTTAAGCTGATTACGGTCTGCCATTCACAAGTGGCAGGCTTGAGTGATTTAGCTTGACTGTTTGGCACGCATCAGAAATACATCAAATTAAAAAACACAAAATAACCACTTAATTTCATTAACATATCTATTCTATTAGCATAAAAGACTAAAATACACGGTTGGTCCCTAAAGTTGTCAATCCGCTTCGCGATTGGACAAAACTCGGCGTTATCATCGCTGGAGGTCCAAACCTTGGCCTTTAAATGCCAAACTCGTCCCTTGACCAGGATTGGCATAGTCAACTTTAATTTTCTGGATTTCCTTCGAGGGTATAATAGACCATTCACATTTTTGACCCAACATAGTTAAAATGTAACCCAACCTTCAACCATATTTGTATCGGCAACGACCAACATTGAACCCTAAAATACAATCAACACACATTCTACCCAAAGCAAAAAAAAAACAATAATGGCACAAAACGATAAGGGGAAGGCTTTGTTGACTTCGTTGAGGAAAGCAGATGATAAGGTTTTAAAATGTACCTTTTTGAGGGGTCGTTTAAGCCCTTATTTGATCACTTTTGTATCCGTTATTACTTAATATCGTTCCTTTTCACTTTTTCGGTATCTTGAAGGCAAAATGCTGGAATGACACTTATTCGGACGAAAAGGCACGAATATACAAAGAAAATGACCAAAGTCAAGAATCGAGACACTCAGGCTGCTGGAACTTAAGGGGACGGCGTCAGGTGTTATCTGCGACGCCGTCGGACAACTTTTGTGACGGCTCAATAGCCAAATTGCTCATTTACAAGTGACGGCTTCAGGTTTTAAAAGTGTAGGGCGTCGCAACTCAGACGGCCTATGTTAGGATTTAGTAAATCCAGTTATTAAAGTGTCGGTCACCTCAAGTATATGTAATCGTTAGAAAGCTCATAGTCGTAGTTATTTAATCTTAGGAAGTATTTAGTTAAGTAACACCATGGAGGATGGAATGGTCTTTACCCACTATATGCCTGATCCACAACCCGTAGGTGGCATTTATGTAAGAAACTATAAATACCCTCTACCTCACAAGGTAGAGGGTTGGAGCTCATAATAATACTTTTATTTTCTCTCACTAAGTTCCCAAACCTCTAACTATTTCTCTCTCTAAAACATCAAGTTATACGCCTATTTGTAATCATGATTTGATGTGTTTGTGAAATCCAATATGTCACAAATGGTATCAAGAGCCATGGTTTGATCATCTCTCTTACATATCCTTGGATTTCTAGTGGTTTTATATGGTTTTTGGGTTTGAAAAAGTTTAGTGGTTTTTGCATCATTCGGATCATTTCTTGTGTTAAAGTTTGAATTTTGAGTGTACTTTTGTGTTTAGAATCATTGTAAGTGCTTGGGTTTGATTTGGAAAGCTTGAATCACTGTGGTTGAGCTTGTTTTGGATTGAAAAGGGTTGTGTTTAACTTTTTCTTCCTTGCGACTTGGTTCTCGGATAAATTTTCTTTGTAGCGACTTGCTTCGTTAGTTGGTAGCGACTTGTAGTTGAAGTGGTAGCGATTTGAGCCCTAGTGACTTGTCTATTGAGACAAGACGACAAACAATACAAAGTAGTGGAAACACCACTTCAGCTAGCGACTTGGTTGACGTAGCGACTTGTCTTTATAATTTCTAGCGACTTGTCTTTGTTGTTACTAGCGAGTTACTCTTTAGCGACTTGACCTCTCAGCGAGTTGTTCCTTAGCGACTTGTTTACTTAGCGAGTTGTTCTTTAGCGACTTGTCAGCTTAGCGATTTGCTGCTTTAGCGACTTGGTTCATAGCGACTTGTGTCTAGCGACTTGATCTACAGCGACTTGAGCCTTTAGCGAGTTGCTACTTAGCGACTTGGTGACTTAGCGACTTGTCTTCAAGGGTTATAGCGACTTGGTTGATTTTGTTTCTAATACAGTTTTCTCTTGATTCAGTAAAATCCCGTGAAAGAATCTATTTCCCGGTTTAATCATAGAGTTTTAAAATCCCGTGAAATCTGTAATCATGTCTACCAACATACCTACAATAATCTCTTTTGTTGCTGAGGACATTCAAGCAGCTGGATCAGATACTCGTCCACCTATGCTTGACAGAATTGACTATGACTCATGGGCTCAGCGAATTAGGTTGTACTGTTTGGGAAAAGAAAATGGAGTCAACATTCTCAAGTCAATTGATGAAGGACCATATCAAGTTGAGACAACCAGAGACATACTCGATACTGCTGCTGATGGCACGATGATATTAGGACTGGACAGACCTAAAATGTACGATGAACTGACTAATAAGGAGAAAAATAGATATGATGCAGACATCAGGGCTTCTAACATCATACTTCAGGGCTTACCTAAGGACATTTACAACCTGATCAATCACAACACTGAAGCTAAGGCAGTTTGGGACAATGTCAAGATGCTTCTCTCGGGTTCTGAATTAACCAAGGAAGACAGAGAATCACAACTGTATGATGAATTTGAGCATTTTAAGATGAAACCAGAAGAAAGTGTCTATGAATATTACGTGAGATTCCACAAGCTTGTAAATGAAATGAGGAACATCAAAATGACCATGCAAAATATTCAGTTGAACTCAAAGTTTGTGAACAACATGAATCCCGAATGGCACAAATTTGTCACCTCTGTGAAGCTAACCAAAGGATTCAAGAACACCAACTATGAGCAACTGTATGCCTTCCTTCTTCAGAATGAGAGACATGCTATGTTTGAATGAAGGATTCTTGAATAGTTCAAATCTAAACAGGGAGAAACAAGTTCATCAAATGATTCAACAGCCTTTTACACCAATGTTGGAATTACCACCAAAGCTTCTCAAGTCATACCCACGGGTAATGGTAATTACAAACTCATTCCTGATCCAGCATATAAGCCTCCAGACTCAAACACACTCATGGAAAACTTCATCAATCAACTGTCTCTCATGGTTAGTCAAAATATGAATTCCACTCCACACACCAACAATAATCTCAGAACAGCATCCAATCCACACAATCAAGCTACTGTCAGAGATGGTAAGGTAGTGGTGCAGAATGTGCAAGGAAGACGGTATGAACAAAGAATGATTGGAGCAGGTTATGGTAATACTGGAGTAGGTGGAGGATATGTGGCTAATCAGAATCGTGGAAGAACTGCCAATCAAGGGCAAGCTAAGCCAATCAAATGCTACAACTGTGGTGGTGAGGGACATATTGCGAGAAACTGCACATCTCCAAAACGTCCACAGAATGCAGAATACTTCAGAGACAAGATGTTGCTTGTGCAAGCTCAGGATAATGGAGCAGCTTTGGATGAAGAGGAGTTGTTGTTTCTTGCATAAGGGAATGCTAAGACATATGATGCTGATGTAGATGAGCAGCCAATTCAGGAAATAGGTCAAAATCATCAAAATGCCTTTCAAGTAGCTGACTATGATGCATTTGACTCTGATGTCGATGATGAACCTACTGGCCAGACAATCTTCATGGCTAGCATCTCACCTATGCTCTCTCCAAAGGTCTCTTCACCACAACAAGCTGGACCATCCAAAGAATCAATCATCTCAGAGGTATTAAAACTATACGATGAGGTGGATGAGCAAAAGATACATGATGAAGTATAATCTCTTGAAAGTTAAGAATCAGATATTTATAATGAGGGTAATAGTAATACTGTCCCATATGATCAATATGTGACACAAAGTGAAAGTGTGATTGTACCAAGTGATGTATCTTTTGCAGTCAATAATGACTATGTTTTTTATGAATACACTGCATGTGCCCCTGATGATTCTGTTATCTCTGAACTGAATGCCTATAAAGAACAAGTTGATATTTATGAACAACATGTTAAGTTTGAGTTAACTACCCGTGAGCAGGAAATGGATGACCAAATGCGTACAATTATTAGAAAAAGTAATTTTAGAGAAGAAGTGTTAAAACAAGAGTTAAACTCCTTGCAAGAAAAGCTTTCTAAAACTGTTAAGCAAAGCAAGAGCTTCAAGATAATGTTAAAGTGCTTAAACAAGAATTCAATGCTAAAAAATCAAAACTTTTGAATGATTTCTCTAATCTAAAAACTTTTAAAAACAAAATTGAAAATAAGTTGTACGTACAAGGGAACACCATTCAGACTGCTCACATGATCACTAAGCATAGAGTCTTAAGCGATAAACACAGTATTCCCCTTGTAGAGGAACCAAATCCCGAGTATTGCAAAAGAGCTAAAGCTTTCCATAAGATTGTATATGATGGTAATGAGATCCTTAAGCCTAGGCAAACACCTTCATGTATTGGAAGCACGGAAGATGATAGAAAATTAGAAGATGCCTCTAGGGAGAAAATGGATAAGAAACTAGAAGATCCTAAGTGTAAAAAGAATAACATAATGATCAAACCCCATGATTACACAAAAGAAAATTGGACCTCCCTGAACAGGTTTAAGCCTCAAACTCAATTAACCACAGAACAAATTTTTTGGAAGAAAGACATGGATAAGCAAAAAGCAAACGTACTTGTTGAAACAAACACTCCCTTTAGGAAAGTGCCTGCAGCTACTGTGTATCCTCCGAATACACCAATGCATTTAGTTCCTAGAACTATTGCCACTAATAGCAAGACCTTAATCAGCCTATATGTTGTTTATCAACTATTCGTTGATTTTGAGAAGACATGTAAGAAGAGAATCACACCTACAGGGATAACTGAAGGGGAAAATGGTTTTGAGCAAACTAAAGAATGCTATTTAACTGAGGTCATGCCTTTCTTTAAACAATTAAAAGGTCAATTTGAAAGTCTTCAAAAGGGGATAAACTCGAATACTAAAGAAATGGAAAAGGAATTTGATGCAATGATTGTTGAAGTCAATGATTATGAACGGGAACTCAAATATAATGAAATTGAAATGAAGAATTTGCATATCCTAAATGAGAACTTAGTATTAAGTTGTGTGGCTCAAGATGTGTTTTATACTGTTACTAAGCATTCTATTACTGCTTCTCAATTTCATGAATTAACTGTTGCTTTGAAAGTATCCCATGATCGTGTCATTGAGCTTGAGAACAAAAACTCTGAACTAAATGAGAAAAGTGATCAGAATGATCACGATAATTTGGTAAAACACTTTTCTAAGCTAGAAGTTGAACATTTTAATTTGCAACTAAAATATCAACATCTCAAGGAAAATGTCAAAACCTCAAACATCAAGACATCCTCAAATGTTCCAGAGTTTGATGCACTTTTTGAAATAAACAAACGTGACGAACAAATTCAAGCTCATTGTAACACGATCAGAAAGTTGAAAGCCCAAATTTCATAATTAAATGGTGAAAAGAACAACATGACTGGCTCCCAAATGCCTCCTCCTTTAGATTCTCAGTTTTCTCAAACTTTTCATCTTCAAAACTTGGTTAATGTTTTACAAAAGGAAAATGAGAGTTTTCTAGAAGAAAATGAAAAAGTTAAACGACACTTTAAAGAGTTATATGATTCAATGAAAGCCACTCGTGACAAGAACAATGAAAAAATAGAGTCAGAAAAAAGGGAAAATGCCACTTGTCTTTAATGAGAATGTTGCATCAAAGTCATCTGCAGACTGCAAATATACTGTGACTGTTAAATACATTCCTCTTCCTCTTAGAGATAACGAACTTGTGTTTCATAACTATTTCGCTCACCTTAAGGATAGTCTAGAATGTCTCTGTGAGATTGTAGAAGAGGATTTCATAAATAAGCCACTTGATAGAGAAATTAGGTTTGCTTGTATTCAGGCCAAACGATCTCAAGAGCTGTTAGAATGTTTAATAGCAATATGTCCTAAATCCTTAGGTGCGAAAGATAAAGTTGTGATGCCTTGTTCTATGCCTAGTTCCAAGCATACAACCCATTCTATGCCCAGTATTAAGAAAGTGAACTTATAAGTGCCTTCAAGTAGTTCAGATCCATGCACGTCTAGTTCAGGAATGCAAAAAGTAGACCAACCAACTAATGTTCCCATAATTCCCTCTACAGGAGTAATCAATGACATAAAAGCAAGCAGGTCAAAGCCTCCAGGCAATACAAAGCAAGATAGGACCTCGCCAGCTAAGAATGTGCATTGGAAGAGAGTAGAAGACCACCCTAGGAACACTAAGTTTGAGTTGAATAAAACGAATCGTGTTGATTCTAGTATTAGCTATAAGCGTACTGTAATTAATTTGAATTCTGCTACTATCTGCAAACCATGTAATGATGACTGCTCGATTTATGTTACTAATCATGAATGTGGTATGAATGATTTGATTAATGTTGTTAAATGCCCAATCAAAATTGTTAATGTCAAAAATCAAGCTAAGAAGGCTAAAAAGCAAAGGTGAAAGAAAGTTAGAAAACATTGGAAACCCACAGGAAGAAAATTTAGTAATATAGGTTATCAATGGATACCTACTGGCCGTAAGTTTAATCTTAATGAGTTTTGCCCTAAATTTGTTAAGTCAATGCCCATTAGAAAATGGATGCCTACTGGTAGAACTATTCCTTTAAGAAGTGAAAATACTTTGAATAGGTCAAATACGGACACTAGCACTGCATCTATTCCTGATGATTCCATTGTTTCTACTTCCGATGTGGGAGTTCCAATCACTTTTACTAACCAAATGGAACCCATTCTTGCATGGGGATCCCAATTATCCAGTTATCCATTCTTGTCTGTGTTCAACTGCAGATCTTTCAAATCGTTCTGTGGTACCTGGACTCAGGCTATTCCAAGCATATGACTGGAGATCGCTCGCGGCTCATGAACTTCGTGAGTAAATTCATCGGGACTGTTAGATTCGGGAATGACCATTTTGGAGCAATTATGGGTTATGGAAACTATGTTGTTGGCAATAGTGTAATTTCCAGGGTATATTATGTTGAAGGTCTTGGTCATAATTTGTTTTATGTTGGTCAATTCTGTGATTCCGATCTAGAAGTGGCATTTAGAAAACATACTTGTTTCGTTAGAGAACTTGATGGTGTGGAACTGTTAAGAGGAACTCATGGTTCAAATCTATACACCATCTCTATCGAAGACATGATGAATTCTTCTCCAATATGCTTGTTGTCAAAGGCTTCAAAAACAAAATCATGGTTATGGCATCGTCGTCTCAATCGCTTGAACTTCGGCACCCTTAATAATCTTTCCAGAAAGGATCTTGTAAGAGGCTTACCCATATTAAAGTATGAAAAAGATCATCTTTGTTCAGCATGCCAATTGGGAAAAAGCAAGAAATATGCCCACAAACCCAAACCCACAAACTCAGTAATGGAAGTTCTGCATACCCTTCATATGGATTTGTGCGGACCAATGAGAGTGCAAACAATAAATGGGAAGAAATATATTTTAGTCGTAGTTGATGACTACTCTCGATTTACTTGGGTAAAGTTTTTGAGGACAAAGGATGAAACTCCAGATGTCATCATCAAACTTATCAAGCAGCTTCAGGTTCGACTTAACAATACGGTTAGAATTGTTCGAACAGACAATGGCACAGAGTTCGTTAACAAAGACTTAAGTCAATTTTATGAAAGTGTTGGAATCAGTCATCAAAGAAGTGTTCCACGAACTCCTCAACAGAACGGTGTAGTTGAAAGACGAAATCGAACTCTTGTGGAAGTCGCAAGAACAATGCTAATTTATTCAAAGGTTCTAATGTTTCTTTGGGCTGAAGCCATTGCCACTACTTGCTACACCCAAAATCGTTCCCTCATACACACATCTCATGGAAAAACTCCATACGAACTTGTCCATAAACGAAAACCTGATCTCTCCTACCTTCGTGTGTTTGGTGCGTTGTGCTATCCAACGAATGAGACAATTCACCAAACAAGGTTTAGGTAAATTAAGAGTTAAGGCAGATATTGGAGTTTTTGTTGATTATGCACCAAACAAGAAGGGTTACCGAATCTAAAACAAGAGAACCCGTAATATCATAGAGACAATTCATGTTACGTTCGATGAGCTGACCGGTCAAATGGCTCCTGGACAATCCAGTTCAGGACCCGCACTTCAAAACAGTCCCATTGGTTCATCCCTTGTACCAAACTCTTCTCAAGTAACTCCATATGTACCTCCATCTGAAGATGATTTAAAGAAATTGTTTGATCCCATGTTTGATGAGCATTATGAGCCAAGTGCTAATGAACTGTCGATTCCTACATCAGAGGCTGCTCATATCCCTGTGAATGAAGTCAATCCTTCAGTCTCAATTTCATTAAGTCAAGAAGCGCCTACTGCTGATCACTCTGTCTCATCAACAACTCATCAATCTTCGATTGTACATCATGGAACTGTGTCTGGCATCAATGATGAAGTTAATCCCTTTGCTACTCCTGAAGATGCTCCATCTGTAAACATATTTGCTCCTGAATCATCATCAGAACCATCTTCTTCAGGAGACATCGACTCTGCTACCTCAGTCCCTCAACAACTTCCACATGAACACCTTAGAAAATGGACTCACAATCATCCCTTAGACAACATCATTGGAAATCCCTCTCTTCCAGTATCCACACGGAAACAACTTGCAACCGATGCCTTATGGTGCTTCTTCAACTCCGTACTCTCTAAGATCGAACCAAAAGATGTTAAAACAGCCATGAATGAAGATAGCTGGTTCAATCCCATGCAAGAAGAAATTCATGAGTTTGATCGACTTGATGTATGGGAGTTAGTACCTGCTCCAGATTGTGCTATGATTATTGCTCTAAAATGGATCTTCAAAGTGAAACTTGATGAGCATGGTGATGTGTTGAAGAACAAGGCTCGATTAGTTGCTAAAGGATACCGTCAAGAGGAGGGTATTGACTTTGAAGAATCTTTTGCTCCTATTGCTCGAATCGAGGCAATCAGAATCTTTTTGGCTAATGCTGCTAGTAAGAACATGGTAGTCTATCAAATGGATGTAAAGACGGCATTTCTGAACGGAGATCTTAAAGAAGTCGTCTACGTCAGCCAACCTGAAGGATTTGTGAATCAAGAGCATCCTTCTCACGTTTATCGTTTGAAGAAGGCTCTTTACGGCTTAAAGCAAGCTCCAAGGGCATGGTATGATACACTATCAAAGTTTCTTCTATCTACCGGATTTAGCAAAGGAGCAGTTGATCCAACATTGTTCACCAGGAAGTCAGGCGAACATTTAATTCATGTTCAAATTTATGTTGATGATATCATCTTTGCCTCGACTGACCCCAATGAGTGTGACCGTTTTTCAAATGAAATGGGTTCAAAATTTCAAATGTCAATGATGGGACAAATGTCATTTTTCTTGGGATTACAAATTTCACAAAGTCCCGGAGGCATCTTCATAAATCAATCTAAATATGCAAATGAGATTTTAAAGAAATTTGGATTTGATTCAAGTGACCCTGTTGACACTCCCATGATTGAACAAACTAAACTAGATGAGGACCACTCAGGGATCATGGTAGACCAAACGAAATATCGCAGTATGATTGGATCCCTGATGTACCTCACAGCTAGTAGACCAGACATCTTGTTTGCTGTTTGCATGTGTGCTAGATACCAGGCTAAGCCTACTAAAAAGCACCTTGAAGCGGTTAAACGGGTCTTTCAGTATCTCCAAGGAACCATCAATATGGGACTTTGGTACCCGAAGGACACCGGTATGTCACTAACAGCCTATGCAGATGCTGATCATGCAGGGTGTCAAGATACTCGTCGAAGTACGTCTGGAGGTGCTCAGTTTTTGGGTGATAAGCTTGTGAGCTGGTCTTCAAAGAAGCAAATGAGTACTTCTATTTCCTCTACAGAGGATGAATACATAGCCATGTCATCATGTTGTGCTCAAATCCTATGGATGAGATCCCAATTATCTGACTATGGCTTTGAATTTAACAAAATCCCTCTGTATTGTGATAATAAAAGTGCTATTGCTCTCTCATGCAACAACGTACAACACTCAAGAGCAAAGCAAATCGACATTCGACGTCATTTCATCAGGGAACAAGTGGAAAAAGGTGTGGTGGAACTCTATTTTGTGAGGTCTGAATACCAGTTAGCAGACATCTTCACCAAAGCTCTTCCAAGAGAACGTTTTGAGTTTATTCTTCCACGACTTGGCTTGAAAAGCCTTCAACCAGAAACACTCAAACCTCTTCAGGAGGAAGACGAGGAGTAAAAGGTTTCCTTCATCTATCTCTTGTAAATATCTATTCGAAAAACAAAATACAAAATTAAAAAACCCTCAAAAAAAATATTGTCTTTTTGTCATGTTTTTCTCGATTCGATAATATCTACGGTCTTTGTGCTGTCATTCAAAGAATGACACGGGACTTTAGATATTGTTCGAATTTTTATTTAAAAAAAAAAAAAAAAAAAAAAAAAAAAAAATCAATTCAAAAATCAAAAAATCAAAAAATATTTTTGGGAGAAAGAGAATAAATGGTTTATTGTCATCTCAGGCAGTAACCCGATTTTTAAAGAAAGAACAGAGCCATACTTTATCATGTTTTCAAAATTCCATGCTCTGATTTTATAAACATTTATCTGATGAAAACTAACTGCTTTGAAAATTAAACTCGGTCTCTATTTTTGATAATCATCTGGACTTATTTGTCAAAATATCTATCTCTCAATCAACAACCTATGTCACTGATTGAGGGGAAGAATGATTTCAATTAAATTAAAATTTTATTTGTCATTCAATTGCTTTCAAAAGATATTCATGCATGTTTAATCAATGGAGTTTAAAGTCTTAAAATTCGATCCTTATCAGTTAAAACGCTTTGAAAATCAAGTCACAATTCTCCTTAAAAGCTTTCAAAATCAATTTAAATCTACAAGAGATCACAAATCTCAAATGATTTGATAATTGTGATCGGGGGAGAATTTGTGATTTAAATTGGATTTAATCTGATAATTCGGTAAATGGTTTAATAAGGATGTACAAGCTCTCCTTCCCACATATGTCAAACGATTTTAAATTTTCCATGCACTTGTTGAGGGGGAGCATCTATCTTAAACCACAATGATTTGAAACGTGATCATTTATCTCAATGTGCAGGTTCCCTCTAGTATGTGCAAAACTCTTTTCAAACCTTGAGGCACATATTGAGGGGGAGCAAAATTATGAAAACCTCATCCTTCCCCAAAATGCTTTATCTACTTGATTTGATCAGGGAAGTGATGGTGATACCTTTTAGAAAATGGTAATCAAAGAAGTTAATTCTTCCTCTTGCCTCTGTGTGCAAAACGATCTCAAACATTTGATGCACATGTTGAGGGGGAGCACTTGTTCTAAAAAAATATCAAAAACAATTCAGGTACAAAATGCTTTGATAATATATCACAAGTATCTGGATTGATTTTCAAATGGTTTTCAATTGGTTCCAATGGCAGATGAACAATACCAAATAGACCGACCAACTTTACTTTATGTATGGTGATATAAGGATGATAAGGTTAGGTATTTGTTCCCATGATCCGCCAGAACCGAAGGGATCTACCCAGGGACAATCCACTAGTTAGTGTAGAAGTCCTTAGGTATGATGATAAAAGGAGAAAAATGAGATATGGGAAGAGTGCGGACTGAGACAGAGCTAGTACTGGAACAAACCCAACAAGGTTCTAGCTATGAAGTCTCGGTAAGCACTGAAGGGGTTGAAGAATGAAAAAGAATTTAATGAGAAAAGGGTGAAAAGAAATAGCCCTCCATTTATTCAACCATAGGGCAGAAACCAGGTACAATTCATATGCTACTGATGGTAACATTGGTATTGAAGACAAGACGTCATGGACCCAGTGACGCTCTGCACTACAACTTCCCAAACCACTCAAGTTCCTCTTATAAGGGCTTGTTTCATTCTCACGGGGAACCTACATAATCTATCGACTTTCTCTTAGAGATTGTTGATATTGAAGAAGGAGACCCTCTCCCTAGTCTCCGGCACAGGATCCAAATATGCACATATTAAGTCTAGAGCCACGAGATTATCAATAAATCTCATTAGGACACTTTCAATGAAGACTCTCTGTTTCACACAATGTGGAAAGAGAGATTATATCTTGAGTCCTACGCATTATCCTTGTGGTATTGTCAGAACATCTGAGTGATATGCAAACATATTCACAATGAAGATGGAAAGCCTTCTGGAGCCAACATCAAACAAGCTCCTAGTAGGTGGCATGTGAGATCTAATCAATAGATCAACTATGTGACAACTGAACAGAAACAATGGGGAGATTCAATCTTTTGAATCAATCCTGGTTCAAGTTATGGATTGACGGATACCTTTGAAAAACCGGTCTTTGTGCTTAAAAACTCTTTTCTTTAGCAAATCGACCGTGTACGGATATTTCAAATCAAAAGGTGTTTTATTATTGATAATTGATGTTCATTAAAACCTTCGTTGTATTGCAAAAACAATTTCTATTGAGCAATACACGAATGTTTTTCAAATATCTTTTCATCAATTAGTGAATTTCTATTCGCTGGTTCACTCACTCCGTGTTGTCTTCTTTGAGACGTTCCGGTTTGAGAACAACTAGAGCAGCTGCGAAACCCTGTCAAGGAAATTCTTCGGAATTATACCTGATCACAGGCAGTACTTGTACTGATCAAAGGGGAACCGTGGGCCGTGTACCTCAATTCAACGAAAGTGTTCAAAGACACTTTCGTGCGATTTATTGCTAACTGTTGTATGCAGGTACGTCCTATGTTTGGAGCTGATCAGAATGAAGTGGTCAATCCATAGCCGCATGCTCACTTAACACATTCATCTCAAAAGAAATCATGATTAGTGCATCAATGACTCTGATATTTTCACTCCATGCTTCTGCTACGCTGCTGCCAATATCATGAATCAACGAAAGCTTCCGCTACTCTGATGAGAAGATATCATGATCCAGAATGTGAGCATGTCGGTCCGAAAGTCACAACATCACATAATACCAACACCACAATGGATGTCTCAGAGATTTTTGTTAGCTGATGATCTCAAAAGCTGGCTTAAAATTATTATCATGTGGATCAGTAAAAGACCTCCACTTGGATTAACCAAACATGCAATGAGTGGAATCAATGACTACGAGCTTCGGAGCAAAGTACTACATCAAGAATGCAAGAACAATTGTTAATGTAATATCTGTTTGTATTCAATGTAATTTTAGTATATGTTTGAGGTGACCTCCCTTAGGGGGAGATTGTTAGGAATTAGAAATTCCAGGTATTAAAGAGTCGGTCACCTCAAGTATATGTAATCGTTAGAAAGCTCGTAGTCGTAGTTCATTTAAGCTAAGTAGTATTTAGTTAAGTAACACCGTGGAGGACGGACGGGTCTTTACCCACTGTATGCCTGATCCATAGCCCGTTGTGTGGCGTTTTATTGTAAGACTATAAATACTCTCTACCTTCCAAGGTAGAGAGTTGGAGCTCATAATAAGATTTTTCTTTTTCTCACTAAAGTTCCCTAAACCTCTAACTTTCTCTCTCTAAAAACTCTTGTACGCCTACTTTGTGTTATGGTTTGATGTGTATGTGAAATCCAATATCTTACATTATTTAATGTTAGGAAGTATTTAGTTAAGTAACATCGTAGAGGACGGAAACCTCACAAGGTAGAGGGTTGGAGCTCATAATAATACTTTTATTTTCACTCACTAAGTTCTCAAACCTCTAACTATTTCTCTCTCTAAAACCTCAAGTTATACGCCTATTTGTAATCATGATTTGATTTGTTTGTGAAATCCAATATGTCACAGCCTAGATTTGATCCAGACGACGTCAGAGACTGAAGGGGACGGTGTCACAAGCATAAGGTGACGCCGTCGCAAGACAAACGTGGCCAAGACGAAACCCTAATAACGGCGACCCGACGGCGTCACAAATCAAAGGGTGACGCCGTCGCATGTGTAATCTTATATATATAATCTGAATTTTTTAGTTTTCAGTGTGTAGTCTTTTGGAGTAAAAACCTAAACCGAACCAAGGCTGTCTTGTACAGTACTTTAGGGTTCCATACCCTATCTTACATCAAGATAAGTGTTTTACTTCATTAATTCAATTATGTCTTCAATTAATTGTGTGTATGCTTGCATGTTTCCCATGTCCGGCTAATTTACTTATGTGTTTACTTAGGGAATATGAAACTTAATTATTGAATATTGATTGGTTGTCTCTTATATTAATTGTTAATGATCTAGTATTGCGATAGATCATCCGTTGTGTAGTTAATGCTTGATTAATCTTTGTGAACCTTAGCTTATAGTACCTAGAGTCATTGTAGGCTAAACCATCCGAAGATTACCTTAGTGTTAAGTTTATAAATCCTAGAGATTTTGTAGGCAATAACCTCTGGTAGTTTCAAAGATTTAGGGATAAACGCATACCCTACGACTTTAGACACACAACGCGATTAAGAATAAGGACGTGACAATTCAACCATCAATAGGAGATAATTAAGGAGTAATAAAACCTAAGTAAACACATCTTTAAATCATTATACGAGCACACCATAATTAGACATAGACTACATACACCTTAGATTAGATAATTAGACGAGTAGAGTAATCGGTGGAAATACCAACCCCCAAATCCAATACCCCGAGATTCGTACCTTTCCATTTCCTAAAAACATAAAAATATAAAAAAATAATCTTCCTCAACCCCAACCTTAGCGTAGTAACTTCTCACTAGCATTCCTATTCCCCTAGAGAACGATATCCATTCCCGTGGCTTACCCTAATACTACTGATACGCTTACGCAGCGCGTTCGGGGTCAAAGGAACTTCCTTTTCTTCGAGTAAGTTTTTCAACACCCTAGGCAGTGAACCTAATCGTTGTAGTGTAGTATTAGGGTAAGCCACGGGTATTGATATCATTCTCTAGGGGAATAGGAATGCTAGTGAGAAGTTACTACGGTAAGGTTAAGGTTGAGGAAGATTATTTTTTATCTTTTTTATGCTTTTTAGGAAATTGAAAAGTACGAATCCCAGGTATTGGATTGGGGGGGGGGGTTGGTATTTCTACCGATTACTCTACTATTATCTAATTATCTAAACTAAGGTGGTGGTAGTCTATGTTTAATTAATGTGTGCTCGTATGATAGTTTAAAGATGTGTTTACTTAGGTTTTACTACTCCTTAATTATCTCCTATTGATGGTTGAGTTGTCACGTCCTTATTCTTAGTTGCGTTGTGTGTCTAAAGTTGTAGGGTATGCGTTTCTCCCTAACTCTTTGAACTTACCAAAGGGTCTCGTCTACAAAACCCACTAGGGATAATAAACTCTTACTCTAAGGCACTCTTTGGATGGTTTAGCTTACAACTACTCAGGTAATTATATTCTAAGGTTCACAAAGATGAATCAAGCATTAAGTACACAACGAATGACCTATCGCATTACTAGATCATTAATCAACTAAGATAAGAAACAACCAATCAATATTTAATAATTAAGTTTCATATTCCCTAAGCAAACACACAAATAAATTAGCCGGACATGGAGAACATGCAAGCATACACACAAATAATCAAAGACATAATTAAATTGATGAAGTAAATACTTATCTTGATGTAAGATAGGGTTTGGAACCCTAAAATACTGTACAAGACACCGTTGGTTCGGTTTTAGGTTTTTACACCAAAAAGACTCTCCTAAAACTGAAAAATTCGGATTCTATATATAATATTACATATGCGACGGCGTCACCTTATGTTTTGTGACGCCGTCGTGTCGCCGTCATTAGGGTTTCGTCTTGGCCACGTTAACCTTGCGACGGCGTCACTTTATGTCTGTGACGCCGTCCTCTTCAGCTTCTGACGTCGTCTGGGTTGCATCTAGGCCGTCTGAGTAGCAACGGCCTACTCTTTTAAATCCCGACGTCGTCACTTGAAAATAGGGTTTTTGGCTTCTGTATCGTCACAAAAATCCTCCGACGGCGTCGCAATTAACACCTGACGCCGTCGCCTTCTGTTTTCAGCAGCTTTGAGTGTCTCGATTCTGACTTTGGCCATTTTCTTCGTATATCCGCGCCTTTTCGTCCAAATAAGTGCCATTCCAGCATTTTGCCTTCAAGAGATCTAAAAAGTGAAAAGGAACGATATTAAGCAATAACGGATACAAAAGTGATCAAATAAGGGCTTAAACGACCCCTCAAAATGGTACCTTTTAAAACCTTATCAACTACACTACAACGATTAGGTTCACTGCCTAGGGTGTTGAAAAACTTGCTCGATGAAAAGGAAGTTCCTTTGACCCCCGAACGACGCGTGTAGCGTTATCAAGTTTTTGGCGCCGCTGCCGGGGAATAGAATAGCTAGTTAGGAGTCCACCTTGTTTAGGTTTCTTTGCTTGATTCCTATCAAGTAAACTTTTTTCCAATTTTTAGCTTTCTCATTGTCTATCCCCCTTCTTCATGACCTTTGTTCATAAACCCATCACTTTTCATCATGGAAGGTGATAATTCGCCAATCAACACTTCACCACCAAACAAATACCCACCGCTTGACCCAGCCTTTGCCAACCAACTTTGAGCTTGTATTTTTAGTGAAATTGGAAAGCTTAGGAAACTAAATAGGATTGAAAATACGCTTGAAGAAGCCCTTAAGGAATCTACTAACACTTTAGATAGTGATTCAACCTCAAGTGATTCGGATGATGACTTAGAAGATGGAGATTATAAGGTGTTAGAAATTATGGGTGATAATAAGGTGGAGGAAGAACTTAGGAGGTATTTCGACTCGTACCCTAAAGGGAAGGAAACCGCCTATCACTATAACGTAGTTAACTTCCCGAGACCACCTTTCGAACCTCGCATAAGAATGGGTAACCCTAAAAACATCAAGATACCGTGTATGATTGGATACTGATATAGGGATCACACCTACATTGACTATAAGGCACCCATGAATATAATGTCTAGGCTCTATTACAATTGGATCATGAGCAAAAAGCTAGAACCTATGAGGGACCCCTTTCGCCCTAGGAAAGCAAGTAACTATGTTGGGAGGGTTAAAGGATTGCATGTTTTCGTAGGTAACTTCACATATAGGTGTGATTTCATGATTTTGGAAAATGTTAAGGGCATCATTGATGGGTTTTTAGGGGATGTAATACTTGGGAGACCATTTATAGAGGAGTCTAAGATGGTTTATGATCGAGAGGAAGGAATAGTCAAGTTCTCAAATGGATCCGAGAATGTTAAATATATAATGCCCCACAAAAACAAGAAGTTTGAGGGTATTGATAATTTAGATGTGGACAACATTCCGGCATTTGAAGTAGACTGGAAGAACAAGGTTTACTACACTGCTTGTCTTGAATTAGGCCCTGAATATATTCGTGATGAGAGAAGGGTTAAGGAGATCGAATGGGCTTCTAAGATCAAGACCACGTAGGGGCACGATTTCGAGTCTAGCTACAAGACTCATAAATAAAGAAAAGCGCTTCGTGGGAGGCAACCCATGCTTAATTGTTTGCTTGTTTGTGTCGTGTAACTTTTATTGATTGTTTATTCTCATGTTAAATTTGTAAAAATGCTTTATTTTGTCTTTAACATCGTCTTAATTACATATAAAGGTATTTTACATAAGGGATAAGTGTAGGGAGGATTACACACGTTTTCAAAAGAAACGTAAACATGAGAATTACAATTAATTAAAAGATATACATGTGTGTTTGTTCGAGTCAAATGCTTATATCGAGTCATAATGGATGTTTTGCAGGAAATTTTTCCATATTCTAAAGATATAAATTTTCCAGAATTTTTTCCAGAAAATCGCAGACCAGTTTTTGTCAAGATAACCTGACGGTGTCAGGATCGCAACCTGACGGCGTCAGGAAGGAGCAAAAACAACTGATTACTTTTTCTCGTTTTCTGAGCTACTTATAAATTTTTGGAATTTTCCAGGTCTTAATTTTTCAGAAATTCTGTAAACATCCATTCCACAAGCATTATATCCTAGTTTAGTAGAGTCCTATATATATTGTTACCGCCGATTTTACGCGAAGGTTTCGTTTGTTTTCTTCAAGTGTGCAGATTTAATTTACCAAGAAAAAGATACATAAGATGAGAAAGAGCTCTTCACGAAAACGTTCTTCTTGAAGAAAGATGTAACCACCACTTTACACGGATCCTACCGAGCTAATCAGGGGAGTATTAGTTTCTTTCGCTTTTAATTACCTTCTATTATCATAACTTTGATACTTTCGGGGAACATTGGGGACAATGTTCGGTTTAAGTGTAGGGACGGAAAATAAAACGGGAACTTTGAAACTATGCTTATCCTTGACTATTTGCTTTGTCCAATTGCATTTGCGTAATAAACCATGAGAAAATGTCGGTTAGGGTAATTTTGGCACCAAATTTTCAATTTTTCATGACATATAGGAGTGGGCCATTAGTCTTAATAAAGCGTCTCATGGATAGGAAGTTATATGACTAGCACAAAAACCTTTACCACTTAAATTCCACCCAAAATGTGAGGATCACCCTTAGATTAGTAGGAATTAAAGCATTCATCTTTAATGCTTAGAGTGTGAACCGGTAGTATAATAGATTCTAGAACTTGTTTTGTGATGCATCTCGAGATCGCTAGTAAGACTACACTTGTGTAGTTAGGAATAACTAAATGATAAGAGGCATTAGGATAACCCTTGTTTAATACCCGTAATATAATTACTTCTTCCACATCGGTTGAGTAATTCCCCCACACCTTTGCGTTGTACTCATCTTTAGTACACGATACCCCTAGTTAACCCCTCAGAGCCTATCCTTTTCGTGGTTCTCGTGATGTTTCGGTTTTCCGGAATATCAATGAAGAGCATTGTTTACACCCCACCCCCAAATGTACACCCAAATCGCCTTAGCCTACCTTGTATGCACTCACTTTTAGTGCATTATTGTTATCACACTAAACCCTTAGTTCAATTATCTTGTTGCTTGCATAAGTTGCTAAGTCGAGTCATATCCTTTGTTCACAGTTTTGGGACGATTGGGACTCATGGGAAAAGTTAAATTTTATGAGATGACGGGAAGGGAACGTTAAATTCAAATTCCCTTTATTTGCATAATAATGTACTCCAAGTGTTTTGATCTTTTCAATTCGGGTCATATTAGTGTTAGAATAATAAAAACTCAAGTGTAGGGATGTGCCTATAAATCCCTATCATTTTAATGTTATCATAGAGGATGGTAGTGTAAAAGTATATGAAATGAAAAAATAAATCGAAAAAAAATAGAAAAAGAGAAAAAGAAAAAAAATAGAGTGTTAAAAAAAAAAAAAAAAAAAAAAAAAATGTTCGGGCTACCATCATACATCTATCTTTAAATTTATGTTTGTTTATTTCAGTTATCTAGAGTTTAGAGTGTCGAGTCTTGGCTTAGCAACGCCATTCTTCGCATGCTTGTAACATAAAGATTTTTGACTTGCCACCACTAAATAGCCTATCCCACCAAACCCTTTGTTTCCCTACCGTAAACCTATGATTACAACCCTTTAAAAGACCTCTTGGATAGTCTTTCCTAGGTGCTTACGCCAAAGCGATGGAGGCTTGATCTAGTCTCAAGCCTATGGTAATCTATGTACTAGGACCGGTTAATGAGTGTTTATCTTCCATTTCCAACTTGTTATATTTCATATACACCCGAGAGATGTGAGTATCCAAACACCCCATGTGAGGTGCTAGTATGTAATTTCCGTGCTTGTTATGACTTTTGCGGGGCTTATATGTGTTGTGAATCATTCTAAACTAATGCTTCATGACCTCTAACTTATAAATTAATTGGCTAAAAGCACATTTGCTTGAGGACAAGCAAATACCAAGTGTAGGGATATTTGATAAGGTTTTAAAATGTACCTTTTTGAGGGGTCGTTTAAGCCCTTATTTGATCACTTTTGTATCCGTTATTACTTAATATCGTTCCTTTTCACTTTTTAGGTATCTTGAAGGCAAAATGCTGGAATGACACTTATTCGGACAAAAAGGCGCGAATATACGAAGAAAATGGCCAAAGTCAAGAATCGAGACACTCAGGCTGCTGGAACTGAAGGGGATGGTGTCAGGTGTTATCTGCGACGCCGTCGGACAACTTTTGTGACGGATCAGTAGCCAAATTGCTCATTTACATGTGACGGCTACAGGCTTTAAAAGAGTAGGGCATCGCAACTCAGACGGCCTAGATTTGATTTGGACGACGTCAGAGACTGAATGGGACGGCGTCACAAGCATAAGGTGACGTCGTCGCAAGACTAACGTGGCCAAGACGAAACCCTAATAACGGCGACCCGACGGCGTCACAAATCAAAGGGTGACGCCGTCGCATGTGTAATCTTATATATAGAATCCGAATTTTTTAGTTTTCAGTGTGTAGTCTTTTGGAGTAAAAACCTAAACCGAACCAAGGCTGTCTTGTACAGTATTTTAGGGTTCCATACCCTATCTTACATCAAGATAAGTGTTTTACTTCATTAATTCAATTATGTCTTCAATTAATTGTGTGTATGCTTGCATGTTTCCCATGTCCGACTAATTTACTTATGTGTTTGCTTAGGGAATATGAAACTTAATTATTGAATATTGATTGGTTGTCTCTTATCTTAATTGTTAATGATCTAGTATTGCTATAGATCATCCGTTGTGTAGTTAATGCTTGATTAATCTTTGTGAACCTTAGCTTATAGTACCTAGAGTCATTGTAGGCTAAACCATCCGAAGATTACCTTAGTGTTAAGTTTATAAATCCTAGAGATTTTGTAGGCAATAACCTTTGGTAGTTTCAAAGATTTAGGGGTAAACGCATACCCTACGACTTTAGACACACAACGCGATTAAGAATAAGGACGTGACAATTCAACTATCAATAGAAGATAATTAAGGAGTAATTAAACCTAAGTAAACACATCTTTAAATCATCATACGAGCACACAATAACTAGACATAGACTATATACACCTTAGGTTAGATAATTAGACGAGTAGAGTAATCGGTAGAAATACCAACCCCCAAATCCAATACCCCGAGATTCGTACCTTTCCATTTCCTAAAAACATAAAAAGATAAAAAAATAATCTTCCTCAACCCCAACCTTAGCGTAGTAACTTCTCGCTAGCATTCCTATTCCCCTAAAGAACAATATCAATTCCCGTGGCTTACCCTAATACTACACTACAACGATTAGGTTCACTGCCTAGGGTGTTGAAAAACTTGCTCTACGAAAAGGAAGTTCCTTTGACCCCGAACGACGAGTGTAGCGTTATCAGCAGACTGCCCAAATGAAAAAGGTTTGGGTGTTAAGAAGGAGAAGGAAGAGGCTGACATCTTGTTATCAAAGTTTAACGATTTGGGAGAAAGGATTAAAAATCTGGAAATTTTGTTTAAATATCTTAAGGAAAGGAAGGAAAAGAAGGAAAATATGATAGGTAGAGTTGTGGGTCTAGGTAAGTGTATGTTTAGATGATAGTAAACATTTGTAGTTCTTGAGAACATGAAATCGATGAATAAAAAATTGGGTTCTTATTTAAGTAATTGTGTTTGGTTGTGCATTGTAGTTCTTGAGAACGTTTTGCATTTCTTAATAGGTTTGACTTACCCTAGCATACCACAATAATAAGTTACAATTTGTTGCCTTTCATAAGTTTGTTTGACTTGGGTAAGTCAAAATTTAAGATGTTACAATACACCATTGTTAATACATTATTGTTTACTGCTAAAGCGTTTGCATTTTCAACCCATATTTTTAAACCACTGCCTCTAATTTTGCTGATACGGGGTGTTTGGTTTTGCTGTAACAACTTTTGCTGATAAAAGGGGCTGTTTGGTTTAACTGATACAAGGGGATGTTTGGTGATACATTATGATTTAGTGCTAAAGTATTTGCATTTTCAACACATCTTTTTTAAACCATTGCCTTTGCTTTTGCTGATACAAGGGGGTGTTTGGTTTTGTTGATTAAAGTTTTGCTAATAAAAGGGGCTGTTTAGTTTTGCTGATACAAGGAGATGTTTGGTTTTGTTGATACTAATTAGACTAAAATACACCCAATATCACAATACAAGAACATATTAAACAACACAAAACCAAGATGATATTTTATCATTAATATAGTCTCTTAAAGATCATAAACAACTACATCAAACCAAGACCAACAACTAGACAAAAGATCCAATTTACATACCCTTTTTACCAACCTATATTTCCAAAACTAGCACCCAAAAGACCACCTTTATCTACCCCCATGGAAAACCCAAAATTCAGGCATTATGTTCAGCCATTTTCTTAACAAAATCTTGGTTGAAACGAATAGCTTCATCAGTTTGACCAACAATCTGTATGAGTTGAACAAGTTGGTGTGTGTGCCTCTACTGGATTTTTGTCAGCGCATCCTCACAGTCAAGCGCAATTCCCCGAAGTCTCAGAGCTTCATTCTCTTCGATCAGCTGCCTACGGTTCATGATTCCTCTCTTCAGATGGTCAATGCACTGAAGAACTAGCTTTTTCAGAATCCCTTCTTGTGCAACCTCTTGTTCAAACCACACAGCCATACGATCATTCAAGTTTGGTTAACCAACAACCCCCATGAGTTCATTCAAAATGGGGAAATCTGCCATTGGAAAATTGTTTGTGTGTGGAAAAAGTGATAGATGAGTTTATCGTTTGGTGTGCACTAGTTAATAGCGTCTCCGATAAGAGACAGTCAAGGGTCTAATAGTGATTTTTTTTCACACTCGGTCCCTGAATTTGTCTTGGTTGCCGTTGTCATACTTAAAACTCCCGCCCAATAATCACTGTAAAATACACAATTGGTCCCTCAAGTTGGCAAGTTACGTATACTACAACTTAGTTGAAGATTAATGATCGGTGCTAGACCGTCAAGTCAAATCACACAAGCTGGCCACTTGTGAATGGCCAACCGTAACAAACTTAAAACAGCTTAAGCACAAATGCAATGAAGTCCTGGAGAATACAATGAATTCCCGGGTCGTTAAGTCTCACGGAGACTCAATGGTGTGTAAACACTTGATCAGACGATAGAATGATCACTAATGATAGTGATCAGTAAGGAATTTGATGGATAATTACACTACTGAAAAAGTTTATAAAATAAAGCGACTTAAATGCAAATTAAGAAAATTAAAAAGATAAAATATATTAAATAAACGCTATCACTATATTTAAAATGATGAACGTTTAAAACTAAAACTTACGTTTAAATAAAAATTACGTAAACGTACAAAACAAAAAGTGAAACTTACACAATATTAATCCTAAAAATATGAAAATGACATTTTTACAAGCCTAATGATAAAAGAAAATTTATAGAAAAAAGAAAATTAATTTTATAACTATTTAATTAATTATTATTAATTAAAAACTATTTTTAACTATTAAATAATAACCTAAAATACAAGAAAATGTGAAATAAAACTAGAAAAATAAAATTAAGACTTAGAAAAATCTAAAATATCAAAATAGAATTTTCAAAACTATTTTTGTATTTTTCTGATTATTTTTCTATTTTCTAGGAATTAAAAACTATTAAAAACTACTTAAATTACTTAAAAATATAAATTTAACTAAGAAAAATATGGAAAAATATTTTTTTGGCTTTTTATATTTATCTTAACTTAAGAAAAATGAAAAATTATTTTTTTGAACCTTTTCTTAATTAATTGTATTTAAAGCTAATTAAAAATGCTTAAAAACTAATTTAAATCAAGAAAAATAGCAAACAAGCTAGGAAAAATCTGAAAATTTCAGGAAAACTCTAAAATAATATTTAGATCCTAAGAAAAATATAAAAAACAGGGGATGTGTGGAGGGATTTGAAACTGATGTGGAATGTGCTTATGAAATAAGCACTTGGATAAGCTAAATAGCACCAAGGGCCACCAACTGAAAACAGGAACTACACTATGCTAAAAATGACCAAATGCAACAAGTTTTAACTAGCCTAAACCACTGATTTGCAATTACAACAGATTTGATGAAATTGAACTTATGTGCTAAAAACAGTTTGAGAGTGTCTACTTTGAGCTTATGCACAAGCTTCAGAATAAGCTGAATGTGAAAACCAACAGTTAGAACCTAGACTAGACCTGGGTGAGAGTGTCTAAACCAAAAATCAGGCCTAGTGAAGCTCAAATGAGCAGGCTGCAAGAGTTGCAAAAACTGCACAAGCCCTGTGCAGTTTCAGTGCCCTGCACAGGGCACTTGACCCCATTTTGACAAGCTAGCATGAAGCTTCTAAAAATTTGATAAAAATCTGGAAAAATGCTAATAAGAAACAAGACCAACTGAAGTTAATGATCCCACAATTTCACTTAGATTGGTTCAGAATTGAGCCCAAGAAAATTCTTCTCAGTTGGCCAAAAACTGACTTTGCACAAATTGACTTTTGATAAAGAAATGAAAAGTTGACTATTTTGAAGTTCTGATTATCCTAGATGATCTATTATGATGTATTAAGCTAATTTGAGGCTGAGGTAAGCTAGATAAACAACTTTTAAAACTGAAAAGATGATTATGCAATCACAATTCTTAACAGTTAACTGTCAAGAAAAGCTTAAGCTTGATTTTGACTTTTTGTGGAATAAGGACTAAGTTCTAAGCTTGAAATGAGATATTAGACTCTAAGGTAACATGAAGCAAATACAAACAACAACTCAAACATCCTCTAGCACAGTTAACAGAGCAAAGCCAAACACCACTTATAGAAACTGTTTGAAAGATTATCAAAGTTTAATACTGATTTAAGCTCAGAAACTGATTCATACACACATTAAATGATATAAAAGACTGATTTAAGCTTATAAACACTGATAATAACAACTAAGACCTACTAATCACTATTATGCCATACTATTAGTAAAAAATGAAAACTAAGTAACTGAAGAAGCTAATGAATAAGCATCCTATGTTAAGTGATAACTTGACTTAATAACACCAAATAAACATAAAAGACAAAGAAATAAGCAGAAATAAGTAGTTCTACAGTGGAATGCTAAAATATAGAAAATTGCTTACAATTGAAATATGATTGAGAATAAGGAATCAAGGACTGTAAGTAACCACCTACACTCCCCAAGGAGTTCTAATTCCCAATGTAATTCCAATTTAACCCTGCTCCAAGCTTTTCTCTCTTCTTGGATGAATTTTGAATTTTCATCTAATTTATATAAAAAAAAAATTTTTTTTGTATTTTTGGTTTTTAGCTTTAAACTAAATTTAATGGTTTCTAAAAGCCTTCAGAAGCTTTATAAGAGCTTTATGTGAGCTTTTAAATCCTTTTTATCCACTACAATTAACTTAGAGCTTATATGAGATTTTTAACAAAATATTGCATAAATTGAATTTATCAACACAAACTGAAATTGAAACTGAAATTTAGTTCTTAATACACTGAGATGAGATTACAAAACACTTTGAAAGCTTAAACTTGAACTGGAAAACTTAAAAACTTAAAACGACATAAGCTAAAAACTACACTACTTCTTTTTTTTTCTTTTCTTTCTTCCTTTCTTTTATAGTGTCTGAGTTCCACTTGAGTTGTCAGTCAAATCCGACTTCAATTGGTAGCCATTGGATGGCTCAAACTAATCCTAACCTTTAAACTTGCTTTTCGCGCCAAAAGTCATGGGGACAACTGTGGTTGCGTGGAGAGGTTTTCAAGGGCTTAATGGGGTTTGGGAGTATGTGTGAGGTGGAGGGGACAAGGAGATGAGGGGGGTTGAGCTGGAGGTGAGGGTGAAGGTGGTTTTGCAGAGCAGTTGGGAGGGGGAAGAAAAACGCGCCAAGGGGTTGGTGTTTGTTTGACTGAGGGGGTTTGACCGGGTTAAATATAGGGCGGGTTGGATATTGGACCGGGTAAGAGTAAAAGGGATTGGATTGGGCTTTGGGTATAGCTATTGGACCATGGGTAATAATAACTAGGGTCCGGTTTGGTTAAGTAATAACACAAGGACCAATATTGTAATTTCCCAAACTTCAAGGACTGATTTTGCACTTTTCCCAATTAGCTTCCAAGGACCAATTATGATGTAATTCCAAAGTTCACAAACCATTTTTTCATTTTTCAAATTTCAAAATTTCCCAGGGACCTATTTTGCCATTTTTGGATTTTCAGGGATCAAACATGTAATTTTGGAAAACTTGCAACCCAAGTGTAATATTTTGTGAAATTGACTTTCAAGACCTTGGGTTGGCTTTTCCTTTCAAAATAAATGCATAGGGACTAATTTTGACAAGTTTTGAAACTTGGGGGACTGAAACTGCCAATATTGCAAACTTTGATCGATTTTCCTTTGTTTTTGCACATTTTGCATTTAAAACACATAAAACACAATCCCTGGGATATTTTAAGTATTTTGATATCTTTTTGATTGTTTTTGTATGTTTTGGCAGTTTAAATACGACAAAAATGATGAGTATTTGAGCACTCATCAATCCCCCACACTAAACTATTGCTAGTCCCTAGCAATCTTTTTATAAAACTTGATGGATTTGAAAAACTCTTTACCAAAAGCCATCACTTCTGGAGTAGCCAAATGTTTCAGTTCAAGTAAGAACTATGGTACACCGATAACCATGTGATTTTAAGCAAACCACCAGCTTCCAACGGATTTGATTTGTCTTTACCAGAAGCCGTTTGCTCTGGACTAGCCAACTCTTAGATAAATTATCAATATTATCTTTGGTGAGCTGATTACCAATTATGGTTTTTCCACTGCCTTTACCACAAGCCATAAACTTGATGATTACCAAAGTTACGTGGAGTTCATAATTGCATAAAAGGAGTCAAATTAAAGTAGTGGTTGCGGCGCGTTGAGGCACTTCTTCGACGGTTCCCGTACGCCCGGCCTGCCGGCCCGCTCTGAAGAATTCAAAACTAGCTCGACAGCTAGGTGCTTTCTGGAACTCGGCTAGGTGCTTGCCGGCAAGGAGAACTGTGAAAGGTGTTATGCTTTCCTGGTTCTATTAGGTTAGTGTTGGCGGAGGCACCTGTTTGGATGAAGGCACGGGTCGTCTAACAAGGCATGGGACCCATAGATTCAGTGTCTGTTGTGCAGAAGCTTCCTTCCTGTATCTGGAAATGCAACTTTACTTGCCACAATCAAATTGAAATGCTAAATGAAAGTTTGACTTTCGAATGTCAAACTTGCATCACCTACAATACGCACAAACAACAACATATGAACAAGCTTATTTTAAGCAAACCATATAAACAAATACTGTACCAAAATACCAAAACTATTTTGCAACATTAATTGTCATAGGGTATTCAACCCATACATAAACTACAACCACTCAAAGAAATCTACCACGACTGTGGGGGAAGCTCAATGGAGTTTCAACAGCTTCCTAGCCAACTCCCAGTTGTTCTTGATATTTTAATTCCCATCATGACTCCTATCGCTGAGCCTGATATTCATTGTCTTTAGCGACCGGGAACACGCAAGTATAAACTTTATTAAAGTTAATTCATGCTCTGTTCTAGGAAAAGCTCGAAACACCACAGTCTGTAGTTGGCCATGGCTGAATGTGTTTCTGTCTACAACATTGGGAAAATTTTCCAAAGGTAGAACACTAAGCGTGTTTGCAGCCTGAAAAATCAAATCGTGTTGAGAGATACACAAACATGACGATTTAGGAATGTTTATTTGCTACATATGCATTACTCCAAAACACTTACTCTGTTATCCAGCATTTTCAAATTTGGACATCCACGAATCATTTCAATGATGAACGATAACATAACAATATTCCCAAAATCGACATGGGACAGCTTAAGTTTAATCAGGGATACAAATGGCACATTGATCTGCGCCGAACAGTCAAGTTTTCTCACACAAGCCGGCCACTTGTGAATGGCCGACCGTAAGAAACTTAAAACGGTTCAGAAACAAATGCAATGAAGATCTGGAGAGTATAGTGTTTCCCCGGGTCGTTATGTCCCAGCGAGCTATGCAATGGATCACCAAACGTATAGTGATCGAGAAATTTGAATGAGAAAAGAGATCTGATTTATTATAACTACAGAAATAGCCTATAATTACAAAGGCTTAAATGCAAATTAAAGAGGATTAAAAAGATAAAAAAATATTAAATAAACACTATCACTATTTGCAAAATGATGTTTTTGATTTTTTTGTTTTTATAAAACTGAATTAAAAACTACGTGACGTACAAGAGAAAATGTAAAATTTAAACAATATAAATCCTAAAAATATGAAAATGATATTTTTACAAACCTAATGATAAAAGAAAATTATTAGAAAAAGAAAATTATTTTTATAACTTTTTATCTAATTATTAGTAATTAAAAACTATTTTTAACTATTTAATATTAGCCTAAAATACAAGAAAATATGAAATAAAGCTAGAAAAATAAAATTTTGACTTGGAAAAATCTAGAATAACAAAAGAGAATTTTCAAAACTATTTTTATATTTTTCTGATTATTTTTCTATTTTCTATGAATTTTAAACTATTTAAAACTACTTAAATTTCTTAAAAATACAAATTTAACTAAGAAAAATCTAGAAAAATATTTTTTTGACTTTTTATATTTATCTTAACTTAATAAAAATGAAAACTTATTTTTTTGAACCTTTTCTGAATTATTTGTATTAAATGCTAATTAAAAATGCTTAAAAACTAATTAAAATGAAGAAAAATACCAAACAGACCTAGAAAAATCTGAAAAATTCAAGATAAGCCTAAAATAATATTGTGAATCTATGAAAAATATAAAAACAGGGTGTTGTGTGTGAGAAATTGCAACTGCTAAGCAAAGTGCTTAAGAATAAGCACTTTGAAATAAGCAAATGACTACCAAAGACACCCAACTGAACACAGAAGCTAAACTATGCTAAAACTATCCAAATGCAACTAAAAACAACAAGCCTTAACCTCATAATTGTAACTAGCACAGATTTGATGCTTTGAGTGAAATGCTAAAAACAGTTTTAAGGTACCAAGTTTGAGCTTAAGTACAAGCTACACTATAAGCTAAAAATGAAAACCAAGTTTTGGAGCTTAAACTAGACCTGGCTGGGACCTTGTTAACCAAAAGTGAGTCTTGGACAAGCTCAACTGAGCTTGTTGCAAGCTCTGCAAACACCCTGTGCAGACTCAGTGGCTGCTGAATCAGTGCACATGGCAGTTTTGCCCAAGTTGATAAGCCATTTGGAGTTTATAAAAAAAATTGCAAAAATCTACTAAAATGGTAATAATGAAATAGACCAGCTGAAGTTTATGAACACCAAGTTTCACTTAATTTGGCTCAGAATTGAGTCAATGAAAAATCCTATCAGTTGGCCTCAAAATGACATTTTCATGTTTTGACTTTTGAGCAGTTGAGAAAAGTTTGACTAATTTGAGATTAGAACTCACTTTGTTGACTGATTATGTTATCAAATGATGAAATGACACTACTGCAATCTATCTCTATGATTTTTGAACACAAAATAAGCTTTTGTTTTGTCAAAATCACAACAGTGAAGCATATGAAGACAGATTTATATGATTTTGACTTTGGTGACTTGCAGATGCAATTTTATGACAGAGATGAGTCAAAAGAAGCTAAACAAGCTTAGCACCACAAGTTCTAACCACTGCATATACCTAAAAGACAGATAGTGCAGCAGATCCAAACACCCTTAAATACACTGATATGAACTCAAAACTGAGATGGACACTTAACTAGCTACTATTAATGATCAAACTGAGTTAAATCAATCTAAATACAACTAAATTAACAGGTTTAAACTATTTAAGACCACAAATACATATTATGCAATAAAGTGAACTTGAACTTACATATAGTCCCTAGCCACAATGGCTTGCCATCAATCAAACCAGAACCTCTATCCTATATAAACCAACCCAATAGACTATAAATCAACCCATTTCCATGCTCTGCAACACCAAATTCCATTTCCATTACCCAATGATGAATCAGTTGACTTTTATTGACCAAATTCCAACTTTGCTAGAAACTTAAAGACAAGCTTACAGAAAGCTATAATAAGCTTGTAGAAGCTTGTTTGACCTTAACAATCAGCTAGTTGAAGCTTTAATATCAGATTTTGAAATTGAAAATTGCAACAGTGGACATAAAATATGAAATGTGAACAACAACTTGAATTAATACTTAAAAAGAGTTGTAATATACTTAAACAACATAGTTTGATACAATGAAACTTTAAATAACAACTAATGATCTATTTTAGATTTAAGAAATTAAAAACGACATAAATTTTAAATTTAAACTAAGTGCTGCTCTTTGCTTCTCTGTCTTCCTCTTCTTTTTATACCCAAACTGTCTTATCTCTCTCCTCTGAGTGAATCCCAGCAATAATATTGACCATTGGATGCCTTGGAGAGATATTGGCCATTGGATGCATTTTGGCGCCAAAACTTGTTTTAACAGCTGGGGGGTTGAGTGTTAGGTTGAAGGTGCATTAAATGCACCTTGGCTTGGGGTGAGGTGGAGGGTAGTAGGATGATGATGGATGGGGGTTGAGTATGCAGGAGGAGTTGCAGGGTGTAGTGATGATGGTGGTATCTCGTGAGTGGGAGGGAAAAGCAAAGTCAAAAGGGTTTGACTGGATATTATATTGAAGGGGGGGTCAAAAGTCCAAAAGGCTTGGCAGGGGTCACATTTGGTTTGACAGGGGTCCAAGTGTATTAAAAGGTTTAAAGGGTTTAATAATAAACAAGGACCTTTTGTGTAAATTCTGAATTTTGAGGGACCAGTTCTGCCAATTTGCAAAGTTGTTTCAAGGGACCAAAATTGACAAGTTTCCATAGTACAAGGACCAAACTTGACATTTTCAAATTTCCAAGGGCCATTTTTGCCAATTTTTAAACTTGAAGGACCAAACTTGTAATTTCTCAAAACTTTTGATATTTTTCACCAAAGGACTAATTTTGACAACTTATGATTTTAAAAGGACCTTTGGTGATTTTTCTTTTGAAATTATGTGCTCAGGGACTATTTCTGACAACTTTTGAAACTTGGGGGACTGAAACTGCCAATTATGCAAACTTAGCTCATTTTTCATCTGATTTTGAACATTTTGCATCTGAAACACATAAAATGCAATTTTGAGATATTTTCAGTATTTTGATGCATTTCTGAGCATTTTTAAACGTTTTGCAGTTCAGATTTAACCAAAAATGATGAGTATTTACACACTCATCAATCCCCCACACTAAACTATTGCTAGTCCCTAGCAATCTTTTGAGAAAAACTTAATGGATTTGAATCTCTTTACCAAAAGCCATTACTTCTGGAGTAGCCAAATGTTTCAGTTCAAGTAAGAACCATGGTACACCGATAACCATGTGATTTTGAGCAAACCACCAGCTTCCAACGGATTTGATTTGTCTTTACCAGAAGCCGTTTGCTCTGGACTAGCCAACTCTTAGATAAATTATCAATATTATCTTTGGTGAGCTGATTACCAATTATGGTTTTTCCACTGCCTTTACCACAAGCCATAAACTTGCGGGCTAGCCAACTCTTCACTTTTAAGGATATGGTGAGCTGAATACCATACAATTTTGGGCAAATTGCAAGCCGTCAACGGATTTGAGATATCTTTACCAAGAGCCGTTTGCTCCTGGATTAGCCAATCCTTTTGTTTATTAGACAAGGCGGACTGATAACCAAATGAGTAAGTGCAAAACACTTACTCCAAAAAAAAATTTTGGCCAAAAACGGGGGAATTGGGCGGATAATACATATGATAAAATTCGTGAGAATTCCCCCCCACACCTAGAAATGAATATTGCCCTCAATATTCAAAGTACCGGCGGTTATGCCGAAACTGAGAACGTAAAAGGGAAATACTACGGCCATTATTTTGAAAGATATTTTTTTTTTTTTTGGAACTTATATATATACACAACATGTGGGGCAACCCCCCCCCCCCCCCACACTAGGGTGGTAGAAAGATAGAAAGAAGTCAGAAATATGGGTGAAAACCCATATGGCATGCTACTGTTTTTGATTCCCGAGTCGCTAGCTTGACTCGACCCCGAATTCATTTGTTCATGGGGAAAGTAACGTGGAAAACCAATCTCGATCGGACTTTCGTTCACAATGTTAATAAACATATGAACATCAGAAAGTTCCACACCGACGAGATATAACCGCGGTATTGTTAATAGTAGAAACTATAAAGGATGATACCGGGGTCAAAGATGGTGTCCTCATTCCCGAAAGAGAAAAGGGAAAGAGCAACCACACCATCTGTGAAGAATGGAATAAAGACGTACATGAGAATGCAAGTCCATTCCTCATCAGAGAGAAGCAAATCACCATTTTTGACATTTTTAAGCTTAAACTTGAAGCTTAGATGGTGATTGTCAATAAGATGTCCGGGAGGGAGGGTGGGAAACGGTTCTTCAATCAACAGATTTTCCAGAAAAAGGATGTCTCCCTCCGGATCAAAGTAAGTATTATCAATTCCCGTTGGAATTGACTCATCACTAAGAAAGGCATCGACTTCATTCCAAAAGTTGTCATCTTCCTCATCAGGAGTGAGAGAAGGGATGGAAGAGTCGGGAATAAGACTAGAAGATGATGGATCATTTTTGAGCAATTCATCAATGGGTAAGATGTCTCCCATTGGATCACAAATATCATCATCCAATTCAGATGAAACTGAAGAGAGTTTGGTTTCATCCACAGAGTTAACAAACTCGATGCGACAAACTGATTCCGGAGGTGGGACAAGTGGTGTGCTCTTAGAGCTAGCAATTTCCACCACTTCCGATGAAGTCTCCGATTCTAGATCATCATCATCAAGAACACTCTTGACTTCCCTGGTACAGCTTTCAAACCATTTGTTTGAACCAGGGGTGATTTTCAAAGCTTTTAACTCAGCATGTTTTTAGTGACTCCTCTTAACCATGAAATTTGAGAGTGTTTCATTGAATCTTTCAGATTTTTGATCAATTGTGGCAACACTCTGTTTGGATAGAGGTTTGGAGTTCTGGTTGATATTCAATGTGAGCTCTTCGTTGTCAACCCGTATGGTCAACTCTTCAGCAAACACATCAATCAGAGCACGACTCGTTCTCAAGAAAGCTCTCCCTAAGATGAGGGGAACTCTAGGATCTGCATCGAAGTCTACTACAACAAAGTCAGTAGGAAAGTGAAACTTTCCCACTTTCATCACGACATCCTCGGCTATCCCAAGTGGACGAGTTATGGTACGGTCCGCTAGCTCGAGTGTCATACAAGTGGATGAAAGTTTAGGAAGAGACAGTTTCTTCCATACTGAGAGTGGCATGAGGTTAATGCTAGCGCCAAGATCGGCCAAGGCGGAGCATTGAACCATCCCCAAGAAATCACACGGGATTAGAAATCTGCCAGGGTCTTCAAGCTTTTTGGGAAGCTTCTTGAGAAGGACCACTGAGCATTGCTCATTGAGAGGAGTTTTAGCCATCTCAGATAGCTTATCTTTGTTGGTCAGTAAGCCTTTAAGCGTGGATGCAAATTTAGGCATTAGAACGAGAGCATCAACGAAGCTTATATCAAAGTGTAGCTCATTGAAGATTTGGAAAAAAATTTCCATTTGCTCTTTGTTTTTGTCTTTGAGCTTCTCATCATTCATTCTTGATGGGTAAGGAAGCTGACTAGACTTTTGAGCCGGGATGGAAGTCATTTCGGGCTCAGAATTTTTCTTCGGAACTTCGGGTTCCGGACTTAAAACTTGGACTACCGAAGGTGGGACGTGTGCGGTACTTCGTGGGCTTGAGAATTGCACCTTGTCCGTTGTATCCTTGGTAACTTGACTCATTGCCACAGGAGGAGGGGGCATTGGAGTCGAAGGTCCATTGTGCGTCTTACCACTACGAGTGGTGACGGCTTTCAACTCGGCATTTGGATTGGGAATAGTATTGCTTGGGAGTCCTCCAGAAGATGATGAAGCTTTGTTCATATTCATGTTCATGAAACTGCTCATCATATTCTTTAACTCATTTGTTTGCCGATACATTGTGGTATCAATTTCCTTTTTAAGCTCAACTCTCATGTTATTGATCTGAGTTTGCATTGAACGTATGCTTGACTCAGTAATTTTCATGAAGTCATTTGGCATGGGAGCTTGAGAAGGTTGTTGATAACTTTGATGATTTGGAGCTTGATAAGGTTGGTTGAAATTGTTCCGGTTTTGATTGAAATTTTGAGAGTTATTGAAATTTTGTCCTTGATTCGGAACAAAGCGATTTTGATTGCCATGGTTTTGCACAGGAGGAAAACCAGGTGGTGTCATACCGTTTGGTGCACGGTAATGGGGATCAGCTTGTGGTCGGTATTGATTGTGGTTTACCGAAGCTACGGGAGCTTGGTAAAAAGAAGCATCGGTTGCTTGACAATCATAATACGTGTGTGGACCACTACAAGTTTCACACACCTTGTTTACGGCTTTGATTGGTTCCGGCTTATGAATTTCGCTTTTGATTTCCTTTACATCTTTTATCATACAACGGATGGCATCCGTTAGAGCGGCTATCGGAGCTGCTAACTCAGAAGAGTTACTGGATGAAGAAGCAGGAGTGTTAGGAGTATTGACTTTGTTGCGAGAAATAGGAACTTTTGATTTTTGCTCACAAATCTCAATCACATCTTTAGGCTTACGATTCAAGATATTGCCACCGGCGGCTGCATTTAAAGAATCTTGATCGTTACCATTCAACCCATTATAAAAGATATTAACTTGTTGAAGCTCCGTGAATTCATGATGGGGGCATTTCCTGAGGAGATCTTTGAATCTCTCCCATGCCTCTCCAAAGTTTTCATCGAAATTTTGACGAAATCCATAAATTTCATTTTTAAGATTAGTCGTTTTTTATGGAGGGAAGAAATAATTAACAAACTTTTGAACAAGATCCTCCCAAGTTTCGATGGATCGAGGGGGTTCTTTTTCCAGCCAAATCCGGGCTGTCCCCTCAAGTGAGAATGGAAAAAGCATCAACTTGATGACTTTTTGAGGCACATCCTTGAAATTGATAGTTGAAGTCAACTTGTTAAACCAACGGATGTGTGCATACGGGTCTTCTCGATCAAACCTGTGGAATTGATTCGTAGACACAAGTGTGATCAAATGTGTCTTCAATTCGAAGTGATCAGAATTGATTACCGGTAAAACGATGGCATCTCCATAACCCTCGGTGGGTGCCTGGAGCATTTCCGCCATAGTTCGTTCGTCTGCCATATTGTTGCTTGAAATAGTTCGAATCTCGGGTTCGACTATTTGGGCAGCACGCCTACGAGAACGTCTTCTAGGAATTTCTGCTAGATCACGCAAAGGACTCAATGATCTAGAAGAACGAGTGCGCATGCACTAGAGTTAACTCTAAGGAATCTCAGAGCCAAGGAAAGGAATTATGAAGAATGGGGAAAGAAGGTTATTTTTGAGTTTTATGGTTATACATATATAGAGAAACAAAAGAAAAATATTTTTGTGTTTTCTAGGTTTTGAGATGTTTTTGGGTTTTTGGATTTTTATAAGAAAAAAAATATATATATATAGCTAGATGGTATGAACAAAGATTGAGTATTCAAATCACTAATCTGCTAGACGGAAGATAATCAGCACAGCTCCCCGGCAGCGGCGCCAAAAATTTGATCTACGCCGAACAGTCAAGTTTTCTCACACAAGCCGGCCACTTGTGAATGGCCGACCGTAAGAAACTTAAAACGGTTCAGAAAAAAATGCAATGAAGATCTGGAGAGTATAGTGTTTCCCCGGGTCGTTATGTCCCAGCGAGCTATGCAATGGATCACCAAACGTATAGTGATCGAGAAATTTGAATGAGAAATGAGATCTGATTTATTATAACTACAGAAATAGCCTATAATTACAAAGGCTTAAATGCAAATTAAAGAGGATTAAAAAACTAAAAAATATTAAATAAACGCTATCACTATTTGCAAAATGATGTTTTTGATTTTTTTGTTTTTATAAAACTGAATTAAAAACTACGTGACGTACAAGAGAAAATGTAAAATTTAAACAATATAAATCCTAAAAATATGAAAATGATATTTTTACAAACCTAATGATAAAATAAAATTATTAGAAAAAGAAAATTATTTTTATAACTTTTTATCTAATTATTATTAATTAAAAACTATTTTTAACTATTTAATATTAGCCTAAAATACAAGAAAATATGAAATAAAGCTAGAAAAATAAAATTTTGACTTGGAAAAATCTAGAATAACAAAAGAGAATTTTCAAAACTATTTTTATATTTTTCTGATTATTTTTCTATTTTCTATGAATTTTAAACTATTTAAAACTACTTAAATTGCTTAAAAATACAAATTTAACTAAGAAAAATCTAGAAAAATATTTTTTTGACTTTTTATATTTATCTTAACTTAATAAAAATGAAAACTTATTTTTTTGAACCTTTTCTGAATTATTTGTATTAAATGCTAATTAAAAATGCTTAAAAACTAATTAAAATGAAGAAAAATACCAAACAGACCTAGAAAAATCTGAAAAATTCAAGATAAGCCTAAAATAATATTGTGAATCTATGAAAAATATAAAAACAGGGTGTTGTGTGTGATAAATTGCAACTGCTAAGCAAAGTGCTTAAGAATAAGCACTTTGAAATAAGCAAATGACTACCAAAGACACCCAACTGAACACAAAAGCTAAACTATGCTAAAACTATCCAAATGAAACTAAAAACAACAAGCCTTAACCTCAGAATTGAAACTAGCACAGATTTGATGCTTTGAGTGAAATGCTAAAAACAGTTTTAAGGTACCAAGTTTGAGCTTAAGTACAAGCTACACTATAAGCTAAAAATGAAAACCAAGTTTTGGAGCTTAAACTAGACCTGGCTGGGACCTTGTTAACCAAAAGTGAGTCTTGGACAAGCTCAACTGAGCTTGTTGCAAGCTCTGCAAACACCCTGTGCAGACTCAATGGCTGCTGAATCAGTGCACAGGGCAGTTTTGCCCAAGTTGATAAGCCATTTGGAGTTTATAAAAAAAATTGCAAAAATCTACTAAAATGGTAATAATGAAATAGACCAGCTGAAGTTTATGAACACCAAGTTTCACTTAATTTGGCTCAGAATTGAGTCAATGAAAAATCCTATCAGTTGGCCTCAAAATGACATTTTCATGTTTTGACTTTTGAGCAGTTGAGAAAAGTTTGACTAATTTGAGATTAGAACTCACTTTGTTGACTGATTATGTTATCAAATGATGAAATGACACTACTGCAATCTATCTCTATGATTTTTGAACACAAAATAAGCTTTTGTTTTGTCAAAATCACAACAGTGAAGCATATGAAGACAGATTTATATGATTTTGACTTTGGTGACTTGCAGATGCAATTTTATGACAGAGATGAGTCAAAAGAAGCTAAACAAGCTTAGCACCACAAGTTCTAACCACTGCATATACCTAAAAGACAGATAGTGCAGCAGATCCAAACACCCTTAAATACACTGATATGAACTCAAAACTGAGATGGACACTTAACTAGCTACTATTAATGATCAAACTGAGTTAAATCAATCTAAATACAACTAAATTAACAGGTTTAAACTATTTAAGACCACAAATACATATTATGCAATAAAGTGAACTTGAACTTACATATAGTCCCTAGCCACAATGGCTTGCCATCAATCAAACCAGAACCTCTATCCTATATAAACCAACCCCATAGACTATAAATCAACCCATTTCCATGCTCTGCAACACCAAATTCCATTTCCATTACCCAATGATGAATCAGTTGACTTTTATTGACCAAATTCCAACTTTGCTAGAAACTTAAAGACAAGCTTACAGAAAGCTATAATAAGCTTGTAGAAGCTTGTTTGACCTTAACAATCAGCTAGTTGAAGCTTTAATATCAGATTTTGAAATTGAAAATTGCAACAGTGGACATAAAATATGAAATGTGAACAACAACTTGAATTAATACTTAAAAAGAGTTGTAATATACTTAAACAACATAGTTAGATACAATGAAACTTTAAATAACAACTAATGATCTATTTTAGATTTAAGAAATTAAAAACGACATAAATTTTAAATTTAAACTAAGTGCTGCTCTTTGCTTCTCTGTCTTCCTCCTCTTTTTATACCCAAACTGTCTTATCTCTCTCCTCTGAGTGAATCCCAGCAATAATATTGACCATTGGATGCCTTGGAGAGATATTGGCCATTGGATGCATTTTGGCGCCAAAACTTGTTTTAACAGCTGGGGGGTTGAGTGTTAGGTTGAAGGTGCATTAAATGCACCTTGGCTTGGGGTGAGGTGGAGGGTAGTAGGATGATGATGGAGGGGGGTTGAGTATGCAGGAGGAGTTGCAGGGTGTAGTGATGATTGTGGTATCTCGTGAGTGGGAGGGAAAAGCAAAGTCAAAAGGGTTTGACTGGATATTATATTGAAGGGGGGGGGGGTGAAAAGTCCAAAAGGCTTGGCAGGGGTCACATTTGGTTTGACAGGGGTCCAAGTGTATTAAAAGGTTTAAAGGGTTTAATAATAAACAAGGACCTTTTGTGTAAATTCTGAATTTTGAGGGACCAGTTCTGCCAATTTGCAAAGTTGTTTCAAGGGACCACAATTGACAAGTTTCCATAGTACGAGGACCAAACTTGACATTTTCAAATTTCCAAGGGCCATTTTTGCCAATTTTTAAACTTGAAGGACCAAACTTGTAATTTCTCAAAACTTTTGATATTTTTCACCAAAGGACTAATTTTGACAACTTATGATTTTAAAAGGACCTTTGGTGATTTTTCTTTTGAAATTATGTGCTCAGGGACTATTTCTGACAACTTTTGAAACTTGGGGGACTGAAACTGCCAATTACGCAAACTTAGCTCATTTTTCATCTGATTTTGAACATTTTGCATCTGAAACACATAAAATGCAATTTTGAGATATTTTCAGTATTTTGATGCATTTCTGAGCATTTTTAAACGTTTTGCAGTTCAAATTTAACCAAAAATGATGAGTATTTACACACTCATCACACATTCATCCTAGAATTAGCTTCCCGTATCAACTACAACAAGTTTTTAAGATTAAATGTCATTACTGTTACACATTTCTTTAACATTGTAAAATCATAAGTGTAAAACTCAAATTGTTCTTACCGTGCAATCATCAAAATCCAATGTAAGGGTCTCAAGATTTTGAAGTCTTGTCAGGTGAAAGATATCGGATGTTGTGATTGTCGTCACAACATTATAACGACCGAATCTCAAATCTAACTTCCTCAAATTCCTAACTTTTGCAATATCCCATAGTCTCATCTCGTTTGTACTAGGACGATTCATTTTAAGAGACTCAAGTGAGGGACAACCAGCAATAAAGTCCCAAATTGTACCGCTTAGAAAAGTGACATGAATCAATTCTAAGCTCAGTAGATTTGGAAAGCCATGAAAATATTCCAAACTAGCCATACCACAAACATGAAGTACCAGATGTTTCAACTCACTACGAGAGTAAAGTTGGGTTGGGAACATAACTGGGTCACCATACCAGTTTGTAATAATCAGCTCCTCAATTCCATGCTCAGCCAAAAACAAGAGCCACTCACGAATCTCTTCATAATGAAAGTTGTGTATTCCAATCATTGATCTTGGCTCTACAGCGAAGACAAACTTTCTTATTGGACCCATAAGCCGATTTAAGAATCTAGTAACAAGCCTCCCATCAAACTCATATGTTAAATAATAAAAGAAATTCTCATCAACTATGACATCGGTGAGCAAAGTCCACTTAGACCTCCAGTTTCGCGCTAAACTAGAGGTTCTCACCGCTTCTAACAAAGGCAACCGATTCAAAATGTTAATGATCACTACATCTGGCATGTTGCTAATATGATCGATCGACATGGTTTTGTTGGAAGTTGGGTTGGTCTTTTGAGTTCTGAAATGACGATTTAGATTCGGATTTCGATTTTCAGTTTATCGTTTCTAGATAATGGTGTATTATGATTGGTAAAGTTGTTTTTTGGGTGGGTGTATTGGTTCACGCGAAATTAAATGCAAGTGTATCAGGGAAGAAACGGCTAGTAGACATAATCACAATTGGTCCCTGGGTTGAAGGTTGGGTCAAAAGTGTGAATGGTCTATTATACCCTCGAAGGAAATCCAGAAAATTAAAGTTGACTATGCCAATCCTGGTCAAGGGACGAGTTTGGCATTTAAAGGCAAAGGTTTGGACCTCCGGCGATGATAACGCTGAGTTTTGTCCCATCGCGAAGCGAATTGACAACTTTAAGGACCAACCGTGTATTTTAGTCAGCATAAAATGAAGCATTTACTTACCCTTCTTAAGAAAAATTCTAATGTGTGTAGGCATTCACAACATACAATTTCTTAACTACTGATTTGTAAACGAACTACCAATTTTCCCTATAAATAGATTGAAAAGTTCCTAGTTTTCCTTTTAAACACTAAAAAGTATTTATTTTCTTAAAAACAAAACAACCATATGAAAAAATTAACTGATTAGCTACGACTAAGACTTCTTATTTGACGCCTACATAATCGAGTAATTTAAAGCATCTAATTTAGAATATCATGACGCTCTTGAATGACCCCTAAATGTTCATTCTCATGAAGCAGATCATATAGTTGGCCCAACCATGATCGATGACTTATAACATAATTTGACACTAAAAAAACAAACAATATGTTTTCCAAAGCAAGGTATGTAAGTACACATGATCTTAGTTTAATAGTTGGTTCATTGCTAAGTAACCTACCTTGGACCCCACCAAAATCCCATTTTTCAACAGAAAGTCATTGCTACAGTTTTGTGAACCAAAATTACAATAACAGTATAATGAGACGATTCATATACCCAGTTTGGAATTATACCATGCTTATACAGCTGATAAACTATTGAAAATTTTCGGATTTAAAATTGTTTTGACCCCGCACATATGCAAGGCCTGGTAGTAACAAAACTCTGTTCAGTTCACTGATCACGCATCAAAGGTACAACAAATGTGTTTATTTATCGATTAATTATATAGTCATACGGATCCATAATTGGTGACCTTTTCAGCTGCATCATTTATATATTAATATGATTTTTATGTAAAATCACCAACATGGACAACCTCCTCCTTGCCATATTACTTACACTCAGTGGAACAATGCAGTAGACATGATGGATAGGACAATTGGAGCAAGATAAAATGTTGTCAAGTTGTTGAAATCTCACTGTTAATACAAATAAGCCGTGAAAACGTTTATTTATATTTTACGATCTTCTAATGTTTTGTCGATAACAAATATAAAATTATTTTAACGAAACAAATAAAGTACGTAAATAGTTTGAGTTAATAGTTTTCTAAACACACTTACGCTTTCACATAAAACACTAAAACAAGTATAAGTGATTTTATGATTTAGATACATATGTACAACAACTAGTGTTTACATATTGGGTTAAACATATACTTAAACTAAGTATACTAAAATGGGTAAAAACTAAGTGTATGCTAAATTGGGTAAATACAATTATATACAAAAAGGGTAAATACTAGCAAATGGTTTTGACCCATAACCCATGGTTTTATATATACCACTTAACCAAGTACATTGTATCTAGAAAGAAAACCAGGGATCAACCCATAACCCATGACCCATGACCCTTAACCAAAAATACCCATGGGCAAAGAGGAGCGGACCACGGATCCCTAGCTTTGTGCTAGCCGGATCCCTTGTGGTAGGGATACGTGGGATCCGGGGAAACAGAAGAGAATTTTCTCTATAAATAGAGAGCCATTTCTTCCTCTCTAGGTGCGCTTTTCATATAAACTTCCCCAAAGTATTCTAACCCTCTAACCTCATATCTAAGTGATCTATGTAGTTTGTCTTTTGTTTTTGTGTGATCTTCTAGGTTCCTCTTAAAGGAAAGATCACCACTTCTTGAAGACGTGCAAGCTCAAGTCCATGAGTTGCCATGCTTCTTCATCATCAAGACAACGAAGGTTCTCTTGTTGATAGATCTACCTTTCTCCATAGACGTTGGGTTGAAGGCATTAGTGAAGAATGCCGAAAATGTAAAGATGCAAGCATTAGTGAAAGATGCTCATCATTCGTGTCAAGGCATTAGTGAAGAATTCTAAAGGTGTCAAGACGAAGGCATTAGTGAAGGATGCCAAGCGTTGTGTCAAAGGCATTAGTGAAGGATGTCAAGCGTTGTGTCAAAGGCATTAGTGAAGGATGCCAAAGAATCAAATCAAGTAGCATTTGGGAAGAATGCTTAGGTCGTATAATCGATGAGGTGCATCGTTATACATATAAGTATTTGTTTATTTACAAGGATGGTGATATCCTTGATGGTGTTGTAACAAGGAGTAGATCTCCTTGAGAATAGGTGTTGTGTCGTGAAGGTGTAGTTCACCTAAGGTGTGAAAGAACTAGGTACTTAGCCTAGTACCTAATAAAGGGTAGGCGACGTTGTGAAGGATTAGTTCTCCTAAGGTGTGAAAGAACTCGGTGGTTAGCCTAGCACCGTATAAAGGGTAGGCGACGTTGTGTTAGGTGTGGTTCACCTTGGTGTGAAAGAACTCGGTATTTAGCTTTGTACCGGAAAAAGGTTAAGCGACGTTGTGAAGGCTTCTCCGCCATAAGGAGTTGGTGTAGTGTTTACGAACTCTCGAGTAGGTGACTCGGGGAGTGGAGTAGGGCAAGGAAGGTGTCCTTGTAGCCGAACCGCTATAAATACTTGTGTCGTGGTGATGTGCTTCTTACTCTTTATCTTTCATTACACGTTTATATATCTATCTATCAACGTCCAACATAAACAATCTAATAGATTGACATAAGTCGATCTAAATATTTAAAAGGAAGTTTTAAATTGGTAAAACTATTCAACCCCCCTTCTAGTTTTCCACAATTGGCATCAGAGCTTCGTTACCAAGTTTCTTAAAGTATGTTGTACTTTAAAGACTTGATACGATCCGTGTATGTTTGAAAACTACAAAGAAGGATTTTTTTTAGATCATATTTTCGTTTAAATCATTTTGTTGGACATTGATATATCACTCTAACAACTTTTGTTTTCAAGAAATCTTCATACTAGAATCTCTCCATAATCTTCATTCAAAGAATAAAGAAGACAACATTCAAGGAAGGATCTATAAAGTAATCACTACTTACGTACACCAAGTACAAAGGATTACTTTAAAAGCTCATGAAGTATTTGTTGGTATTAAGCCAAACCAAGAATCATAGAGGTATGTTTTACCTTTCATTAGATAGATTACATGAGTTCAATTTATTTCTTAGTTTAATAATCACTAGCATCGTTAGAAGTCTCTTTCGTCACTTCTCCGTCTTTTTCATCATCGGGAATAGTATTCTTTTTTGATTCGTCAAACTAACGCCGTCGTCACATATGAACCCTCGATATGTGATTCATCAAAAGGCGTCATCCAAAAACAATCTTCATCTAAATACCGCCAAACTATTTTTGTAAGCTAATTTATAAGCCTACTACAAAAATAATGCCAAACAACCCCTTTTCTGTTCACAGTAGCCGGATCCCTCTAGTTGTACTAGCCAGATCCCAAATTCAAAGGATCCGGGGGAACCGTGGAACAGAACTCAGCTATACGCTTTCAAAATTTCACCACTGATTACTTTCCCTCTATTCACACAAAAACAAAAACGACCAAGCTACTGAATTAATCCTCATTGGCTTTCATAATTTCAAGTATTCCTTCCTAGAACACCATTGTAAGTAATTACATTAACTTGTTCTAATTTTCATCATCTTAATTCAAGGGTTTACGGTTTCTTAATTTCTAATCAATTAATTATATTTTTTCAAATTAATCATGAAAAAGTGTTTTAAATCACATTGTGTTCACAACATTGTTAATACAAATCAAAAACCATAAACCCATATCAACCAATTTAACCTAACTGAAAAACTTGTATTTTTAGGACCAACCATGCCCAAAGCCACTCAACAAGATCATCTTGACACCGTCCATTACCTTACTCATTACTATCGTAAAAGGGGTCTGACCAAAACTAACCGTAAAATTTTCAAAAGCCTCACAAAACGACTTATTCACGAAGGACATGTAGTCAAGGAATGTTTCCTTGAAAATACCAACATTCGTCAAGTTTTCTCAACAATCAACTTTAATTGCCTTCTTGACATTGATGAACAAATTTGTCCGGTTTTTATTTTTGAATTCTACAAAAGTTTTAGGATCATTAGGAACACCGATAATAGCATCTCAATCGCCTTTGTCATCAACACACAAAACTTTACTCTTCCTCTCAACACATTTGCTCAAATCCTTCGCATTCCTTGTGAGGGAATTTATATGTACTCTCAAGATTGGGCAATTAACTCTCAAAACCGTGCACTTGATCCCAAGCCTCTCTATCACACTCCTCTCGATGATCCCGAAACCATTCGTGATACTATCTTTAAAATTAGGACCGACCAATCCCGTTACGATCGTAACAAAAAGCTCATTCACCGTGATCCCTTTAAAATGGAACTTTTCGAAATGCATCCCATGTTTAGAAAATGGGAAGAAATCCTTAGGGAAAACATCATTAGCCTAGTTGGAAACAAAGATCATCCAAACGCATGCCTTGTGCAAATGATCTATTGTCTTACCCACCAAAGGCCATTTAATCTTGCCTATTACATGGTAAGGAGAATGGCTGGGGTATTCAAAGCTTCCAACATGGTACTCCCATATGGTATGCTCCTAACACTACTTTGTAAGTATGTTAGCACATTACAACCATCCCCTATCAACGATGATCATTACCTTTTCGATCACGTCATGGTACCTCTTACCAAACAACCCTCTAAACGGTTCATGGTCAATGGAGAGAAACCTGAAGCTCTCTCGGACTCCTCGGCCGGAGAAGAAGAAGAAAAAGATGAGGAAGACATCGACCCCGTATCCAACATCAAATTGGAAATCCTTGAATACCACGAACAACTTCCAATCATTCCAAACGAGACCGCGGAATTTAAACAAATAAGAGGCATGATTCAAAACCTCGCTTACAACCTCACTAAGCCGTCAAAAAGGAAAAGGAAGAATTGACGAAAGAGATAATAGGAATGTGCTTAGTTTCATTTATTTTATGTTTGAATGATTTCTCTTTAGTATTTTCAGCTTATGGTACTTTGGATATTGTTACCTTACCTTGTAAGTGATGTTTTATGATGACTTGCTTGTTCCTATTGCTTGTTTTATAGATTTAATAGTGTACAAAATCTGCACATCATCTCTGTGTAGGTTCTGTGTTAGTTCTGATCTGCAGATGCCGGATCCCTAGGATTAGACTAGCCGGATCCTTCCCTTGAAGGAACCGTGGGATCCGTGACATCAGATCAACAATGCAGCATTCAACACATCAAAACTGCTTTCTAGATAACATCACATTAGCTTGGTATATGTTTTTTAGAACCCAACTAAGTCCACTTCAAGGATGAGAAAGGCTTAGACTCACTAAAGGCTTACTTAAGATCTTAGTCTAATTTTATCAACACATCTAAAACTCACCATATTTCCACTTCAACTACTCACAAACTATTTCTCACCTCTCAAAACACTTTGCGAAAGCAAGCTAAACAATTTTAGGAAATTGCTTCTAGTCTTTTATATCTCAAGGTAAGACAAAAATTAGTTTTTCAATTCTTGAAATTTTTAAGAATTTTTCTTAATATCACCTCAAGCTAAAACCTGATCACTAGGATCATTTATTATGACTTGTCACCCTCATAACTCTTAGTGTTATCCTTAGACATCCATTGGTAGTCTTCTTGTCCCATCCCTCTTCCATAAAAAGCAATCATTTGCTATAACACTTATTACCTCTAATCATTCAAGTACCCCTCCATCCTGAACCCTTAGGAGAACTGAAACATTCAAAATGAGATAAGCCTTAGCTCCCAGAAACCTCATTTACAAACCTGTCATAACTGCTGAGAGTCGGATCCCTTCCAAGAGGGAACCGTGGGATCCGGGTGACAGTTTATGCCAAACATAGCTAAAACAATCATTTCAACTCACCTTCCTAACTCAAACACTTCATCTCATCTTAAATGAGTTCCTAGATCAGTGAAACTCTGAATTTCAGCCTTGTGCATGTCTATCATCACACTTCCAAGAACATTAGTGGATTAAGTCTTAAATGCAATTGCAAAGTTCTTCCCTTTATAACCCTCATTACCAAGAACACTTTAGTTATCAAACACAAACATAATTATCAGCAATTACAACCATCCTCCTTAGTCATTTCATCATGAGAAAAGCTCCTAGTGCTTACTCATCCACTCAAAAACCACCTAAGAAACTTGCTAGAATCATACACGAAGTTTCCTCAACCGAATCATCTCTGGTTAAGTCCACCTATGCTAGGATTTCTCCTACACCAAGGAAACCAATCAAACTAATTCCCAAGAAAAGTACTCTCACTAAGATTCCATCACCAAATTCTATTATACCAAACATACCCTCCACAACTCAACCTAGTTCATTAATACCTAGAGCCATCTCCCAATCATCTCCACACTCTCACAATGTAGAAGCTTTACCTTCCTGGCCATCTCATCTTTCACCATTACCAACTAATTCACTTGAAAAGATTGAGCAACAAAATCAAAGTGTTGAATCAACAGTTGATCCAAAAGCAAACTCTATTATTCCTCCCAATAGTCCATTTTGGATTATGAGAAGACATCAAAGGCAACCACCCGATCAAATGGAAGTTGATGCCTCTTTACCTCTACCCTCAAACATTGTAGAGTCACCACTTAATGAGCCTCCACCAAATCCTCCTTCATTGGAAAATCCTCAATCCACTTCACTTGAACCTTCACCTCAAGAAACCCAAAACCACGACAAGGATTGCTATCATTGTAAACATGTTGAAAAGTTGATACATGAACTACGTGAAGAGCAACGTTTCATGTTTTATCACCTCCTCGAACGTTTCGAAGAGGTTAACAAGCCTAAACTACAATAAGCATCATATTCAAAAGGTCAAACTTAGAACATTTAGGAAACCTTTCTCATCCTTAATCATCATTAAGCTTTTAGTCGAATCTTAAGTTTGGGTTAACTTATTAGCATTAATAGCATCTATTTGGCTAGTTCATTCTCTTAGTTTTTAGAGATTTGGTTGTGTATCTCTTGTTTTATTGAATGAATACTTTTATGCCATGATTATTATGTGTGTTGTGCTTGTTATATTGTACTTTTATCTCAAGTAGCACTCCTTGACATTTCTTCACTGCTGAAGAAACTGTAACAGATAGCCGGATCCCTTCCAGATAACTAGACGGATCCCTCCTTGAAGGGAACCGTGGGATCCGTGGTACAGAAGCACAAATTTCTACTAACTTGAGTCTCTTTTGCAGGAAATTATGCACTATACTCTTGTTTTTCTAACCTTTGTTTTGTAGTTATTCAAAATACACATGAAAATATTGACACCATAAAGCTAGGGGGAGCTTTGTGTCAAACGACATTGCAAAATAATTTGCAAACTTAATCCAATTTTTGGGTTACACTTCATGACGTCCCATTGCAAACATTGCAATATCTAAGGGGGAGCACGTTCTCGTCACTTAGACGAACCGTTTGCAAACTTTATTGCAAACACAATTAGTTTATTTTACGTTATGTCCTTGAAGCCCTTTCAAAGGGATGGACTCGTCAAGGGGGAGTTAAGACGAGTACCATTCCCGTCACTTGCTCTCTTTACATTTTTACAATTTTTTTTCTTATAAAAATTGTGTTAGTTTCTTTTAACACTTTTTGTTTCGACAAAAAGGGGGAGAAGAAAGTAAAAACTACAAATTCAAACTTTTACGAATTTTAGATTTTTCCTTAAAATAATTTTATGTTTTGTCATCAACAAAAAGGGGGAGATGGTTAGTACAAATAAGCCGTGAAAACGTTTATTTATATTTTACGATCTTCTAATGTTTTGTCGATAACAAATATAAAATCATTTTAACGAAACAAATAAAGTACGTAAATAGTTTGAGTTAATAGTTTTCTAAACACACTTACGCTTTCACATAAAACACTAAAACAAGTATAAGTGATTTTATGATTTAGATACATATGTACAACAACTAGTGTTTACATATTGGGTTAAACATATACTTAAACTAAGTATACTAAAATGGGTAAAAACTAAGTGTATGCTAAATTGGGTAAATACAAGTATATACAAAAAGGGTAAATACTAGCAAATGGTTTTGACCCATAACCCATGGTTTTATATATACCACTTAACCAAGTACATTGTATCTAGAAAGAAAACCATGGATCAACCCATAACCCATGACCCATGACCCATGACCCTTAACCAAAAATACCCATGGGCAAAGAGGAGCGGACCACGGATCCCTAGCTTTGTGCTAGCCGGATCCCTTGTGGTAGGGATCCGTGGGATCCGGGGAAACAGAAGAGAATTTTCTCTATAAATAGAGAGCCATTTCTTCCTCTCTAGGTGTGCTTTTCATATAAACTTCCCCAAAGTATTCTAACCCTCTAACCTCAGATCTAAGTGATCTATATAGTTTGTCTTTTGTTTTTGTGTGATCTTCTAGGTTCCTCTTAAAGGAAAGATCACCACTTCTTGAAGACGTGCAAGCTCAAGTCCATGAGTTGCCATGCTTCGTCATCATCAAGACAACGAAGGTTCTCTTGTTGATAGATCTACCTTTCTCCATAGACGTTGGGTTGAAGGCATGAGTGAAGAATGCCGAAAATGTAAAGATGCAAGCATTAGTGAAAGATGCTCATCATTCGTGTCAAGGCATTAGTGAAGAATTCTAAAGGTATCAAGACGAAGGCATTAGTGAAGGATGCCAAGCGTTGTGTCAAAGGCATTAGTGAAGGATGTCAAGCGTTGTGTCAAAGGCATTAGTGAATGATGCCAAAGAATCAAATCAAGTAGCATTTGGGAAGAATGCTTAGGTCGTATAATCGATGAGGTGCATCGTTATACATATAAGTATTTGTTTATTTACAAGGATGGTGATATCCTTGATGGTGTTGTAACAAGGAGTAGATCTCCTTGAGAATAGGTGTTGTGTCGTGAACGTGTAGTTCACCTAAGGTGTGAAAGAACTAGGTACTTAGCCTAGTACCTAATAAAGGGTAGGCGACGTTGTGAAGGATTAGTTCTCCTAAGGTGTGAAAGAACTCGGTGGTTAGCCTAGCACCGTATAAAGGGTAGGCGACGTTGTGTTAGGTGTGGTTCGCCTTGGTGTGAAAGAACTCGGTATTTAGCTTTGTACCGGAAAAAGGTTAAGCGACGTTGTGAAGGCTTCTCCGCCATAAGGAGTTGGTGTAGTTTTTACGAACTCTCGAGTAGGTGACTCGGGGAGTGGAGTAGGGCAAGGAAGGTGTCCTTGTAGCCGAACCACTATAAATACTTGTGTCGTGGTGATGTGCTTCTTACTCTTTATCTTTCATTACACTTTTATATATCTATCTATCAACGTCCAACATAAACAATCAAATAGATTGACATAAGTCGATCTAAATATTTAAAAGGAATTTTTAAATTGGTAAAACTATTAAACCCCCCCCCCCCCTTCTAGTTTTCCACACTCACATGAAGAGGGCTCAAGATAAGATGGAGAGTATGTCTACCAAATACAGGAATGACAGAGAATTTGTGGAAAATGATTGGATCTATTTTAAGCTTCAACCATGTAGACAAACCACATTAAGGCAAGGAAAGCATCACAAATTAGCAGCCAAATACTATGGTCCCTTTAATGTCATTCAAAAGGTTGGGAAGGTAGCCTAAAATTTGTAGTTGCCTAACTGTTGGCGTATGTCCCGACATACAACTCCCCGGCATATTAGTAAAATGCCGAAGAACCTAACTCTCCGAACGTACAGCAAAACCGCCCGGCACAATATGCAATCTTCCGGATAAAAGCTTGCAAACCAATTTAGACCAAGCAGACCCAGGCCACATATACCGGAGGGTTAGACATAAACCCCGGTATAACGGATACCTGACATCACCATATATAAATGGAAAGGAATCTTGATCAGAACTACTGACCCTTTCCAGACGGAATCCAAACAGGGCAAAGTCAACTCCCGCCTGAAAACGTCACTATCGCCCACGTGACCTTCGGGTGAGGACAAAAGCTTCCCATCTATATAAGGAGTTAAGCTACAGCATTCAAGGTTAACTTATTTCTGACCTCATTCCATTGTATTTTATTCTGACATATATATACACTCATTCTCACGCTGAAGCTTGGTCTAGGGATAAAACCCTGAACGAGGCTAACGCGTGTTATCTTTCTGTTACAGATCTGAAGTGACTTCATCCGGAGAGCTCAGCCGAAGGATTTGTCGAAGGATTAGCTTGTAGGGGTAATTACAGATTTTTACCTCAACAAATTGGGGCCATCCGTGGGACCGCTATTCTAACTACCAACACCAGAAAATGGCAGGTCCTACCACCGAAACACCCTCAGGTCCCTCCACGGAAACACCACCCGGAAGCAACCCACCTAACTTAGAAGAACAAATACTAAACCACATATCGTCGCTAAAGGCCTTGATACAACAACATAACACCCAAGGAAAAAGCCCGTTGCAACCCATACGGATCGACTTCGGAGACGAAGTCGAAGGACCCACCCTAGTAGAAAAGGAAAAAGATCCGAAAGGAAAGCAGGTCATGGAAGACCTGCACAAACCATACAAAGATGCCCCCAGATCCCCATTCACGCGACGGATAGTAGAGTTCGCCGGACCAAGACATGAGCTGCCTAAGAACATAAAACTCTACAACGGATCCTCGGACCCGGATGACCATGTCACTCGCTTTTCCGGTGCAGCAAATCATGGCGGCTGGCCAATGCCGGTATGGTGCTGGATGTTCCAGCAAACTCTGGATGGTCCAGCAAGTGGGTGGTTCGAGCGATTACCCAACGGCAGTATTGACAGCTGGGAGGAGCTCAGAGAGAACTTCCTAGAAAGGTTCGCGCTCAGGAGGAAGTGTCTTAAGGATCCGATGGAACTCACAAAGATCGTGCGGAGGGCTCATGAAACCCTGCTAGAGTTCAAGGAAAGATGGACCGATGAGGCTAGCTACATCCCCGGCGTGCCAGAAATAATGCAGATATCCTCATTCACCAACGGAAGCAAATGCCTGGAATTGGTAAAGCGATTCTCAGACAGAATTCCCAAGACAGTCACGGAAATGATGAAGAGGGTAGACGATTTTATACGTTCGGAAGAAGCATACAACACCACGGAACTCCCTAAAGGAGAATGGAACCGTAAGACATACGCAGGCAATCAGCCAGATCGAACCTCCCGAGTAACGAATCCCCCCGATAAACGGAGAGGAGACCGAAGAACAGAACAAAAACACCATAGCCAATACAACCCTTACTACCCGACAAGGATTGATAACTACAAAGGTGACCACCGAAGTGACTACAGGAGAAACCATTACAGGAACGATACCCGCCCCATAGAGTTGAACCTTCTCTCGAAAGCACCTAAGGAAATTCTAGCAACGGAGCTCCAACTAAAATTGCCACCACCCCCACCCTTGAGGGGGGGCCTAAGGCGGGAAAATCTAGATAAGTTATGTGATTATCATGGTGAGAAAGGCCATCTCACCAATGATTGCTACCAACTCAAAGAACAACTGAGAGCAGCTATGGAGACGGGCAAGTTGGATCATTTATTAAGGGAAGTAAGGCAAAGGGGAAGAAACCCCCTAGAGATAATCAGCCCGGCAGAGGAAGGGTGATAAACATGGTGCACTGCAGAGGTAGGGATAGAAAAAGGAAGACCAACAGCCGAGAGGAAGACTGGATGAACGTCCCTATAGCTTTCCCCCCCCCCCATTCTGCCCGGGGACGTTTCTGAAGAGCCGCTGATAATCGAAGCAGATGTGGAAGGATACACGGTGAGGAGGGTTTACGTTGACCCAGGGGCAGCTGTAGAAGTGATGTACGAACACTGTTTTCAAAACCTATGCCCAGGAATCAAAGCGAAGCTAAGAGAAACGAACACGCCGCTAGTGGGAGTCTCAGGCAAAGCAATAAAACCTCTCGGAAAAATAGACTTAAACGTTTGTTTCAGAAACGAGGGCCTATATCGCCGAGCCATAATGACGTTTGCAGTGATAAGATCCCCTTCACCATATAACATTATTCTGGGACGATCAGGCCTTAGAGAACTAAGAGCGATCCCCTCGACCATTCACTCCATGATAAAATTCCCAACACCGAGGGGAGTGGCAACCCTGGTTACCAGATCGGTTATCATCTCGGAATGTAGAAGGTTAGAAAGACATTTCATGGCGAAAGGGTCGGAAAGCAAGAGTGAAGAATATCCTTCGGAGGAAGAAGAGTCTAGCAAGAAAGCAGAAGAAGTGATGATAAATCCACAATTTCCTGAACAAATGATTACCATCGAGAGCAAATTTTCTAAAGAGTGCAAAAGACAACTGATAGAACTACTGAAAAACAACAAGGATGTATTCGCATGGCAACCGGCAGACATGACAGGAGTCCCCCGGCGAATCATAGAACACAAACTGAATGTCAATGTGAATGACAGGCCAATAGCCCAGAAAAAGAGAACCTTCTCGGCTGAAAAGAACCAGACAATCAACTCCGAGGTAGAAGAATGGCTGAAAGCGGGAATAGTCCGGGCAGTGAAATATCCAACGTGGATCTCCAACCCGGTTTTAGTAAAGAAACCGGACGGAACATGGAGAATGTGTATGGATTTCAAAAGTGTCAATGTTTCGTGCCCGAAGGACTACTACCCACTCCCGGAGATCGACTGGAAAATAGAGTCCGTGATGGGTTACAAGTACAAGTGCTTTCTTGATGCATACAAGGGGTACCACCAAGTCCAGATGGCCAAGGAAGACGAAGAGAAGACAGCCTTCTATACGGAACATGGAACTTTTTGCTACACCAAGATGCCCTTCGGCTTAAGAAACGTCGGGGCGACTTATCAAAGACTGGTAGATTCAAGTTTTAAGGGGCAAATTGGCAGGAACTTGGAGGTGTACGTCGATGATATGGTGATCAAAAGCAGAAGCGAAGTGGAATTGTTGGCAGATATGACAGAAACGTTTGATAACCTCCGAAGGATCAACATGAAGCTCAACCCCAAAAAGTGCTCCTTTGGAGTTGAAGAAGGAAAATTCCTTGGATATGTGGTAACATCCGAAGGAATAAGGGCCAATCCAAAAAAACAAAGGCGATAGCCGACATGCAATCGCCCCGAACACTCAAAGAGATGCAGAGCCTCAGCGGGAAGTTGGCAGCCCTGAACAGATTCCTATCTCGATCGGCTGAGAAAGCTTTACCCTTCTTCAACACTTTAAAGAGCGTCACGAAAGACAACCAAAAGGAATACCGATGGAGTGATCAGGCCGAGGAGGCATTCCAGAAGATGAAGAGCGTGATCCTATAGTTGCCCAACTTAACAGCCCCGGTTGAAGGGGAAGATCTTTTTGTGTACCTAGCGGCAGCCGAAGAGGCCATAAGCGATGTGCTGATGGTAGAGAGGAAGGGCAAACAAATGCCGGTTCACTATGTAAGCAGAACACTCCACGATGCCGAGCGAAACTATGCCCCTCTGGAAAAATTGGCTTTAGCTCTACGACACTGCTTCAGGAGACTCCGAAGGTATTTCGAAGCTCACCACATTAAGGTGATCACGTACCAACCCATCCAGGACGTTTTGAACAAACCCGAATCTTCGGGGAAGTTGATGAAGTATGCGGTAGAATTGGGAGCGTACATAATTACTTACATCCTGAGGAACGCCATCAAAGGACAAGTCTTGGCAGATTTCATAAATGAGATACCGGTCAGCAAAGTAGGGAAAGAAGGGAAGGGTAAAGAAGTATGCAACATCTCAACCACAGAGGAGGAATGGACACTATTCACGGACGGGGCGTCTAACAAGAAAGGCTCCGGAGCAGGTTTGGTGTTGATAAGCCAGGACCAAACAGAATACACTTATGCTCTTCGGCTAAATTTCCCCAGCACAAATATCGAGGCGGAGTACGAAGCATTGCTGGCAGGACTAAGGATAGCCAAGGACATGAAGATCCAAGTGCTAAGTGCTAAGGTAGACTCTAACCTTGTGTCAAGCCAAATCAACGGAGAGTTTACAACCTACAAGGAAAGCATGGCAAGATATTTAGCTAAGGCAAAAGAATACATTGGATGTTTCAAGCAGTTCAGAATACAAAACATCCCCAGAGCACAGAACCAGAAGGCCGATGTATTGAGCAAACTAGCATCTGTCGCGTTTGACCACTTGACCAAGGAAAAACTTGTAGAAGTATTAGAAACACCATCAACGGGTGAGAAGGTCATTGGAGCAATAGTGGAAGAAGAGGAGGAAAACTGGATGTCCCCAATTATCCGGTGCATTACCGAAGGAAAGTGGCCGAACGATGAAAACGAAGCAAGAACCCTGCGGATGAAGATACCTCATTATATAATGGAGGACGGGGTGTTGTTCAAAAAGTCGTATTTAGGTCCAATGTTGAGGTGTGTGGGCCCACTACAGGCCAATTATGTGATAAGAGAAGTGCATGAAGGGGCATGCGGCATGCACTCCGGCCCAAGATCCGTGGTGGCGAAACTGATCAGGCAAGGATACTACTGGCCGACAATGCACATGGACGCCAGGGAGATCATTCAAAAATGCGAGTCTTGCCAAATACACTCCCCGGTTCCCAAATTACCGAAAACTCTTATGACTTCTATCATGTCACCTTGGCCATTCTTCCAATGAGGAATGGACGTATTGGGCCCCCTCCCCGAAGCTCCCGAGAAAGTAAAATATGTCATCGTGGCCATCGACTACTTTACAAAGTGGATGGAGGCCAAACCTCTGGCGAAAACCACAGGGAAAGAAGTCATAAAATTTGTATGGGATAATATCGTGTGTCGCTTCGGATTGCCACACATAATTGTAACTGACAATGGCAGCAACTTCATCCATGATCCCTTCAAACGATGGTGCAAAAAGCTTAACATCAAACAGATAAATACTGTTGTGGCACACCCCCAAGCCAATGGTCTGGTAGAATGAGCAAACAAGAGTTTGATGCATGGTTTCAAAACAAGATTAGGCAAAAGTAGGTCTGGATGGGTTGATGAGTTGTCGAACGTTTTGTGGGCTCATCGGACATCCTTGAAAACAAGCAACGGGGAAACACCGTTCAGTTTGACATACGGAAGCGAAGCAGTGATACCTGCAAAAATCAGCATGCCCACCTTCCGAACAATGATGATGACAGAGGAAGGAAGCGAAGAAGAAATGCGTTTAAACCTGGACTTACTGGAAGAGAGAAGGGACTCAGCGGCTGTAGAAGAGGCCAGGTACAAAAAGAGGGTAGAACAATATTACAACCGGAGGGTCAGAGGCGAAAAACTCATAGTAGGAGATTTCGTCTACGGAAAAATGAAGCTAACAGGCAAGAAAACCAAGGAAAATTGGGACCAAACTGGGAGGGCCCATACCAGGTCATAGAAGCATACGACAACGGTTCATACAAGCTACATACGGCAGAAGGAAAAGAGATCCCTCGTACCTGGAACGCGGTGAACCTAAGAAAGTGTTTCTTGTAGGATAAAGAAAAATTTGTAACTGTAAGCCCACGAGGCGGTTGATGAAACAAATTATTAATGAAAAAATATAGCTCCCCGGACGTAGGAGGGGCAATTTTCCACATACCCATTGTTTTCTGAAAATAATTATTGAGTGATCCCCCCGACAGGCTCGCGACCTCCGGGGAAAAATGATCAGTGTTCAAAGATGGTTCATATCCAAAAAGGGTTGCCATAAAGTGCCGAACGGTTCATACCCAAAAAGGGTTGCCGAGGCAAATATAAAATGGTTCATATCCAAAAAGGGTTGCCATAAAGTGCCGAACGGTTCATACCCAAAATGGGTTGCCGAGGCAAATATAAAATGGTTCATATCCAAAAAAGGGTTGCCATCATAAAGTGCCGAACGGTTCATACCCAAAAAGGGTTGCCGAGGCAAATATAAAACGGTGCATACCCAAAAAGGGTTGCCGAGGCAAATGTAAGATGGTTCATACGCAAAAAGGGTGGCCGAGGCAAAAAATAAAATGGTTCATGCCGAACGAACGATCTATCAAACGCCAAGACAAAGATAGACAAACAAACAAGGCACGTACTTAGGAACATAAAAAGAAAATGATGGACTGTTCCATTAAACAAAGAAAAACGCCCCAAAAGAATCTCATTAAGCATCACAAGTTTCAAGTAAGTAACATTGTTTGATGACATTGACATTACAACAAAAAAGTAGCTAAAGGAAGATACTAGGCTATGAAATCAAAAAGGTTGTTTCAATTAGGAGGGACGCTAGGCCCCAAGTCTTCACCTTCGACAACAACACGCTCTGGTGCAGGGTCTGGCACCAAGGCCATGATATCAGCGATCGGGCGGTGACAGGCATTCCGGACCTTGGCAACATAAGGATACTTCTTTACAAACAGCTCATCATACATAGTCAAATACTTGTTAGGAGCGTCCAAGTCTAAATCCTCGGTGTCTGACAAAATCTTCTGCACCTCCTCTTCCGAGCGACCAATGGACACACCCTTCAACCACCTTGCCATTCCACTTAGACTGAAGGGAGCGGACAAAGAAGCTTTATACTCATGACTGCCGAGAAGGCGAGCCACGTAAGTAGGAATGAAGTCACGGACTAAATTTGACCGATCAATCTCTAGATTCCCGGCAGCCACGGCCAGCTCTTGGCGTTGTTTCAGAAGGGCAGCATTCTCCTCCTCCTCGTTCTTCAAGGCTCCTTTGGCTTCCATCAATTCTTTCTCCAAATTAGATATCTTTTCACCCTGAGCATGGGACAACTTAGACCATTCAGCTTTCTCGGCCTCCAGAGTACGCACCTGTTTTTTCAAAACCTCTTCCCGGGAAGAAGTCTCACCAAGCTCATCCCTCGCTGCCTTCAACTCCCCCAAAGTTTTGTCCAAAAAAGCGAAATTCTCCTTGGCAGCAGCCTCACATCCACTATGCTCTTCGGCCAACTCCCTATGCTCCAGATCGAGGCTCTCAAAACGGACAAGCAAGTCAACGAAAGCAAGAGAACCCCTGGCCAGAAGGCCCCATGATCTCTGGGCCGCCTCAGTATCCGATAAAGTCTGCATGTATTCCTCTTCAGCAAGGGGAAGGCAAATGAACCATCATGTCTCTATATTTTTCATATCCCTTAACCCTTTCATCCTTTCTAATCGACCACCCCGGCACATAAGTAGCGCTGGACGAAGCGCCTTCTTCTCCACTGGCACTCTTACCTTCGCGGCGCAAAGGAGGAGAAGTCGCTGGGAAAATACAAAATAAATGGTAAGTACACGAAAGAAATAAATAAATAACAACGGGGAGAAAAATGATTAGGAATAAAAAGAAACCAACTCACCATCGTCCTGAAGAGCAGGCTGTTCAACAAATTGAGAAACCTCAGCATCATGATCCTTCGGATCTGGGTTTTGCTCTTGGGGATCCTCCCCGGCGTTCACATCAACACCGGCATCAGCATTCTCCAACCTATTGCTGGAGTGACCCTCCAAATTCTCCTTCTCAACGATAGGAGGATCATTCAGCTGTTGACCCTCCGGAGGAACGATATTCGGCGGCGGCGGATTAGTGGTGGAATCCAAGTTCACCACAGGAGTAGGGCTCTTCCTCCTTCGTTTTGGCTGCCCGGAACCCCCTTCCCCAGCCTGACGCTTGCGCGGCTTGTAACCCCCAGCTTTAGCCTCGGCAGCTTTTTTCTTTTTTTCTTTAGCCTCCAAGACTTTTGGGTCAGCCACCTCAACCTTTTTCATAGCATTAGTCTTCGGTGGAACCGAAGTGCCAGGTGGACTCGGAAGAGTAACATGCATCATATGAGCCTGACCATCCTGATACTTATCTCCACGGGTCATAGCAGCCCCCTTACGATAGCTCGGCTTGATGAGATAATCAGACATGGTTATAGCTGCAAAACACATAAAAAATGCTAAGTCACAAGAAAGCATAAAAACTCTAACTAATTAAATAATGCACAGGCCAAGTACCATTCCCCTCGGCATCCTTCAGAGCCGCCCGGTAACCCGGATACTTCCATTTGGCAGATAACCCAACGGCATATAGAAAACTCGGCGGAATTTTTATCAAATCTATAACATTAGCAGACAATAAATCCGCATGAGGCATGGAAAACTCCCCGGTCGGAAAAGGATCGGAGACATCTGAATCCGGATGCCTCCACGGCATAGCAAAGGGTACAGCCCGGTGATCAATCAAAAAGAACTGCCTTTTCCAACCCTTCAGCAAAGACAAGATCTCTTGAAAGCAGACCTTGCGCTGCTTACCGTCCCGCTTAGCAAAAGTGAACCAATGCCCTTGCTTATGCAACTTATAAAAGGCTCGGAACAAAGAAGTCGTGGGAATAATGTGAAGACTACGGCTATATACTTCAAAAAGAGTAACCCTATGCAAACCTATCGGCACTAACTGAGAACTATGGACTTTATAATAGTGAAGAACATCTAAAAGAAAACTAGAAAACGGGACGGAAATTCCACCTTCAAGGAAATATTCTAGATACAATCCTATAGCATCATCTCCTAGTTGCCCCATCGTAAAATTAGCCGGTGGGAGCCTCGGATGAAGATCGGAAGGTATGCCAAATTCCTTCACGGCCCACTGTAATGATTTATGAAGTATATTTTTCCAAGTCGAATTTGGGTTTTGGTTGTGACGGACCTTCGAAAACTGGCCCGGACCCTCGAGCAGGTGAAGAACCAGACGGTTCTGACATTTTAGCCGGAAGGGAATGATTAAACCTTAAAATCTAAAGAAGATAAACGAGAAGAATACCTGGTTAGTAGACGAAGAGCAAATAAAATCGTCCGGCCAAATAACGCACAGAAGTTGGGTAAGTGAAAAGTTTTACTGTGGTAAAAATAAGAAAAACAACAGTATTTATAGGCGAGAAAAGAGGGTAGCTGAAGCGTCCCGTCGTGTCAGACGGTGACGTGGCATCATCATCACCACACAACGCCCACCCACTGCCACGTGTCCTAACATCGTTGCATCACATCGCTGACGTGTCTTACTGACCCTTTCCAGACGAAATCCAAACAGGGTAAAGTCAACTCCCGCCTGAAAACGTCACTATCGCCCACGTGACCTTCGGGTGAGGACAAAAGCTTCCCATCTATATAAGGAGTTAAGCTACAACATTCAAGGTTAACTTATTTCTGACCTCATTCCATTGTATTTTATTCTGACATATATATACACTCATTCTCACGCCGGAGCTTGGTCTAGGGATAAAACCCTGGACGAGGCTAACGCGTGTTATCTTTCTGTTACAGATCCGAAGTGACTTCATCCGGAGAGTTCATCCGGAGAGCTCAGCCGAAGGATTAGTCAAAGGATTAGCTTGTAGGGGTAATTATAGATTTTTACCTCAACACTAACAGTGCTCAAATCCATCCTGTTGTCCATGTATCTCAACTTAAGAAGTACAGAGGAGATGAACCACAAGAGCCAGAAAGATTTCCACAAGTTAACAATGAAGGGTTGATCTCAGTTGAGCCATTTTCCATTCTGGACAGGAAGTTAGCAAAGAAAGGAAATGTGGCAGAGGTCTATGTGTTAGTGCATTGGGCAAATGGTGAGGTTGCAGATGCTACTTGGGAGCCATATGATGAAATTGCAACAAGGTTTCCCTATTTTGATCTTACTGCTTAAAGAGCTTGATTGATTGCTTATGTATTGGTCATAAACTGGTTATCAATATTCATGAATGTAACTATTTGCACATAACAAATAGAACGCATGAACATATTTCATATGAGTCTCTACCTTATATTTTGATGTATAAATTCTGGATTTGTCATTGGCAATAAACCTATATGGATATTTGAAGGGAGTAATGGATGAGTATTCCCCTACCTTAACATTTCTATGTGATGTATCTAGTTCATTGGGGAATGAAAGTCATAACGGTCATCAGGTGAGATATTTTCCCACTTATCACTGTACGTAGAATTAAGTCATTTATAAATTTAGAAAAGAGAAACTATGATTAGTCATTAGTCATCCAACTAGTCCTCTAAAATCATACGATAGTGTATATATTATAATCAATGAAAAGTTAAGTGTAAATCGGGATGACAAACACAAGTAAGTTCTCTTATCAGTATTGATAACCAGTTTATGACCAATACATATCTTTTTTGAGTGTCACCAATACATATTAGTTATTCCATGAAATAATTTGACTCGTCGTATTATTCCAAAAAGAAGATAATTCAACCCTTGTATTATTTAATCTTCATTATTTCACCCGTGCTTAATAGTAGTACGGTCGAGATGCTTGTCTAATTAGAGTAGATACCAATGAAATTGGTGAGACGAGAGCCTACGTAAAGTTTTCCACCCTGCTCTTGAACCACACTGACAGTTTTATTGGAATATTCTCTAGCAAATGAAACTGTTTGCAGCACGATCCCATCTGAATTGATCCGAATTCCTTGAGGTACAATGAGAGGTGTTCGTGGATAGAATCCAACAGAATCTGCCACCCAAAACTCTCGAAATCTTTTTGCTCGTGTTATTTTATTTGGATTTCCAGTAGTATTTAGCAAAAGTTCTGTTGTATTTGCTTTAGGGCCTGCCAACCAGTATTTTGAAATCCGCATACCAGCGAACTCAGGTACAAGAACAAATCTACCATCCCTGCTGATGGCGGGACCACCCCCTCCGAAGAGACCACTAAGCAAGACTGACACTTGTTTGGTAACTATGTTGTAATGCAACAACCTTCCCGTTGAATCTGCCTGAAATCCTGGTTGTGTAGTATTTCTGCACAAAATCAAAGATTCACAAATATGCGAAGAGACATTTTGCATGAAACAGTGTATTATATAACAAAGCATGTTCAACGAGTTAGTGAGTTACCTTATTTCAAAAGTTAAACTAGCATCGGTGAAATAAACATCATTTGTTATCAAGTTCACGTCAACACCTGTAAGAAACTTAAAACCGCCGACAAGTTGAGTAGCCAGGCCGCCAGTAGGACCAGGCCGCCAGTAGGACCAACAACTAGAAGACCAAAATAGGCATCGGCTATGTAAAGAAGCCCAGTTAAGCGTTGAAAGCTCAATGCTAATGGTCTTCCGCATATTGGTCCTTTATCAGGATCTGTGGTACCATCACAAAATTGTTTTGATCTGAACGCAATGCAAGAACAATTAAAAAAGTTGTATATGTCAGATACTATTATGCCTATCTATGGTAAAATTACTATATTTGTCCACGTATGCTATATATGTGCAATTAGTCCAATTGAAATGGATGGTTGAATAGTTCGAAACAGGTCAAACTAAGGTACAATTGGTGTTCGGCTGTTAAGATATGCTACGTATATTGTTGTTCCCACTTACTTTTTTATATAACTATAAAGAAGTTAACTAACCAAGTAATATATCTAGTAATATTTTTTTACACTATATATGAATATAATAACACAATATAATTCTTTTTCAACGTTTAACTCTTTATTGATATATATCAAAAAACTATACTCGAGTGTTTGATGAATAACACTTGAGATTGAATGACAACGTGCGTGTGATGATCTCCTCTCTAAACTCAAACACAAACCAAAGTTAGTATTTTAGTAAGAACTATCACTAACCAACAGATCAAAGATCTAGACTTGGTTCTATTTGGAGAAATTGTGAGCTTCTGAAAGTGTTAATAATTTTTAATATAAGAGATGCATATTTATAAGAGATGCATATTTTTACTTTACAACATCCTATTTATAGGCAAATGCAATGTGGTAACCCATGTGGTAAAAGGACGTGTCAAGCATTTACTTGTCTATACAATGCTTCTATTCCTAGTATGCTACCAACCATATTTTTGATGGAACACTGATGACAATTGTTTGTATCTTTTACCAACTAAAACAATAACTTGACTTTATGATAAGTGTTTTTCACTTATCTTTTCAAGATACTTCCCGCCTATATATCAGAGACTTAAACATCCTACCAAAATGCCTAAGTTTCAGAATGTATTCAGTTTGTTAAGGAGATCTTAAGAGAGTCAATGAGTTATTGTCATCACTGACTGACTTCATTATCTTGATCCTGGTTCTTGTCTTCACTCTTTAAGAACCGTCTCAAGTTGTGATGAGTTTTTCTATTAGACTTTGGAGAACTTTTTGAATATGACTCCCTGAATGTTTTCTTACATTCAGGGACTTGTTTTTCTACTTAGGCTATTTTCATTCAAATCTATACTAAGGATCACTGGACACTGAATTAGCCCAACATATATTTAAGTAAGTTGAAGTAAGATCTTCTCGACAATTTAAGCAAGTTCATTTAAGAAGACAAATTTGATTATTGTGTCCATAATTGTAACTATTTATACATGTGAAAAGGAAAACTGACCTCGTGGGGGTAGTATATACGAAATCCACAAAACCAATGCGAGAACCTAGCCATTTCATAATCCTACCATCAGTGACTGTTGTATATGGACCATCGAATGGAAGTATACCAAACGCAACTGATTCAGGGCCTGTGACCCCTCTAGGCAAGTCATACTTACTAAAATTGTCAAATTGGCCAAAAACAATGGTGTCAAAAACCCACAAACATGCTACCAAAATAGAAAGCAACATTGTTAGCAATTTGGGAGTCGCCATGTTTAGATAGGTGTAGGGAGTTGTGGAAGAGTTATGCACAATGCTTCTATTTATCGGCATGTATCCATTTCGGTGACTTGCAGTTAATTAAGGAGCGAGTAAGCTTAATTTTAAAGTAATCTGGGGAAGTAAACCCATCATTAATAGCTTTCGTATGAATTTAGCAATCATTTCATTCATTTCTTGGAATTGTATTTTATAAAGCATATGCTTCAATTATTCATATAAAGTTATACTTATTGTTTAGTGTTCTCATCCAATCTGTAATTTCAAATTATACATAGTTTGTTACTGCTCCAGTTATGTTTATAACACTGTTTATGGAGTAATAAGTTGATTGTGACGTCGTGTGCGAAAATATATTCGAAATCATGGTCGATTTTGTTAAAACTAATATTCGTTAAACCCAGAGAGGGACAATTTTGTTACCGGCAATATCAGTGGTTAATGCACGACGTAACGTTTCTATCTATAGATATGTAACATAATTTTCCATTCTGTCTTGCCAACTTAAGCACTCTATGGTGAATACATTCATTAGTCTTTCTACCGTTATCTAAGAACTTACAGTATATTTGTGTATACATATTAGTGAAAAGATGAACACAACTTGTGTGTAACATCCATTAATTAGAAAGCAATATTTCACAAAATAATTGCACTATAAGAAAATTAAGGGGTTTGATCACCCAAGTTCTCATATCAATTTCAGTAACCAACAATACATTAGAATGATAGATGGTAGTTTAATTGGTTAGAGTAAGCACCAATAAAGTTGGTGACGCGAGAGTCTATGCCTACACATAGTTTTCCGTTCTGCTAACAATACTTGTAGTTTTAATAAAGAATTCATTAGCAAACGACACTGTTTGCAACACAGCCCATTTAAGTGAGAGGTGTTGGTGGTATGTATCCAACCGAAGTCGCTACACAAAACTCTCCATATATATATCTTTTGCTCTAGAAAAAAAATTTGAAAAAATTCAGCTGTGTTTGCTTAGGCCCAACTAGCCAATATTTTAAATTCGCTTACCAGAAAGCTCAGGCACAAGAACACATGTACCATCCCTACTGACTGGGGGACGACCATCCACGCCTGATAGACCACTAAGCAAAACTGATACTTGTCTACTAATTAATTGGGTTGTAACGCAAGAACCTCCACGTTGAATCAGGTTTAAATCCTGGTTGTGTTGTATTTGTCCACACAATATAAGATACTCAATTCTCTGCATATAAAATATTATGCTGTTTTGCTAAAAGAAAAGTTAATTCATAACGTGCATGGTGCTGAAAGTGTTACCTAATGTTTTAATTCATAACGTGCATGGTGTTAAAGTGGTTACCTAAGTCAAAAGTCAAGTTAGCATCCGAAAATAGATATTGCTCGGTAGCAAGTCGATGTCAAGGCTAGGCCAGTAGTGAACATGAAACCACAGACGAGTTGAGTTGCAAGACCACCATTAGGGGCTTAGTTGGGTGAAAGCTAAGAGCCATTGGCCATCCGCATATTGGTTTTTTAATTTTCAGGATCCGTGCAAACAACACAAAGAAATACAAAATGATTCAAGCATTGTTGTAGCTCACATGTATACGTTTGAACATGTTAAGGGAGCTATGGAAGAGTATCATGCAAGGTGTTGTGACTTGTGACCAGGGGCGGAGCCAATGGGGTGGCTAGCGTGTGCTCAGCCACCCCTAACCGGCTCAACTAGCACCGGTTGTAGCTTGGTTTCCGGCATACATTTCAAAAAGTTTTCAATGTAGCCTCTGCCATTTATCCATATCTAAACACACATATTGTCATTACGCTCGTCAAGTGATAATTGTTCGTTGCACTCAATCTCCATTAAGCCACTGTTGCACTAGATAATAGGAAGAAGAAGAAGATAGAAATGAAAGAAGAGAGAGAAGTAAATGAGTGGCTAGTTTAACTTGGGTGAGCACTGAGTACTTATATTTACTTGTTTTTTTTTAGATTGATACTTTTTATTTCATTAATATTTATTTTAAGATTAATTCTTTTTATTATGTTTTAACTCTTGACCAAAACAATTACTCCTACATTCTAATATGGTTTTTCACTTTCTTTTCTATTAACGTTGTTTTGAATAATAGATATTAATAAGAAGACAAACTTGTATTTTTTTTTTGTTCCTCGAATAGAAGAAAACCTGTCAAATATTTTTTCACTATCTCCGACAGAAATTTTAACATCCGTCGTTGTTGTTTGATTGCTTTCCTCAAAATTTTCAACTTTTCTTGTAAGTATGTTCATTGCTTTGTTTATTTATGAAGCTCTCTATTCTTTCAATCATACGACTAAGAAATAAGTATAAGTGGTTGAGGAAGAATTGTCCAAAGGAAATATTTAGTAACGCTAAAAACTCGGTTAGTTTAGAGTATTTATGTAAAATTTGTTGATTTGATCACAAGAAACTATTTTATTGATGTTTTAAAGTTTTATGTATTAACTTAAAGACCTAATTGTAATTTCGTGATTGTTATAATTCGATCGGGAAGGTTGAATTATTGAACCGGTGAGAGGAATGATCTATGAAGTGTATGTTATCAAAGAAATTAATTACGGCCCCCTTAACACAAATTCCTTGCTCCGCCCCTGCTTGTGACGACTATCATCATGTGGGATTATTTTTGAAGCAATTTATATTATCCTTTTATTTGTCATAGCTAACAGCACCGTTCAGTGGCTATATATTAAAGTTCAACAAATTTCTCGCCCATCGCTATATTATTGGCCCACTTTGGCTTATATTTTCTTTTTACCATTTATTTTACTTGTTAAAATGATATCCAACTAAAATTTGACAAGCGACATTCTCCTTACAACAAAAATAAACTTTTTATTGACTACAACTAAAATTGTTAAAGTTTCGATAGATTTCTTTTTAAAATTTACGAAACCTAGGTGATACACTTTGATTAGAAGTGTAATGTGTATCAGGTGTTTGTATGGGTATCAGATTTTGGAATATTTATTAGGGTAATGTGTATCAGGTGTATCACTAATCCAAACTCATATATTATTTGGTTATTAGTTGTTAAAATGTTAATTTGTATTAAAATATTTTTTTTATGTGTATTATTGCTAAAATTGTTATTTATAAATGTTTTAGTGGTTTTTTATACTTGATCTTATTTTTACAACTTTAAGTTCGATCTCACGTTAACTCTCCCCTATATATATATATACTAGGTAGTTTCTTTGGCCGTGCCAGAGAAGCGATGTTCACTTATTCAGGCTGGATAAATTTCGTAAACATACAATTAAAAACGTCTTCTTTTATTGTTACTTGCTTTTCTACTTTTGTTTAGCAAAACAAATTAACATGCATTTTGTGTTACATATCTTTCTTAAAAGTATAAAAATGGTTGCTCACAATAAAGCTTGGAGTAACTTTCACAATCTAACAAAATCTTAGAAAAAAAAACAAAAAAAAAAAAAGAAAAAACATTGATTTGACCCCTTACTTCTTGGAGACTCCTACCACTTATTTCTTTGACTTTCACACTTTCATCATAGTAAGTTTGATTACTTTTTACTGTGTAGTTTCAACATATACTTTTTTATATTTTCTTTTTAGTCACTTCATCAATAACAAATAGTTATGCAAATATCATAAAATATGGTATTGAAGATTTGTGTAATAAAACATAATATGGTATTGAAGTGGAACGTGTCTGCAAATATTTTATCTTACAACAGGATCTTCTCGCCCGCACGTTGCTGCTAAATTTGTTAATGACAACAACAAATTTTGTTTAAGACTATTTTTGTGTCTACATTTTATTTTCTTTTATGTACGTGTTTCACAGTATACCTATTGAAGTGTCGCTAACATTAAAGTTAATCCAAAAAATGTCACAAAAAATTCCCAAAATCCCAATCTTGTTTGTCACAAAAATTTATCCTACCCAAACACTTTATCAAAATCTTACATGCAAGAACCTTACCCATATGAGACCACAATGTTAATAAAGTCTATTTACCTCAATCATATAATGAAATCCTAAATTAATCACCAAGAGAATATGTGATCTCCTATATATACTTTGTATGATCTGAAAGTCTCTCATCTCATTATGACGATGTACAAGAAATACAGTAACAAAGTAAACTTTGTTGTTAAGCTGGCGTGCTCTAGCTTCCTGTGTCACAATAGTACTCCAACACAGCATTCATTGTTCAACTTTTGACAATAGAATACACTTCATTCATTATCAATTTTTCAACACTATCACATCACGCCATTACATTTTCGACTTCATTTTTGTTTCTTCCAATCTGAGTTCCAAAACGAAATTCAACATAATGAATGTTTAACATATGAAGATGATATTTAAGTTTAATTAATATTCAATTATACCAAACGTCTAAGTGCATAACGTATTTAATTTAGTTTTTTGCTAAAAAAAATGCATAACGTATATAATTTTTACAAAGGTTTAATGTTTTTATTTCAAAAGTTCTATTCTATAGGTTACATAAATTAGTTGTATGTATTTCATTCAACCAATTGTTTTAAATACTATATTTTTCTTGTTAACTTTTATATACAAAAATTGTTCAAATGTTTTTCAGTATCTGTAAATTGATTCTTACTAATACTAATTTAAATGATATCCAACAACGTTAGCCAATACTTTAATATATAGAGTAAAACAAAACAATTTGTAAATCATTATTTTATAAAAATATGGCCAATTTGGTTTTATGTATTTTTATGTTAACAAATTTGTAAAAGTATTGGGAATGAGGGAGTACGTTTTATACGGATTTTACTTATAAAATCTTAAAACATGGTAAGATATACATATCTATATCTATACTACTTATAATGGAGGGATGGCCCTCTCTCCTAAATTTTTTTAAGATGTCATTAATGTGTTTTTTAAGCATTACAATTTTTAATGCATAATGTACACAATAAATAGCTTTTACTAATTTATCTTCCACAACATTTTAATGCTTCATTTATTAAATTTTTTTGAATTAGTTTAGTTTTAATACAAAAATGCACATATAAATGATAGTGATTTTAAAATGCATGCAAAACTACAAAGTTCCAAAACTATTATTATATCGTAAGAGTGTTTCGAGAACCAATCTAAATAAATTTTGAATTATTTTAAATAAAATTAACCACAAAAGTAAAAAACAGTTTTTTGTAAAGGTCGGGACAAATATTTTTAAGACAAATGATTGCTTAAATATGTAAGTTTTCTTTACATTATAAGAATTTTTTTATTTATATCTTCTATCTATGCGAGACAAGTGGTATAAACAATATTAATGATTCAAACATTTTTTCATAAATATATACTTTACAAGATGTATACATTATAAGTACTCTTTTATTTATATCCTTTATCTATATGGGACAAATGTAATAAACAATATTAATGATACAAACATGTTCAAAAATATATATATATATTTCATAAAAAAAAAATGTTTTTACTTACTTGTGACTACAGACCACTATCAACTAATTTGACCATAACCCCATAACATTATTGACTACCGCAACGCAAAATCACGCCACTTTCAATTGTTTTTATATGAATTAGTTTGATATTATCCATCACTTTTTTTTAAAGTTACTCAAACTCATTATGTTTTCGCTATTGGTAAAGTTATTGTAAGAGAAAACATAAAATTGAAAATATTTTTTGCCGAAAATTTTATTACTTGATACTCGCCATCGCAACGCGCGGGTACCCTACTATAAAATTCTAAAGAATTGAAATATGCGACATGAAACTTTTGGCATCCGCAAATTTATTGTCACATAAAACGTTTCAGATTATAAAGCATGGTTTATTAAAAAAATTTATTTCAGGGTATCCGCCGCTGCATCGCGCGGGTACCCTGCTAGTATAATTTTAATAAAAGAAAGTTACATATAAATATAAATACATTATATTGAAAACATGTGTAGATTATAGAAAAATTATGTGAACCACAACCATGTAAAGTTTTGAGAAGACATATTAACAATCATTATTTAGACATAAATACATATATAAAGGGGAAGATTATATGTAATACCTCGATGCATAAAAAGGCAACAAATTACCTACAACTTTGACATCGTCAGATCTATACTTCTTCATTCATCTTGTATCTTGATGTCCTACCACCTTCAACTACTCCCGATACTACATCAACAAAGCAAAGTAGCAAACTTCAAACTAAACACATTAAAACTAAAGTTATCCATACACTAATAGAATCGAACACGCAAGAACAAAAATCGCTAATTTACCTTACCTTATCATCTTCAGATCTAGCACGTACCTGCGGCACCACCGACCCTACGGTGGCCAAAGTCATTAATGTCTCTCCGGTTGATTCCTCGGGCCACCTCTGCGATTCATAGTTGATAGGCACACATAATTAAAGGATTTAAGCACAGATCTACAAAATGTAAAGAAAGGATTTGTAAACGAGAGAGAGAGAGAGAGAGAGAGAGAGAGAGAGAGAGAAAAAAAAGGGGGGGGATGAAAATTGTGTGTTTTGAGAAAAGTAACTGAGCTGTGAAGAGATAATATGCAAATGTTAAAACAGTAAGCAACTGTTACGTGACACGTGGCTGTTTTATGAGGCTCTACAGTTACCTCGTGGGTTTCGCTTATAGTATAGGTATATATATATAACTCCTTAAAGTGATAGATATACTTTAAGCCTCTTGACATATCATCAACCACATGAGACACTGAGCACTACAATGTAGCTCCTTAAAGTGATAGATATACTCTGTGAACACTACAACGTAATTCCTTAAACAGAGATAACTAGATAGCCAAGTCTTAATCACGGTCAATGAAAGTTCAAACAAATATCTTGAGACAACCAACCAACCAACCAACTTGACTCTAAGATAAATAAGTACACGCACTCGTGAAATGCCACTTCAAACTCAAATAAGTAATAAAGAATCAACTCCATAGTCACTTCGTCATTCAGATACGCAAAACTAGACTTTGTCGTTTGTAGTAATCTTGATAAGGATAAATCCCGATCTCGAGAAAAATAATCACTTTGTCGTTGGCAATTATTTTAGTGAAGGGTTATAGGACATGATGTAGTAGTTTGATAGTTGTGTATGTTGAAATTTCGAGTTCTTCTTCTTTTCTTTTACTCTTATTTTTTCAGTTTTGACCAATGATGGTATAAGAAATCTGAGGCCAAATCTTGGTAAAGTGATTTGGTCAAACTCGATAGATAGGTGGTCAAACTCGGCATAATCTACCGAGTTACATCTCCTAAAAGGTTGGGCCACTACCATTTGTACTATTACTCAGTTACACAACCACTAAACTCTATCGAGATTCTAGGCTTATCGAGTTTCCAAGAATAAAGAGTAAATTACACCGTGCGTCCTTGTGGTTTGCGTTGACCGCAGGGTTTCGTCCTTTGACCAAAAAAGTTGCACCGTGCGTCCTTAAGTGTGAAACGTTATGCGCCGTTCGTCCCTTGACCAAACGACGTTAAGTTTGACTGTTAAACTTTGGTAAAAATACTAAAATACCCTCACTATCTTCTTCTCTTAACCATTACCACCATCATTTCTCTTCTCTCTTTCTCTACAATCCCATTTTGCTTGAGTTTCATCTGCAAACCACATATCAACATTATTGTATGACAACACATCATGAAATCATCCAAACAAGATAGTGACACGAAGACTTGTGCTGAATTCAAAATCAATATCAGCAGACAACTCAGCGACAAGCAAAATAAACCTTCGAAGTTTCAAACTCACCAGAGCCAACCAACGCTTTACCAGTGGATTTAATGTGACGGGAACCTCCCAAATCAAGAGCATCATCATCAACTGTAACTGCATTTGCACACAAGCACGACCAAAATTAAAATCCACAACTTAAAAAATGAAACTATAGTTATGTAACTAAATACTCGTATGCACTAGTAGCGTAGGGAGGACATACAACAACAACAGCATAACATTTAATTATCAACAGTTGTAACTAGTAAATGGGTTACCAAAACCACAGCTAGAAACAACAAATGCAAATCCAGAAGTACAAATCAATTATACCAGCTTCACAAGCTACATATCCTTTGTATTGCGGTTCAAAAATCACACAAATGCAAATCCAGAAGTACGAATCAATTATCACACAAATTAATGCAAAAAATAGCCAAAGCGATGACTCGAGTCTATAACAGATAAAAATCACACAATATAAACTCACCAAAATCAACCGCCTTTTTATTACTCGACTTAAACACGCGAGACACACCCAAATCAGTAACATCAACTGAATCATCCCCAATCTTCCTCTTATTATTAGTACTATTACTACACTTTTGCAACAAAGGCAAAAAGACATTCCCAACACCCTTTGAACCCAACTCCAATTCCTCATCATCGAGATTCAAATTCGATGAAAACGACGAATTTCTAGTCCCACAAATCTCACAACTTGACAGTTTATAAGGGTTTAAAAAAGTACAAGCTTTACAAGACCATTTTCAAGATTCGAAGTGGGTTTTGAAGATGATGAAAATTGTGAAGTGGGTTTTGAATTGTTATTTTTAACAAAATCTTTTACACCACCTCGTTGAAAATCGTGAAGTGGGTTTTGAAGATGATGAAAATCGTGAGGTGGCCAATGGTGGAAGGGTGGCGGCCGGTGATGAGGTGAAAGAGAAAGAGATGAATTAGGTTTAAGGTTAGGGTATAAATGAGAGAAATGGTTATAATTATTTAGAGTAAATTACACCATTCGTCCTTATGGTGTTTAAATGACGAATTTACCCTCATGTGCAAGTCACATGATGGGTTTTTAACGGTCAAACTTAACGTTTTTTGGTCAAGGGACTAATGGCGCATAACGTTTCACACTTAAGGACGAACGGTGCAACTTTTTTGGTCAAAGGACGAAACCCTGCGGTCAACGCAAACCACAAGGACGAACGGTGTAATTTACTCAAGAATAAATATGGAGATTCGGTTTTTGTCGAGTTTCAAAATTTGTAGAGATTGAGTTTCAAAATCTGTCGAGTTTGTTCTTGTCGAGTTTCAGGTTATTTGTCAAGATTCAGTTTTTGATTATAAAATACATAAAAAAATGACCAGAAACTCTGCCAAGAACTGGTAATAACAGTTTTAACATCTGCTAAAAAACTGATATCATTTCATTTATAGACCAAAAACCATTTAGACATAGTTTGAAATCCTAATACCATAAAACAGCCAAGAACGAGTAATAAAACAGTTTTAACATCTGCTAAAAATTGATACCTACTCATTGACTATTTAGAACAAAAAAATGCATATTTAAAACATTGACAACAACATGAAACTAGTATATTGACGAGGCTCTCATACCACATATTAGGATCAAAATATTAGTTGATATTATGGTTCGGGTGGTTTTAGAAACTAAAAAAACATGGTTGATTCTCGAGATAGAAAGTAGAGAGATGGTGGAGAGAAAGAATTTTATTAATGAATGAAATAAGACTTAACTCATGCACACCCCTCAAGTGGAGTCTTGAGGGGATTATATAGGCGCATACGAGTTATACAATACAAGAAATACAAAAGCAGTCCCGGTGTATAACTAACTATTATATCTAATGCAAATCTCATCACAGTCGTCACTTTTTATTAAGGCTAACAGTTTAATATAAACAAATGACGATGCTTTGTACTTATGATTTCTTCAGCTAAGTACATTATTTAACTTAATATTTAAGTTCCACTGTTAACTAAATTTGAGTTTTTATTATACTTAAAAGTTGAGTTTTTTGCAATAAATTGAGTCTTAATGATTTAAACCCTCAATTTAGTATTGTATCATTTAAACAAGAGTAATATGTAGCGTCAAAATAACTTATTAGATAAGAAACTCATATATTCTCAGGAAACCTATTACACAAATGACGATGCTTCTGTCCTTAAGTTTTCTTCGGTTAAGTACCTTGGTTAACTTAATATTTAAGTTCCACTATTAACTGAAGTTGAGTTTTTTTTGCAATAAATTTGAGTCATAATGATTTAAACCCTCAATATAGTATTGTATCATTTAAGCAAGAGTAATATGTAACGTCAAAATAACTTATTAGATAAGAAACTCATCGACCATATGTTCATAAACCTATAATTACGCAAATGACGATGCTTTTGTGCTTACGCTTTCTTCCGCTAAGTACCTTGGTTAACTTAATATGTAAGTTCCACTATTAACTAAAAATAATAAAAAAAGAGTTAGAAACTTACAACCCATGGTTTCTTACAAACAATCAATAGCCACTTTTAGCTTTTACTCATACTATGAAAAATTATCATAAACAAATATTTTATCTCCATCCTTAATGAATTGAAGAATATTTTTTGATAGTTAAATACTCAAATAACAATGTTAGTATGCTACACGTGATGTAGGAACAATGTCATTGTAGTAACGTTGACTGTCTAAACTACCATGGTAATTATATGAGCACCAACTTCATGGTTTTTAATTATAAAGGTAGAATCCCCTCTTTTATACTTCTAAAATCAAAATACAAATTTACTTTAATATTAATGTTTTTTTTAGAGGGAGTGTTGTACACATTGTACAACAGAAGGAAATAATCAGATAAGAGGGCTTCATGTATTACAAGAAGGTTTTTACAAACAAATATAAATACAAATCAAGAAAAAAAAATGGATGAGAAAGACCAAAACAAGTATGAGCACTATTCACGACATTGTTGATTGTTTAATAAGTACGTCACTTTTATTATTTTATAGGCTTTCAGAATTTTGGCCTCGGGGAAAAGTTTATTAGTATTACTTTATCATTTTTTTTACTTTTAACCTACAAAATGTTTTTAGTAAGAAACCAATATTTTGTAGCCGTGAGTTAGTACATCCCATTCGAATAAATAAACTAAAAAACAAAATATGACATATTAATAATATCACCTTGAGTAATGAATAAAAATGAAAAAGTACATAATTTTGGCTTGAAACCGTTTGTAAATTATAATAATAAATAAAAAAGTTGAGTTCTAGATATAAGCAAAAGTTTATTTTGTATATAGGAAAAACAAAATCCGTGCATTGCACGAGTGAGTATGTCTCGTTCTATATAACATTTGAGTTTCATGCTTTGAATGATAGTTTTAAAGACTGAATTAAAGCGTGTAAAACTTTAGTTTTAAGCATAAACAAAAAATCAACAGTTATTACTTATTAGCATGAAAGAAGGTATTAATGCTAATCAATAACTAAAATTAAATAATAATAATTTAGAAACTCATAAGTCATGTTTCATATTATTAGTTAATATTAGGTGTTGATGGTAGCCTATTAAGGGCCCGTTTGGTTTGTTATACGGAATCACAATCGGTATAGGTTTGATATAGAGGTAGAATAGGAATGAGGATAGATGCTTCAAAAATAACATTTGGTTTGTAAATTAAATGTCGGTATGATTTCAGAAATTTATTTTAGTTACTTGGATTATTTTATAAACAAATAAATTATGTGATGGAGAATAGAAAGAATAAATGATAATAACTAAAATGAGTGAATGGAAAAAAAAGAGTACACAAGGACAATTTATGGCAGGAAGAAAAGTCAGAAAAATATGAAACAAATTATAACAAGACTCTGAAAGGAGGCTACCCCCAAGACTTTCGAGTATGGCCAATATTTTTCATTCATTCCATTACTTTAATCCAATATGCATACACCAAATATAATTAATGGGATTAAAAGTATTCCTTGATTGTTATTCCAGTCAACCAAACAGCACCTAAGTTCTTTCACTATCTTTATTCGATATCTTAAGCTAATTCCACAAGAACTTTGCATCATATTATTTCTTTAAAATAATTGCATTAGAACTCTGTAATTAAACTCTACTGCCTTTAACTAACATTTAATAAAATATTTAGGATTAAAATTTTAGACCACCTTCTTATTTTCCTGATAAATAAATCAAAAAGACTACAAATATGTAAATGATATTAACAGTAGACCTATTACAATAATTAATACTAGTTTAGAGAAGAGTTTATATATACGTTTTACTTTTAGAGAGTAAACTATTATATTAAACGATTTTGAGTGATTATATCATAAAAATTTTATCGAACAATATACCAACGCTATGCGCGGACATTTTTACACTCATTCAAAACATTATTAGAAATGAAATTCCTTTATAATTTTTGAAAAAGGTAAATTTAGTGAAATATCCATTATACACTCTCTCCCACCCATGTGTCTCAAAAGTGTACTTTTTGAGTTTTATATGAAAAAAAAAAAAAAAAAAAAAAAAACCATTTTTTTGTACTTTTTACTCTCTTTCTTACTTTTCACACCCTGTAGCCGATTAAAGTCTCGACATCTCTAATTTTTTTATGTTTTACGTTTTAAAAATTATATCCTTTAATCCATAATCTTTTTCACTTTAATTTGAGTTTGATTCCGACATGTTTTCGAGTTGTATTTTGAAAACGCAAAATTAAGTCGATAACCCATGAACTTCTATGATACCTTAGCGACTCTCTACGATAATTGTGATATGATAATATGTTGTCATTTTTCTCCATCCACTTGCTATGGTGTCTGAGTAAACTATCACATTAGTCACTTCAATCTCATCACACATGCGATATACTGCGATGCTGGAGATGAACATTCAAAATTTGAATGTGGAACATTAGTAGGAAACGAGAAGCTATGATATGATATAAAATATTTTTGTCACGTGATTTTTCATTCTCTTTCCCTATAAATAGTGTCGTTTACTATTCATCCTGATACATTCGTTCTAATTACTATTTGTTTCAATGTCTTGGCATTGTAAACATTTTCCCTTTCTAATTTTTTGTATCCAATGCAGAGGTCATATCTCAAATTATTAATATGTTGTTGAATGTAATAAATTTTTGGGCTACAAAGTCAGACTATCGAACCGATTTTAAAAAAAAAATCTTCGTCACTTAACGTCGAACAATGCAAACTTCATCTTGTTACTCCATAATTCTTGATCACTCCACGTCGTGTGTACTAGAGTTGTCATTTCATGATAAGGAAACATTTGGGTTTGTTCGGAGAGAGGCATGGTGTGTGGTAACTTTTTTTTGGAAAACTCTCCCTAATGCTGGCCAGGATGCACTATTGAGACCATGTCAGCGCTTAGCGTCCATGTGTAAAAGGACTCTTCTTGCGTGAGAAGACACTATCCCGATGCTCCTCCCTTTGTGAGATGATTTTCTACTAAAATATTTCCCTGTGCTATTAGGCCAGGTGATAAGAAAAGGTATGATGGAACTCTACCCGAGTGCAATGAATGCAAATATCACCACACTTGACCTTGCCCCTACCCCGCTACATGTTGAAACTGCAAAAGGGTCGGGCACCAGGCCATAGATCGTAGGGTCCTTACCCCAATAACTTGTTTTTAATATGGAGAAAAAGGGCACCTTAGGAGTGATTGCCCAAAGTTGATGGGTCAAAGTGGAGGAAGAGCCCGTGGGAGAGCATACACATTAAGAGGAGGAGCAGCTCGCCATGACCCTAATGATGTCACGGGTGATGATAATGTTTAAGGATAGAGTTTCCTGCTTTACATAATAAATCCTAATTCTAGGCTTATTAAGGTTGTATTCCTTGAGAAATTTGTATCAGTACTTTCCTATGAACGCCTTTGTATCGTGTGAATTTTCCTTTCATTTTGAATTCTCCATTAATTTATATCAATGCGTTATGATGACTTCCATTCGTTACACTCCCTGTTTTGTTATCTTGCAATTATCCTACAAACTATTTTACTATCGTCTTATAAACTGTTTTGCTCCTTTATAAACTATTTCGGCTACTATCTTATAAACATATTGGTTGATATTGTTTAACTTTAAGAAACATAATTATATTCTGACAAAACCGAGCTTTGCATTATTAATCCTCAATTATACATAGCCTGATCACCTATGTCTAATTCAGAAAGGATTATGTTATGATGGGAATAGTTACCTTTAAATTATGGTTAAAGCGAACTTTTCACTTAAATCATTGAAAAGCAAAATTTTCTGTGTGTATAAACCGTTCATAGACATTCGTATTAGTGAGCACAATAACCAAGTAAACTTCTACCCCAACCTTATCATGAAGAGTCAGCCTCATCTTACACCTATTCTAAGCCTACGAGTCGAATTAAATCACTAGTAATCCTAGGAACAACTCACCGACCAGTGTGGTCACGATTAGTGGATCTGTCATACGATTAGGGCCCTGAAGATGTACAAGTTGGAGATTATGAATCGAGAAGTTAAGCGACTAAAGCAAAGTCATATCCAAATCATCAAGATTCTGTGGAATTCCAGGAGAAGTCTTGAATTCACTTGGGAACGAGAAGACTAGATTCATCGTAAGTACCCACATCCCTTCACAGACACCACTATGGCAGACAACATAAACTAAATTCCGAGACTGAATTCCTTTAACGGTGGAAGACTGTAACAACTCGTATTTTCCATGTCATTACTTGTCTATAAACTCAAAACAATTTACTTTGAACGTTTAAATATTTACTTTCATGTATAACCGTTAGGTTAAATCACGTAAATCGAAAAACGAATTTAAACGTAAACTGACACTAGACTAAGTTTCGTCTACATCAAACATGTGTCATATGACTTTTATAAACAAGTTTTATTGGCCTATTCATTTAATTTTTCAAGTTTGACGTAAAACGTCTACATCTTGCATTTAGTCTCATGCATGCATGCACAATCTACCCAATATCCTCACCACCTTTACTAATACATTATAACACTTATATGTTACAAAATAAACACCCTTAACTCCCTTTTACACTCCCAAAATCAGCCAACATAAGTAGAAATACCAACATCTCTTTTCTTGCCACCAACCCATAACTTATGCTGTAAAAGGGACCAAGTAGCACCTCATTCTACACACACACAAACACATTCTAGCACAAACATTCTCAGCTAATTATAGAGCACTCTAGCAAGTTTCAAGCAAAGGTTTTGGTTCACTAAGGGTTTACACAAAAAGGGTGAAAGAAATTAGGGTTTGGAAGCTTAAAAATTAGGGTTTTCTAAGTGTTTTGGTTAAGTTCTTGTGCACTTCTTGACACCATCACCACTCCACTATTTGTAAGCATATTGAACATATTTACATACTTATATTTAAAATTATATAGCATCTCATGTTCATATATATCACTTATGTATACTTGTGGTGTTAGAATAATTGTACTAAATTTAAGCCTTGTAAACAAGTTTCTGTCCAGAAACTTTAGTCACAAACATCAACGTGAACACCCACCTTAAATATTTTTCTGGACCTATCCAATTTTTAAATACTTAGATATATGTATTACGATGTTTCCTAAATGTTTTCAAATTTTTTGGAGTTGATTTACTATTTTTATAAAATAATATATCATTGTTGTTCAAAACCGATGAGATTATGAGTTCCGTTTGTAATTTGTGAAAATGTCCACCTTAAGCACTAGATGTGTAACACCCCAACCCAACAAGGGTCAAAATATCACATCATGGTGTTAATTAGAATATAATAAACACAAGCGGAAGTCTTAAATAGATAAAATACGAGTTAAGAAACAAATAACTTCTAAGAAATACAAAAATGCTCCAATTCTTAAACGAAGAGAAAATAAACAAAATGTAAATCTCTAACTAATTTCATATGACAAGAAACTAAGGTTGGGTCGGTCCACTAAGAGCTCCTACTCTCATAACTCAATCCCAGCATACCGCTTAATACCTGCCGCAGAGAAAAGAAAATGATGAGCTAACGCTCAGTGAACAGATATAAATAATGAAAAGAAATGAGTCAAAAATGAATAAGCGAAACGAATCCAATGAAAACCTACTGAACAAATATGTTAAATATAATACGGATTGAATATGGAATAAGTAATAATCAACGGGTCATAATGAAATAACGGAGTTGTCAAGGAAATGCCCAAGTGGCTAAACATGCTACATGAATAGACCAAAACAATCAAAACAAATATTTTACATCATATCATATCATAATAAATCATAGCAAATGGAGTGATCAACTTCCAAACGTGTATGGCACACACATACATCTGGACTGAGTACCTAAGATGCATCCATACGCCCCTGTCAAAAATAAAACATCACGTCGCTAATACATCTGCTTTCAGCAAATATATAGGCGCGTGGAATTAGTCATACAATAATGATTATCAAATTCATGCATAAAAGGGAACGATATGGACAAAAGCACACCTCCATGGATAAAGTCATGCCATTGGTGCCTCAGCGACATTTTCATATGTACAAAAGCACACCTAACGGATTTTTAGTACTTATTATTAACCACATTATCATATTTGGGTTTACTTAGGTTAAGTGATCAAAACATATGTTTAAATGCATAACTTAATTAGGTTATAGATGTGATATAAAAATAGGTTTAGGGTTTATTAATTACTAAATTAGGGTTTAGGGTTTACTTAAAATAGAGACAAGGAGGCTCGGAACAAAATGAACAAAAGTATAAACATACACAAGCCAATTTGGTACACATACTACACACACTAAACCATTCTCGAACCAACATAATACCAAGACACCAAAATCAAAATCCTTAGTCCAATTTACCTTTTCTAGACCCAAAACCCTAGCGTGAACCAAACTTACCCAACACCCCATCTTGGAAACATATACGCTCAAGAAATAACAAGATGACCATACTCTTCGTTTCTTTAACACAATCCGAGACACAACTAAAATAACCAAGCACCCTCGACCCATATAACCCGCTCATAACAACTTACTTAGACCATTCGAAAACCCATATGATTGACATATCAATAGCATGTATACAAGCAAATTAGACAAGTCACAAAACCTCACAATTAGCACATAAAATCATACCACAAATACGATCTATAACTGTCTAAACATAACTAGCTTTAACGAATCACCAACTTATGCAAAGACCCATATACCATCAGATTCAACGAGCCAAAGACTTTTATGAAATCATAGTCGAACATAGTACACACAACATATTTATACATTTTCTCATACTAACCTGATATCGACCCATGATCATCACACAATCATAAAAATAGAAAGGACAAAACATGATCGACCCTAAATACATGTGTACTCTCATAGCAATGTGAACCACTAACCAGACTTTAACCCCCTATATTCAGATCCTATACAGTGATTAACGAGACCTAACCCAACCTTATGCCTAGCTTATTTTAGATATGATTAACACACATACATGCATAGACAACCACGAATTACACACTCAATCAACTCATATAAAACATCACAATGCGACCCTAATTTGCCCCATCAATTTATACGCCACATAATAATGATTCTAGGGTCTTCATCAGATTCACAAGCACGAATTAACGACCAGATTAGGTTAGGGTTTCAATCAGACTAGGTCGGAAAAAAAAAGGGAGTCAAATTAGATCATAACTTGGGTCGACCTTGAAAAGAATACTAGGGTCGAATATAAACAGCGATATTAGGTTGAATGAACCATGTTTTAATATATTAGAGTTATGATTTCATGCGTCAAATATCAAAATACAAGATCCAGATTAGCATATAGGCGTTTTAGGTTTAGAGGTTTTATACATTCAGATTAGTGACTTGTGTGTGTCGAATCAGAAACAGAAGATAAGAGTGTTATGTGATACCTTGAGGCTGCAACGAGAGGAACACGACACAATAACCAAAACGCATAATTCGATTATACACCAAGTTGTAACCTTTAACCACCCTTGAACCGTTAACTTCTTGGAGATGAGGACGATCAGAATGGGTTTTAAGGTTTCAAATTGGAATCGGTTTGTGAAGTGAATAGAGGAAAACCGTTTATTATATGAGAGAAAAAGAAAATGTGTTAAGGGTTTAAGAAGTAACCGTGTTCTATGTCTTGGGGATGAGGCCAAGGGTGGACAATGAGACCTTCTAATTTTATAGAAAATATATACCTTAATTATTGTTCTTGTGCTTTAAAAAATATCATGCCAGGGGGGTAACTGGATTTTGGACTTGGACTAGGGTGTAACAAATTTATTAAGTTAATTTTTCTTAGGTTTATCTCATATCACATTTTAATTATCATACAACATTTTATTACATAACTTAGATAAAGTTTCAAATTAGATGTGAATTTATGACTGCGAAATTTAGGGTTTTACAAGATGAGTAAAAATGGTATGAATAGCTATTGTAGAGGAAACTTATACATATCCACAAAAATTTGTATGTGTTCATGCTGATAAGTAACGAATGAGATACGGTTCTGACAAGATAGTTTGTAGTTTCTAATTTCTAACAGCTTTGACACATCTATACATTTTTTACTTTATAAAATAACTGGTGAGGAACCAAGATGATTGGCTTACATTTTTGGAAAGTAGACTCAAAAACGATGAATTTGAGATTTTGAACCAAATAGTTTCTTTAAAAAACAAGTGAGAAATAGCCCGATTAAGATGGAAATTTCCTGAAAGTGTGTAACAGCAGACCCGAAAATGTTTTTGTATAAATCTATGTTTAAAACTTATTTTCACGAAACAGGACTTTGAAATAATGAAAGTAGACATTGTTAATACAAATAAGCCGTAAAAACGTTTATTTATATTTTACGATCTTCTAATGTTTTGTCGATAACAAACGTAAAATCATTTTAACGAAACAAATAGAATACGTAAATAGTTGGAGTTAATAGTTTCCTAACACACTTACGTTTTCACATAAAACACTAAAACAAGTATAAGTGATTTTATGATTTAAATACATATGTACAACAACTAGTGTTTACATATTGTGTTAGCATATACTAAAACTAAGTATACTAAAATGGGTAAAAACAAGTATATACTAAATGGGAAAAAACTAGCAAATGGTATTGACCCATAACCCATGGTTTTATATATACCACTTAACCAAGTTCATTGTATCTATAAAGAAAACCATGGATCAACCCATAACCCATGACCCATGACCCATAACCAAAAATACCCATGGGCAAAGAGGAGCGTTCCACGGATCCCTGGCTTTGTGCTAGCCGGATCCCAAGTGGAAGGGATCCGTGGGATCCGGGGAACAGTAGAGAATTTTCTCTATAAATAGAGAGCCATTTCTTCCTTTCTATTCATCACTTCACATACATATTTCCCCAAGTATTATAACCCTCTAACCTCAGATCCAAGTGATCTATGTAGTTTGTCTTTTGTTTTTGTGTGATCTTCTAGGTTCCTCTTAAAGGCAAGATCACCACTTCTTGAAGACGAGCAAGCTCAAGTCCATGAGTTGCCATGCTTCGTCATCATCAAGATAACTAAGGTTCTCTTATTGATAGTTCTTCCTTTCTCCATAGATGTTGGGTTGAAGGCATTAGTGAAGAATGCCGAAAGTGTCAAGATGAAAGCATTAGTCAAAGGTGCTCATCATCCGTGTCAAAGCATTAGTGAAGAATGCTAAAGATGTCAAGACGAAGGCATTAGTGAAGGGTGCCAAGCGTTGTGTCAAAAACATTAGTGAAGGATGCCGAAGAATCAAATCAAGTTGCATTTGGAAAGAACTAGGTCGTATAATCGATGAGGTGCATCGTTATACATATAAGTATTTGTTTATTTCCAAGGATGGTGATATCCTTGATGATGTTGTAACAAGGAGTGGATCTCCTTGAGATTATGTGTTGTGTCGTGAAGGGTAGTAGTTCCTCCATAGTAATGGAACTAGGTACTTAGCCTAGTACCTAATAAAGGGTAGGCGACGTTGTGATAGGATTAGTTCTCCTTGGTGTGAAAGAACTCGGTGGTTAGCCTAGCACCGTATAAAGGGTAGGCGACGTTGTGATAGGTGTGGTTCCCCTTGGTGTGAAGGAACTCGGTATTTAGCTTTGTACCGGAAAAAGGTTAAGCGACGTTGTGAAGGCTTCTCCGCCATAAGGAGATTGGTGTAGTGTTTACGAACTCTCAAGTAGGTGACTCGGGGAGTGGAGTAGGGCAAGGAAGGTGTCCTTGTAGCCGAACCACTATAAATAACTTGTGTCGTGGTGATGTGCTTCTTACTCTTTATCTTTCTTTACACGTTTATATATTTATCTATCAACGTCCAACACAAACAACCAAATAGATTGACATAAGTCGATCTAAATATTTAAAATGAAGTTTTAAATTGGTAAAACTATTCAACCCCCCCCCCCTTCTAGTTTTCCACAATTGGCATCAGAGCTTCGTTACCAAGTTTCTTAGAGTATGTTGTACTTTAAAAACTTGATACGATCCATGTATGTTTGAAAACTACAAAGAAGGATTTCTTTAAGGTCATATTTTTTTTTAAATCATTTTGTTGGACATTGATAGATCATTCTAACAACTTTTGTTTTCAAGAAGACTTCATGCTAGAATCTCTTCAAAATCTTCATTCAAAGAATAATGAAGTCAACATTCAGGGAAGGATCTAATAAGTAATCACAACTTACGTACACCAAGTACAAAGGATTACTTTAAAAGGTCATGAAGTAGTTTTGGTATTATGCCAAACTAAGAAGCATAGAGGTATGTTTTAATTTTCATTAGATAGGTTACATGAGTTCAATTTACTTCATAGTTTTCTTTGTTTAATAATCACTAGCATTGTTAAAAGTCTCTTTCGTCACTTTTCCGTCTTTTTCATCATCAAGAATGGTATTCCTTTTGATTCGTCAAACTAACGTCGTCGTCACATATGAACCCTCGATATGTGATTCATCATAAGTCGTCATCCAAAGACAACCGTCATCTAATACCTCCAAACTATTTTTTAGTAAGCTAATTTATAAGCCAACTACAAAAATAATGCCAAACAACCCTTTTTCTGTCCACAGTTCCCGGATCCCTCTAGTTGTACTAGCCAGATCCCAAATACAAAGGATCCGGGGGAACCGTGGAACAGAACTCAGTTATACGCTTTCAAAAAAAATAAACACTGATATTTTCCCTCTACTCACATAACACAAAAACGACTACACCACTGATTTCATCCTCATTGGATTCCATTATCTCAAGTATTCGTTCCTAGAACACCATTGTAAGTAATTATATTAAACTTGTTCTAATTCTCATCATCCTAATTCTAGGGTTTATGGTTTCACAAATCTCTAATCAATTAGTTTAATTAGGGTTTTCAAAATTAATCATGAAAAGGGGCTTTTAACATAACTAAGATCACATTGTGTTCACAACATTGTTAATACAAATCAAAACCATAAACCCACCACAACTAATTTTACCTAATTGGAAAATTTGTGGTTTTAGGACCAACCATGCCTAAAGCTACTCAACAAGATCATCATGATACTGTTCACTACCTTACTCATTATTATCGTAATGAGGAATTCTCAAAAATCGACCGCAAGGTCTTCAAAAAGCTCGAAAAACGACTTATCCACGAAGGTCGTGTAATCAAGGAATGTTTCCTTGAAGATACCGACATTCGTCAAGTCTTCTCGGCAATCAATTTTGATTGTCTTCTTGACATTGATGAACAAATTTTTCCGGTCTTTATCTTTGAATTTTATAGAAGCATTAGGATCATTCGAAACATCGATGATAGCATTTCAATCGCTTTCATCATCAATAAACAAAACTTCACTCTTCCTCTCAACACCTTTGCTCAAATTCTTCGCATTCCTTGTGAAGCAATTTGTATGTACTCTCAAGATTGGGCAATTAACACTCAAAACCTTGCACTTGATCCTAAACCAATGTACCATACTCCTCTTGATGAACCCGAAACCATCCGAGACACCATTTTCAAAATAAGAGTCGACCAATCCCGTTTCGACCGAAACAAGAAGCTCATTCACCGTAATCCCTTTCAAATGGAACTTTTCGAAATCCATCCCATGTTTAGAAAATGGGAAGAAATCCTTAGGGAAAACGTCATAAGCCTAGTTGGAAACAAAGATCATCCAAACGCATGTCTTGTGCAAATGATCCATTGTCTTATCCACCAAAAGCCATTTAATCTCACCTATTACATGGTAAGGAGAATGGCTGGGGTATTCAAAGCTCCAACATGGTACTTCCATATGGTATGCTCCTAACACGACTTTGTAAGTATGTTAGTGCATTGCAACCATCCCCTATCAACAATGATCATTTCTTTGCCGATCATGTAATGGTACCTCTTACCAAAATACCCTCTAAACGCTTCAAGGTCAATGGAAAGAAACCTAAAGCCCTCTCGGACTCCTCGGCCGGTGAAGAAGAAGATGAAGATGAGGAAGACGTCGACCCCATAGCCAACATCAAATTAGAACCCTTTGACTACTACGAACAACTTCCAACCATTCCAAACGAGACCGCGGAATTTAAACAATTGAGGGGCATGATTCAAAACCTCGCTTACAACTTCACTAAGCCATCAAAAAGGAAAAGAAAGGATTGACGAAAGAGACAATAGGAATGTGCTTGTTTTCCTTTATTTTATGTTTGGATGATTACGTTTTAGCACTTTTGGTTTATGGTAATTTGGATATTGTTACTTTATCATGCTTTTATAAGTGGTGTTTTGTGATGACATGCTTGTCCTTATTGCCTTGTTTATAGATTTATTAGTATGCAAAATCTACACATCATTTCTGTGAAGATTCTGATCTGCAGATACCGGATCCCTAAGATTAGCCTAGCCGGATCCCTCCTTTGAGGGAACCGTGGGATCCGTGACATCAGATCATCAATATTGCATTCCTTGCATCAAGATAACTTTTTAGATAACCTCGCATTAGCTAAGCATATGATTTTAGAATCCAACTAAAACCACTTCAAGGATGAGAAAGTTTTAGACTCACTAAAGGCTTAAGATCTTAGTCAAAATGCCTCTTGGTTTATCAACACATCAAAACTCACCATATTTTCACTTCAATACTCACAAAATGTTTCTCATCTTTCAAAACACTTAAGTGGACTAATTAAACAATTTTAGGAAATTGTTTCTAATCATTTTTATCTCAAAGTGAGACAAAAATTAGTTTTTCAATTCTTGTGATTTTTAAGAATTTTTCAAATTTCACCTCAAGCTTAAATCTGATCACTAGGATCATTTATTATGACTTGACACCATAAAAAATCTTAGTGTTATTCTTGGACATCCATTGGTAGTCATCTTGTCCCATCTCCTTTCCATAAGAAGCAATCATTTGCTATAACATTTATTACATTTGATCATTCAAGTACCCTCACATCTTAAAACACCTAGGAGAACTGAAACACTCAAAATAAGATAGGCCTTAGCTCCTAGAAACCTCATTTCAAACCTGCCATAACTGTTGAGAGCTGGATCCCCAGGATTAGCCTAGCCGGATCCCTCCAAGGAGGGAACCGTGGGATCCGGGTGACAGTTTATGTCTAACATTGCTAAAACAATCATCTCAACTCATCTTCCTAACTCAAACACTCCATCTCATCTTAAATGAGTTCCTAGATCAGTGAAACTTTGAACTTCAACCTTGTGCATGTTAATCATCATATTTCCAAGAATCTTAGTGGCTTAAGTCTTAAATGCACTTGCCAAGTTCTTCCCTTTATATGCCATATTTGCTAAGAACACTTTATTCATCAAACACAAACATAATTATCAGCAATTACAACCATCTCCCTTAGTCATTTTTATCATGGGAAAAGCTCCTAGTGCTAACTCATCCACTCAAGAACCACCCAAGAAACTTGATAGGATCATACACGAAGTTTCCTCAACCGAATCATCTCCGGTTAAGTCCACTAATGCTAGGATTTCCCCTACACCAAGGAAACCAATCAAGCTAATCCCCAAGAAGATTGTTCCCACTAGGATTTCACCCTCCACAACTCAACAAACATCATTAGTGCCTAGAGCCACCTCACAATCATCTCCACATTCTCACAATGTAGAAGACTTACCTCCTTGGCCATCTCATCTTCCACCACTACCAATAAATTCACTTGAAAAGGGTGAGCAACAAAATCAAAGTGTTAAATCAACACTTGGTCCAACATCTAACTCTCTCATTCCCCCCAATAGTCCATTTTGGATTATGAGAAGACATCAAAGGCAACCACCCGACCACATGGAAGTTGATGCTTCTTTACTTTCACCCTCAAACATTGTAGAGCCATCACTTAATGAGCCTCCACTAATTCCTTCTTCATTTGAAGATCCTCAACCCATTTCACTTGAACTTCCACTTCAAGAATCAAAACCACGACAAGGATTGCTATCATTGTAAACATGTTGAAAAGTTGATACATGAACTACGTGAAGAGCAACATTTCATGTTTTATCACCTCCTCGAACGTTTCGAAGAGGTCAACAAGCCTAAACTACAATGAGCATCATAAGTCACAAGCTCAAACTTAGAATATTTAGGAAACCTATCTCATTCTTGATCATCATTAAGCTTTTTAGTTGAATCTAGAGTTTGGGTAACTCATTAGCATTAGTAGCACTTGTATGGCTAGTTCATTCTCTTAGTTTTAGAGATTTGGTCGGTTATCTCTTGTTTTATTGAATGAACATTTATATGCTTTGATTATTTTGTGCGTTGTGCTCTTTATTGCACATATATTGTCTCCACACTAGCATTGTTTGACACATCTTCACTGCTGAAGAAACTGTCACCAGATAGCCGAATCCCTCCAAAATGCCTAGACGGATCCCTCCAATAAGGGAACCGTGGGATCCGTGGTACAGAAGCACAAATTTCTACTAACTTGAGTTTTATTTGCAGGAAATTATGCACTATACTCTTGTTTTCTAACCTTTACTTTGTAGATTTTCAAAATAACACATGAAGATTTTGACACCATAAAGCTAGGGGGAGCTTTGTGTCAAACGTAATTGCAAAAACATTTACAACTTAATCCGATCTTGGACTATACTTCATGACACCCCATTGAAACTTTGCAATCTTCAAGGGGGAGCACGTTTTTCGTCACTTAGACGAACCATTTGCAAACATAATTGCAAACACAATTAGTTTATTTTACGTCATGTCCTTGACGCCCTTTCAAAGGGATGGACTCGTCAAGGGGGAGTTAAGACGAGTACCATTCCCGTCACTTGCTCTCTTTACATTTTTACATACATTTTCTTATAAAAATTGTGTTAGTTTCTTTTAACACTTTTTGTTTCGACAAAAAGGGAAAGAAGAAAGTAAAAACTACAAATTCAAACTTTTACGAATTTTAGCTTTTCCTTAAAATAATTTTATGTTTTGTCATCAACAAAAAGGGGGAGATTGTTAATACAAATAAGCCGTAAAAGAATTTTATGCCTAGTACCTAATAAAGGGTAGGCGACGTTGTGATAGGATTAGTTCTCCTTGGTGTGAAAGAACTCGGTGGTTAGCCTAGCACCGTATAAAGGGTAGGCGACGTTGTGATAGGTGTGGTTCCCCTTGGTGTGAAGGAACTCGGTATTTAGCTTTGTACCGGAAAAAGGTTAAGCGACGTTGTGAAGGCTTCTCCGCCATAAGGAGATTGGTGTAGTGTTTACGAACTCTCGAGTAGGTGACTCGAGGAGTGGAGTAGGGCAAGGAAGGTGTCCTTGTAGCCGAACCATTATAAATAACTTGTGTCGTGGTGATGTGCTTCTTACTCTTTATCTTTCTTTACACGTTTATATATCGATCTATCAACGTCCAACACAAACAACCAAATAGATTGACATAAGTCGATCTAAATATTCAAAATGAAGTTTTAAATTGGTAAAACTATTCAACCCCCCCCCCCCTTTCTAGTTTTCCACAGACATGTTTAACTATGTTTAGATAGGTTAACAAAGAAAAACGGGCTTAAAACGAATTAGATACATACAAATGAATTCGAGATAAACTTAAAGTTAACTTATTATTAGTTTTTTTAAGGTGTTTGTAAGAAAAGCGCGAGTGACCACTTTCGGGCCTATTTTTGAGAACCTTAGGCTTAGATCCATTAAAAGTGGTATTTAAATTTTTTATAGCCCTCGAGGCATACTTGACACCGGAATTCGAAATGACCCAAACCGATAAGACACGAAGAAGTTATGAACCTCTAAACTTGAGCAAAACTTATTTTTGGACACTTTTGAAAACTTAATATAAAAAGGAGAAATTTGTGTTTTACTACATTTTGAGTCGTAAAACCTTACTACAAGTATATAAAGGTGATAAAACTTCATAAAACTCACACACATTTAGTACATGTTGAAAATGACTTATTATTCTAGGCCGCGTTTAGGATTCCCATCGTTATACTCATGTAATACTTTCCCGATTCACTATCCACACAAGGTGAGTTTCATACCCTCACTTTTACATGTTTTACTATTCGTTTGAAATTCTTGGGTGAGAATACATTGCTTGTTTTTACATATGGACACAAGTACATAAAACATTTACGAATTGCCTAAGTTACCACATTTTCCATTAAAGTCCCTACAATCATTAATTGTTAATTACTTTGTAAGCGTGAATGTTATTAATAGATCTATTGGAGGTAAACTCCCCCATTCGGGTTGGTCGCACCAACTGGTCAAATAGACGCATATCATTTGATTTCGTACAACCGTACAGGTGTTTGGCAAGGCACTTGGTTGGGGTGAATAAACAAACTAATTGTCAAGGATTTGGGGTGATGAGCTTAGTGCAACAGTAATACTTTTCATGAATATATTTGAAATACAAGTGTCGTAGAAATCCTATGGTCCACACTACTTTTACATAAACCTATGAACTCACCAACGTTATATTAACTTATTTAGTATGTATTTCTCAGGTGTTTGGTTTTACTAGCTTGCGTTGCATTGGAGCATCATTCATAGAGTCACATCCTGCAGTCATACCATCATGGAGATCTTTAGCATTGTCTTGACATTCGATGTGAACTTAAAACACTTTTCATTTGTAATGTGTATTTATAAAACTTGTATTGGTTAAAACTTTTCTACTTAATCGAATATGAACTTTTCAAAAGACTCATGTAGAGGTCGTTGTTTATACCTGGTGACTTTGCGCTATGAAGTCACGCCCCCGGTTACGTTTTCGCTGCCACATTTTAAGGGTGTGACAGGACTTGTCTATTTTTCCACATATATCAAAACCAAAAATATTTTTTTAAGTTTCTTTTATAAGACATTTTCTTTTGTAGGTTTGCTTGAGGGCAAGCAACGTTTAAGTATAGGGGAAAATATACATATTTATACCTTTTCTATTATACTATTTATCTATATATTTATTTAAATTATTATATCTTTTGATACTTATTTAATAATATTTGTTGCAGGAGCAATATGTCAAGAAAGCTTGGAAATACGATGAATATGGCAAGATCAAGGACTAGTGATGCAAAATATGGAAAAGGACCCAAGTACACCGGTTTTAATAACCGAGAGTGGCACACTTTGATAGCGGGCAAATACCATTTAATTCAAACCAGAAGTACGGCGCACATTCTATATTGTGCGACTCACTTATCCGTCAGTTACAAGTTAACAACTTTATGAGCTTGGAATTCATTGTGTGTCTAATAATTTTCCTTGTAATAACTTTCTTTGAGTTGAGGGACGTCCTTAGAGCTTATTTAACAGGCCCTAAACTTAGTGGAACAAACACAACACACAAGAACAAGATCCAAAGAGAGTGGATTGAATTAACACTGATGTCAATCTACTTGACCCCATTTTCACCAAAGTAAACCAATTAGACGACTTGGCTAACTATTTCTGAGTTCCAGAGGTGCTGTGACAGAGTGCTAAGGACTAGGGAGTGATAGCTTGGGTTGATAGTATAGTTTTCGATTGAGAAAACTAGTTGTGAGACGCACTTTGCTTGTAATCATTGATACAATCTCTATTATCTTTTTAATATGAATTCTAATGAAATTATGAAGTATGTTATGTGTTTTATCTCTATGATTGTTAAGTAGTTTACTTATGTTTGTTTGGGCATATTTGGGAATATGATATGATTTGATTGTATAAATATATGATTTTGATTATATGACCTATGTGCTTGATTTTGGTATTTTGAGATTATTGTTTATGGTTTGATTCATCTTTGTGATAAAATAGGTCGAAAGAATTTACCTTGATCCATTTCATGATTATTTGTCTATAGAAATCGATATTAACCTTTTGAGAATTGGTTAGTAAAATCATAAACAACCTCGTTTTATCATTGTTTAATACTTGATCTTAAGCCTAACGATCGGTTAAAGGAAGTATAATTGTTATATTTTCAGCCACAAACCATACTTTATGAACTTTTTACACTTGGATTCACGGGACGAAAGAGCTTCTTTGTGTAATCGGTAGATATACTTGTTATCGTGATTATCCATCCTTTATAACTTGTATAATTTGTTTGTGCGCGCTTATTATCTTATTTAGCATTTGTGATTTCATGTTCCTCAGCCTAAACAAACATATCTTTTATCATCTTTGTTACGAAACTAATCGTTTGGAATTACCGTTTTACTAAATAAAAAATCGAGTCTTTTGATAAGTGACAATCTTTAGACTTTTCTTACAAAACACCTTTTAACTAAAAGCATGATCATCCATTGGGACGACATGGTCTTACCGTTACTAGATTACAAACGAAAGGGTATACTTTCCCGTGTGTTAGTCAAAATGTCGGTTAAACTAGTATTATAAATTAAAAGCTTTATTAACACATCATGGGGGAATCTTTGGTTTAGGGTCATGGGAAGAGATCTAGTGAGAAGAGAAAATAAAATGAGAAGAATGAGAAATATTCTTAGCCACACATTTTAAATAAAAAAAATAAATTTAAAGGGAGATGCATCTAATTTTGTAGATGCATCTAAAATGTATGGTTGTGATTTCTTCTCATACTTCTCATTTCAATTTTATTTCTCATTTGATCCATATTCTTAGGTTTATAAGCAAACTTACCCTTTTCATTACTACGTCCCTTGCCTTCAGCAGCTTACAGTTTCTTGTTCTTGTTATTCTTTTGGATCTTGGCTCCTCTAATTGCAAGGACAGCAAGAACAACAGCCTTCTTGGGAATTCCTTTCTCATCTTGCTTAAACATAGCATGCATCTCAGCTATTGTCTTCCCCATGTTATGCATATTATAATTTTGTACAAATTGCTCATAGTCCTTGGAGAGAGAGTTAAGAATCAAGCTCACTCCAAGTTCTCTGGGCATGAGAAAACCAAGGTGCTCTAGTTAGTCTAGATAGCCTTTCATCTTTAAGACCTAGGAGCTAACAGAATGTCCTTCCTCCTGTTTGCAAGCATGAAATGCTTTAATTATTTCAAAAACGATTCAGAAGGTTGAGAAGCGACGCCCCATAACGTAATATATGTAATATAATAACTCTGTTTTGTTTTTCGAGCATAATAAGATATATTGATATGGGATCATAGACACAATTGAGATAGCAAGTGAAGGTTGTAGACAGACAACCCTGAAACTAGCATTGACATTGAGAGATAGAACCCTAAGGCCTAAACTTTGAAACAACAACTGATAATGGTAGTTGCATAAAATACATATACACAAAATGGAAAACATAATGCATTTATTTATAGAGAAAATTATGGCAACATACATATTAGAAGGAGGATTTGCATGTTATATACCAACTTTTAAAGGGTTGGAATTTGGACAAACAATTTGCCTAAGATTGTAAGGATGCAACAGATCCATGTGAACCAATTAAAAAAAATCCATGTTGACTTTCTTATAAAAATGTATACCTCTTTCCTCTATTTGGTCCTTTGAGATAATTACGAGGATTGCAAGGATGTCACAAAACAATTTTTTTCTTGGACAAGATGGCTTTTCATAATCCCCACAAAAAACATTACGCTGACCAAAGATCTTTATTTAAAATCCTTTACGAATTTATCTTATTTGCATGTAGAGGTGCAAACGAGCTGATCCGAGCCCGAGGTCGACAAAGCTCAAGCTAGCTTAAACGAGCTGATCCGAGCCCGAGCCCGAGGTCGACAAAGCTTAAGCTAGCTTAGATCCATTTGAAACGATCTAAGCTCAAGCTCGGCTCGTGAGTTATTCCTCAAGTACAATCTTAGATCGTTTATAAAACATTTTCATTTTTTTTTGTATTTTTTAAAATTTATGAAAAGAGTTTTTACAATGAGATTTTAATCAATACTAGACAAAAAGAAAGAGTGGGATGAGATGTGGAAGGATACGAGAATTCTAAGTTTTTCCATTCTTATCTGAAAATAAGATATTAAAAGAATAGTATCAGAGGTTTGATGGTAGATGGGGAATGGTGCAAAGATTCGAACAAGATAAAAGATGAGGCCCATAGGTTTTATAAATTGATTTTTTCAGAATGGGATTGGGTGATGTAAAGTCCCATTTAAGCCCATATAGGATATAGTAACAATGATTTGCACAGCGGAATAATAAACAAAAGAATCAAAGTTACTTCAAGGTTTTTCTATATTCACCATAAACTAACGAACCAACTCAAACCCTAGGCGTTTTACAAACCCTACGCCTAGGAACACACACACACCTTTGGTGTTTACATCTTGCTTGACCTACTAAAAACTAATGACATACATCTCTTTATATAGTAGAGATTAGGTTTACAGACTTCTATAGGAAGCTAACTAAGAAGATAATAACAAATCTTTTAAACTTTAAATATTATCTTCTAAATATTCTATTATCACAAGAAGATCTTTCAGCTTTTATTTCTTCTCCACAAATATCCAAAGCTGTCATATCAAGTCCTTGTAGTTTTGTAATCATCAAATTATAATTCCCAACAATCTTCCCCTGGTTGATATTACAAAACTATCTTCAATGTTTCCCCTTGAACTAAGATCTTCTTGAACATGTCACCACATAACCTGGTCCCAACTTCCCCTTTTTGAAATCATCAAATAGGGGTCTTGTAACTTGAATAATACTTCCACTCAAGTGATGCATGTAGATTGCTTTATGTGATAATTAATGATGAAGAAAACTGAATATAACCAATTGATGAAGAAGTTGAATTTCCCAAACTTGCGTCTTATGTCTTGTACTAACCAAATGACTATGAACTCATACCTGAAGCTATATGAGTAGACCTCGATCTCTTGATAAAATCCTCATCTTCAATGAGACACTGAGCACTACAACGTAACTCCTTTAAGTGATAGCAAACCCTACTTGCTAGATTTACCAAGTCTTAGCCACAACATGAACGTACGAACAAGTTACCTCCTGCTAAAAGGTATTATAAGACACGCACCTGTGAAACTTAACTACAACATTAAATAAATGATATTCAACCTTCTTCGTAATCACATCTTCAAATAAAATAGCCATCATCGTTGGGGATAAAAAAAAAATATGTGTATCGTTAATATAATAATTACTAGGGTTCATCATTGAATAAAAATTCAACTCACCAATACTAGTAATTAACCAACAATATTAACTTTGGACGACCAGACTTAATATTTAGCAACGCATTTTCTGTCCCAAAACCGTCACAAAACTGTCACAAAGCTGCTGTTAGCGACACATAATATGTCACAAATTCATCACCAACCTGTCACTATTGCACTTAGTGGCGCTTTTTATGTCGCTGAACTGTTGTTGATCACCAGAATTATACAACCAGTATTAACATCAAGCAACCAGTATTAACCTTTAACCACCAGTTTTAACCATGAGCGAGCAGAATTAACCCGAATAAAAACCAGTATTAACGAAGGGCGACCAGTATTAACGCTCAAACACTTTCACAGGGCAGTACACAACCAATCAGTACTAACTTTGCATGGCACCAGAATTAACTTTCAATAGAGAACAATATTGATATTCGAATTTGAGAAAACCCACGTGATCATGATTAGTATTAAAAGCATAGGGATCACCGACCAGATTTAACCCTCGTCAGATCAACCAGTACATGGCCAAATGAGGGACCCACTATACATCACGTGACCATCAATCAAATTGAAATCAATACAAAACTTTAATTGAGATTTGTATTACCTTGCGTGTACATATAATGATAAACCAAATATGAAGTCCATGTGAATGCACCATAAGACCACCGTCCAATCAAATAATAATCAATCTATTCTCCAACAACTTCCACCATTCGATTGAAATCACATGACTGCGTTGTACCAGATCAAAACCCAACTACCAACCAATTCAATTGTGCAAACAGTATTAAAATTGTATGTTGAGTAGTATTAAAATCACATGATGCATACATAATTGAGAAAACAACAAACTGACTTTTCTTCAACCGATACCTTTGACAACAAAACCTTGTAGATCCTAGATATCAAGAGCAACCCGCTCTGATACCAATTGTAAAGTTCCATTTAAGCCCATATAGGATATAGTAACAATGATTTGCACATCAGAATAATAAACAAAAGAATCAAAGTTACTTCAAGGTTTTTCTATATTCACCATAAACTAACAAACCAACTCAAACCCTAGGTGTTTTACAAACCCTACGCCTAGGAACACACACACACCTTTGGTATTTACATCTTGCTTGACCTACTAAAAACTAATGACCTACATCTCTTTATATAGTAGATATTAGGTTTACAAGACTTCCATAGGAAGCTAACTAAGAAGATAATAACAAATCTTTTAAACTTTAAATATTATCTTCTAAATATTCAATTTTCACAAGAAGATCTTTCAACTTTTATTTCTTCTCCAAAAATATCCAAAGCTGTCATATCAAGTCCTTGTAGTTTTGTAATTATCAAATTATAATTCCCAACAGATGAGACCTAGGTTTCTAAGCTGTTGATTGTCTCGATTATTGATTGAAGATGCAAATTCATTAGAAATTTCGTTTGAGGAAAAGGATATATATGATGCAGTTTATAGTTGTGGTGGTGATAAGGCTCCAGGTCCGGGTGGTTTCAACTTTAGATTTATAAAAAGGTTCTAGGAGATTTTTAAATCAGAGATAGTGAACGCGATCAAGTGTTTTTGAGATACGAAGGAAATTTCAAGGGGATGCAAATCTTTCATAGAATTGATTCCTAAATTCGCGGATCCTATTGGTCTTGGTGAATATTGGTCTTGGTGAATATTGTCATATTAGCTTGATTGGTTGCTATTATAAAATTATCGTAAAACTACTAGAAGAGAGGATAAGAGAAAGTGATTGGAAAGCTGGTGGGTGACATCCAAAATGCCTTATAGGAGGAAGATTCATCTTGATGGTATTTTGATAGCAAATGAAACAGCTGAGTATATGAAGAGAAAGAGAACTAGAGGATTGCTTTTTAAAGTAGATTTCGAGAAGGCATATGATAGTATTAACTGAAAATATTTATGTGATATTTTGAAAACCATGGGGTTTGGAGGTAAGTGGTGCGCTTGGATTGAAGCTTGCTTGAAGTCTTCTTCTATGTTTGTTCTAGTTAATAGTTCCCCGGCTATCGAATTTAGATTGGAACGTGGGGTTAGAAAAGGTGACCCTTTGTCTCCATTTTTGTTCATCCTTGTGACAGAAGGTTTGAATGCTATGGTTAATGATGCGGTGGATAAAGGTTTTTTTAAAAGGAATCAAAGTTGGAGCCGATAACGTTGTTGTGCCTCATTTACAATACGTCGATGACACAATATTTTTTGGTGAATGGGATCAAGAAAATGCTAAAAACCTGATGTGGATTTTAAAATGTTTTGAGAAAGTATCAGGCTTAAAAGTGAATCTTAGTAAAAGTATATTATATGGTGTAGGAGTGAATTCGGATGATGTTGTTAATATGGTGAGATGGATGCAATGTAGTGCTGGGGACTTCATCTTTAATTATCCGGACCTAATATTGACTTGGACTTTGTTTTATTTCCTTGTTGTGGAGATAATGTGGAAACATATGACAATTTCCCAGTAAATTGTAACATGGCGATGAGTGTGTGGGAAAAGACTTTCGGTTGGTGGAGAAGAGGTGCAGTAAATGTTGTTTCTGCCAGTGATATGTTGCAGCATGGTGGGTTTGTTTCTAATTTGTGGCAACTAGCAACATGGGTAAGCGCGTATATGATATGGAAGGAACGTAATTCTCGTGTCTTTAGTATGAAAGTAGCGAGCATAAATATAATTTTCCAAGAAATTCAACTTAAAAGCTTTGATTGGATATCAAGAAGGTCGAAGAAAGTAGCGTTTTCATGGCAAAATTGGTTATGTGACCCTTCGAGATGCAATGTTTCAACTTGATTTTTGGCTCAACGCTTTCTATGGGTGTTTGGTTTAAGCTGATATCAGGTTTTGATGTACCGCTGCAAATGGTTATGTGTTGTGTGTTGGTATGTTATGTACAACTGGTTTCTGCAAGTCCAAGGCGTCTAGAGGTCTTAAATCGTCTGAGATTGTTGGCTTGGCAGCAAGTGGGCATTGGTGGCTTTTACTTCATATGAGAATTTTATATTCCCATGTGGGTATTGGCTGGCTTAGGTAATGTTCGGTTTGCATATTTATTCTCTATAATGCATGAGATAGTTTATAGTTTGAGGATATTATGATGGTTTCTATATTTTGTTTCTATTTTGTCTTTTAGGTCTCATCCTCTTTTAATTAACTTGTTAATTGAGGTGGGATGACTTGTTTTGTATCTTTTCTTCTTTTTATGGTTTTTGATAGATTATTGCCTTTCAAAAAAATTCAAAAAATACTACATTTATATATGTTATCTTGATCGGGCTCAAGCTCGTTAAAACTCAGCTCTTTTCATGCTTTTACCAAACCGATCTCAAATAGCTCGGACCCATATTTTTGTATGCATAAAACTGAAAAGCATAAGTTAAGATATCAATGGGCCTAACAGGCCCACAATTTACGAGTCCATCCAATCACCTTTGCACCATTGCTGAATAAAACCTGCAAAACCCTAGTTCCTCCATTTGCATCTGCAGGCGCATTTAACCAAAGGTAAACATTCACCTCTAACTATTCATTAGCATTTTTAATATATTTATTGAATCTGAAAGTTTTATAAATTTGTTTCATTGTTAGAGAAAAGAAGTGAAAAAAAGAATGTCGATTGCAGAGCTAGCTTGTTCTTATGCTTGTTTGATCCTTAGTGATGATGCCATCCCCATCACGGTAACCTTTTTTTTTTACTTAAACATTGCATATCTTATTTATTTTTTGGGTTTTATGAAAAAATGGGTAATGAACTATAGGCTAATTCCTAATAAAGGTACTATACTATCAAAATGATAAAAAGTTATTCAACTTTCATTTTTTGTACAATAAGGGTAACTTTTACATTTTAGACGTTCACATGTGTGCGTGTCAACATGTTAGTGGATAATTTCGCAAAAGTTTCCTTTATTGCACAAAAAATTGAAAGTTGAATTACTTTTTTTATCATTTTGATAGTATGGTACTTTAATTGGGAATTGGCTTATAGTTTAATACCCCTTTTTTTTTTTGCATAAAACCCTTCTTGATTCAAGGATTCGTTTATTTGGCGGTGTTTGGGATTTCCTTTGAAAAACAGTTATTTATCTTTCAAAACACAGACAGTCCCCTTATTTAAATAGTTTGCCAAACACCTGTTTTTTAATTATCTGTGTTTTGTAAACGCAATAAGGAGATACTCACATTTAACAAATCTTAGATTATAGTATAGGAATAGGATGGCAGGAGACAATGTAATAAGAGTTTATGTTACTGTATGTTTCATGATTAGTCTTTTCTTTTTTTTTTCATTGTTTGCATCTGTTGTTTGTATACGATAGTGGATATCTGATCATAGTGATTGCTGTATACTACACTTAAGCTTTCAAAATTACGATGTCGCTTGCTGTGTTAATGATCATAGCTGTTAGACAACGTGACTAAATATGTAGGGGTTGGTGTGCATATATGAATTACAAATAGTAGGGGACCTGCTTTCGTTTTATAAATACACATATATGCATTTATTGTATGCTTCTGTATCGACTATCTAGCAACATCTATATGAAGACGAGCTGTACATCTGAATGGCATCTGAACATATGTTGACATTATGATCGGAAATCATAATTCTTTGGTCAAATGTCATGGTTTTTATTGTAAACTAGTAGACTGAGTACATTTTTGTGTGGAATGTGTTGTATATAATACTATATATTAGATATTTGTTAAAGCGTTGTTAGATTGGTAACAACATGCATTTTTGAATTAGTTACAGCTGTTTACTATAACTAAGTATTGTTTTCTTTCTTATTGCTAATTTTGACGTGTAACTGCAGTCCGAAAAGATCGCAACTCTTCTGAAGGCTGCCAATGTCAGCGTTGAATCATACTGGCCAGGCTTGTTCGCCAAGCTTGCAGAGAAGAAAAACATTGAGGATCTGATTGTGAATGTTGGTGCTGGTGGCGGTGGTGGTGGTGCTCCTGCCGTTGCTGCCCCTGCTGGTGGTGCAGCTGCCGCTGCTCCTGCTGCAGAGGAAAAGAAGGTAAATAGTTATTCTACTTTCTTTTTGTTTATGTTCAACTGATACAAAGCGTGTTTAAGTTTAACTTTTGTTTTTGTTTCAATGATACACAGGAAGAACCAAAGGAAGAGAGTGATGACGACATGGGCTTCAGTTTGTTCGATTAGAACTATCATTTTAGTATTTCTTAGCATACCAATCTGTTTTAAGAATTCAAGTAGTCGTGATTGTGTTTCGTTTTGTGCTTGACAAAGTATTGAGAAATCAGCAAATATTTTACTATGCTTTTGAAGTTGTTTGTCGTATCTTGCGCCTATTGACATACATGTAGGTGATTTACATGATGGAAAAAATATTGAATCTTCTGTTGCAATGTTAAACATCAAATATATGTGACTAAAAAGTGCATGCAAACTGTAATAGGCTAGCGTGCATTTTTGACAAATAAAGAGCTTTCTGAGATGAATAACTTGGTTCAGTAGTGATGAAAAACTTGTTCAGTTGACTAGGAACTTGTTGATAAAAAATACATGCCCTAAGAAACCATCCATTGCTGATAACATGAAAGATTGTCAAACACTTTACTAGCGTATAATGTTTTTGGTTGCAATAACCACATGTTGGTTTGGTATTAACATTTTAGTCACGACTTACAGATTGTTGTATAAACACATTTCCCAGCTGTTGATGAATGACATATCTACAGTGACAATAATTTATGAAGTTATGTTGATTCACTCCTACTTCTCTCAAATTATTTAAACAAAAAAACTATAAACGTATGTATTTTGTTAAAGTTGAATAATAAAACAAACAGTAGCAACCGTAAGCGTAAAATTTATAGACTTTTAGACTAATCGAGACTGGCACTGGTCCGCCGCGTTGCGGGCGGCCGAATTTTTTAGCCTAGATGATTGTGCATTAATAAATAGTAATATAACCTTTTTTTTTTGCGTACTGTAGCAGCCCGGTCCGCAATGTACTGTAGCAAGTACTGTAGCTGTACTGTAGCTACAATACATTGCGTTTTAATATATACTTATAATAATTCATCGTTGTGAATCACCCATTAGATACATTAGTATTGATGACGTATAGTCTGGAGTCGGGTCATGAACCCGACTACAGTCCACTACTTGCAAGCCCGGTACGAACTGGGCCAATATCAATACGTGTTTGGGCTCACGAAAGCCCAAGCCCAAATCTATTTACGGAATAGATATCCGATATCTTCTAAAATAAGAAGATAATCATTCCCAACCGACTTAGGCGGGATACGCCAAGGTTGGGGAACACGGAACCAACAAGGATTCCGTGCGTATATAAAGGGAATTATATCCCTCGTTTAAGGTACGATCTCATAACCCTAAAACTCCTTAAACCCTAAACCGATTACTCACTCTCACGCCGGAGGATAATCGTGGGAGACAATCCCACGGTAAGCCTAACGGTGTTTCTTGTCTCTTAGTGCGCAGGTCTCAAGCAGCAATTCTCAATTGGTACGAGAACCGGAGCTCCAAACTAGGAACGTCCAACTTTTGTATCAACAAGTGGCGCCATCCGTGGGACCCTACACTAAGAACCAACACTAGAATGACAAAGCACGGTAATCAGCGATCGCAGTCAGACCTCATAGGGAAGAAGTCGCAAAGTGGGCTAACCCCTAAGCAGCCCTCTGGGACAACCAGCGCTGCTAAAAATAAGGGATCAGGCCAAGACTTGATCTTCCCTCTGGTGGAACCGCACTCGGGAACAACCCAAGCCACTACAACCACCACGAGTGGAGTAGACCCACTGCGCACCGTCTTTACTACTCCTTTCCAATCGGTGCTAGAAACTGACCTGACAAAGGTACCGGAGGCACCAGGCCGGGATAAGGGTATAGCGGTAGAAACAAACGCACTCACTCTTGAAGGGGTCACGCCGGAGTTAACACCAGAAGTTTTCGTATCCCAAAATTACGAAACATTAACTGCCCTCATGCAAGAGGAAGAGAAGAATAGATCTGGTCGGAACTTGAAAGCCCGACTCAATTTCGATTCGGAATACGATACTTCCCCACTGCGCCACCAGAAAGAAAAGCGCAGAGGAAGCGGTCATAAACCCCCAGTATTCAACAGAATCGGGAGGAGAATCGAGGGGGATGAGACATCTCACTCGCAGCACTTGAGTGATAGTGATAGAGAAGAACGGCGTACCAGTGTCTACGCCAGACTGGGTAGCCGTAAAGTACATGACAGACTGGGGCGAAAGCATTCCCCAAGTGAAAGCCCTTCAGATCCAGACTACAAGTCAGACTCTGAGGACAGCCGGCGCAAACGCCGTAAGAAGGAAAATTCATCTTCTGATAACTCCTCGGACAACGAGGATAGCGACACAGGACATTGGAAGTCTAGAAACAGACGCGATAGCCAAGAGGAAGACATGTCTCTCCCATGGCGCCGTCAGAAAGTGGATGCGTTCACTAGACGCATTAGTGATTTCTCTGAGAACAAGAAGAGGCGCATGCCTACAAATGTCAAGACCTATGATGGAACAGGTGATCCTGACGATCACCTAAAAATCTTTGAATCAGCCGCGACCATTGAAAACTGGCCACAACCAGTGTGGTGCCACATGTTTAATTCCACACTGGTGGGAAGCGCGCGTAACTGGTTCAACAAACTCCCACGAAGGAGCATAAATGGTTTTGAAGAGTTGAGAAAGGCGTTCCGCCTAAATTTTACTCAACGGAAAAAGTGCGCTAAAAATCCTGTCGAACTCGCCAGGGTAAAGCAGAACCAAGGAGAATCTACGAGCGCATTCATGGAACGCTTTAAAGATGAATGCATGCAAGTTAAAGCATGTCCTGAAGTACTAAAGATCTCTGGCTTCATGAATGGGATTAATAATCCAGAACTCATCAAGAGGTTGAACGAAAAGATCCCTGAGACCTTTGATGAACTCATGAAGCGCTCTCGGTCTTTTGTCCAAGGAGAAGCCGCCGCGGCGGATAGCAAAAAGAACCACTCGAGTTACCGGTCACAGGAACAACCTGGGAGGCAATCGAACGACCGAGGTAGTAACCGTAATAGGAGCTATCGCAGCCAGAGGAGCGGCAGAGATAATGACAGGTACACTCCCCTGATCAAAACCCCAAAGGAAATACTCGCAGCGGAAGGCGCGAATTTCCCAAGACCACCGCAGATGCGTACACCAGAAGATCGGCGCACTGGGAATGGATACTGTGACTACCACGCGCAAAAGGGTCACACCACTAACGAATGTGTCCAGCTGCGCCAACTCATCGACAAGATGGTCAAGGAAGGTAGACTGGACCACTTGGTCAAAAACATTAAAGAGGGACGAGATAAACAAAAGAATGGAAACAAGAAGGAGACACCCAAAGATAAGGCCGACACAATCTACATGATACAGACATGGCAACGAATCACTAGACAGAAGGTCAGCCAGGAGTTTTCCCGAAGAAGTGAAATCTCTTTCCCTACTCTAACTGCGGACAACGCAGTAGCAGAGCCACTCACCATTGAAATCAGTGCGGGTGGTCACGATATACACCGCATGTACATTGATGGTGGGGCATCGGCAAATATCATGTATGAGCATTGCTTTAAAAGACTACGACCTGAAATACGTAGCCAGTTAAACCCGGTCAGCACAGCACTCACTGGTTTCACGGGTGAAAAGATATGGCCCATGGGGTAACTGCGATTACTAGTCAGCATTGGCAACGCAGAGCACTCTACGACAACCTGGATGGACTTCATGGTGATCAAATCCCCCTCGCCATACAATGGCATCATTGGGAGACCCGGGATATCAGCCATGCGTGCGGTGCCATCAACAGCGCACGGGATGCTTAAATTCCCAGTAGAAGGGGGCGTTGTTACTCTTTACAATGCCACGGTACCAAATAGAGAATGTAACACGGTTACATGCGAAATGGCACCGATCCCAAAGCAGTGCGCGGCCAAAGTTCCCAACTTGAAGGTCGCGATTCACCCAGAGTACCCGGAACAGGAAATAACCATCGGAGGGTCATTGTCGGACAACGGCAAAGCAGCCGTGTGCGCGCTCCTACAAAAGAACGTGGATATTTTCGCATGGGAGCCAAAACACATGACTGGAGTACCACGCTCGATCACAGAGCATAAACTGAGAATCCGACAAGGATACACACCGATACACCAGAAGAAGCGTGACCAAGCCCCAGAGCGTGCGCAGGCAATCCTGGCAGAGGTACAGAAATTGGTAAAAGCAGGAATTATGCGTGAAGTCTACTACCACGACTGGCTTTCTAACCCAGTAATGGTGAAAAAGAGCGACGGTAGCTGGCGAATGTGCGTAGACTTCACCGACCTTAACAAAGCATGCCCACAGGACTGCTATCCATTACCAGAGATAGACTGGAAAATAGAGTCCTTGTGCGGATACCCGTTAAAGTGTTTTCTCGACGCGTACAAGGGATATCACCAGATACAGATGGCTAAGGAAGACGAGGAAAAAACAGCTTTCCACACAAGCCAAGGCGTTTACTATTATACAAAAATGCCCTTTGGCTTGAAGAATGCGGGTGCCACCTATCAGCGGTTAGTAGACAATGCCTTTGAAAAACAGGTGGGCCGCAACCTGGAAGTCTATGTGGATGACCTGGTCATAAAAAGCCATACTGAAGTTGAGCTTGTGCGCGACATAGAAGAGACGTTCAAGACTCTACGTGAGATCAACATGAAGCTGAATCCCAAGAAATGCACCTTCGGCGCTACTGAAGGCATGTTCCTAGGATACCTGATAGAACCTGACGGCATAAAACCTTGTCCAGAAAATACAAAGGCGGTAATAGAACTTCCCTGACCACGCACGCTGAAGGAAGTCCAATCCCTCAACGGAAAACTGGCCGGTCTAAACAGGTTCCTGTCTAAGTCAGCAGAAAAGTCATTGCCTCTTTTCAAAACGCTCAAGAAGTGTATGAAAAAGGGTGACTTCCGGTGGACAACGGAGGCAGAAGAAGCCTTCACTACACTCAAACAGCATCTAGCAACGCTCCCAACACTCGTTGCACCCCGACCAGGGGAAGAGCTGATCATGTATTTATCAGCAACTCATGGGGCAGTCAGCGCAGTGCTACTCACAGATAGGGACTCAGTGCAAACCCCTATCTACTTTGTCAACAAAGCGCTCAAGAAGACGGAGATGAACTACAGTGCAATGGAGAAGTTAGCCTTGGCATTAGTGTTTGCCACCAAGCGATTACGCCGGTACTTCCAGGCGCACCCGATAGCGGTAATCACAGATCAAGCCATCAAGCAGATCATCTCCAAACCCGATGCATCAGGACGACTCCAGAAGTGGAGTGTCTTACTAGGCGAACACAACATCTCTTACAGACCACGTACCGCAATAAAAGGACAGGTTCTGGCAGACTTCATCATCGAGAAGCCAGATACTGATGAGGTACCCGCACCAAGAGAGCAGGAACTACCAGATCCATGGATTTTGTTTACAGACGGATCCTCATGCGTGGACGGATCAGGAGCAGGCCTTATCCTCACAAACCCAGAGGGAATGGAATTCACTTACGCACTGCGTTTTGAATTTACCGCGACAAACAATGATGCATAATACGAAGCCCTAATCGCCGGACTACGCATTGCAGCTCGAATGGGTGTCCGTAACTTGGAAGCAAATGTAGACTCCCGGCTGGTAGCCAACCATGTGTTGGGTGAATACGTGGCCAAAGAAGAGAATATGATTCAGTATCTTGAAAAGACTAAGACACTGATCAAAGGCTTTGACAGATTTACTATCAAGCAAGTCCCTAGAGGAGAAAATCGCAAGGCAGACGCACTGAGCAAGATCGCCTCGACAAGCTTCGCACACTTATCAAAGCAAGTGCTGGTGGAAACGCTGAAAAGCAAATCAATATCGGAGATGGAAGTCTCCGCGGTCATAGAGGAGGATGGTCCTACATGGATGACACCGATTATGGAATTCCTAAGCAAAGGAACATTACCCCAAGAACAGACAGAAGCTCGCAGAATACGGCGTACAGCGCAGAGATTCGAATTGCGAGACAACATACTGTACCGACGTTCTTTCCTCCAACCATGGCTCCGCTGCGTCGGCCCCCTACAAGCAAATTACGTGCTGCGAGAAATCCATGAAGGTTCATGTAGCATGCACGCAGGACCACGGTCCGTTGTAGCACGCGCCATGCGATCGGGATACTAATGGCCAACCATGCATCGAGATGCGCGGGACTTAATAAGGAAGTGCAATGATTGCCAAGTTCACAGACCCATCCCGCGCCAACCACAGCACGAGCTAACGCCAATCACGGCGCCATGGCCATTCTACAAATGGGGCATTGATATTGCAGGTCCTTTTCCAATAGCAGCAGGCGGTCTCAAGTTTCTCATAGTAGCTATAGACTACTTCACCAAGTGGATCGAGGCAAAAGCAGTGGCGACTATCACCGGCAACCAGGTGAAACGCTTTGTCTGGGACAACATCGTATGCCGCTTCGGATTACCTGGTGAAATCATCTCGGATAACGGGAAACAATTCTGCGACAACCCCTTCAAAGATTGGTGCGAGAAGTTAAACATCGCCCAACACTTCGCGTCGGTTACACACCCACAAACCAATGGCTTAGTAGAGCGCGCAAATCGAAGCCTGGGCGAAGGAATCAAAGCGCGCCTGGACAGGCACAAAGGAAGGTGGGTCGAAGAGCTTTCGCATGTCTTGTGGGCGCACCGCACCTCAATAAAAACCAGCACGGGGGACACCCCCTTCTCTCTAGTCTACGGGACAGAAGCCGTTATACCAACTGAGATCGGCATGCCAACTATCCGCACTGCGGAGATCAATGTAACAACAAACAATGATGAAAGACGTGTCGACTTGGATCTGCTGGAAGAAAGACGCGAACGCGCAGCCACACGGGAGGCAAAGTCGAAGTCAAAAATGAAAGGATACTATGATGCCAAGGTGCGCAGTGTTTCATTCAGACCAGGCGACTTTGTCTACCGTGCCAATGAGGCGAGCCACGCAGAAGATACAGGTAAGCTCGGACCAAAGTGGGAAGGACCTTATGAGGTTACTGAAGCAATAGGCACAGGCGCGTACAGGCTACGAGGCTTGGATGGTCGTGACCTACCGCGCACATGGAACATCGGCAACCTCAAGAGGTGCTACCTGTAAGAATAGCTACGGCACAGCGCACAGACGCTCCGCATTTTCAGTGCTCAATAAACATTCATGTATTCATTTTTATTTTTCATATTTACCGTTTTCTTTGTTATGTCTCAAAAAACTTGCAAGTATCAATAAAACGCCGCGGTTTCTAGCTAACTCCGCGACACATTTTAAGTTGTTATCTCCATATACTGTATGTCTTAACGATTTTTTATTTCTTGCCCACGATGGCGTGCATGCACTACGAATAAACCCACGATGGTAAAAGGATAAGTTAACCTACTAACTAACTTGCTGAGTAAGAGGGTTGCAAACCCATCAACACTGGATCACGCATCCTTGTTAAACACCTTGTTCTCAAGACGTTGGAATAAGATATGTGCGCATCCCACGATGGTTGCGCAGCAACGCACACGTGCACGTTTAACAACTTAGGAACCAAGACACTTGATTCCTTAATGAGATATTTACAGTACGCTGTGTATCATAACATACACGATTATGATAAAGTACTTAGAATTATTTTCCAAGTTATGATCTTCATACATGATTATGGATTTCCTACATTCGCATTGGCGTACACGTTTGTTTCTTCGGCAACGAATACATCTTTCATGCAAAGACAAACAGATACATTTACACTACACGTTTTAATAATATCCACAGCAAAAAAGAGACTTTTATTCATAACTACGAGTTATTACAAAAGATAGTAAACATGTCAGCTACCAGCTGCTACAACGCTTAAGTGAAGAAGTGCCAACGTGACTCGTTGCATCTTTAGCTTCGCTCATACCCTTCAACACGTCTACATCCTGACGCGACACAGTGGCCACACTGACTGGCACCCCATCAGACCTTGGCAAGTGAGCCGCACCAACCCCACACAAAATGGCTTTACCTGCAATACCTTCTTTCTTAGCAAGACGGGTCGCATGCGCTTCCAAGACTTCCTTTAAAGGTACCTCTTTCTCCAAAGCAAATGGATTCTGACTATCCCTAGGACGCGCAAAGACAGGTACTTGGAGCTGTGACTCATGGGGCTTCAAATAATAGTCCGGCTGTGTCTCGGCACCCTCGGTACGATGACGCGCCAAGGTCAACCCCGCCATAATTACATTTATCGGATAATCTTGATCGCGCTCAAGCTCCGAAATCATTGGGAGCTCTACGTCCTTCATTCTCTGCATGGCAGCGACCAAGTGATCATATGACTCAGCATCATAATTTGGTACCTTATCAATAGGCGGCTTCAGCAGTTCTGTCTCATGAAGCTTGATGAGTGCTGATCTGTGCTGAACCAGTCAAGTCTAATCACACAAACTGGCCACTTGTGAATGACCAGCCGTAACAGACTTAAAACAGCTAAAGCACAAATGCAATGAAGTCCTGGAGAATATAATGAATTCCCGGGTCGTTAAGTCCCACGGAGACTCAATGGTGTGTCAAAACTTGATCAGACGATAGAATGATCACTAATGATAGTGATCGGAAAGGATTTGGATAGGATAATTACACTACTGAAAAAGTTTATAAAATAAAGCGACTTAAATACAAATTAAGAAAATTAAAAAGATAAAAGATATTAAATAAACGCTATCACTATATTTAAAGTGATGAACGTTTAAAACCTAAAACGTACGTTTAAATTAAAAACTACGTAACGTACAAAATAAAACGTGAAAATAAAGAAGGAAAATACCTATGTATATAGAAAATACATTTTTACAATCCTAATTATATAAGAAAATTATTAGAAAAAGAAAATTATTTTTAAAACTATTTATGTAATTATTATTAATTAAAAACTAATTTAAACTATTTAATAATACTCTAAAATAAAAGAAAATATGAAATAAGACTAGAAAAATAAAATTAAGACTTAGAAAAATCTAAAATATGATAAAACTAATTTTAAAACAGAAAATATATTTTTTAGACTTTTTATATATTTATTACTAATTTAAAACTATTTAAAACTAATTAAAATGCTAGAAAATACTTTTTAAACTAAGAAAATTATGGAAAAATACTTTTTAGGCTTTTTATATTTATCTTAATCTAGGAAAATTGAAAACATATTTTTTAAAGCTTTTTCTGATTTATTAGTATTAAAAGCTATTTAAAAAGGATTAAAAACTAGTTTAAATTAAGAAAAATAGCAAACAAGCTTAGAAAAATATGAAAATTTCAAGAAAAATCTAAAATATTATTTAGAACCTAGGAAAAATATAAAAAACAGGGGTTGTGTACAAGAATCAGAGGCTGCAGTGCAATGTGATAGTGAAATAAGCACTTGAATAAGCAATTGCACACAACAGATGATCAAACTGAGACAGAAGCTTCAATAAGCTAAAAGAACATAAATGGAACAAGTTACAACTATCTTATGCTACTGAATCACAAGCTACAACAGATTTGATGTGTTGAGTAAATATGCTAAATCAGTTTTAGGTCCCTTCTTTGAGCTTATGCACAAGCTACAAATTAAGCTAAAACTGAAAACTACAAATTGGAACTTGGAAAAGACCTGGCTAAGAACTAGTAAACCAAAAATCAAACCTAGGGTAGCTCTAATGAGTCCTATGCAACCCTACACAAAACTGAGGAAATCTCAGTATCAACTGAGTATCAGTGAGCAGGGCAACTAGGACCTAATAGACAAGCTTGTTTAGAGCTTATAAAAAATTGGTAAAATTTTACAAAAATGGTTATAAGAAAGAGGACCAGTTGAAGTTTATGAAATGCCAAACCTCACTTGATAAGACCCAAAGATGAACTCAAGATAAATCTCCCTAGATGAGCCCAAAACAGATTTTTCACAATTTTGACTTATTAAGCAGTTGAGAAAATTTGACTTAAGTGAACTTTGATTCCAATTTTATGACTGTTATTGATGTAATGTGATAGAATAAGCACAATGCAAGTAAGCTTAATGACTTTTGAACACAAAATGAGATTTTGCGACTCCAAAATTCACAACAGTGGAACAGTGAGATGGATTAAGTGTAATTTTGACTTTTTTATGTTATAAACTGCAATGTGGTGACAGATATGAATACAAAGGATCTTAACAAGCATGAAGCAACAAGAAAACACCACTGCATTAACCTATAGCACAGTTATGCAGTCAAATCCAAACACACCTTTATTTCAACTGTTGTGAAAGTAAAATGTTATAATCAATACACCAACTTGTTTTAATGATCAATCTAAGTCTAATTAACCTAAACACTACTATTAAGACAGGTTTGAGCAGATTAATACTACAAAAACAGTAAGTGCAAGAACTTGTGAAAATTACTTACAAAAGTCCAAAGCCACTATGGCTTGCAAACAGTGAACCATGAACCACTACCCTAAATATCAACCCAAATGAATCCAAAGCAACCCATTTCCAACTGCATCAACCCATTTCCAACTGCATTTCCAATTTTAGCCCCCAGTTGACTTTTGTTGACCAAGGAACACAATTACTCAAACCTTGAATGTAAGCTTAGACAAAGCTATAATAAGCTTATATAAACCTTTTTGAGCTTAAAAATCAGTTAATAACAGCTTGTACACAAGTTTTAAATATGGAAATTTTCAACAGTTAACTCAAATCACAAACTGATAGAGAAACTTAATTTAGTACTTGGAATTGATTTATATTGATACAAAAACTTAATATGAGTACACTTCAACAAAATATTACAGAATTCTGAGCTTAACTAAAACTTAACATTAAAAACGACATTAAGAAATATTTAAAAACTACTAGACTCCCTATTCTAACTCCATTAGCCTTTCTTTTATATCCAAACTCATTCTCTCTCTCTTCTGATGAAATCCCACCAATCCTCAGCCCTTGGATGGCTCAAAATGATCTAAGCCGTTCAAACAGATTTTTGGCGCCATTTTTCCTTTTATCCATGTGGGGTTGAGTGAGAGGTTAGGGGAGCATTAAATGAAGTTTGAAAGCTTGTTAAGGTGGGGGGAACATGGGAGAGTGGATGAGAGGAGGGGGGAATGGGGTATTGCTTGTTGCAGGTTAGCAGGTAGGAGATGAAGACTTTGGCGGGTATGAGTGTTTTGACCAAGAGGTTTGACCGGTGGTTATTAATTAAAGGCAGGGGGTCAAAAAGCAAAGGGTCCAAATGGTTTGTTGGCTGGGGTCACAATGGTTTAATGAGTCCAAAAAGGTATAAAAGGGTTTTAATGACAAGGACTAAATGTGTAGATTCTGAAATTATAAGGACCATTGCTGCCAATTCTGAAAAGTTGATCCAAGGGCTGAAAGTGACAATCTCAAAAAGTATAAGGACCAATCTTGCCATTTTCCATTTTCCAAGGGCCATTTTTGACATTTTTCAAACTTGAGGGACCAAAGTTGTAGTTTTGCAAATTTTACATTTCAAGGGTTTGTTTTGACAACTTTTGAATCCCATGGACCTTAAATGACATTTTTCTTTATTTTGATATACCAGGGACTGTTTTTGACAAATTTTGAAACTTGGGGGACTAAAACTGCCATTTTTGCAAATTTGATACGTTTTTCATCTGATTTTGATCTTTTTGCATTTAAAACACATAAAACACTGATTTGTGATATTTTTATCATTTTGAAGCATTTTTGAGTGTTTTCAGATGATTTTGCAGTTTATATTCTACAAAAATGATGAGTATTTAGACACTCATCAAGTGCTTATTCACTCATCATTTTAGGTCAAATCTGAGCTGCAAAACATCTAAAAACACTCCGAAATGCATCAAAATACTGAAAATATCTCAAAATTGTGTTTTATATGTTTCAGATGCAAAATTACTGAAAAACGAACAAAGTTTGCATAATTGGCAGTTTCAGTCCCCCGACTTTCAAAAATTGACAGAAATAGTCCCTGAGCACGTATTTTAAAAAGAAAAGTCACCAAAGGTCCTTGTGAAATCATAAGTTGTCATAATTAGTCCTTTGGTGAAAAATTTCAAAAGTTTGAGAAATTACAATTTTGATCCCTGGATTTTTAAAAATTGTCAAGTTTAGTCCTTGGAATTTCACAATTGGCAAAAATGGTCCTCAACTTATTTGAGATTCACAAGTATGGACCTTGGATTACATTTTCAGAATTTCATGAATGGTCCCTGGATTTTCAGTTTTGGCAACATTGGTCCCTAGAATGTTTAAATGGACTCATATCTATCCTAAGTCCAAAAGACCACTTAGGCCCAAAACACTAACAACCCAATAATCCCACCCAGTCCAAGTTATTAATCCAAACCCGATCCATACCCACCCACACCTGTTACCAATAAACAAAACACACCCTCTGTCTTCTCCTTCCCCAATTTCCCGCTCAAACAAAACCCTAGACACCCTAATCCCCTTTTCCTCAACCCCAAAACACTCAACCTCAAGTATCCCTTTTTACCCAGCTACATCAAAACCTAAACCACCTTATCAACCTTTTACCCAGTATATCCCAACTCCCAAACCCACTAATCTTTCCCCCCCCTCTTCCCCAACTGCCAAGCTGGCAATCCCAGCTTCATAAGACCCCATGGACGGCTCAGATATGTCACATATGGTACCTACCAATTGGATGGTGAAGATTGAATTGAGAAAGCACAAAGACAAAATCCTTAGCTGTTTTCACTCACAAAAGAAGCACAAGAGTGAAGAAGTTGAAGACCTTAGACTTAGTATAAATAGAGATGTGTAGCCATTCTATAAGGCACCCTTTTTCTTTGTTTTAAAAAAAAATCAGTTCTATGTTTTTATTGTAATGTTAATTTTTAATGAAAGCATCTCCTTTTTATTTAACTGTTACAAGCTCGTTTGTGTGCATTTAGTAGAATCTTAAGTTCCAAATTAGTGAAAACTAAGGTGTATTTCAGTTTTCATCAAAGTAATTCCTAGGTTTTGTGTTGGAAAAATGTTTTAAAGAGTATTTGGATTAGTAAGGAAAAGGGGTCAAACTTATCCTTTTTACCCGTTTGACCTTCAAGGTCAAACTAAATTTAAAGTAGTCAATAAGTTCCACAAGCTTAAAAATCAATTCAACCAAGTCTGCTCAAAATCTGTGTGAAAAAAGAAAAAAAAAAGTCTTTTCTGTTTTTTTGGTACTGCACAAGACAGCAGCAGATGCTGCTGTTCTTGGGGATTTTTCTTAGCGTGGTTGATATCTAAATTATGCAAAGTTTGTTTCTCTTAAGTCCTTTTGTACCCAACTTGCTTTAGTTCAAGTTTCAAATCTCGAAATAGCTTCTAGCATAGTTGAGATTGAATATCGAAAGTTCCATTTTCCTTGTTTTGTTCTCTGTATCAGCAACCAAAAAAAGCTTTGCAAGTGCTGATCTTTGCTGATTTTTAGGCTGTAAACAGCTTAAACTTGGATTCCAACTTAGCTTTTCTTGAAATTCATTGATCTAACTTTGATTTTTGAAGCTTGTCCTAGCTTTTGAAGAGTTTTGGCAGCTTATAAATAAGCTCCAAACAGCCACTGTCGAACCTGTTTGCAGCCTGCAAATGCAGTTGCAGGTCACTTTTCTCCCCTATTTTATTTATGTAGCTTATCAGTAAGTAGCTTTAGCTTAGTTAAGATTTAATCTACTAGTGGTATAATGGATGTAGGCTTAGTTTAGGTAATAACTAATTAGAGTTTATCAAAGTAGTTTAGAGCTTATCTTTCATATTTCTTCATTAGCTCAGGATTTTCCCGTGCCAACTGAATCCCCTTTAGCCATAGCTTTTTTGTAGCTTAATAGTGATAAGTTAGGCTTATCTATCAATACTTGTGTCTAGTTACCAACTTTTTCAACCACTATTGCTTATTTGATCCCAACAATTCCTAAAAGAGTGTTTGGTAAATCTTTCCAAGATGTGTTTGTTTGCTTACTGTTAAAATCAGTCACACATAAGCTGATTATACAGCTTATTGTGAATTTTCAAAACAAAAGTGTTTGCAAAAGTTCCTCATTTTGAAGTTTCCAAAGCAACTTAAACTTAGTTTAGCCAAATGCTTATTTGAATAATTAAAAGGAGTGAAAATTTCTTTTTGTTGCAACTGTTGGAAATAAGAAGTTCCAACTGCTTATTCTGAAGCTATTTCACAAAAAGTTTTCACAAAAGTGCTTCATTTTGATCTTAACTTCAGTTGGCAAAGAGAAGATTTGAAAAAAAAAATGTTTCAAAAAAATGGGTAACTGGTGGGATTCGAACCCACGTCTCCACTGTCCCTTTCTCACACCCCACATCACACACACAATACCATCTGCGCCCTTGGGTCTTTACTGCTTAGTATTCCATTAGTTAATTACTTAACTCACTTTTACCTACTTTAGCTTATAACTCATTTTAGCTTATTTAACTGCTTTTTCAAACTGTTTTTTTAGATTTAATAATTTTCTTAGATTGGTTTCATCATAAAGTAGTTTTCATAAAATTTTCAGATTTTTCTTAATTAGTTTAGTATTTTTAATCATTTAATTAGTGTTAATTAGTTTTTAATTCGTAGTAATTAATTTAAAAGTCGAAAAAATATTCCGCTTTTTTCTAAAATTATTTTTAGTCAAATAGAACGTAGGAAAATTGATTTCACACCCGTAGCCCTTAAATTGCAAAACTTTTACGTTTATGGCTCGGGTTGTTTGCCGGTTTTTACGTTTTTACGTTTGAGCACCCTAGGACTTAGTGTAGCTTCGTTTTATCATTTCTTAGGTTTAGTGATAGTTTAATTTTAGTTTATTAGGCTTCCCTTGCCTTAATTACCTTCCCGTTCATTAATTTGTAGAATACGTAATCAAATCCAAAATCATTAAAAACCAATTCAAGTTCAAATCACGAAACTCAACGAATCTTTCCATTCACACCTCGTTGGGACACGACCCGGGAAATCACTTTTCCGGTATCACTTTTATCACACCCGTGAGATTTGATACGTTGACCTTTTTCCTAAAGGGTTAATTTTTCGAATTCTACGGTTAATTTGATATATATTGATATTGTGTTTTTCACCACTCACTTCACAACGAATCAAATTTTGGCGCCACTGCCGGGGAGGTGTGTTGCGACAATATCGTGAAGTTTTTGCGATTAGTGACTTGAAGAACCTTCCTCGTGAAGTTATTGTTTTTATAAAAATACAAAAATACAAAAATATTTTTCTTTTCTTTGTATATATATGTTAAAGATTAAAAATACAAAAAGATTTTCCTTGTTGTTTTAAATAAATAGAAGACACAATCAATATAACATTCTTAACTGAGGTGTTATCATTATAAGTTCCCGAACTAAAGATTTAAAACTTGCCTTTGTGTCGCTCGTGTTTTGGTTTACTTTTATCGGTTTAACAAACTGTGTGAGGGGTATAAGGAAGGCCTGACATTAAATTGCGGCTGAAAAGAGACGGGTTTTTAATAAGCTTCGCGCTGACCTACAAAGTCTCTCCGCTCCTTTGTGCGTTTTACTTATAGAAGTGATCATTTCACGTGGGATTATTGGTTTAAGTTCACTGTTGTTTTGCCTCGGTCTTGTTTTAATTGAAAGTGTTGTTTTTGGAAGTGCATGCGCACTCGCTCGCAAGCTCGTAGACGTAACCGTAACCAAGCAAACGTACCCGAGATACGTACCGTCGAACAAATCACAATGACACATAACCTAGGGAATGGACCTCAAGTCCAACAACCTGGGCCACAAAATCAAGCTCCCGATCTCCGAACGATGGAGGAGCTTTGCCAACCCACGATGGATGGACGGGGCGGTCCAATTGCCCCGGTCAACATCGAGGCCACGGATTTTGGACTTAAGCATCATATGATTCAACAAGTCCAAAGTTTTTGCCAATTTCACGGATCACCGGGTGACGATGCCAACAAGCATCTCGACAAATTTCTCACCGTCACCCAAAGTATGAAGCAAAATGGGGTCACCGATGACGCCCTTCGCTTATACCTCTTTCCATATTCTTTGACGCTTCATGCCACCGCATGGTTTGATCGTCTTCCCAAGAACTCAATCCATAGTTTCGATGAAATGATCTCCAAATTCTTGGCGAAATACTTTCCACCGTCGATGGTGACGAAACTACGGAATGAAATCAGTAATTTTCGGCAGCAACCCGATGAGTCCTTATTTGAGGCATGGGAACGCTATAAGCTTTCGATTGATCGATGTCCGAACCACAATATGTTGCTTGTCACCCAAATAGATACGTTCTATAACGGGTTAACATTGAGACATCGTGACACGATAAATGCTGCTGCCGGTGGTACCTTTATGAAAAGGCGACCCGAAGAGTGCTATGATCTCATTGAAAACATGACTGCCCACCACAATTATTGGGATTCCTCAGCCGAGAGGAGTGAGTCAAGGAGATCTACCACCCTTCCCTCTTCAGAATTCACGACTCTAACCAAAAAGATTGAAGAAATATCCACTGCCGTGCTTAAAATGAGTCAAAATAATAACAATCAACAAGTGAATGTCGTAAACAAGAGTTGTGAAACTTGTGGTGGTCCACACCCTTATTTTGAGTGTCCAGCCTCCGGTGGCTTCACTCAAGAGAGTGTTTATGCCGCTGCTGGTTCCTACAATACGGGAGGTAATTCCTACCAACTGCAAGGGGACCGAAACCTTCTCAGCTATCGTTCTAACAATTTCCTTGGACCACCCGGGTTTAATCAAAATCAGAACAATCAAAATGTGCAAAATAGAAATAATCAGTTCAATCAAAATCAGGGTCAGAATCGGAATTTTCAAAATCAAAATCAAGGTTTTCAAAATCAAGGAAATTTCAATCAAAACCGATTCCAAGCTCCTCAGCAAAACATGCATGCCCAACCTCCTCAAGCTTCCATTGACATTGCCAATTACATCAAAAGCAATGAAGCTAAGATGGTGTCCATGCAAAATCAAATTACCACTTTGAAGAATGATTTCACTTCCGAGCTTAGAACTACTAGTAACAAAATTGATCAATCTCATAGCAAGATTGAAAGCATGATTGCTAGTCTCATGAGTCAAAAGAATCAAGCTTCAACTTCGGGTGCTCTTCCGAGTAATACCATTCCCAACCCAAAAGGTGAATTGAATGCTATTGCTACCCGAAGTGGTAAGTCTTATGAGGGACCCTCGATGCCTAATCCTTCTCCGGTGAGGGATGTGGAACGAGAAACCGAGGTATCAAAGGACAAGGTGCATAACTCAAGCCCACGAAGTACCGCACAAGTCCAACCTCCGGTGGTCTTACCTCCAATTCCGGAACCCGTAGTTCCGATGACCATTCCTAAGCCTTCACTTCCTTATCCTTCAAGGCTTAATGACCAAAAACTCCGTGATAAAACTAGTCAACAAATGGAGAAGCTTATCCAAATCTTTCAAGATTTGCACTTCGAGATTAGTTTCGCGGACGCTCTTCTTCTAATGCCAAAGTTCGGTCCAACAATCAAAAATTTGTTGAATAACAAAGAAAAGATTTCCGAAATGGCTAAAACTTCTTTGAACGAGAATTGTTCGGCGGTTATCCTTAAAAAGCTTCCCGAAAAGTTAGGAGACCTCGGAAAATTTCTCATCCCATGTGATTTTCAAGGCATAGTTCAATGCTCCGCTTTGGCCGATCTTGGTGCTAGCATTAACTTGATGCCACACTCCATGTGGAAAAAGCTTTCATTACCTCCGCTTACACCTACATGTATGATCCTCGAGCTTGCGGACCGTACAAGCTCTCGTCCGCTAGGTATAGCCGAGGATGTATTTGTGAAAGTAGGCAAGTTTCATTTCCCCGCCGACTTTGTTGTTGTCGAATTTGATGCCGATCCCCGAGTACCCCTCATCCTTGGGAGGTGCTTCTTGAAAACGGGTCGGGCATTGATCGATGTTGATGAAGGGGAAATCACTTTGAGGGTGAACAAGGAAGCCGATACTTTCAATCTCAATCAAGTTACGAAATATTCCCCCAATTATGAAGACAATTCCGTCAACAAAATTGATGTCCTTGACATTGTGTCGGAGGAGTATTCTCAAGAAATTCTTGGATTCTCGAGTGGCAATCCCACTTCGGTTGATCCCATCGTTGCTCTCTCTTCCCCTCCCCTCACTCCATTTGAGGGAAGTGACTTTATTTTGGAAGAGATTGAAGCATACTTGGCTAGTGATTCTGTTCCATGGGAAATTGATCACGCTCCCATCGACATTGAGGGAGATATACTTCTCATCGAGAAGTTGCTCAATGAAGATCCTTCATCACTCCCTCCTCAAGAACTTCATAAAGAGGAAATCAAAACGATTGAAAAATCTAATGATCCTCCCGAGGTCGAACTTAAGGACTTACCACCTCATCTCGAGTATGCATTTTTGGAGGGTGACAATAAATCACCCGTCATCATTGCTAAAGACTTGAGTGAGGATGAAAAATCCGCTCTCATAAAGGTTTTGAAGTCACACAAGCGAGCCATCGCTTGGAACCTTTCCGACATCAAGGGTATTGACCCGAGATTTTGTGCTCACAAAATTCTCATGGAAGATGACTTCAAACCGGCGGTTCAACACCAAAGAAGGGTGAATCCTAAAATTCATGAGGTTATCAAAGCGGAAGTCATAAAACTTCTCGATGCCGGATTGATTTACCCCATCTCGGATAGTCCTTGGGTTAGCCCCATTCATTGTGTGCCCAAAAAAGGTGGCATTACCGTTGTTGAAAATGATGAAAACGAGTTGATTCCTACTCGATTGGTTACGAGATGGCGTGTTTGCATTGACTATCGAAAGTTAAATGAAGCCACCCGTAAAGACCACTTTCCATTACCCTTCATGGACCAAATGCTTGAGAGATTAGCGGGAAATGAATACTATTGTTTTCTCGATGGTTTCTCGGGTTACTTCCAAATTCCCATTGACCCACAAGATCAAGAAAAGACCACATTCACATGTCCTTATGGAACATTTGCTTACCGACGCATGCCTTTTGGCTTGTGTAATGCTCCCGGTACGTTCCAAAGGTGTATGATGGCCATTTTCCATGACATGATCGAAAAGACTATGGAAGTCTTTATGGATGATTTTTCGGTCTTTGGGGATTCTTTCCAAACATGTCTCTCCCATTTGGACAAGATGCTTGAACGTTGTGAAAACACTAATCTTAGTCTAAATTGGGAGAAATGTCACTTTATGGTTAAGGAAGGAATTGTCCTTGGCCATAAGATTTCTAAGAGCGGGATTGAGGTTGACAAAGCTAAAGTCGATGTCATTTCAAAATTACCTCCTCCCACAACCGTCAAAGGAGTTAGAAGTTTCCTTGGTCATGCCGGATTCTATCGTCGTTTCATTCAAGACTTTTCGAAGATATCCCGGCCTATGACCCGACTTCTTGAAAAAGATAATCCTTTCGTCTTCTCTAGTGAGTGCATTGAAGATTTTCAAACTCTTAAGAAGAAGCTCACTGAAGCACCAATTCTAGTTGCCCCCGATTGGGAATTACCATTTGAGCTTATGTGCGACGCAAGCGATTTCGCCATAGGTGCCGTTTTGGGGCAACGAAAGTCAAAACATTTCCAGCCTATACATTATGCTAGCAAAACTTTGACCGAAGCTCAAGCACATTACACTACGACGGAGAAAGAATTACTAGCCGTGGTGTATGCTTTCGAGAAGTTTCGGCCATACTTGATCTTGTCAAAAAGCATAGTGTATACGGATCACTCGGCTCTCAAATATCTCTTTGCTAAGCAAGATGCAAAGCCGAGATTGCTCCGATGGGTTCTCCTTCTACAAGAATTTGATATCATTATCCGTGATAAAAAAGGAGCGGAGAACCTAGCGGCTGATCATCTCTCTCGTCTTGAAAATCCACATCAAGGTGTGCTCGAGAAAAAGGAAATAAATGAAACGTTTCCTCTCGAAACTCTTAATGTGGTATCTCATCATGAAAATTCGAGTACCCCATGGTTTGCCGACTTTGCAAACTACCATGCGGGTAACTTTGTTGTGAAAGGGATGTCGTCCCAACAAAAGAACAAATTTTTCAAAGATGTTAAGCACTATTTCTGGGACGACCCCTACTTGTTTAAGGTTTGTGCGGATCAAGTCATCCGACGGTGTGTTCACGGCCAAGAAGCCGATGAAATTCTCAAGGCTTGTCATAATGGACCCACGGGGGGACATCATGGCCCGAACTACACCGCGAAGAAGGTGTTTGATTCCGGTTTCTATTGGCCCACGATTTACAAAGATGCCCATGACCTCGTCAAATCTTGCGACTCTTGCCAACGTCATAGCAACATCTCTAAAAGAGATGAAATGCCTCAAAATGCCATTCAAGTGTGCGAGATCTTTGACGTTTGGGGCATTGACTTTATGGGTCCGTTCCCGTCTTCTAGAGGGAACAAGTATATACTCGTGGCGGTCGATTACTTGTCTAAATGGGTGGAAGCGAAAGCGCTCCCCACCAACGACGCCCGAGTAGTTGTGAAATTCTTGAAGTCTCTCTTTACCCGTTTCGGAACTCCCCGTGCCATCATTAGTGATCGCGGTACGCACTTTTGCAATGACCAATTCGCAAAAGTCATGCTTAAGTACGGTGTCACTCACCGTCTTTCTACCGCGTATCACCCCCAAACTAGTGGGCAAGTGGAAGTTTCGAATCGTGGTTTGAAAAGAATCTTGGAGAGGACCGTAGGTGAAAACCGTGCCTCTTGGTCGGAAAAACTTGAAGATGCACTTTGGGCCTTCCGTACCGCTTTCAAAACACCCATCGGGTGTACTCCTTACAAGCTTGTGTATGGAAAGGCGTGTCATCTCCCGATCGAGCTCGAGCACAAAGCCTATTGGGCCTTGAAGCATGCTAATTTTGACCTTAAGTCCGCGGGTGATCACCGGAAAGTTCAACTCAATGAATTAAATGAACTTCGTGATCAAGCCTACGAGAACTCGTTGATTTATAAGGAAAAGACAAAGAAGATCCATGACTCAAAGATTAAGAACCGCGTTTTCAACGTTGGTGACCGAGTCCTTCTTTTCAATTCCAGATTGAAAATCTTCTCGGGGAAACTTAAGACCCGTTGGACCGGTCCATTCACCGTTGCCAAAGTTTTTCCATATGGCACCGTCGAGTTATCTCAAACCGACGGACCAAACTTCAAAGTGAATGGACATAGATTGAAGCATTATTTTGGAGGGGACATACCATCCTTGGTTGTCCCGGATCTACAAACTTTCCCCATGGACCAATGAATGCGGGGATCGAGTCAAGCTAGCGACTCGGTTAACAAAAACAGTAGCACGCTATATGGGTTTTCACCCGTATTTCTGACTTCTTTCTACTTTCTACCACCCTAGTGTGGGGGAGTTGCCCCCCGCTATTGTATATAAGGTTTTCTAAAAAAAAAAAAAAAAAAAAAAAAAAAAAAAATCCAAATAATGGCCGTAGTATTTCCCTTTTACGTTCTTTGTTTCGGCATAATAGCCGGTACTTTGAATATTGAGGGCAATATTCAGTTCTAGTGTGGGGGGGAATTCTCACGAATTTTATCATATGTTTTACCATCTTATTCCCCCATTTTTGGCCAAATTTTTTTTTGGAGTAAGTGTTTTGCACTTACTCAGATTACGGTTATCAGTCCGCCATGTCTAATAAACAAAAGGATTGGCTAATCCAGGAGCAAACGGCTCTTGGTAAAGATTTATCAAATCCATTGACGGCTTGCAATTTGCCCAAAATTGTATGGTGTTCAGCTCACCATATCTTTAATTAGTGAAGAGTTGGCTAGCCCGCAAGTTTATGGCTTGTGGTAAAGGCGGTTGGAAAACCATAATTGGTAATCAGCTCACCAAAGATAATAGTGATAATTTATCTAAGAGTTGGCTAGTCCAGAAGCAAACGGCTTCTGGTAAAGACAAATCAAAACCGTTGAAAGCTGGTGATTTGCTCAAAATCATATGGTTATCAGTGTACCATAGTTCTTACTTGAACTGAAACATTTGGCTACTCCAGAAGTAATGGCTTTTGGTAAAGAGATTCAAATCCATTAAGTTTTCTCAAAAGATTGCTAGGGACTAGCAATGTTTTAGTGTGGGGGATTTGATGAGTGCTTATTCACTCATCATTTTAGGTCAAATCTGAGCTGCAAAACATCTAAAAACACTCCGAAATGCATCAAAATACTGAAAATATCTCAAAATTGTGTTTTATATGTTTCAGATGCAAAATTACTGAAAAACGAACAAAGTTTGCATAATTGGCAGTTTCAGTCCCCCGACTTTCAAAAATTGACAGAAATAGTCCCTGAGCACGTATTTTAAAAAGAAAAGTCACCAAAGGTCCTTTTGAAATCATAAGTTGTCATAATTAGTCCTTTGGTGAAAAATTTCAAAAGTTTGAGAAATTACAATTTTGATCCCTGGATTTTTAAAAATTGTCAAGTTTAGTCCTTGGAATTTCACAATTGGCAAAAATGGTCCTCAACTTATTTGAGATTCACAAGTATGGACCTTGGATTACATTTTCAGAATTTCATGAATGGTCCCTGGATTTTCAGTTTTGGCAACATTGGTCCCTAGAATGTTTAAATGGACTCATATCTATCCTAAGTCCAAAAGACCACTTAGGCCCAAAACACTAACAACCCAATAATCCCACCCAGTCCAAGTTATTAATCCAAACCCGATCCATACCCACCCACACCTGTTACCAATAAACAAAACACACCCTCTGTCTTCTCCTTCCCCAATTTCCCGCTCAAACAAAACCCTAGACACCCTAATCCCCTTTTCCTCAACCCCAAAACACTCAACCTCAAGTATCCCTTTTTACCCAGCTACATCAAAACCTAAACCACCTTATCAACCTTTTACCCAGTATATCCCAACTCCCAAACCCACTAATCTTTCCCCCCCCCCCCTCTTCCCCAACTGCCAAGCTGGCAATCCCAGCTTCATAAGACCCCATGGACGGCTCAGATATGTCACATATGGTACCTACCAATTGGATGGTGAAGATTGAATTGAGAAAGCACAAAGACAAAATCCTTAGCTGTTTTCACTCACAAAAGAAGCACAAGAGTGAAGAAGTTGAAGACCTTAGACTTAGTATAAATAGAGATGTGTAGCCATTCTATAAGGCACCCTTTTTCTTTGTTTAAAAAAAAATCAGTTCTATGTTTTTATTGTAATGTTAATTTTTAATGAAAGCATCTCCTTTTTATTTAACTGTTACAAGCTCATTTGTGTGCATTTAGTAGAATCTTAAGTTCCAAATTAGTGAAAACTAAGGTGTATTTCAGTTTTCATCAAAGTAATTCCTAGGTTTTGTGTTGGAAAAATGTTTTAAAGAGTATTTGGATTAGTAAGGAAAAGGGGTCAAACTTATCCTTTTTACCCGTTTGACCTTCAAGGTCAAACTAAATTTAAAGTAGTCAATAAGTTCCACAAGCTTAAAAATCAATTCAACCAAGTCTGCTCAAAATCTGTGTGAAAAAAGAAAAAAAAAAGTCTTTTCTGTTTTTTTGGTACTGCACAAGACAGCAGCAGATGCTGCTGTTCTTGGGGATTTTTCTTAGCGTGGTTGATATCTAAATTATGCAAAGTTTGTTTCTCTTAAGTCCTTTTGTACCCAACTTGCTTTAGTTCAAGTTTCAAATCTCGAAATAGCTTCTAGCATAGTTGAGATTGAATATCGAAAGTTCCATTTTCCTTGTTTTGTTCTCTGTATCAGCAACCAAAAAAAGCTTTGCAAGTGCTGATCTTTGCTGATTTTTAGGCTGTAAACAGCTTAAACTTGGATTCCAACTTAGCTTTTCTTGAAATTCATTGATCTAACTTTGATTTTTGAAGCTTGTCCTAGCTTTTGAAGAGTTTTGGCAGCTTATAAATAAGCTCCAAACAGCCACTGTCGAACCTGTTTGCAGCCTGCAAATGCAGTTGCAGGTCACTTTTCTCCCCTCTTTTATTTATGTAGCTTATCAGTAAGTAGCTTTAGCTTAGTTAAGATTTAATCTACTAGTGGTATAATGGATGTAGGCTTAGTTTAGGTAATAACTAATTAGAGTTTATCAAAGTAGTTTAGAGCTTATCTTTCATATTTCTTCATTAGCTCAGGATTTTCCCGTGCCAACTGAATCCCCTTTAGCCATAGCTTTTTTGTAGCTTAATAGTGATAAGTTAGGCTTATCTATCAATACTTGTGTCTAGTTACCAACTTTTTCAACCACTATTGCTTATTTGATCCCAACAATTCCTAAAAGAGTGTTTGGTAAATCTTTCCAAGATGTGTTTGTTTGCTTACTGTTAAAATCAGTCACACATAAGCTGATTATACAGCTTATTGTGAATTTTCAAAACAAAAGTGTTTGCAAAAGTTCCTCATTTTGAAGTTTCCAAAGCAACTTAAACTTAGTTTAGCCAAATGCTTATTTGAATAATTAAAAGGAGTGAAAATTTCTTTTTGTTGCAACTGTTGGAAATAAGAAGTTCCAACTGCTTATTCTGAAGCTATTTCACAAAAAGTTTTCACAAAAGTGCTTCATTTTGATCTTAACTTCAGTTGGCAAAGAGAAGATTTGAAAAAAAAAATGTTTCAAAAAAATGGGTAACTGGTGGGATTCGAACCCACGTCTCCACTGTCCCTTTCTCACACCCCACATCACACACACAATACCATCTGCGCCCTTGGGTCTTTACTGCTTAGTATTCCATTAGTTAATTACTTAACTCACTTTTACCTACTTTAGCTTATAACTCATTTTAGCTTATTTAACTGCTTTTTCAAACTGTTTTTTTAGATTTAATAATTTTCTTAGATTGGTTTCATCATAAAGTAGTTTTCATAAAATTTTCAGATTTTTCTTAATTAGTTTAGTATTTTTAATCATTTAATTAGTGTTAATTAGTTTTTAATTCGTAGTAATTAATTTAAAAGTCGAAAAAATATTCCGCTTTTTTCTAAAATTATTTTTAGTCAAATAGAACGTAGGAAAATTGATTTCACACCCGTATCCCTTAAATTGCAAAACTTTTACGTTTATGGCTCGGGTTGTTTGCCGGTTTTTACGTTTTTACGTTTTAGCACCCTAGGACTTAGTGTAGCTTCGTTTTATCATTTCTTAGGTTTAGTGATAGTTTAATTTTAGTTTATTAGGCTTCCCTTGCCTTAATTACCTTCCCGTTCATTAATTTGTAGAATACGTAATCAAATCCAAAATCATTAAAAACCAATTCAAGTTCAAATCACGAAACTCAACGAATCTTTCCATTCACACCTCGTTGGGACACGACCCGGGAAATCACTTTTCCGGTATCACTTTTATCACACCCGTGAGATTTGATACGTTGACCTTTTTCCTAAAGGGTTAATTTGTCGAATTCTACGGTTAATTTGATATATATTGATATTGTGTTTTTCACCACTCACTTCACAACGAATCAAAGCTTTTCAATTGCTTCTGACTTACCACGCTCCAGAGCGCACTGCACAACCTCCCCAAAAGCATTAACCACCTCTGGCGATTCCAGGGTACTGAGAGCAGCTAGGCGGAGACCGTGGCCTATGAGCCACCTGCGCTCCGCTATCGTGGACATGAGCTGAGGATACAACTCCTCGTCATACTCGAGGCTAAGCTTACGCAGTTTTGCCTCCTGCACTTCCAATGACCAGCTCACAGTAGCCCCAAGCTCCCCCAACTGCGCGAAAAAATTTTCCTTACCCTGCTCCAAATGTTTAAGTGCCCAGCGGCACGCATACTTGTACCTGGCAGCCTCAGCACGATCTTGATTTATTTGGCACATTAGTGCCATCTTGTCCTCGGCCTGTTTTTGAGCGTATGCGCTCAGATCCCTAGCCTCTGAATGGGCGCTATCCAGTTGCGCTCGGGTGCTTGCCAGTTGCGCCTCCAACAAAGCTATTGTTTGGTCCTTTTGTGAACTTTGGTCCTCCCCACCAGATACTCGGTCTTTCAGCTTCACAATTAGTGCAGCCTGTTGTGCGGAGACCTGCACCAATTCTTCAACCAATTGCTCAATGGGCGCATCCGCATCAGATTGGTTTTCATTATCCTGGCTCTGCGGCTCAGAATGCGCTGACTGTATCGGACTCGCCTTAGGGGGTGATTCTATAACCTGCTCCGTCCTGCGAATGATCACCAGCGCAATGTTAGAATCACAACTAGCACATTCACCAACAAAAGAAACTTACACATGTACGGCTTTACTTACTGTGGCTCCGCGACATCAGCAGAAGGGTGCGACGACGCTTCATCAGTGGAGGACAACTCCACAGTCTGGACCACGGGGCGTTTTTTCCTTGAGGGGCCTGCACCATCATCCCTTCGGGTCCTTTTGCGACTAAGCCCAGATTCTTCTTCTTCCTCTTCTTCCATAGGGTGGGCCACAGCTACGGGCGGTGGCTGCGCCACAGGAGATGGTACTCTGAGAGTCGGCTGGCTTTGTAGTGGTGTGGCTTCCACTGCGACTGAGGAACTGGTACCTGTCTCCCCCGCATTCAGCTCCATAGTACGCCCTGCGGTAGCAGCTAAAATAGGCTCCTCATCATCCTTCAAAAGTCTTACTCCTGTCCTTACAGCTACGGGCTTCGCTAGCTGTACGACGGTGAATAGATCCATCTCTGCGCAAGACAAGACACATATACAAACAGGTTATATAATGCGCGATATATACGGAAGATTGTTCTTACATTATTTACACACAGAAGTACGGAGGAATAAGTACCCACCCTGGCCATTGGCGTCTAAGAAGATAGGGATCTCATCTTCGAGGCCAAAATAATTACGGCTGATTCCCATGTGCACCAAAAATCCCTCAGGATAGGCACTAATGGGGATGCGGTTAGCATTTATCAGTTCCGCATCCTCGGCGACATAAGACCCAGGCAATGGGCACTCATCCCTCTGTAATGTTCCCCGGGTATAAAAATCATAATTCCAGGGAAAACATGTATCATCTACCCAGAAGAAATACTCCCTCCAATTCCTAAGTGAATCTAATTTATCCGTATAACACTGCAGTCTACCAGCGCGTTTCGCAAAAGACACCCACCCATGCGCCCACGTAGTGTGATAAAAGGCGTGGAATAGGTGGATGGTGGGGTTAATCGCCAACAAACGGCAATTTACCTCAAAATTGGTAATTTTGGCCGCGCCGATACAATGTAACTGCGATATGTGTAGATTATAATAGTTTAACACATCGCACAGAAAGCGTGACAGGGGCACACGTTGATTCGCGAATTCGAATAACCGTGTGTATACACCCACTTTCCCTTCGGGGAAATCCGCAATCGTGGCTCGCGCATCCGGAACTAATGGATGCACATCCCGGGGTATAAAGTAATCTGAGGTGAATTCCATCAGCTCGATCACGGTGAGGTCGGAGGTGAAGTCAGACAATTGTTTAACCATCGTGTTATTATTTTTTGATATAACGCACGAGCGGTTACCTTTGTGGTTGGTTACTTTCTGGATTACAACTCTTAGAACGCTTTCGAAATGGTGGATGGAGTTTTTTACTGTGAGGAATCCGGTGAAAATGAATCGACAAGTTATATACCCTTTCTCTTCCACACGATTGGCGACACGTGGATCCCACTAGTCCTCACTGTGTGGTTGAGATTGCTTGATGGGACACAGGGGCAGTAACTTTCCCCCGACTAACGAGGCATTTGCATTTCCCTTTGATATCTAGATACACTGCACCTACGGGTAGGTGTATGGTCTCTTTAATACGTTTCGTAAGTTATTTATTTTATGTTGGACTACGGTCATTAGTCTAGCATCCGCAGTTACGCACTGCGCATACTAGACTGGGGGGACATGATGACGTATAGTCTGGAGTCGGGTCATGAACCCGACTACAGTCCACTACTTGCAAGCCCGGTACGAACTGGGCCAATATCAATACGTGTTTGGGCTCACGAAAGCCCAAGCCCAAATCTATTTACGGAATAGATATCCGATATCTTCTAAAATAAGAAGATAATCATTCCCAACCGACTTAGGCGGGATACGCCGAAGGTTGGGGAACACGGAACCAACAAGGATTCCGTGCGTATATAAAGGGAATTATATCCCTCGTTTAAGGTACGATCTCATAACCCTAAAACTCCTTAAACCCTAAACCGATTACTCACTCTCACGCCGGAGGATAATCGTGGGAGACAATCCCACGGTAAGCCTAACGGTGTTTCTTGTCTCTTAGTGCGCAGGTCTCAAGTAGCAATTCTCAATTGGTACGAGAACCGGAGCTCCAAACTAGGAACGTCCAACTTTTGTATCAACAAGTATTCTAAACCCATGTGAGTTTATTTTCATTATGTTATAACCTTTTGAACTTTACTTTATTCACTTTACTTTATTCATAAATTTGTTATCTTATCCGTTTTCAATAGGAATTACTAGACTCATAAGACACTGAACATTAGAGTAGAACTTTCGATCCGATCCTATCTTGCAAAATAAAAATGATCCATAGTAAGATTTTGATCTTATCAGCCTTGGTATAAATCATTATAGGGACATTAACTTTTTCAAATTACTGTTAGTATTATCTATTCCAAAATAAACTATTTGAAACAAGCTAAACATATATGATTATGATAATATGTTTGGTTGTTAAATCTCTTTTATGGGTTGTATAGTCGGATGTGGATAACTACTACTTTTTCTACATGATAGAATAGGATTAGCTGAAATATAATTTTGTAAAACTGGGATAGTATAATCTTTTATATAATAAAAAAATTACATCAGTGTTTTTGCAATACCTTTCTTATTGAAAAAAAATTGGACCAATAGGAAAGCTCGATTTCGCCACGTAAGCAAAATTGTGTGATGTGATTGGTTAATAAAAATCAAAATTAAATTGATTTTGGTCAAACTTTAATAAATTTGGTGAAAATTTTTGTTAGATAGAAAAAACACATAAAAATATAGGTGTCAAATTTGTGAAAACAAAAACTTAAAAAAGAGGGGGTGATTAATAAAACTTTAGTGGTTGAAATTTTAAAAATTATATAAAGTTAAGTGTAATATTATAAGTCTCCATGTTTTTTAATAAATTTGGATTATAAACAAATACTCCCTTATACTTTATACCTTTTATACTTTATATCTTAAAAAATACAATGTATATATTGTTTTAAAATAACAAAATATAAATTTGCATAAGATTATAAATATCATTTTTTTTTTACTATATACGTTCAATCAGGACTCATTTATTTCACTTTTAAAAGTTTAACCTATGTAAACACGAATTTACATTTTAAATACGGCTAAATTACTGAAAACGGGAATATAATTATCAAATTGTAAGCACGGGTTACTTTAATACAACAATAAATATACGCGATTGTACTTATAACAATGACTCATGTAATTCTTATTTATTTATATAAGGATATCTAGAAAAACATTTTTAAAAAACTTTAAGGACTATACTTTAACTTTATCAACGTTCATTATATGCTATTAAACTTGCATCATGTGTACACCATAATATCAGTAGTGAAATTTAAATAACAATATCAACATCTTTGTCAGCTAAATAAAATTAAATCTTGAGTTACCTAACAGAAATTTTTACAAATATTTTACTAAATTCTAATTGATATTAATGCATAATGAAAAACTCGTTCATAAGTATTAGTTGTACTTATATCACAATTTTCACGGGCAAATTCTTATATGTGTATATATTGAACTAAAATGTTAAAATAAATTTGATTTATGTGTAAACTTCGTTCGTGCACAAAACTTATAACTATATAACTATATGCAATTATCTTTAAAGACACAATATTCAGTATTAATACAGAATATTTTTTTTGTCAAAACCTCGTGCGTACAAAGGTATTATAACTAGTTTTTGTTAAACATGAGTTATACTACTAAGTACTAACACTTGATTTATTATACGAAAGTTACTATAAAAAAGCAAGTGATAAGTATTGTTATCGACTTATCAAATCTTGTTTTTCAAAATATGTTTAAACTTGTTCAAAGTTATTAGATAATCTCCTAAACAATAAGAATTTGAAACAAACTCAAACTTTCACAGTAAGACTTTATTTAAACGTATATTCGCATGTACTATTTCATCAACACAAAAAAATTAAGACTAGCTATGAATGATCCATCATCTGCTGCCACCACTCTTCCCGTCACGAATCCAATAATAACAGCAGTAGCTAAACAGCGTAAGAAACTCACTCTTATTCCATTAATCTTTATCATATACTTTGAAGTCGCGGGTGGTCCTTATGGTGAAGAGCCAGTTGTCAAAGCCGCAGGCCCATTTTACGCAATTCTTGGCTTTCTGATATTTCCATTAATATGGTGTGTTCCTGAGGCGCTCGTCACAGCAGAACTCTCGACCTCGTTACCTGGCAACGGTGGATATATCATATGGACGCATAAAGCATTCGGGCCCTTTTGGGGATCCTTAATGGGTTCATGGAAATTTCTCACAAGTGTCATTAATCTTGCTGCATTTCCTATTCTTTGTGTTAACTATTTAGTAAACTTGTTTCCAGTTTTTAGTTCGGGCTTACCTAGGATTTTAGCTATATTGATATCGCATGTGGTTCTAGCGTTTATTAACTTTACTGGACTAAATATTGTGGGGTTTGCCGCTATTGCTTTGGGTGTTGTGTCGTTACTCCCATTTGGTATAATGTCTGCTATGGCAATCCCGCATATAAAGCCGCATAGATGGTTAAATATGGGACAAAAGGGCATTGAAAAAGATTGGAATTTGTATCTAAATACCCTTTTTTGGAATTTAAATTTTTGGGACACTGTTAGTACTATGGCAGGTGAAGTAAAAAAACCTAAGAAAACGTTTCCAAGGGCATTATTATGTGCGGTGTTGATGACTTGTATTTGCTACATTGTACCTCTTCTAGCGACTACAGGTGCAATTGAGCTTGATCAAACCCAATGGGATTCAGGTTATATGGCAGTGGCAGCTGAGATGATTGGGGGTAAATGGTTAAAGATTTTTCTCAACATCGGGTCGGTTCTTTCATCTATAGGTTTATACTTGGCGCTATTAAGTAGCTGTGCTTTTCAGATTTTGGGCATGGCAGAACATGGGTGTTTACCTAAGTTTTTCGAGGTACGAGCAAAAAGATTTCATACCCCATGGGTAGGGATATTGGTAACGGTGTTGATTACCATGAGTTTTTCGTTTATGCAGTTTACAAATATTATATCGTCTGCAAACTTTTTATATAGTCTAAGTATGTTATTAGAGTTTGCGGCTTTTATATGGTTGCGAGTGAAGTTTCCTAATTTGAAAAGGCCGTATCGGGTCCCACTCGGTGTGAAGTCGCTCGTGGTCATGTCTTTGGTACCATCGGCGTTTTTGATACTGATTATGGTTATTGCAAAGAAGACAGTTCTGTTGGTTAGCGGATCGATGACTATTGGTGCTATCGGGTGGTATTTTTTGATGGAGTTTTGCAAGAAAAAGAAGTGGTTCAGTTACAAAAATGGTGATGAAATTGAAGTTGGTGAGGAAGAGGACAATCATACTTCAGAGGTCACCTAATGACATTTAAACCAGGTTTCCAGACAAAAGAATGACCATAGAACTTGTCTTTTACATAGACTTTAGATTTATGTTACTTTGTTAGTTTAGGTTTTTAGTTGTTTTTCATTTCTCTTTGTATATATTTATGATCATGTTGGACATTATCATTCGAATAAAACTTTATCATTTTTTAGTTGTTATTTTGTATGTTGCAAGCTTATTCTATAATCCATTAAACTGCTCTTTTTCACCAATGTAGATCATCCCTTTCATGTAATATCTTTGATTGCTTTTCTATCTTTTCACAAGTTACTGTTATCACTAAGCTTATACCTAATCTGCTTAACTATTTCACCGTGAATCATCTATATACAGTTATACACTAGTTTCCAATCAAAACTGCAAACCTGCATAATAAAAACTAGATAACATTTTCAATACAGATACAAACACAATGGAGTCACAGTACTTAGCATTACAATCTGCAACCCTACGACTATAGTCATGAAAACAGATGTAACCAAAACTTTCAACAGATTAATAGAGTATGATTCAAATAAAGACCAACAACAAGAATCTACTTTAGAAACATTTATGTGAAATCTTTAAACTAAGGAGTAGGAAAAACAAACATACGTATAAATCAGCTTTCTTCAACTGGTTTCAGCAACATTCCCAAACTGCCATGGGTTGAATTCTGTTGTAGTGATGCTCACCTCTTCAACTGTGCTCGAGCTATCAGCAGCAGCTCGGTGTTCAGTATATTTTCCGTTGTACTCATAAATCTCCAAATCACCCCATGGTGTAGGTGCAATTTGGTCTGTCATGTCAAACCATTTTGGGACGAACTCTTGACCCTTGGTCTCTCGCATCTTTTTCTCAGCCCTCTGTTTCTCTTCCAAGCTGGGAAAGAAAGTAAAAAACACGTTAGATCTAAAAAACTACTGCAATTTTGTGTGTGTGTGTGTGTGTGTGTGGGGGGGGGGGAGGGAGGGAGGGAGGGAGGCGTACATGCTCTTTTCAGAACCAGCTTTAGACAAATCACCCATCTCAAGTGCATATCTGTCTGGTCGTAAGCGAGAATCTGATGGCAATAACTTCTTTGGTGCTGTTGTAAAGCTGTTTACTTTATGTGCAAAATGTGTGTATTGAAACTTATCCTCTGCAGGGGCCTCAGCAACTCTCCAAACCTTCAAAATACCACCCATTAAATTAGTTTTACTTTAAGTACTTCCAAATAAAAATATATATATATATATATATATCGGTCAATAGCTTATATAATCAGCCTAAGCATAAGCACAAGCCCCCTGAAAGTTACACCCTAAACATGTTCCTTGTAACTATTGGCTAAATCAGCTAGACCATAGACGAGAAAATAAAATACCTTTTATTATTAGATTGGAAGTGCTAATAGATGACATGAATAGAAATAACAACAGCAGGAAAGTCTACCTCTTTAAGTTCAGTGTTGGGAAGGGGTTCTCCTTCCAAATCACAAGGCTGATAGCTCATAGACTGGTTCCATTTGCCTGTCATTAATATCTTTGGTTCTTCAGCTGAGTTGTATACATATCCATCCACTTCATAACGACCAGCACTGCACCAAGTAATAACATGCATAATGTTCAATTACAACAGCAAACACAAAGTAGATATCATTCATATTTGATACAAGAATATGTAGTTATTATGGAGATACATATAAGAGAAGGCATAAATAAGTGTATGAAAAATGTGCACAATCAAAAAGCTGCAAGAGAGAAGTGAGAGGACGCACCCAAACCAGCCACAGGGTTGGAATAACAGGACAACTTTGTCTCCTGTGGTCAAGTTGGTCAAAACCATCTCCCCTGGGGAATCAATCCATGTTCTTCCAAATATCAAATTGTTAACTTTAGTGGGAGGGGGCACTAGTTCTAGGATTACTCCATCTTTCTTTAGCTTCAAACGAGTTCTGCAACCAAAGATGGTAACACAATTAGTAACAATAGTACTGTGAGGTCCCAATTGCAACTCTTCTCATGGAAACAGAAACATTTCAGTTAACTTTTTTACCAATGCATCCGAATAAAAATGGATATCAACTTGCACCTATAAACTTGATAAGATCGTATATCCCTATGAAGCCAACTAACCAGCGAGCTGAACTTCAATTGACTAAATTACTATATCAGAAACATGTTCATAAGCTATTTACAGCTATTGGATTTAAGTGAACCACTTAGAAAACAAATGTTATTAAAATTCATTTATAGGTGTATTCAGTTAAAAAAAAAATAAATAAATAAGCAAATTCAGATTTATATAATAGTGTTTTTGTCAACATATAGCCAGATCCAAATTGAATATCCAGTATTTCCCCGAGTATGCATAATATCTGTAGGGTAGAAGTAGTAACTACGTAATGCATCTTTACAATGATTACCACTCTAGATTGTGACACGCCCTTGTCTGTTATGATATTTAGAAGTATAGTCACCACATATATAACTCTCTAATTCGCTTACCATAATATCATTATCATAATCTGTTCTGGGTCTTTCTAAAACATTATATGGAATATTAAAACAAACGAGCTTTAATTTGATTATCTTATTTCGAAAAAGACCAATCTCAAGTTCTCAACCTGTTCCTCTTAGTTTTTATACCATGTGTCCTAAATGGACTGTAACTCGAACGATGGATTTATCATAGATTAATTTTCCACATACTGTTGCCATCTACAGATGCATAAATAAACAGATAACTGAAAGGCATGCAACCAATTGAATCCCAGAAGGTAAGAATGCAATCATCACGTACAGCTGAACACATGAAACCATGTTAGAGCTACTCACCTTCCAAGAGGGTAGACATCAACAGAGTTACCAAGAAACTTGGTCTTCACCTTTGAAGTTATATCATATACAAAATGTTCATTTTCAGCATGTGCAGCACTTATAGGAGGGTGATGACTAACCTGTATCAACATATATGTTTTAGTCACTTTTTAGTATTAAGCAGAAAAATAATGAAAATATACAGTGAACATAGTCGGGTCAACAGAGATAAGAAGTATAAAAGGGCTTAGAAAATTCACCTGCTCTGCAATAAACGTAATACCACAATGATTAACCATTTCATAGGTTTCACCGAGAATTGGATTGAACGGTTTCCAGGTTCGTTGCAAAGCGTAATATACGGATATAAACCAGGATGCTGTAACATAAAGAAAAAAGTATTAATCCCACAGGTTAATGATTTTTCAAGCCATTTTGGCACACTTGCGCAAAATTTGAATGAGAATTATTTTTTTTTGAAACAATTTGAATGAGAATTTGTTTACTATAATAGACTTGTATATACACAAGAGAGAAGAAAAACCTGTATATACTAATCGCATGTGTGGATCCTCACATTCATTTGCTAGCTCTAAAAGGTGGGAATATTCCATCAACTATAAAAAGAATAATAACTTCTTACTAATAGCAAATATACAAGCAGCATATATAGTCAAAATTTGTGCAGTTAGACAAACCTCTGCCATTTTCTGCAGCATCGTCATGGGCTCAAAAATGAGTACTGGTAGAGTCACCATGGACGTGATATCAGCACCCACATATTTCTGCATAGACCTCCAGTAACTGTCACGCTCCTGCAGAAAAAGGTAAAAACTATAAATATCGACACTAAAACGTTGTTACATGAAATATTTATTTTAAGGTTAACATTTGATGGTCCAGTCAAGACAAAACATAAATGCGATATTGCAATTTAGTTCCTCATACAATGAAATTAGATACATCAAGAATATTTCATTCCTACACACTAACAGGATATCACTCAAGAAACGTAGTATGCGTTCAAAAGAGAAAATTGACAAGAGAAAATAGTTTAAGACTTTAATGTTGACAACTATGAGGTGCTAATAAAATCGGTTTTTTAAAGGTCATCATTATTAAGTTCTGGTTTACAAAACCCCTGCACTATTAAATGAATTTAGAGCAAGGTAGCACAAAGTTATGGAAAAACCAGCACCCCTACAAAATACACATAGAACAACATATCGGAAATTATACAATTCTATCCTCATACAGATGAGCTTCCAATTACATTTTTAAAAATTCCGTATTAAACTTCAACATTATGCAAAACCAAAATGGAACTGGTACATATATACCAATTTAATGCATAAAAAAAGCTCCAGGATGGGGTATTTCACTATGAGCAAAAACAGTAAACCGCAATATAATGAGAATTACATTAAGTCAAAGAAGAAAAAATCATGTTATACGGTACCCAAAATCAGGGGGGGACTTACGTATGTAGTATGGGGTGGCGTTGCCCCCCATGGCTAGCCGAAAAAGTTGCGGTTTTAGTGTTTTTTTTTTTTTTTTTTTAATTTTGACCTTTTTCTGAAAGTGCCCCCACTAAAAACTCAAATTGCCCCCCACCTACATACTAAAACCCAAAATTCAACACTTTTAAACCTTATAAATCCTTTATCTCTAAGTAACAATACTCGATTTATCATTTTAAATCTAGCTTTTTCTTCCGCATTTTGTTGCTATCGTCAAAAAAAAAAAAAAAAAAAAAAAAAATTGCCCCCCACATCGTATTTTCCTGGTTCCGCCACTGCCCAAAATGATGGGAAATATAATAAAAAATGAGAGATGAAAATTTTACTTCACCTCCTGCTTCCATCTGCCTCTTTGTGCTTCAACCTCGGCATCTTCTGTGCCTCCCTCAGGATTAATAACTTCAAGCCCCTCATACCCAAGCAAGCTAAAGACAAAAATAACCAAGACATGAAGATCCAAACAAATCAGGATATGTGACCTCTGTAGTTAACAATACAGATGATCTCAGATTCAACATATAGATAACGCAAAGTGCAATGCCTTCATGCATATAGTTAGGAACAGTTAATAACATAGCACGCACTTACGACAACAAAGAAAGGAAACAACCAGCTACACATAAATCGTAAGAAATAACCTAGCTGCTGAATAAGTTAATCGAACTAGACACTGACTTAATGGAAAAAACATTCTTCTTTCGCGACTAAGGACAGTAGCATAACATCCTTCTTTCGCGGCTAATTTTAGCTACCAAAGCGAAAGAAAATTTTCAAACTAGCATGCATGTAACTTACCAAGATAAATTTATACTTCTACGAGATACACACGACCCAGATAAAAGAAAAATCACAGTAATCCATCTAAATTAGCTTTCACCATTTCTAAAAAAACATTGGATCGTTCCATACACAAAATGACATAAAAAGTACATCGCAACATATATATGCTAGTACTTGACATCCTAGAGACATTAATAGGTACATCTAAGCGCAGGGTAATAGCAATGATACACAAATAGTTGAAAACCATGTCATATTGCTCACCAGATAGAAAATAGCGGCCAAATTACTACGACAACAATACCCAATCCTGCCAGAGCGGGATTTTGGGGGAGGTTGGATGTGGACAGTCACACCCCTACCCGAGGGTAAAAACTAAAAGATTGCTTCCAAAAAGACCTCCGGCAAGGTTGTGCGTGGTGTATATGCGAGCAAAATATATATATCATATGTGTGTGCGTGTGTTTTTGTGTGAAATAACATAATTATATAGATATGGGTCTCTACCCTGAAAGCTGGTGAAAATATATACACGTACGCAACTAAGATCGCCTAAATCCTAGAGTAAAACTAATTACGAATCTCTATACCTAAACGTAGAGTCTAATAAGGAAGTGTCTGGGAGAGTCTAATAAGGAAGTGTCTGGGGTTGCTTATTGAGATTGCGTAATCTCCGATATAAGCATGCAGAATCAGATAATCAGCTATAAGAAAACACAATGCCAGAGAGGGTGTTTGTATTTTTTCTGTCGTAACCAAGTGCAACTAATTTGCAGCTGTTATTATAAGTGTAAAGTGTAAGCATTAAACAGTATTTTATCACCGCGAACTCAACATGTAAATTATAAACAAACGTTAGAAGCTAAAAATAGCTAAAACCTAACAAATCAATAAGACACATACAATATTTTCGAAATTAAACTATAAAAACCTAATAAATCAATAGATCGATGAGAAATCAGTAGGATCAAAATAACAATAAGTAGAATGATTTACCCGTTAACTTGATTCTTAAGACTAGAAACGATCGATGAAAAGAATCCACCACCACCACTGGAACCACCTGGTTTCTGAGCCATATTCGATTCAAAACCCTAAAATTCCAATAATTTTCAACAATTTTTTAGGGGTTTATGTATATGCAACGAATCACGATCGAATACTAGTTATTAAAAATAGTATGGAAATGAATCAGATCTTATTAATAAGAATTTTTATATATTAGAAAAGATAAAGAAATGAATGTATGCCGTTAAAGTGTTTTTTTTATAATGGGAATTTGGGTACGGAGTATTGAGAAGCTTCGTTGGCGCGTTATTATTCAAAGTCAACAAAGACATTCCGTGATCTCTTTGACTTGGATCCATCTTGGGATCCGACCCGGTTGCTCTTTCCAGTTCCACTACTACTATGTCCAAATTTATGAAAAGGGAAATGATGAAAAGGCTTAATTGGGAGGCTAAAAAAAAGACCTAAAATAAGGTGTCTATCCTCTGGTTGATGACATCAGAAGGACCCACTTTTACTTTCACCAATTAGATGATGACACCTCAATTTAGGTATCTTTTTAGGCCTACCATTAGGTTCATATATCATTGCTCTTATGAAAAACACTATTTTGTTTCTATTTATGTAAGATTTCAACTTGCGTGTTACGGCAGAGTGTCTGCATCATGCACCACATGTTTCGCGCTAAATTAATTGTTGAGGAGTTGGGTTGCTGCGAGTTGCGACAAAACCAATTTAAGTATAAATTATTTTCGATATATGATGCGTTGAGGTGTAGTCAGTTGATTTAATTTTGTATGTTTGATCAAGCATTTATTTGTTCTAAAATATCTTCCTTGTGGTATCTGATTGAATTTTTTTTCGAGAGTTGTTGCTTCAATGTTCGATGTAAAATCGTTGTGATGTGAATATTAATGTTTGTATATTTTTTTTTCGTGTTAATTTTTTTGGTTCTATAAATATACTTCAAAGATATGCCCTAATATTAGCACGTGTCTTTTGTGGTTATCAAATATTCAGCAAAGTCCATTGGGTCCATAAGTATCAATTACTCTATTAAACATATAACCCGACCATTTAATGTTTTTCACTTTGTTTCATGTGAATTATGTAGTTTTTGGTTTTATGGCACCTTAGGAACTCTACCGGCCATCTTTCCATATACTAATGTCCAATCATGAACTGCCTGACTTCTCGGTTAGTTCTTGGCCACTCAGATGTATGGGTGTTTTCCTATTTAACCACCTCATAATTCTCTAAGTCTTCCTTAGTTCTTAACCAAAGGCAAAAAAAAGAACAAAAGAAAAAAACAACTTTCAGAAAAGTTTTAGGAATGGATCGTCTCAATGAACTTGTTGTTGCTGCTAAGTCCACCGTGATGAGAGATCAAATGCTCGTCTATTTTGAAAAGAGACTACCAAAGAGATTAAGTTTGCAACGGATTTGAACCTCCTTTGTCAGGCGTATACTAAGAGGGTTAAGGAAAAGGGGAACTGATTCTTGAACTTGAAAAGCTGAGGGGATCGGTGGTGGTTGTTACGAGTGCATAATTCCTTAGGGGAGTTCAAAGTGATGAGGTTAAAAAGACGACCTTGATGTTTACAGTGGTTACGGAAGAGCATATTCGAGTGCACGAATTGATGTCCTTTTGTACGAAGATGAGGAATCTGTAACTAGTTTAGGGTTAGATAATGGGAAGCTATTTTTGGTTTTTGGATGTTGATCTTTAAGTTTGTTTAGGTTACGTTGTTTGTTTTTCCTATGATGAAAATGAAATATATTATGGTTCATGTTTCTTATTTTTTTGTTCATAATATTGTTCTTTGTTGTTGATGATCTTTTTTATGTTTGACCATATATTTGTATCCGAGATTGCTACCAAAAGATCAAGCGAATCAAATGTACGAAGCAGTTCTAAATCTAGCTGAGTTGGCCGGAGGCTTTTCTATAATGAGATCTCAGCATCATTGTAAAGTTTTCGTATGCCCAAAGTTTTCGTATGCCCGCATAAAACCCATCGGCCTCATTGCATACTTCACGATGGTCCCTTCTGTTGACCACCACTTCCATCCATCTTAAGCCTGGACCGTACTGCTTGAAGTCCAGTATCGCATAATATGTTGTCACGTAAATCGACACAATATAGTCAACGAGTTTCCTATGCTGCTAGAATTCTTTTTGTATAAATAACTCATTACTTTCTACTGGGTTACATCATTGTTTCAGTGACTTTGATCAGGCACAACTAAAGAACTCCAATCAAATAAGTGATCTTTGTTAGAATTTATAGGTTGAATATAAAACTAATACATGTATGAGTATAAACCGTGTAGGGTGAATATAGATTGCTTAAGAGTAGCGTGTTTATATCATCAATTTTTTTTTAATTTATATAACCAAACCTGCCACCAATCTAGACCCCCACCCCCATCCCCCACCTAAAAAAAGGTATATCCGTCACTTAATTTTGGACAATAGTGAAACGCCCATTTCCTGATTTAACAAAAAAAATTGCGCACCGACCAGAAAAGACCGTCTGTTACAAATCAAATACTCTTTTTATACTTCTGTCAGAATCAAATTCTAAAAGTGTTTTTAAATGAATGTAGATTCAAAATACCTTTAAGTGACATGTGGCACGACTCATACGGACTTGTTTGATTTTATTCAAAATTCAGAAGATGACCAAAATATGGATTTGTTACAGTCAGCGGCTGGAGCACCACAACCGACGAATGGAAGCCTCAGAACACCATAGCCGATGGCTGTAAGCCTCAGACCTGCATAGTTTTTTCCCACTTGCTTATTTACCAAAAACTCAACTTTAGGGACCCGATCCAACATAAGAACTTCCAGAATACTTTAATACAACATATAAGTCATTTTCATAAACATACGTGGTCTCAACGACTCACGGAAACATACTTACAAAGTTATATTAAACATCCGTTTTGACCCATTTTACAATCACCCTTTAAGCATAGCTCATTAATACATAAAATCTGGACTTTAACACTTGACAAACATCATTTACAAGCCATTACGGCATTTAAACTTCAACTCGAGAGTTCAACATGATTGAGCTTGGCATCTATACTTACGCTTACACGCATGACCAATCACTTCCAACCTGTGCCCAATCCTAAGCCTTTAACTTCTTCACATAAGTACCTACAAAACGATTAAACACTAAATCGTAAGTGAAAAATCCTTATTAAGTAACCAACATATAATATAGTATCATATATGACGTAATCACATTAACATATTAAATCATAAACCATTCACATACCTTGATTAATCCCATGACTAACCAAGAGCTCATGTTAACTAGAGTCTAACTAACTTAGTTCCATCTCCATATTCAAGTCTTTATATCCAAACACTTAACAATCAGTATATATAAACACATATTCATTCAAATTATAACTTGATTACTTACCTTGAATCCAAGCTATATTTAACGATAAATATTTAAAACTTATATTTTTAGGGGGTCATTTAAGCCCTAAACTAATGTGTTTATGATCAAATATTGCCTAAATTCGTTCATTTTCACTTTTTAGGTACTTTGGAAGCAAAAGCTTAAAATCATGCATATTTGGACGAAAAATGATGAAAATGTGAATAAAACGATCAAGTCATGAAAAGTCTGGAAAAGGGCATCAAACGACATCACAACCTACAAGGTGACGCCGTCACTTGCAAATGAAAGTATCAAAATAGACCAGATTATACTAGAGATGGCTCGGTGGAAAAATGAAGAAATAACAAGTGACGCCGTCACTTGTTAAGGGAGCTGGAATTCTCTGTGGAAATTATAAGGTGATGGCCTAGAAAAATCAAAGAGCGGCGGAATCAGAGTATCCAGGAAGGCGTCTGAAGGCATAAAGCGACCCCGTCACAAGGCTAACTTGGAAGAGACAAAACCCTAATGGCGGCGACTTGATGGCGTCACAATTATAAAGTGACGTCCTCGCATGTGTAATCCTATATATAGTTTTAGAATTTTCTGCATTTAGTGTGCACACTTGGAGAGAAAAGTTGGTGTACGAACTTTATAGGTTTTTTACAGTAAAATTAAGGTTTTAACACCGTCATTCAACAAGAGAGAAGTCTCTTGATTAATTCTATCATTATGTTTAATTCAAGTTTAATTATGATTACTTGTTTCATTATCTTTTTCATGTCTAGCTAATTTAATATAGTGTTTGCTTAGATCTAATGAAACCTAGTTGTTAACTATTGATTGTCGTCTCTTGTTTAAGTAGTTGTTACACGTTAGGTTAGGAAAACTTGCTTCTTCCTTTAGTGTTGTGAGCTTGAACGTCCTAAACAACGTATTCATGTCCTATAAGGCACTAGTAGACTTTTCATTGTGTTTATTGCGTGAATTGCGATTGTTGATCAATACATTCATAGAAATATGGCATTTGGAACCTCCCTACGACCTTAGGAATACAACGCGCCAATTAAACAGGGATGTGACAATTCGACTAATCAATATGAGATAACTAGGGAGAAGTGAAATCTAAGTAAACACGTTTTTACCTATCAATTGAATCTCTCATTTAATTTACTTGTCATTTGGTTTAATTATTAGATTTAATTAGTTCAATTAGTATTTTAAGAAGTTGATAATCATAACCCCCAATTAAATACCGAGATTTTAATTGCTTTCATAAAATATAAAAAAGATAAAATAAGAATCATCCCTCACCTTAGACCTATTCGTCATACATCTCGACCTTCCTAACACTATTCCCCTAGAGAACGATCAATCCCCCGTGTCTTACCTATACTACACTACAATGGTTAGATACACTACCTAGGAGGATTGTAAAACTCGTTGTGAGGTTTGCAAGAATCCGCATCATTTAACAACAAATCACCCAATCTCTTCTCTTGGTTCCTAGTCAAATAATCACCAACACATAGTAACACCTCTAATTTACTAATAATTAAGGGTGTCCTAACTCACCCATAACCAAGACCAAACACCTCTTTATCATCATATGATCATTTCATGATCATAACCCAAAATCACTAATTCACCTTAATTCCATAATTGACCTTAACCCAATATCATAAACACTTTAATACTTAGTTTATAACAATAATTACCCAAAGCCCCTATTTGTGGGTACATGAACCCTAACTCACAAATCATCAAATTCAATATAAAGATTACTTACCTTGTGGGAATACTAGTTAGGATTGAAGCTTGCATAAACCCTCCTAATCCATCATCAAATAGTCACCAAAGCTTTTCTTGTTCTTCCCTCCGTTTGGAAACTCGCGTCATACCCAAACACACCACACAACACTTAGAACAAAATGGACATGTGCAGAACCTGGGAACTATTCTAGCTTAAGTTAGTTACTACTTTGGTCCTTTGATACATTAGGTCCTTCAAGCTTCCTTTCCTTATAATTTTGCCACAAAATACTTTCTAAACCATTTACTTAATATATATTCACTTATATTTTGACTATCGGGTTTGACTAACCAATCACATAAAGCCTTCAACTTATAAAAGTCATAGTCAGACTTATCCAATGGCATTCTCATAATTTAATACTTAAAAACCGATTTTTGAGTGTTACAAGTAGCACATTTACAATTGATGTTGCAAAATAAGTAGGCATTCAACTTAATAAGATAAAATTGGATTAACCAATAGTATAGTTACCAGTGAGCATTGAGGTTCCTATATGTGTTTTCTTGCATAACTAACTTCCAGTAATGTAGGATGACACCATTGCAGCGATATTTGACCTCATACAACAAAGCCGGATTTTCTCCCCTACTTTAATAACGTTTGCATCTTTAATTGTTCGATCACCTTACCATAAAAGCACAAACGCCTCCTTCTAGTGCCCCAACATAAAAAAATTAATTCCTCATCATCTTGCAAAGTTCTAAAGCAGTTGTACAAAGGCCATTGGCATTAATAGGTGATCCGGCCAATATACAATAATCATTTATTGCTTTTTAGGCCCCGCACATTTCTCCTTTCTTTACATTTGATTACCTAAGAAAATAGCTGATAAAAAAGAGGTTTAGTAAAGTTCTAGATTCATTGGACAAAGGGTGTAATCGCAATTTTATTTTTTCATACAACAACACAAAAACATAATGCAAGTTGTTGTCCTTTTTGTGCTGTCGTGTCATAATGCCTTGTTGACATTGCAAAGTAATGAGTTTTAGTCCCAATTTTTTCCCTGTAGTCAGCTATAACACTAAACATGATTTCTAAATTTCTAGATTCATTGGACAAAAGGTGTGATCAGAGTCTCTTTTCCATAAAGCAACACATAAACATTACGCAAATTGCTAATCTGTTTTAAACATAATGCGAATTGTTGTTCTGTTTGCACCGCCGTAGCAAAAGGGTGTTGATACTCGCACCATTTTTTATACATATACCACATTTATACATTGAAATGTTATACAATGTGCATTACAGCGTTGTACAGTGTGGTGTATGTATCAAAAAAGATGGTTTGAATATCAACACCCATAGCAAAATGCCTCGTTCACATAGCAATCTAATGAGTTTTAATCCAGTTTTTTTTTCCTGTAGTCGGCTAAAACATTAAACATGAATAATGTAATTCTATATTATTGATCAATGGTGGTCATCATAGTATTATTTTTTCATACAACAACACAATTCTGGACAAAATAATGCTTTGACCACCAACTTGTACATTGTATGTTTTTTTAGTGATCTAACATATGTTAAAAAGCCCAACTGATAAACAAAAATGAATAATGATATACACCAACATGCTCATTCTCTTTATGGCTTATTGACATAGGAGATGGTAAAGTCGGGGAACTCGATGAAGCAAATGGCCAAAATATATCTTGGATTGATATTCCTCTTAGATATTGTATTCTAGATAATGAACACGACATTTTTTGGTTGGTCTCCCTCTCCCTCTTCCTCTTCCGTTGCCTCTTTTTGCAGCAGATACTTGTTGTTTGACTGCAATGACTCGTGGGTGGTGGCTTGGTTGAATGTACCAAAACATTCGAATGGAAGATACTGCATAATCTGGTTTCGCAACAGATCCAAACACCCCTTAATACAACAACACCCATGCCCAAAAGCCCTTTAAAAAATTGCATCTTCCATCAACACCCTTTGAAGTAGAGTTTCACAACAAACCCAAACACCCCTAAAAATACCAGTAAATGCTTTCTCTACGATGTTGTTTGGAAACCATGTTGTTCGCCCACATAACTGAACTGATTGTTGTCCAGAATATCCTATTTCAGGTGTTTATGCTGAATTTGCAGTTCACCTGGAAGAAGAGTCTCACTTCATAATGTACATATCATATCAATATTAGATTTTCATATGACATATGTTGTCATCTAAGGAACCAAAAGCTCTGTCATTATGGAAGAAAATAAGGATCTTCTCTATTTTGGTAAATCCGAAATAACTGCTTAGAGTATTTAAGTGCAAGTAACAAGTACAACTCCATCCCTATGAGTCATACATTTGCAATTCTCCTAATGTTTGTTCAAATCACCTTCTTCAAATTTTCATTTCCTCTAACTCAAAGTAGAAGGAAGGGGAAAATTACCGCCGAAGTAATGCCTTAGGAAGGAGAATGGCTTGGGATGAACAATTCAATATATAAATGTGGCTTTCCATTCCCCACCCCACATTTTTCAGCTAGATGTTCCAGCAGCTCGACGTCAAATGGAGCAAATTTAACTCCAATGGGGAACACGGGCCATTCATACGATGCCTTGATATAGATACATCAAAAATAGTTTTCAAACACTTTGGCAAATGCTGCCTCACAGCAGTGCATCATGGTTCTTGTTTAAGTGTTACTCGTGCTTCTTGATCTATATCAATCTAATCGGGTCCTTACCATTCAACACGAGAAACCAAATAACAAAACTATTCCCATCCCATCTCTAAACTGATTTACATACCATACGTAAACATGACGCCAGTCATGGGACATTATACAAAATAACCATAAACTTTTCGGAATTTTTCACCTATTTTCACTTATTTCTCACTTCAAAGTTCCTTAAAATCACTAGTTTCTTGGTTGAACATGGTTGGTGACCAACACCCTAAAAATTCAGAAACAACCAAAACCACCTCGGAACTATCCGAGTGGAAAACCTCACTCACATGGAGAAAAACCAACAAATATTCGAAAAAGAGACTCACCAACCACTTGGAAACAACACGAAGAAGCCTACGAGGAAGATACATACGGCAGTTGACCTTACAGTTCTGCACACATCATTCCTCTCAAAGAAGCTACATGGTTTTGCGAAAGATATCACACTCTTAGGTCACTCACACAAGTCAAAAATCGCAACAGCACGAGATTCAGGGGTAGTGAGGGATGCTGTAGGATGTCAGGAAAAGGGTCTGACAAACATACAACTCAGGTCAAGCTATACGCACTATTCAGGAAAAACTCAGGTAAACGAATGCCAACTTACTTGTCCTTATTTGTATTACTTTATGCAACAATCATACCAAACCACTACCTAGGAACTACCCTAGGTACAATACACATAAAGGCTTCTAGTCCATACCATGGTGATAACATCAAATAGTCATGAATATTAAGTATCAATTTCCCCCGATAATGCTTGTAATTTATATCATTTATATGGATTTATGCTTGTTTTCCATTGTTTTCCACTTTCAGGTAAATTACGAGCATTGGAGCTAAAGAGACGCGGAACTAGAGAAATATCTAAAGATTTATCACAATATGCTACTTTGAAGAAGTTACAGCGTAACTCGTCACTCACATTACGCCATAACTATTGCGTGACTCAGAAAACCAACTTATCAGAAGGTTACGGCGTAACTCTTCCCAAAGGTTACGACGTAACTATATTAGGTCAAATGAGGTTCCACGCCGCTGATACTTACGCCGTAACTATTGCATCTACTACGACATAACCGAGTTTATTGAAGACTACGGCGTAACCACTCATGCCGTAACCAGCAGATCTAGTGCAAAATACGATGAAATAGAAGGTTACGGCGTAACTCATATATGGGTTACGCCGTAACCCATATCTGGCCTATAAATACCCCACTAATTCCAGCATTTCTAATCATCCCATTCCACACACAACACTAAAAGAACGTGGGAAAAAGCTCAAGGCAGGTCTAGAGGAGCATACGGAGCTGTCTCCAAGGGAGAAATCACTCCCCAACGATAAGCATTAGCATTTTATATTTCTTTTACTTTCAATTCATATATTTCGTACCTTTGAATATTGAATTGGTTTGCATGATTAATATGAGCGGCTAAGCACCTCTTGGTGCTGGCCTAGTTATGATTCCTTAATTGTTTTGTTTGCGTTTACTTTACTTCCGTATAATTATTTCTAAGTGTATGCATGCATAGTTTATGAGGGAGCTTCGTGCTAACCCTTTTTCAGGAAACAGGGACGATGATGCATATGAGCACGTTGAAAATGTCCGTACATCGCAAGCCTTTTCAATATTCCGGGCATGTCTCATGATGCTGTTATGCTAAGGGTATTCCCAATGACTCTTACTGGAGCTGCCAGAAGATAGATTGAAAGATTGCCCGCCGGGGCAATTAATACTTGGGCGCTGCTTAAGAAGCACTTTATTCAGAGATATTGTCCGCCATCAAAGATTTCTAACCAGCTTTTGGAAATCCATAATTTCAAGCAAGAAGGCGACGAAACGTTGTACCAAGCCTGGGATAGATACAACGATCTCCTTTACAAGTGTCCTACACATGATCTGAACAACCAGCAGAAGGTTAACATTTTCTACAAAGGAATTAACGTAACTACAAGGCAAATGTTGGACTATCAAGGACCTATCCCGAACATGACTCCTACTCTTGCAATTGAAGCCATTCAAAAAATGGCGGATCACTCTCAGAAATGGCACGACGGAGGAAGTAAAAGAAACCAAGGCAAAAGTTTTGATGGAATGGCAGCAATCGCTAGTAAAATTGAAAATCTTAGCCGAGATATGCTGAAGGTCAGAGAAACCGTTCATGCCATCCAAGTGGGTTGTGAAAGCTATGGAAGAGGACATCTCACGAAGAATTGTCTTCATGTCGACGAAGAAAATATTGAAGAAGCCAAGTATGGAGAAAATCGACCGTTTTACGGAGATAATCGAAATAATAACGGGTATCGCGGAAATTACAACCGTGAGCCTTATGAAGAAAGAAAGCCCGGTCTTGAAGAAATAATCAAACAAGTTCCTGGAGAGTTCAGCCCAAAGACAAAAGGAGCAAGATGAGTGGTTAAAAGAATTCCAAGAAAACACTGACAGAAACCTTTCCAAGCACAACACAACCCTAAAAAACCTAGAATCCATGGTGGAAAAGCCCAGTGAAAAAGTAAGGACGAATTACAATAAACCTGAAGGATCTAAACCAGCTATGGAATGTAAAGTCATTTTTGCTAATGATAACTCGAAGGTTCAGGCCAATGATACGGATTCAGGGGTTGATCTCGTCGACAGATCTGAGTTACGTCGTAACTTTCCTTATGAGTTACGGCGTAACTATGTTTTTGACAGCAATAACGGGGTTATGAAGAATACTGAGGAAAACGACTCTAACGAATTACGCCGTAACCAAGAATCTCAGTTACGGCGTAACTGGGATACGTGGGCAGAAAAATTCCTCAAAGTGGACGAATCAGGAAACGAATGGTCCCACGACATTGACTTGTACCCTCTGCCCAGATCTAAGAAGAAATATCACTGGTGCAAAATGATACCAGTTGCTAAGGGAGATTGGTATGATCTTTGGGCCTCGTGTGACTCGAGAAATGAGGTTTGCGATGGAGGAAGCAATAAGGATAGGATCAACCATAACAAATTTATGTGGCCTGCATATACTGATGATGAAAGACTCGAGAAACTCTCCCTAGAAGATGATGAAGAGCCACTTATCACTCACTGGTGTACTCTGGTCATCATAACTAACGAGGAGTCCACACGAGAATGGCCTACATGCAACCCATTCCGCGAGTATTGCAACGGCGGGGATAGTGAAAGAGAGGAAGATTGGACATGCCCTCATGAGCGTGAAAGATATTGTATAAAGTTTGGTGACTTGGCATTTGATGACTGGCACTGTTAGGTCACCATGTTTGTAACACAAGCATCAATATGAAGAAATAAGACAAGAGAGTGATCGGTTGAACAATAACAAACACACACGAATATAATATAAGAAATTTTATGCATAGAGAGTGAAAGTAAATGAACAACCAACCTTCAAGTGAAGGTTTACAAGACTATTTATAGGGAAGGAACTAGGGCAACACACTAGTTCCCTTCCTTTCCTTATTGGGCTTGGGCCAAGGCTCATGGGCTTTCTACATAAGCCTTGGCATTAATACTAACTTAAAAGCCTAATTAAGCACACTATTACATATTGATTACAAACACTTGAAATATAATCTAGGAGTGATTCCAACAATCTCCCCTTAAGTGTTGGTAATTAATGATTAGAGTGAAAACGTTGCAGGTGCTGATGTAATAGTTGCTTTGACGTCTTCTGACATTCTTCTTTATTGTGAGAAGAAGTGTCTTGATTCCAACAATCTCCACAGTGTAGGGATCTTGTTTACTTTGAAGTTTTTCAGCTTTGACGTCTTCATTTTCTTTGTTCTTTGATCTTTGTTCTTTGTGGTAGTAGTGATAGTATGTTGTGATTATCTGCATCAGGTCCGCTTCGTTGCTCCAGTGTCTCCACGTCTTTCTCCAACATGCTCACACGCTTTTTGATGTTGAATTTCAGTATGATGTAGTTCTCTTAGTCTTTAAACTTTGCAGATTCTTTGAATTAGACGAAGAATCATTCTGACTTTGTGTTGCCTTTTGAGAGAACTTCAATTAGTGTTGTTGTTGGTATGAGCATGTGAAGAATCTGCACGATCTTTTCCTCCCGCGAGCATCCATAAGAAGAAAACATAAAACATGGGTTAGAAATAATCCAGCGCTTACAAGTTTGAACTTCGAGTGTGTTAACAACAAGTGAGATAACGCGATGTACCAAAGTACACCTACAGTTCAGATGAGTCGCTGAGGTACACCGAAGCATCACCCCACGACTGTAGACCGTTTGAGACACACTAAGCGTAACTCAGAAGGAGTTACCGAAGTGACCTGCTGTCAGGGCTGTTTGATGTTGACCCTGGCAGGAGTTTCCATTCAATCACTGAGGATCACATGTGTGAACCTCTCATAAATGTTCTCGACAGATTGCTAAGATCTGTGTAGGACTCGATAATGTATCACTTGCGTCCTTAATGTTGAATGACAAGTGATGAAGTGTCAAGTGTTCCTTATAGATCTTTTGGTGAATCTCGTGGCTCTAGACTCAATAGTGCGCTTTGGTTTTCCTGAGCGGAGACTAGGGAGAGGGTATCCTTCTTCAATACCAGCAATCTCTAAGAGAAAGCCGATAGTTTACGTAGGGTTCCCTGTGAGAATGAAACAAGCTTCTGTTGAGAGAAACTTGAGTGGCTAAGAAGGTTTAGTGCATGTGTCACTGGGTCTATGACGACTTTGATCTTCAATAACGGTGTCATCTAGTGATAACCAGTAGCATATGAATTGAACCCGGTGTCTGCCCTAAGTTGAGTAATTTGGAGGGCTATTTATTTTCACCCTTTTCTTTACTTTTCTTTTTAATTCTTCAACTCTTTCTTTCCCCGATTCTCATTTTCTCCTTTTTATAATCATACCTAAGGACTTCTAAATTCTAACTATTGGTGGTGTCCTTGGGTAGATCCCTCCGGCTCTGGTGGATCATAGGACGGTTATTCCTAACCTTAGTCACCTTATAACTCCATGACTAACCTATGTTGCCATAAAACCATTTTCATGAAGATCTCTCATAGTGGTTATGATTAAAAACATTTTGTACCACTGAAAGAGTTTTACATTTTGTAGAAATACTCCCCCTCAACACGTGCTTAAATGTTAAGACATAAATTCGCACGGTGAGAGAAGAGCGCGCACTTTTGAATTGATTAACTCAAGATAGAAAATTCCCCGTGAGACACGGTTACATCACTAACTGGGTCAGCTTGAAGTTGTAAACACTCCTTGGTGAGGAGGTTTTACCCGTCAAGGTTCATGTCTACCAAGAATTTCTCGAATGGTACATTCTACTAGGACAAGTCCTTTGCGAGACACGTTTACATCACTAGCGAACTAGTTTGAAATTATTACCCGTCCCGAACAAGTCTTTTCGAGTTACTAACATTGTAGTGTTCGTCAATTCATTGGTTAAGTCTTTAGCCCGGTCATTCAATAGCAATTTCACAACATATTTCTTATCACATAATTTTCTCCCCCTCAAAATGGCATATAAATGTTATTTTTGATAAAATTTTGATATCGAATGTCCATTTCGAGTTTTGTGGGAAGATTACCACGAAGAACAATTTGTGAACAAAGTTTAAAGCAAATACTCCCGCTCAACAAGTGATATTAACTTTTGAGGTTTTTGAAAAACATAAGGGGAAGTACTTGTTCTTTTGAGCAAAACTTTGAAAAAATGAAAGTTTTGATAATTTTTACTCAAAAGTAAGAAGCTTTCGCTCCTTTTATAGGATTGTGGCACTGAAGTGTACCACATGGTCCTTTCATGACACGTACGGGTTGTACACTGTTATGTGTGCACAAGCCATTGTCAGATATAAATCACACATCCAAATATATAATGAAAGAAACCAATCAAGGAGTACCAGGTATTCCAGCAATAACACTAGGAGTCCTGTCTGGACGTTGGTAGCCTGTGAGAGATATGCTCTGACGCCCACCAACAAAGCTCTCCAGTGTTCTTATCTGATCCTGTCTGAACAACCTTTCATCAATTCTTGTTATGATCTTCTTTACATCCCTCCTATCCCTAGAATTCTATCTCTTCGGTGACCCTATGCCGTCATGGATCTCCTTTAACCTGTATGCTAACCCATCCTGAAACTTCTTTAAAGTGTGATCCCCAAACTTATGAAGCTCTTTGCACGCTATGAAGCAATTGTGGTGTAGTTCACTACGGTAGACTACCCCAAATGGTTTCCTGATAAGGGTGTACTGAGCAAGATGGTTTATGTCGGGAAGGTCTAGCTGTGGTTTTGTGAGATTAACATGCTTCTGGTACGATTCCACGGCAAGTTGAATATCTTCTACACGTTCTTGGATCACGATGCCTTTGATGAAGATTAGCAAGGACTTGATGTACTCGCGTTGGATGTTCATTGAGAAGTGTCGCATTCTTCCTTGTACCTTGGCCAGATACATGTCTTCAATGTCATTGAGCGACAATCTCGGGAAATCTGCTTCTGAAAAATCATATTCCTTTTCGTCTTGTCGTTTGACCACTATTTTCTTTAAGAATGTGTAGTCCCACTTTGACGACAGGGTAACATGCATTATTGCAGCGATTCGTTCTTCACTGAACACTTCCTTTTTCGATTTGAGCACCTGGCAGCTTCTGTAGTAGAATCTTCTGCGTTCTGGCCAATGATGAATCCCATACAGTGCATCAAGGTCATATTTTTCCACTTTGTCAGCAAACATTCTTGTGGCTTCTTCCTCGATGGCTATGCTGTTGGAGTATATTGCTGCTGAGAAAGGGAAGGTAAGTGATGTAGCGTATTTCCTGGTAACATCGCTTCCGTGTAGAAGAAATTCCAAGTCGTTGTTGAAGAAATAGCGGTAGGGAATTTTAGGTTGATCCGGTCGGCCAATGGTAGGTAGTGGTTTGGTCCAGTCTATGTAGTATGGAGCTTTGTCTGGTCTGGTGAAGTCGATGTTGGATTCAGGATTGAGCCAGTCAAAGTTGTTAGACATGGCCGTGCTATGTTGTCGAGATGATATTCGACTTCAATGGCACTGTCTGAGCTGTCTTTTAGCAGTTGAAAAGATTTGTTTTTTTATGCGTCTCAACTCTGCTTTCGTCATCTTCTTCACCCTAAACTTTTCCTGAATAAGCTTGGCATGCTCCAATGTTCGACCATCTACCATTTCTTGACCTTCCGGTAGCTGAGGGGTTGCATCAACAAGTTTTAAGAACCAGTCATACTCTTCCGTGTCATCATTATCTAGCCATGACACAACTTTGGTCTTTTTCTTCTTCGTAGGCTTTGGTGACGATGCTGGTTTCTTTGTGATGTAGAAGAGGTAGGTTGTTGTTGGGGCTCAGGAATTTTTTCATCGTCACCATCAGTGTATTCAAAGTGATCACCGGTTTTCTCTGTTTGTGGTGGTGACTCAGAATCCTGAGGTTTATCAGTAGCAGGAGACCGTTGTGGAGAACTTCTTTGAGTGGAGGTCCTTGGAGGTGGTGGAGGCATAGAGGATGAATCTTCATTTTTCTTTTTTTGTTTCGCCTCAGAGTCCTTATCCGCATCATCATCGTCTCTTGGACGCTTAGCCTTTTCAGCTGCCGCTTTGCATGAAGTTTTGAGTTGAAAATCCAGCAATGCCTCAAAAAGTTTAGCTTCGTCAGAAGTAAACGTTGCAGATCGTTTAGACATTTGTAACACCAACTTGGAGATCAACTCTGCATCAGAGACAACCTTAGGCTCAATTGGATTGATTTGCATTGCTACCGGTGTAGATTGAATTGTTTGCTTGACCAATTGCATGAGATTTGGATAAAGTTATCTGGTGAACATCTCTCTAGTCACGCCAGGGACAGTGTCGATGAGAAACTTGTGAGTGTATTCTCTGATCGTCTTCTTCATTTCCCTTTGGATATCTCTATTCAGAAATTGTTGCAGCTGTTCCCTTTCATCTGACATCTCGTTTATCATGTCCTGAAGAAGATTGATCCTGTCGGCAAGTTGATTCAGTTTCTTGTTGGTCATGTCTTTCTTCCTGACTTTCCTGACAGCTTTGACAATATTTGTCTTAACTCGTGATATCCAAGTATCGGTCAGTTTCTTTACCGATTTGGATGCGGATCTGGTGGTGGCTTTGGATGGTGGTGGAGATGAGTGAGAAGATGAGTCTGACGATGATGATTCATGAGGAGACTCAGGGTCCTTTGGTGGCTCAGAAGTTTGTTCCTTGCTATGTGCGGGACTATCTAGAAGATAATCGTCGGCTTCCTTTTCAGCTTTAGCCTTTTCTTCAGCCTTGATCCTTGCCTCTTCATCTGCTTGAGCTTGAGCTTCTTTTTCTGCTTTTTCTTTAGCTACAGCCTCAGCGTCTTCATCAGTAATTTTCTCAGTCTTCTCCTTCTTCTTATCAGGTTCCTCAAAGTAAAAAATGATCTCATCCTCAAGTTGCTGTTGTTGTGATTCATGGGTGGTGGTACCAGTTTCCTTATCGGGTTGATTAACCGCATCGGAAACTGGTGTGGTTAGTGCACCACCACTTGACCCTCCAGGGCCACGAGTTTGTTGTAGGTTGAACTCCTTAACAACATGTTGAAGTCTGAGATTCTTCAATTTCTTTCTGTAATCTTTGTCTTCATCCTGTAGCTCTTCATCTGAGCTCTCTTCTTCCTGCTCTTGCACTGGAGTTTTCCCTTTATCAGACTTGGGACTTAGAGCTTTTTCAACTGTTAGTGTACCATCTGTTGCAGATTATGAGTAGATAACCTCTTCATCTATTTCAGTGTCCTCTGAGTCCTCGTCCATCAGTTTGGGTTCTGGTTTAGGAATAGAGATATCAACCTTCGATGGAACTTTCCTTTTGAGGGTATGAGTCCTCTTTGGATACTTTTGGGTACTCTCAGTGCTTGCAACACTTCCAGCACTGCCTCTCCTGGTCTTTCTAACAGGTGTACCAGAAAACTTTTCATCAATGAACCCCACTTTGCCTAATTCAACTGCTACCAGATACCGTTTGTACGATTGAAGTCCCTTGATAACATTAGTAAGTAGACAATCTGGCAACACAGCACCTTGTTTCTTCGTTTTTGAGTCTTTGAATCTTACCTCGTTGAGTGTGGGCTCAAGCAACATGGAGTGATGGTTGGGGTCATCAAGTCTTAAGGGAATATCTGGATTATTCCCTAGAATCCTTTGGATCAACAGTTTTGTGTATCTGATATAAGGGATCTTGGTGCCAGGCTTTTTAAGGTAAGACATCATGTCGTCCCAGATCAGAGCTGCAAATTCGATGTGTTTCATGTTGACCATGCCCCAAAATATTTGTAGTTCCATGAGCTTGGGATGCTCATAACCACTATCACGTCCATAAACGGATTTGGCAATCATTATGTAGAGGGTTCTCCATGGCTGAGGAATATTCTTGAGATCTACTGAAGAGTGTTTTGTGATAATCCCAGCGGCTTCATCATAGCCAATGTCGACCATGAACTGGAGAGTGACCTCTTCTGTAGGAGTAGCAGTGTAATCAGCAGGCTGGATGGTAGGAAGAAGAAGAATAGCCCTTAAGTATGCTGGAGTGATAGTGATTTGTTTGTCGTTAAGTGTCACTATCACAGCATCTTGACCTTTAACCTTCTGCACGGTGTGCCAGAATTGGTGAACATAAATCTCCGGCATCGTTGCAGAGTTAGTGAGCATGTTCTTGTAAGGATGAGTCTTCAGAATATCTACGGCAATTTGACAAGAAGACTCAGAACACGTGAAGTTATCAAAATCGACTCTGAGATTGTTCTTCCCAATCTTCATTGTGTAACCGTTGGGGAAGATGTCTTTCATCGTGAGAATATTTGGTGCATCAACGTTTTCCATTTGGACATCCATATTGTGATCTGAAAGATATTGAGCCAAAAGAACCAACACATCGAAAGACATTACGTTAGTCAAAAGTTGATTTTATTGTCCAATTATTGAATATGTTATGTTGATGAATGTTACAAGTCCAACGTCACTTGTTTGTCCAATAGTCCAAAGTAGTCGTGATAAGTTTCGTGAATTTATTAATTTTGAGTTTTGAAGTCCAAATTTGTACTTATTCACACAACATTATAACCATTTTAGCTTATAAGTAACGTTTTGGTTTCGTGACGTTATGAGTTATTTATTTACAAGTGTGTACGCGTAACAATTCATAATTATGGTTAATATAAGGCTTAGGCGTAGGAATTGCAAGCTTATGCGTAAACACTAGACCATACACGTAGGCATAGGCTTATGCGTAGGAACTTAACTTACGCGTAAGAAATGTTACGCGTAGGAAAAGAGCCCTTAGCATAAGGCTTACGCGTAAGCGTATGTTGGAGCTTACGCGTAAGGTTTACTCGTAAGAGTGAACCTTATGCGTAAGACTCAAGTTTACGCATATCCTTCACAGGATACGCGTAGTCCCATGTAGAACCTTACGCATAAAGGTTACGCGTAAGATTACTCTTACGAATAACTTTCTACGCGTAAGGTAGTCCTTATGCGTAGGAATCTGATAAGGTTTTAAAATGTACCTTTTTGAGGGGTCGTTTAAGCCCTTATTTAATCACTTTTGTATCCGTTATTACTTAATATCGTTCCTTTTCACTTTTTAGGTATCTTGACGGCAAAATGCTGGAATGACACTTATTCGGACGAAAAGGCGCGAATATACGAAGAAAATGGCCAAAGTCAAGAATCGAGACACTCAGGCTGCTGGAACTGAAGGGGACGACGTCAGGTGTTACCTACGACGCCGTCGCATCACTTTTGTGACGGCTCAGTAGCCAAATTGCTTATTTACAAGTGACGGTGTGAGGCTTTAAAAGAGTAGGCCGTCGCAACTCAGACGGCTTAGATTTGATCCAGACGGCGTCACAAGCATAAGGTGACGCCGTCGCAAGACTAACGTGGCCAAGACGAAACCTTAATAACGGCGACCCGACGGCGTCATAAATCAAAGGGTGACGCTGTCGCATATGTAATCTTATATATAGAATCCTAATTTTTTAGTTTTCAGTGTGTAGTCTTTTGGAGTAAAAACCTAAACCGAACCAAGGCTGTCTTGTACAGTATTTTAGGGTTCCAAACCCTATCTTACATCAAGATAAGTGTTTTACTTCAATAATTTAATTATGTCTTCAATTACTTGTGTGTATGCTTGCATGTTCCCCATGTCCGGCTAATTTACTTGTGTGTTTGCTTAGGGAATATGAAACTTAATTATTGAATATTGATTGGTTGTCTCTTATCTTAATTGTTAATGATATAGTAATGCGATAGGTCATCCATTGTATAGTTAATGCTTGATTAATCTTTGTAAACATTAGTTTATAACACCTAGAGTTGTTGTAGGCTAAACCATCCGAAGAGTACCTTAGAGTTAAAGTTTATAAATCCTAGAGACTTTGTAGGCGATAACCTTTGGTAGTTTCAAAGAGTTAGGGATAAACGCATACCCTACGACCTTAGACACACAACACGATTAAGAATAAGGACGTGACAATTCAACCATCAATAGGAGATAATTAAGGAGTAATAAAACCTAAGTAAACACATCTTTAAACCATCATACGAGTACACAATAATTAGACATAGACTACCCTCACCTTAGTTAATTAGATAATTAGATAAGTAGAGTAATCGGTAGAAATATCAACCCCCAAATCCAAACCCCGAGATTCGTACCTTTCCATTTCCTAAAAACATAAAAAAGATAAAAAATAATCTTCCTCAACCCCAACCTTAGCGTAGTAACTTCTCACTAGCATTCCTATTCCCCTAGAGAACGATATCAATTCACGTGTCTTACCCTAATACTACACTACAACAATTAGGTTCACTGCATAGGGTGTTGAAAAACTTGCTCGACGAAAAGGAAGTTCCAAACGACGCGTGTAGCGTTATCAAGTTTTTGGCGCCGCTGCCGGGGAATAGAATAGCTAGTTAGGAGTCGACCTCGTTTAGGTTTCCTTGCTTGATTCCTATCAAGTAAGGTTTTTTTCTCATTTTTAGCTTCCTCGTAGTCTATCCCCCTTCTTCGTGACCTTTGTTCGTGACCCCATCACTTTTCATTATGGAAGGTGATAATTCGCCATACAACACTTTACCACCAAACAAATACCCACCGCTTGATCCAGCCTTTGCCAACCAACTTCGAGCTCGTATTGTTAGTGAAATTGGAGAGCTTAGGAAACTAAATAGGATAATTGAAAATACGCTTGAGGAAGCCCTTAAGGAGTCTACCAACCCTGTAGATAGTGATTCAACCTCAAGTAATTCGGATGATGACCTAGAAGATGGAGATTATAAGGTGTTAGAAATTATGGAGGATAGTAAGGAGGAGGAAGAACTTAGGGAGTATTTCAACTCATACCCTAAGGGGAAGGAAACCGCCTATCATTATAACGTAGTTAACTTCCCGAGACCACCCTTCGAGCCTCACATAAGAATGGGTAACCCTAAAAACATCAAGATACCGTGTATGATTGGATACTTATATAGGGATCACACCTACATTGACTATAAGGCTCCCATGAATATAATGTCTAGGCTCTATTATAATTGGATCATGAGCAAAAAGCTAGAACCTATGAGGGACCCCTTTCGCCCTAAGAAAGTAAGTAACTATGTTGGGAGGGTTAAAGGATTGCATGTCTTCGTAGGTAACTTCACATATAGGTGTGATTTCATGATCTTGGAAAATGTTAAGGGCATCATTGATGGATTTTTAGGGGATGTGATACTTGGGAGACCATTTATAGAGGAGTCTAAAATGGTTTATGATCGAGTTTTTAAATGGAGCAGAGAGTGTTAAATATATAATGCCCCACAAAAATAAGAAGTTTGAGGGTATTGATAATTTAGATGTGGACAACATTCCGGCATTTGAAGTAGACTGGAAGAACAAGGTTTACTACACTGCTTGTCTTGAGTTAGGCCCTGAATACATTCGTGATGAGAGAATGGTTAAGGAGATCGAATGGGCCTCTAAGATTAGGACAACGTAGGGGCACGACTATGAGTCTAGCTACAAGACTCATAAATAAAGAAAAACGCTTCGTGGGAGGCAACCCATGCTTAATTGTTTGCTTGTTTGTGTCATATATCTTTTATTCATTGTTTATTCTCATGTTTAAATTTGTAAAAATGCTTTATTTTGTTTTTAACCTCGTCTTAATTACATATAAAGGTATTTTACATAAAGGATAAGTGTAGGGAGGATTACACCGTTTTCAAAAGAAACGTAAACATGAGAATTATAATTAATTAAAAGATATACATGTGTGTTTGTTCGAGTCAAATGCTTGTATCGAGTCATAATGGATGTTTTGCAGGAAATTTTTCAAGATTCTAAAGATGTAAATTTTCCAGAATTTTTTCCAGAAAATCGCAGACCAGTTTTTGTCAGGATAACCTGACGGCGTCAGGATCGCAACCTGACGGCGTCAGGAAGGAGCAAAAACAGCTGATTACTTTTTCTCGTTTTCTGAGCTACTTATAATTTTTTGGAATTTTCCAGATCTTAATTTTCCATAAATTCTGTAAACATCCATTCCACAAGCATTATATCCTAGTTTAGTAGAGTCTTATATATATTATTACCGCCGATTTTACGCGAAGGTTTCGTTTGTTTTCTTCAAGTGTGCAGGTTTAATTTATCAAGAAGAAGATACATAAGATAAGAAGAAGTTTTTCACGCAAACGTTCTTCTTGAAGAAAGATGTAACCACCACTTTACACAGATCCTACCGAGCTAATCAGGGGAGTACTAGTTTCTTTAATCTTTCATTACCTTCCATTATCATAACTTTGATACTTTCGGGGAACATTGGGGACAATGTCCAGTTTAAGTGTAGGGAGGGAAAATAAAACGGGAACTTTGAAACTATGCTTATCTTTGATTATTTGCTTTGTCCAATTGCATTTGTGTAATAAACCATGAGAAAATGTCAGTTAGGGTAATTTTGGCACCAAATTTAAAATTTTTCATGACATATAGGAGTGGGCCATTAGTCTTAACAAAGCGTCTCATGGATAGGAAGTTATATGACTAGCACAAAAACCCTTTACCACTTAAATTCCACCCAAAATGTGAGGATCACCCTTAGATTAGTAGGAATTAAAGCATTCATCTTTAATACTTAGTGTGTGAACCGATAGTATATTAGATTCTAGAACTTGTTTGTGATGCATCCCGAGATCGCTAGTAAGACTACACTTGTGTAGTTAGGAATAACTAAATGATAAGAGGCATTAGGATAACCCTTGTTTGATAACCGTAATATAATTACTTCTTCCACATCGGTTGAGTAATTCCCCCACACTTTGCGTTGTACTCATCTTTAGTACACGATACCCCTAGTTAACCCCTCAGAGCCTATCCTTTTCGCGGTTCTCGTAATGTTTCGGTTTTCCAGAATATCAATGAAGAGCATTATTTACACCCCACCCCCAAATGTACACCCAAATAACCTTAGCCTACCTTGTATGCACTCACTTTTAGTGCATTATTGTTATCACCATAAACCCTTAGTTCAATTATCTAGTTGCTTGCATAAGTTGCTAAGTCGAGTCATATCCTTTGTATACAGTTTTGGGACGATTGGGACTCATGGGAAAAGTTAAAGTTTATGAAATGACGGGAAGGGAACGTTAAATTCAAATTCCCTTTATTTGCGTAATAATGTACTCCAAGTGTTTTGATCTTTTCAATTCGGGTCAAATTAGTGTTAGAGTAATAAAAACTCAAGTGTAGGGATGTGCCTATAAATCCCTATCATTTTGATGTTATCGTAGAGGATGGTAGAGTAAAAGTGTACGGAAAAAAAATCGAAAAAAAATTCGAAAAAGAGAAAAAGAAAAAAAAATAGAGTGTTGAAAAAAAAATACGGGCTACCATCCTACATCTATCTTTAATTTATGTTTGTTTGTTTCAGTTATTTAAAGTCTAGAGTGTCGAGTCTTAGCTTAGCAACGCCATTCTTCACATGCTTGTAACATAAAGATTTTTGACTTGCCACCACTAAATAGCCTATCCCACCAAACCCTTTGTTTCCCTACCGTAAGCCTAACATTACAAACCTTTAAAAGACCTCTTTGATAGTATTTTCTAGGTGCTTACGCCAAAGCGGTGGAGGTTTGATCTAGTCTCAAGCCTATGGTAATCTATGTACTAGGACCGGTTAATGAGTGTTTATCTTCCATTTCCAACTTGTTATATTTCATATACACCCGAGAGATGTGAGTATCCAAACACCCTATGTGAGGTGCTAGTATGTAATTTCCGTGCTTGTTATGACTTTTGCGGGGCTTATATGTGTTGTGGATTGTTCTAAACCAATGCTTCATGACCCCTAACTTATAAATTAATTGGCTAAAAGCACATTTGCTTGAGGACAAGCAAATACCAAGTGTAGGGATATTTGATAAGGTTTTAAATGTACCTTTTTGAGGGGTCGTTTAAGCCCTTATTTAATCACTTTTGTATCCGTTATTACTTAATATTGTTCCTTTTCACTTTTTAGGTATCTTGAAGGCAAAATGCTGGAATGACACTTATTCGGACGAAAAGGCGCGAATATACGAAGAAAATGGCCAAAGTCAAGAATCGAGACACTCAGGCTGCTGGAACTGAAGGGGACGGCGTCAGGTGTTACCTGCGACGCCGTTGCATCACTTTTGTGACGGCTCAGTAGCCAAATTGCTTATTTACAAGTGACGGTGCCAGGCTTTAAAAGAGTAGGTCGTCGCAACTCAGACGGCCTAGATTTGATCCAGACGGCATTAGAGACTGAAGGGGACGGCGTCAAAAGCATAAGGTGACGCCGTCGCAAGACTAACGTGGCCAAGACAAAACCCTAATAACGGCGACACGACGGCGTCACAAATCAAAGGGTGACGCCGTCGCATATGTAATCTTATATATAGAATCCGAATTTTTTAGTTTTCAGTGTGTAGTGTTTTGGAGTAAAAACCTAAACCGAACCAAGGCTGTCTTGTACAGTATTTTAGGGTTCCAAACCCTATCTTACATCAAGATAAGTGTTTTACTTCAATTATTTAATTATGTCTTCAATTACTTGTGTGTATGCTTGCATGTTCCCCATGCCTGACTAATTTACTTGTGTGTTTGCTTAAGGAATATGATACTTAATTATTAAATATTGATTGGTTGTCTCTTATCTTAATTGTTAATGATCTAGTAATGCGATAGGTCATCCGTTGTGTAGTTAATGCTTGATTAATCTTTGTGAACATTATTTTATAACACCTAGAGTTGTTGTAGGCTAAACCATCCGAAGAGTACCTTAGAGTTAAAGTTTATAAATCCTAGAGACTTTGTAGGCGATAACCTTTGGTAGTTTCAAAGAGTTAGGGATAAACGCATACCCTACGACCTTAGACACATAACGCGATTAAGAATAAGGACGTGCCAATTCAACCATCAATAAGAGATAATTAAGGAGTAATAAAACCTAAGTAAACACATCTTTAAACCATCATACGAGCACATAATAATTAGACATAGACTACCCTCACCTTAGTTAATTAGATAATTAGATAAGTAGAGTAATCGGTAGAAATACCAACCCCCAAATCCAAACCCCGAGATTCGTACCTTTCCATTTCCTAAAAACATAAAAAAGATAAAAAATAATCTTCCTCAACCCCAACCTTAGCGTAGTAACTTCTCACTAGCATTCCTATTCCCCTAGAGAACGATATCAATTCCCGTGGCTTACCCTAATACTACACTACAACGATTAGGTTCACTGCCTAGGGTGTTGAAAAACTTGCTCGACGAAAAGGAAGTTCCTTTGACCCCGAACGACGCGTGTAGCGTTATCAGAATCCAGTTAACCTTGATTCTGAATTATGCAAGCGTAAAACCTGAAATAAATTTGTCATAACATCATAATTAACATATTTATTCAATCCCTTTCAATTTTCACTTGAACACATGGTCCTAAATTGTTACGCGTAGGTTACTCTTATGTGTAAGTTTGAACCCCAGACATTCAAATTTTACGAATAAGGAATTTAGCCATAGGATTTGCACCAAACGTTTTCTGGGATACCTTAGAAGCCAAATGAGTTGTTTTAAACAATTTTTAACATCAATAGCCTTATGAATCAATATTACCCAATTCATACGAGTATAAACCCTAAATCTCAATTTCTCAAAATTTCTTGTTTTATGGGCATGATTCAAGTATGGTTTTGGTCAATTAAACATGTATAAAGCAACATATGAATAACTAATTATCCAGAAACACTCTCATATGAAAATCCCTAAATCCACGCATAAACCCTAATTCTTGAAACATGATTAAAACGTTTTCTGGGTGGAATTTTATGTTGAAAATGTTTATAACACATGATTTTAAGCATTTTGACACCAAATTTACCATCAGAAACACTCAATGATGATTTTGTGTTCATACGCATATGCATAGAACACAAAATCATCTCATACACAAAATCCAGCCGTTGGATGTTTATGAAATTAAAAACCTATGTTTGTAATCACACGAAGATCATAAAAACACTTACAAATCAGGAGTTTAAAGAACGGATTTGAAGATTGATTTTGGTGCGTGGATTAGGGTAGATGAGATAATAAATGTTTTGTAATAAATGATAAGTGAAATTTAGGTGGGAGGGTAAGTAAAATAGTTTTAAACTTTTGACAATTATGGTCCCTCCACCTCAACCATTTTCGTTTATAGCCCACAACTTTCCATATTGGTTACTTAAAGCATGATAATTGGAAAGAAACTTGATGACACTCCCCCTCAACTTAAGAAATAATGAAATTTCATAAATTTCAGTCCGGGGAGTGTCAATGAACCAGAAATATGACCACCATAATCAAAGAAATAACCAGAATAAGGTAACATGCAAGTACAAGGTTTTATGAAACAGAAAAATATTTACTTTCTCCCCCTCAACACTTGTTCGGGAAAAATGTGAAAAGTTAGAAAGAACAAAGTATTGACTGAAGTTTTGTACTTGCCATGTTTGAAAGAAATTAGAAAGGAGAATATTTTTTAATTTTATCAGATTTTATAATTTTGTATTTTGTTTTTGAAAAATATTTGCAAAGGAGGTTTTGGTGTTTGACTGGTTTTAAGATTGTTTTAAAAGTTCGTCCAGTTCCTCTGGAGTCAAACACCGCATACCAATTCGGTGGACCAACTTAGTAAACCTAGCAGGAGCTAAGGCTTTGGTGAGAAGGTCTGCCAATTGGTATTCAGTACCCACAAAGTATAATTCAACGGTACCCTTTTTCACATGCTCCTTGATGAAATGATATCGAAGATCGATGTGCTTTGATTTCGAATGTTGAACAGAGTTGCACGAGATCGCAATAGCACTCCGATTGTCGCAGTACATCGGGATTCTGTCAAATACGTAACGATAGTCTTTGAGTTGTGTTCTCATCCAAATGACTTGAGCACAACAAGCCGACATGGCTACATATTTTGCTTCTGTTAAGGACAGCGATGTACAATCCTGCTTCTTCGATTGCCATCACACCAGTTTATCACCAAGAAATTGTAAAGCGCCTGAAGTACTTTTCCGAGAATCTAAGCAACCTGCGTGATCAGCGTCTGAAAAAGCTATTAGTTCAAAAACATAATCTTTCGGATACCAGATCCCCAAGTTAATGGTTCCCTTGATGTATCGGAGGATTCCTTTAGCCTCAGAGAGGTGAGTTTCAGTTGGTCGCGACTGATAACGAGAGCAAAGATATACAGCAAAGACAATATCAGGTCTACTGGCTGTTAGATACATAAGAGACCCAATGATACTTCGGTATTTGGTAGGGTCAACCAATTTCCCATGCAAATCAGCGTCCAGTTTCTTGGTATGTGCCATTAGTGTGGCATAAGTGTCACAATTTTGCATTCCATTTTTGTTTAAAATTTCAAGGGCATATTTGGACTGACTCAAGAAAATACCACGGGGTGATTGATGAACTTGCAGTCCTAGAAAGAACGTATGTTCACCCATCATGGACATTTCAAAATGTTTTTTCATAAGTTTTGAAAAAGCGTTTGAGTACTTTAGATGTGTTGATCCAAAAATGATGTCATCCACATAAATTTGAACGATTAAAATGTGTGCCCCGTGATATTGTATGAATTGTGTAGGGTCGACCGATCCTTTGACGAAATTATGAGAGATAAGAAAGAATAACAACTTATCATACCATGCCCGAGGGGCTTGTTTGAGACCGTAGAGAGCTTTGTTCAGTTTGTAGACGTGATTAGGGAACTCTGGATCAACAAATCCTTCTGGCTGAATAACATAGACCGTTTCTTTCAGTTTTCCATTTAGAAAAGCAGTTTTGACGTCCATCTGAAAGACCGTTATGTTTATGTGAGCTGCGAATGCCAGAAAAATCCGAACAGCCTCAAGTCTAGCAACCGTTGCGAATGATTCCTCGTAATCAATCCCTTCTTCCTGTCTATAACCCTTAGCCACCAGACGTGACTTATTTTTGATAACCGTACCTTCAGCATCGAGCTTGTTTTTCCAAATCCATTTGAGGCCAATAAAATAGACCCCAGTTGGTTTTGCAACCAATTCCCATACTTCAAGGCGTTTAAACTGGTTAAGTTCTTCTTGCATGGATTCAATCCTGTCATATGTCATAGCTTCCTTAATATTTTTGGGTTCAGCTTGGCATACGGTAAGTGCATAAATGCAATGTTCACCGTCAGTCTGAAGGCGTTGTCTAGTGACGACTGGTTGATTCGGGTTTCCAATAATGTTCACAAGAGGATGGTCTTTTGTCCAATGATGTGTGGAGGGTTGATGTTGATATACATTCTGCAGATTGGGAGGATTCAAATGGCTTGTAGATGATTCCGCAACATCAGGTGTGGCAGTTTCGTTAGCAAACGGATTGAAGAACGCATTTGGATCATAATCTGCATGTGGGGGTACTTCATTGTTAAGAAGATCATCAGTTGGTTCAGCGTCATTAGATGCGGTTTGTTCGACTGTTGTTGTAGAATCAATTGGTGGTGCTTATTCAACAATTGTTGTTGTTTCAGGTGTATCAGGTATTGGATTATGATCAAGTTGAGCAGCGGAAACATTTGATACATCTGGAGCACATTGATCAATATCATCACTAAACAGAGGAGCAAATAGTTGTTCCATTTGACGTCGAGTAAGTTGTAAACTTGGTTCAGCTGATGATGGGGTTTGAGGGAAGTTTAGACGGTTATGTCCGGGTTCCAAGCTATTTTGCTCAGAAGCTATTTCTGTAAGCTCATCGAAATTTGCATGAATCGTTTCCATAATCTCCCTTGTATGACGATTCCAGATCCGGTAACCCTTAGAGTTTTCACAATAACCAACAAAGACTCCAATGTCAGCTTTGGCTTTGATCTTACCAAAGTCATCACGATCATTATTCGGATAACAAAGGGATCCAAATACATGAAAGTGTTTGAGATTCGGTTTACGGTTGTGGATAAGCTCATAAGGTGTTTTGTTGTGGCGTTTGGTAATCATTGAATGATTCTGAGTATAGCATGCAGTTGACACGGCTTCAGCCCACAAGTAATCTGGAAGTTTTTCATTTATCAACATCGTTCTTGCAGCTTCCACTAACGTACGGTTTCGTCTTTCAACAACTCCGTTTTGTTCCGGTGTTCGTGCAATTGATGTTTGATGCTCAATTCCCACTTTCTCATAATATGCACGGAGAGTTTGATTCAAAAATTCAGTTCCTTTATCTGTTCTGATTTGTCTGACTGTGTTCCGAAGCTGAACTTGAATTTTCGTGAGAAAGGTGATGATCATCTGTGGAGCTTGATCTTTAATTTGAAGAAAATAAACCCAAGTCCATCTTGATTAGTCATCTACAATTACCAATATGTAGCGTTTGCCATTAATCGTCTGCACGCGCATCGGACCACACAAATCCATGTGAAGAAGATGAAGCACATGCTGTGAGATGTGTTCCACCTTTGAAGGAAAGTGAGCACGAGTGCTTTTCCCTTGTTCACAAGCTGAGCATAGGTGATCTTTAGAATACCAAAATCTTGGGAGACCTTCAACAAGTTTGTATCGTGCAAGATTGGTTATGGTTTGAAAGTTTAGATGTGAGAGACGACAGTGCCATAGCCAAGATTTTGTAGATGTTGCCTTTGAAAGTAGACAGATGGGAGATGAAGCAATCATGTCTTGCATTGAGATTGTATAAAGGCTTGATGTGCGGGTACTAGAAATAAGATTGTTTCCTTGTAGATCACGAATGAAACAAGTTTTGTCCCAAAAAGCAACTTCCAAATCTCCATCACAGAATTGACCAACTGAGAAAAGATTGTGACCGAGGCCTTCCACATAATAAACCCTGCTAATTTCGATGTTACCATTGATGTAATCTCCGTAGCCCATGATAGCTGCGAAGTGATCATTCCCGAACTTGACAGTGCCAATGAACTTTGAAACAAAGTTTGATAACAGTTTGAGATTGCCTGTCATATGTCGGGAACATCCGCTATCAACAATCCAGAGGATGATCTGTATCACCTGCATTACACACAGACGACACATATGGAATAGAAGTATATGTGGAACCCGAAGAGTTAGAGGGTTCCGAAGCAGTTATAGTTGAAACACACATGTTTATGATTTAAGGTATCCATTTAAATCCAAGTGTATTATGTAACCATTTCTGCCATCTCCAACTAGTCTTAGCTTTGGTCTTAGTAAATGCACTAGGTGATAAATTCTTCCTAGGAGGTGAGGGGGGGGGGGGTTCTATGGGAACATCAATGATTGTAGCCGAAACACTAGAGGGTGGTTTACCTAGCACATACTTAGAAACCTTAGTGGGCTTAGAGGTATTCCGTTTTCTATTATTCCGCTTACGATTCAAGATAGCCTTAGCAACACATTTATCATGACAACCAGAAAACATGCTTTTACTACAACCAACACAAGAAGCTTCAAACAAAATATTAAGAGTACGTAAAGATTCAACATTCGTTACATCACTTTGTTCATTACATTTGTCAGACGCAATATCTTAAGTGGGTGTAACTTGAGTTTTATTCAAAGTCCTAAGGTGTTCTTCTACTTCAGAGATCTTTATTGTTCTTTTCTTACGTCGCAACTTCCTATTCTTCCTTGTATTGCTCCTAGGCTGTGAAGTGCAGGCGTTGGGAAAAGAGGCAACTATTCCTGTTTCAGTAGAGGGAAGCACATTAGTTTCTTGTGTTTTGTCATTAGATGTTCTAGAGTCATTTTGAATCTGTTTAGGTGCAGTTACTACTGTGTTACTATTTCTATCTTGCTTAATTTTCACCAACTCGACTTTTAGATCATGGATAGTGTGTAACAAATCTAGATTTTCAGAATGAGTGAGTCCATCTCGTCGTAAAACATCTTTGGTATATGCAAGATGATCATCAACATCTTTTAACGCTTGATCACGAGTCCTTTTTGAGTAAATCAAATATGACAACATATTCCTTTTTAACTTTTGAAATTTCTTGTTCATATTTTGAAATTTGACACTTCAAAGACACGTTTTGATCATCCAGTTGCTCAAGTTTTGGATTAAGAGTTTTTGTATGCAACTGGTTGATTTTGTTTTGCAAAGCGAGTTATCGATTTTAACAATCTTTTTGACACTATTGAAGACGATGTTTTGCATTTGAAAGCTCGTTTAACAATCGCTCATATTCAACTTTTAAAGACTTGATTTGTGACACAGTATCATTATTCTCAACATTTGCAACAGAATCAACAGAATCAACAGAGATATAATCAAATGAATATGCAACAGAATGTAATAACACAACATTATTGATATCAGCACAGATAACATCTTCCAAGAGTCGATCAACATCTTTTCTTAACATTTTCTTTTTACGTTTGGTATTTGAAACCGATGTTTCTGTTTGCTCGAAAACTCTTTTCATAAGTCTAAGCTCCTTGTGAAAATCCCTTTCCCAATATATTGCATAATTTTTCAAATTTCGGACATGAGGTAAAATTCTTTTTTGAAAAATATCTATTTGGGCTCGCACTTGAGGCGATTGAAAATGTTCAACTTTTATTTTAGAATTGATTTCAATTTCACGTTCCAAAAGTTTGATGTCCGATAAGAATGTTTCAAAATATTTTATAACTTTACATTGTTTGGCTAATGGCTTTATTTCAGTAAGTGAAGGTAAAGGACCGTTAATTTGTGCAGTAGTGGAAAGGCGACCCTCATGAGAAGACTCAGAAGTAGGTGTGATAACCCAGGGTGTGTTAGAAAAATCCTGTTGTGTGACAAAAGTAACGGCTTTTGAGTAGTTAAATGGTTTGTTATAAACAACATTTTCCAATTTTGACCGACTCTCTTCTTCTGCATCTAATTCCTCCATGCGATTATATTCAACAACAGTCATGATGGAATCATCAATTCTATGTTCTGCACTGTAAACTTGAGGATTTGGTTTGAATGCTCTATTTGAAAACTTAGGTTTGTAATCAGCAAGATTCGGTCCATATCCATTTGGATTTGGTTTAAAAGTAAACTTTTGAATAGTTGTGATTGACTCACTATGTTTATAAACAATATTTCGAAAATCTTTGATTTTGTTTTGTAAGTCGACAATTTCTTCAAGATAGTCATCTATTCGTTTCTTTGAATGCTTTTTGTACTCACATAACTGTTTTTGACAAGTTAACAACTCAGACTTGGCTTTTTGAGTTTCCAAAGTGAGAGCGTTAAGTTGTTGTTTATGATCATATTGCAGTTGTTCTATTTGTTAGGAATTAGAAAATTCCATAGTGAAGAGTCGGTCACCCCTAATATTATCTAGCATAAGTTAGCTCGTAGACATATCTTTATTTACGTTATTTAGTAGTTTACTAGTTAGTTTGTAGCGTAGAATAGTATAGTGCAACACCGTGGAGGAAGGACGGGTCTTTACCCACTGTATCCCTGATCCACAGGCCGATAGGAGGTCGTGTATTGTGTAACTATAAATACCCCTTCCATCCATAGAAGGGGTGGGGCTTTCAATCTAATATTCTACATTTTGTGAAGTAACTCTCTACCAAGAAAACACCCAACTCTCTAACTTTCTCTCTCTAATGGCAAACATGTATTTTGATCTCCCAAGACCACCCGAATCATCAAACACAATAAAAATAAAGATCCTACAATTGGTACCAGAGCCAAGGTTTATTGTGTTGTGTTGATTCTTTGTGGTTTTGATTCTTGTAAAAAAAAAAAACTATTTTTTGTACTTTATGATGGTCGGAAAAATGTTTTTTCGAGTATTCTTGTGGTTATCAGTTTTTTTACATGTTTTAGTATCTTGTGTTGGTTCAAATAATATCAGGCTGTCATCCTTTCATTTCTGTCGTGTTTCAATATGTTGTCCAAGTCATTATTCTGTCCAAGTTCTGTTTGTGTAAACTTTGTCCAAAGTTTGTATGAATCTGGTCATTTTCGTGGTCTAAATGGGTCAAAACGGGCAATACAGAAGCAGTTTATGCAGTCTTTTCTGGGTTTGAAACTGTTCATTGGTCATATCATTCTTGGTAGCGAGTTATGTGTCTAAAGCTATGCTAGCGACTTGGCACAAACAAAAGGACCTGGCTACTTGTTATTGAACAAGGTAGCGACTTGTTATTAAGAATCATAGCGACTTATCATGACTCATGGATGCTAGCGACTTGATATTTATCAAGTAGCGAATTAGTGTGAAAAGTTTTGACCTAGCGACTTGTTATTCAATAAGGTGTAGCGACTTGGTTTTTGAAAAAGTCATAGCGACTTGGTTTGATAATTTGGCTAGCGACTTGGTTTGATAATTTGGCTAGCGACTTGGTTTGAAAAGTTTTGACAGAAATGAAGAATGAGATTTCATGACCATTGACCACTACTAGATGCAACCATATACCAAAACCTATACAATATCAACAATCTCTTCAATCCAACAATACCTCTTCAATCCAACATCAACACTACTACATCGACCAACATAATACATGAAAAATAACGCTTGACTTCAACACGATCTCAGATTATTATTTCGTGGTACTTTAAAGTAACATCAAGACCAAATGTCTTATACACGAAATAGACTTTCATCATTGATCACTATAAAGCTTTCACTTCTTGTTGAATATCCGAACAATGAAAGAAACTACATAACAAATCTGCTATGTGTCTTCTTTGGTTCGTTTCATCATTAATTATTGCATCATAACCCTTCTTGATATGTCCGAATGTGTAAGTCTGAATCAAATAACGAATCTGGTAATTGATCTACTAGATTCGGTTGAAAGACATGATCACAAGCATCAAATATACGAATTAAACAAATGAGTTTAACATTCATGTTAAATCATTTGCTTGGCTCGTTTTTACTCTAAACAAGACTGAATCGAATTAATACCTACCTTTGCTCTTGGTGCTTGATCTTGTGGCCGGTACAAAGCCTTGAAGCCATCCCTGTAGCTTATTAGACTTGGTTAAACCATCCCTGTGGCTAGGTCTAATAGATATGATTAACTTGTTTCTTTCGGATTCAATCTCATGTCACTGATGATTGGGGTTTTCGTGATTGTTTTGTGATAAGTGAATGATGGGAGCGTTTTTGTAGGTGTACTGAAGTTGGAGGAGTATTATTTTGTGAAATAGGATTAGGGTTGAGAGAGAGTAGCAGATGAGGAGTGAGAGGCGCATATAACTATTTGAGATTAGGGTTTGGTGTGTGAAGTAAGTGTTAATTTATACTCCTTATGATTAGGGTAAGGATGGTTATGTGGTGTGGATCGGTTATACCGATTTGTTCTTGGGTTTGATTGGATCAAATGTTTGTGGACATGGGTTGTGCTTAACTTCTTTGTTGGTTTGGGATTCCTTTTGGTCTAACGAATTTTCAGCCTCAATTTCACTTGTTTGTAGTTGAATGGGCCTTCGGTTACAAGGTATATTGGAGGATCTCATGTGAGCTTGGATTAAGTATTCTTTCTTATATTGGATTGTGAAATATTCTGATATAACTTTAATTAGATTCGTAAATGAGCTAAAGAGTGATTATGGTTTTGCGAATTTTGTTCATTGAAGTGGGTAAAATAATTGGAGTTATAGACATGGGACTTCTAATGCTTAATGGTTTGGCCTCTCAAAATTTGATCGTATATATAAGCTTTGATCTTATGAGATTTGAGTTTATGTGATTCGGTGTGATGATGAGAGTTGTTTTTGTAATGGGATTTGATACCCTGGTTTATGCATCTTCACGGAGTATGATATATCTCGGCTTGAATTGGTTGTTAAATAAAGTTGACTACGGGGTTGGCGATACGGTATTTCTTATTTGAATTTGAAGTGTGGTTTTTCTGGGCTCTTTTACTTATTTCGTCTTCTTTCCTTCTACCATTCCGCGAAGATGACTTGTTTGGGCGTTCTGTTGTGTGTGATAAAGACTTGGTTATTTAGTTACGTTTGTGATTCTTTCCGGCTTAACCCACAACGTAGCTATCACTTCGGTGTCTCACTCGGTTGAGAATGTCAAGAGGTTTTGTACATTGGGTACACCGTTTCTTTTTCACGAGGATTAGTACAAGCTTAAGTAACAAATCTGGGGATTTCTACTTCATGATCAAGTTTGGTATATCGGGTTTACTTCTCCATGAGGTCACTACAATTGCCGACAGAATGCGTGAATGATGTGTTTACCAAAGTGTTGATTGGATGGTTGTTGATGTTGTTGGATAATGCACCGCTGCATGTTCCCCTAAAACAGATATTCACCGAAACCAAAGTTGTCATAACACATTCAAGCTGACATTGTTTACGGTTTTGTCTTGATTTTGTAAAATCCCGCGAAAGAATCTATTTCTCGGTTTAAATCATAGACTTGTAAAATCCCGTGACAATAGAAACATCCTGGTAATAGTAAAGTGCATTTCCGGATCTATCTTACGGTCTATTCTTGGTTTTTGTAAAATCCCGCGAAAGAAACTATTTTTCGGTTAAACCATAGAATTATAAAATCCCGTATTGATGGAACCATCCTGGAGAAAATGAAAGTGTATTTCGGGATCTTTTCTGATACTGGTGCTACGGTTTCTGCTTCGAAGAAGGGATAAAAGGGTGTATTTCATGAATTGGATGTGTGTTTGGATTATCGTCATGGCAGTCTGGTTATTACATGGTTTTACGGGGTGATGTGCTTTTAACCATGGTCGAGGTGAAAACCATTATCATAGTTCACTTAAAATGTCAAAGGAGGCTAGATTTGAACTTTTAACCAAGAAGATGTGACAACGGAGTTAATTCACTATTATTTATTTGAGGTTGAAGTAAAATATCACGGGCAAGTGTACTTAGTATCTGAAGATATCGGGGATGGTTGGATGAAGATTCTTCATGATCCTTGTTCGAGCTTATTATAAAAAACGAAGACTTGGAAATCTAGTTATTGTTGGGTGTCTTTTACTTTTTCTTTTACCACTTGGGGGAATTGGGCTCATACCACTACAAAATAACTATCACTTTAAGGAGTTACGTTGTAGTGCTCAGTGTCACATTCAATTGTGGATTTTCAAGAGGTAATGTACGTCTTATACTTGATGGTTGGTTGGTTGAAGAGTATAGAGTACTTAGAGATTCAAATGGGCATGAAGTCTCGACACCGCTCTTTGTTACATATGTGCAAGTTTAAGTCACGAGTTCGGGTTAGTTTACTTCAGGGTCAAATTCATCATATTGGGTTTTCTCCATCAGCTGTCACGACAAAGGGCCTAATGAATGATAATGGGGTTGATTACATGTTTTGCCTAAAGAGATTGAAAAGAGAGAGATTATGACGTCTGTTCACATCAGTTCAGGCCTCATTCTCTAAAGAAAAGAAAAGTGTACGTGTCAGTGCGCTTTATCTTCTGAAGAAGAGAAATCTTCTTATTTATGACCATTCTCGTCAACATGCTTCATACTTTTTCCATGCGCTTAAGTCATCAAGTGAACCGGGCTACCACTGATTGTTTTCTCATTCCACTTGCTCGATTATAATGAAGATGGCGACATCATGTGCTTATTTTGCGGGAGAGAAGTGTGAATAGAACATTCGGATGATTTTCACTTACTTAATCAAGAATGGCAACTCCGTATGCAATTCTTGAGGGGGAGAAGAAATGTGAAATTACTGCATGGTTGATTATTATTTGAGAATTTAAATGGTCATACGGCTCTAAACTCATGTAAGAACCGAGCTTCTTCTTATCGGGTAATCTTCACATGGAGTTTCTTCTTAAGAGCCGTTTGTTGACATCTTCACAAGCTGATATGAGTTTATTGACAAAGTGCTTCCGGTTAATGCTTCACGTGCACATCAACATGATGATTCCGAACAACCTTCTGTTCTTGTTTGATGTGATTGTTTGCTTGGTATTACCATTTTGTGTGTTCGTTGCGGCCTGATTGCTGATTTCCTTGATGAACATCTTTCTGTTCTTGTTTGATTGGGAGGGATTTTAGTTAAGGGGATTTGCAAGATGTAAGTTGATTGGGATGCTTTTTGGTGATGTTCTTGTTTTTGGTGAGTTGAAGATGTTAACTTTCTATTCCCCAACTGGACAATCTTGAAGAAGGTCGAGTCTGCAGTCTGTTCTACATTTCCTGCTACATGTTAGAAGACTAAAGACGAGTTGCAATTAACGATCTAAAGACTTCTTCTTAATCTGGGCTGTTATCAAACAGATTGTCGGTTTAGGGGAGAGCACTAATTGGGGGAGAGTGAAAAGTCAGATTTAATCCCCAATTAGACTTGCTCACATTCTGCAGCAAGTTGATTCTCACAGATACATCTGAGCTAATGATGTTCTTCTCAAATGATTTCTAGTACATGGGCTTAAAATATGTTGCTGATTCTGAAGTATCAAAACCAGCAAGGGGGAAGGAGACACGTATCTAAACGCGAGTAAACTTGATGAACTTAATACTTCTAAGTAATTGAAGATATCCCGGGAAGACAAATGTTATTACCGCAGAGAAACTCAAGGTTTGACTCATGGCGAGTAAACTTGATGAACTTAATTCTTCTAAGTGATTGAAGATATCCCGGGAAAACATATGTCATGACCGCAGAGAAACTCAAGGTTTACTCATCAAGGCGTTTAGTGTTCTTATTCCAACTATGTGGGGGAAGAGATGGAAGAGTTAGTTTCTGATGATGAAAGAGGTACACAAGTGTGTGATGATTTTGATGTTATCACAATCATCAGGGGAAAGAGATTGTGTACATTGGGGATGCTCAGCTGTTTTACTTGAGGGCTTAATCTGTGATTCAGAGATATAATCACTTATTCCAGTGTTGACATCCGCAGAGATTGTCACCCGCAGAGATAATCAGTGATTCGGCCTGCTTCTTCAATGTTATCGGTTATTCTCTCTTTGGGCATTCGGGTACTTCGGGTTCTTGAGCTTCATACACTTTCTTCAGGGGGAGAGAAAAGTATACATCGGGGTTATTCTTTGGCTATTGAACTTAATCTGCTACTTCGATGGTATAAGTTTCTTTGTCTTCGGGTATGTGTATTCGGGTTCGTGAGCTCTAGTCTAAGAGACTGACTGCATCATTTCAACTACGTGGGGGAAGTGGTCTCTTGACACCTTTCGGAATGGATTGCTTCAGACTTCAGTGGAAAAGGAATTTGAGAAGAGGTATTCAAATGTGGGATGATACGTTGTTGTTCTTCTACTTGATGATATAACCCCGAATGGAGATCCTCGATTATCGTTCTTAAAAGGAGCAGCGGGATTTATGATAATGGTGTGCTTCTCTGTGCACCTGGCTAAGGAAAGCTTGAAATAGAGCTTCGAATCTGCTCAGCTAAAGGATTTTCGGTTTGGGGGGAAGCTGCCAAAGTCTCACTTTCAGATGGTTCAATTTGTTTCTTCGATTCAAGAGCCCTGGAAGCTTTGGTGGTGAATGTTTAAGAGTTGATGACTTCTATCTTCTACGACGTGCTGCTCGATATCCTTATCTCGGTACTCGTATCATCATCTTCTTTAACTATATCATCTATTATATCCTTGTAAATATTTATTCGAAAAACAAAACACAAAAATATAAAACCAACAAAAAGAAAATAGAAAAATATAAAACCAACAAAAAGAAAATAGAAAAATATAAAACTTTCAAAAACCATAAAAATCAGAAAATTTCAAAAATACCAAAAATATGTTTTCTCATGACATGTCTTCTGGTATCGATAACATCTACGGTCTTAGAAATGTCATTCAATAATGGCACGGGACCATAGATGAAGTTCGAGCAGGAGGTGTAAATATTCTTTTCCAAAACATGTCTCAAACTATGGCTTGCAGTTACTTCAGACTGTAACCCGTGCTTAAACTATGGCTTGCTATTATTTCAGATAGCAACCCGTTTTTTAAAGAAGGAAAGTGCTACGCTTAAACTATTTTCTAAAATATTTCGTGCACTTATCCTAAAAACAAAACAAGTAAAGTATGTCGAAGGACTGCTGTTCCTACACAAATGTTTTTCCGTCTAAAATTCTTCAGAAAAATATTTGGTATTTTCAAAAATGGTGGAAAATGAGTTGCTTTAAAAACAATCAGTTTCAGAGTTTTTATTAAATTTGCAAACTCAATCAATGACTTCAGCGCTTTTAAACTCTTCAGAAAAATGAGTCACTGATTGAGGGGGATAATGTTTTCAAATCTATATCATCTAACAAGCTTTCTTAATTATCCTACGTGCTTAATTAAAAATGATATTTGCCTGTGTCGAAGGACTAGGAATTTAGGATATGATTGTTAGGTTTAGATGATTAGAGTTTGATTAACACATAAACCCCATGCCTTATATGATCTGATTGTTATGTTGAATTGACTTTAATTAGTCGATTGCTGTTATGGGTGATGTCGACCACCATATATCTGTATGTGTGTTCACTAACGTATGCAGGTATATTGGTTATAAGAATGTTCCCGATCCGGATCCCACTATTGATGATGATTGGATGCCGAAAGGAAAGGGTAACTATCTCTTGGGTTGACAAATGAAGAAACGGAGCTTAATTGGAATTCAATGGAGAGTTGGCGTAAATGCAACGTAAGAGGTCTCACTGCATCAGCAGATGGTTTTCTTCTAAGTGATTGAAGAAACGGAGCTTAATTTGACCTCAGTTGGCATTCAAAATGCAACGTAAGAAGAAGTCTCACTGCATTTGCAGACGGTTTTCTTCCAACCCTACAGCAACAACAACGGAAGCTTCTCAACCACTAACGTATCTTTGTGCAGGATACCATTTTTAAACAATTTTGAATAAATTTGAATAAATTGTTTTGAAAATAGAATATATTGTTTTGAAAATATATTGGACTAAATTTTGAAAATCATCGGACTTCATTTTATTAAAACTTAAGTCACTCAATTATCGACTTCGGTCATCGATTGAGGGGGAGAGTGATTTAATTTAAAATATTTTCATACAATATATCTTCAAAAAGTCCGTTTTGTACAACAAAAAGTGGTGATCTAAAGATTTAATGTTATGTCATGGTATGATTTTTTCCTTAGAATCAAGGTCTTTCAAAATGAAATCTTTTCTGTTCTTGTTTGATTGTGAAATTGTTTTGTTTTACTTAAAAGATCTCTTAAAAACTATCATACCTGACACTAACAATCTTTAATGTCTTAAAATGGTCCTTATCTGTCATCTTTCAAAATTGAATCTTGCCACGTCTTTCCCCAAAATCTTTTTAATGATTTAAATCAGTTGGGATCACAAATCTCAAATGGTTTGATATTTCTGATCAGGGTAGAGATTGTGTTTTAAATCTCAAATCTGTTTTATATGGAATTGGTTTTAGTCCTTTAAAGGCACTCCTGCCTCCATGTGCCAAACGATTTCAATATACATAATGCACATGTTGAGGAGGAGGATTTATCCAAAAACCAGATGAGTATTTAAACAAGGCCACATTTTCTCCCATGTTTTCTAAACCTTATTAAATCACTTGGGATCCAAAATCTCAAAGGGTTTGACATTTTTGATCGGGGGAGAATTTGTGATTTAGTTATGAAATTTGATAAAAGGTGATCGTTTTTGATTTAATTGTGCAGGCTGCTCTCTCATATGTGCTAAACGCTTTCGAATCTCGAAGCACATATTGAGGGGGAGCAAAACCATCGAGGTACAAAAGTTTTTTTTAAAAAGAGATTATAAAGTACCTTGATTGTGTTTTCAAATGGTTTTCTTAATGGATTTTGTGATTGTGGATGTGCTTCAAAAGAACTCTTGCCTCTATGTGATAAAAATGATTTCTCTTATCCTATGCACATATTGAGGGGGAGAATTTTACCATGAAAATCAAATTGCTTTTTCCATGGAAATTGTGATCAAGAAATTATTTCAAAGAAATTATTTCAAAGAACTCTTGCCTCCATGTGCTAAACAATTTCAAAATCATATGCACATGTTGAGGGGGAGCATTTTCTAAATGATCAAAACTATTAAGGTACAAAATACTTTGATCTCGTATCACAAGTACCTTGATTGTTTTTCCAAATGATTTTTCAATTGGTTTTAAGGAAGAATGAACTGTACCAAAAGACCGACCAATTTACTTTATGCATGGTGTTATAAGGATGGTTAGGTTAGGTATTTGTTCCCACGATCCGCCAGAACCGGAGGGATCTACCCAGGGACAATCCACTAGATAGTGTAGAGTCTTTAGGTATGATGAAAAAAGGAGAAAAGTGAGATATGGGAAGAGTGCGGACTGAGACAGAGCTAGTACTGAAATAAACCCAACAAGGTTCTAGTGATGAAGTCTCGGTAAGCACTGAAGGGGTTGAAGAATGAAAAAGAACTGAATGTGAAAAAGGGTGAAAAGAAATAGCCCTCCATCAATTCAACCTTAGGGCAGAAACCGGGTTCAATACATATGCTACTGGTTGTTACTAAGGTAACACTGGTATTAAAGACAAGACGTCATGGACCCAGTGACGCACTACACTTCAACTTTCCAAACCACTCAAGTTCCTCTTAAAAGGACTTGTTTCATTCTCACGGGGAACCGACATAATCTATCGACTTTCTCTTAGAGATTGTTGATATTGAAGAAGGAGACCCTCTCCCTAGTCTCTGGCACAGGAACCAAATATGCACATTTGAGTCTAGAGCCAAGAGATCATCCACAATATCTCATTAGGACACTAAATTATTGAAGACTTGCTGTTTCACACAATGTGGAAAGTAAGTACATATTAAGAGTCCTACGCATTATCCTTGTGGTATTGCAAGAACATCCGAGTGATATGAAAATATTCACGATGAAGATGGAAATCCTTCTAGAGCCAACATCAAACAAGCTCTTGGTGGGTGACATGTGAGATCTTCTCGTAAGATCAAACTTGTGACAACTGGATAGAAACGATAGGGAGATTCAATCTTGAATCAACCTTGGTCCAGGAAATGAATTGACGAATACTTTTGGAAAAACCGTTCGATGTGCAAATCTTCTTTTCTCTAGCACGTCGAATGTGTACTTATGTTTTCAAAATTCAAAAAGTATCTCTGATTGAAAAATACTTTTAGAAAAACCGGTCGATGTGCGAATCTCTTCTTTTCACTAGCACGTCGATTGTGTACTATTTTCAAATACAAAAAGTGTTTTGATTGAAAATTGATCTTTCTCATAAAACCTTCGTCGTATTGCAAAACTCTTTATTCTAAGCAATACGCGATTGTTTTCAAATCAATTTTTCATCAATCAGTGAATCTCAATTCGCTGGTTCACTCACTCCGTGTTGTCTTCTTTGAGACGTTCCGGTTTGAGAACAGCTAGAACAGCTGCGAAACCCAGTCAAGGAGATTCTTAGGAATCCTACCTGATCACAGGCAGTACTTATACTGATCAACGGGGAACCGTGGGCCGTGTACCTCAATTCAACGAAAGTGATCAAAGACACTTTCGTGTGTTTTATTGCTAACTGTTGTTTGCAGGTACAATTGGACGGTTGCAGCTGATCAGAATTGAGAAGTCAATCCAAAGCCGCATGCTCACATCATCCACACTTAATTTGAAGAAATCATGACTGGTGCATATCTACATAACCTGGTTATGATATTTTTATACTATGCTTCTGCTACGCTGCTGCAAATATCATGAACCAGTAAGGCTTCCGCTACTCTGATGGAAAGATGTCATGATTCAAAAGTGTGAGCATGTCGGTCCAAATGTCACAACTTCACATGAAGGCAACACAATTATGGATGATCCAGAGAGATTTACTGTGGCTGATGATCTCAATGAAAGCTCGAAGATCATCAAAGATGTGGATCAGTTCAAAGACCTCCACTGAAAGTACAATGCACTTGGACTTTGAAGTTGCACTACAAAAGCACAAAGATTGCGGAATTGAAGAATTGAAGTCTACGAGCTCAAGAACAAAGTCAAGAATAGAATGCTAGGATTCAAAATGTAAAATATGGGGTGACCTCCCTTAGGGGGAGATTGTTAGGAATTAGAAAATTCCATAGTGAAGAGTCGGTCACCCCTAATATTATCTAGCATAAGTTAGCTCATAGACATATCTTTATTTACGTTATTTAGTAGTTTACTAGTTAGTTTGTAGCGTAGAATAGTATAGTGCAACACCGTGGAGGAAGGACGGGTCTTTACCCACTGTATCCCTGATCCACAGGCCGATAGGAGGTCGTGTATTGTAACTATAAATACCCCTTCCATCCATGGAAGGGGTGGTGCTTTCAATCTAATATTCTACATTTTGTGAAGTAACTCTCTACCAAGAAAACACCCAACTCTCTAACTTTCTCTCTCTAATGGCAAACATGTATTTTGATCTCCCAAGACCACCCGAATCATCAAACACAATAAAAATAAAGATCCTACACTATTTGAGACAACAAAGCATTCTTAGATGCAACTAGATCACGTATCTGTTGTTCCAATGATTTTTCATTTTGGTAAGATTTAGCAAAAGAGACTTCAAAACCTTTTTCACGTTTTTCTTGTTTTTGAAAAATGTTGAGTTGAAATTTTAAGCATTCATTATCCTTAGTCAGCAGTGCATTTTTTTCTTTTAATTGCTTATTGATGTCTTTCCATATTTCCATTCGAGATTCTTGGTCTTTAAGTAAGGTCATGAGCTCAAGATCTGGATTAGACGAAAGTTCAGCTTGTTCAACGTGAGTCTCAACATGATCATTATTTAGATCCTCAAATATGACCACGGAGTCAACTTGATTATCAGTGTTAACCATAAGGTCATCTTGATCGTCAAATATAACTACGGTATCTATTTGATTATCATCGGAATGAGATGTAGATGGCTCATGTTAAACACTATGATACTCGTCGGATGCAGATGTTGGCGGAGATATCAAATCAGTAATGAATATAGTTTGATCCGGTACCTGAGACAAGCCGTCAATGTCATACACTGGGCCTGTATCACTCATGTGGAGTTCGTGCATGTTAGCCATTAGCATCACTGCTGCATTAGCCTGCAAGTCCTCTATGTCATCATCAGAATCTGCATTTGCCATGATGCTTTGTTCCTTGTTGGTAAGAGTTCCACCAGCTTCATCTTTAAGAGCCAAGAGTAAAGCCTCTTTGTGATAAGCGTTGCCTCTTGTCCTCGGCTTTGGGCATGCATTAGCCAGATGACCCTTCTCATTACAGTTATAACAACGAAGACCATTAACCCATGTCTAAGCATTTCCCTGATCAACCATTTGAGCTCGTTGTTGTGGAGCACCTATGTTATTCCTTCCAATAGCATTAAACCCTTGACCACTACCCATCTGACGAACATTACCACGATTCTGAACTTCAACACGTCCATTGTTAACAACAGCCCGATTCTTTATGTTAGATGAGGTACGAATGCGATTGTTGGATTTGTTTGAGTATCGGCCGAAGGCTCTAGCAATCATGACAAACCCTTGTTGCAATGCATCGAAAGCTTCTGTATCCTCATTAGATTCAATGTAAAGTGCTTGATCATTGTTGTTGTTGTATGGAACCAATTGAGTTTCTTGAGATTGGTGTTGTGACGGATCATATGGTGTAATTGTTGCAGTTGGTTGTGGAGGATTTGTGAAAATAGTTTGTAAAGTAGGGAATTGAGGATAACACGTTTGAGCCCACAAAGCTAGAGTTTGATTATCCGGAAGTGAAGGCGAGACAGGGAGTCCACGGATAACCCTTTATTTATCAACTTCCTTTTGGTGGGGCTTCAAATAGTCGTACAACAATCCGTATGTAGCATGATGAAGATTTTTCGCTTGACAGATGAAAATGACATACTTTTCCTAATCAGGACCAAGACTGCTCAGGAACTTAGTGTTTACTGCAATTCTTGGCATAATAATGTTATGTTTTTCCAAGTCATTGATGATGTCTGAGAATCGATGATGATATGACTCTAATGTCTCCCCTGGTTCAATCATGAAGTGTTTATAAGCCAAGTATATTTTGGATTCCATGTCTTCTTGATTGATTTTGTGCCTTCCATGAGAAGATGAATATGCTCCCACATTGCTTTAGTAGTCTTTTGAGCATCAACACTTTGAAGTATCGGATTGGGTAATCCCAAAAGGATATATTGCATTGGCTTCAAAGTGTAGAAGTTGATCAGTAGTGAGTTCAGAGAGACTAACAACGTTGGTGATATCACCTCTTGGTGGATTAGCATTTGGATCTCCGGGTACAGTGACAGTAGGCATCTGAAATGGACCTTCCAGGATGACCTTCTTCAAGAACTTTCCATGTGGCTTCTTTAGATCACAAAAACTAAAGAACCTTATCACCCATTGATCATGGTTTCCGGGAGTGAGCATTGGAGGTCTATCAAGTGATCTAACTTCATGAATGGATTGTTGGCTACTTAAAGCTTCACACATCTTTGCAAACCAAGACGGTTCCTTTATAGTATTCCTGGATGGATGTTGATTTTGAAAGTTTATGTAGGGTTGTACTTGAAGACTAGGGTGTGGTTGAATCATTTGTGGTTGAATTGCTCCTTGAGGAAATTGTTGTTGAAGTTGTTGTTGTTGTTGTTGTTGTAGTTGTTGAAAAAATTGTTGTTGTTGATGGAGTTGTTGTTGTTGTTGTTGTTGAGGATACACATGAGGGAAGTAGCTAGAGTATGGTGGTTGAGACATCTTGAAACTTGTGTTGATGATGGATCTTTGTAGTCGAATGAAACTTTGTTGATGAAGTTGTTAGATATTGGATTTCATAAACACATAACAAACAATAATATGGTCGAATTATTTAGAGGTTTTAGAGAGAGAAAGTGGGAGCCTTTCTAGAGAGAGAAAGTGAAAGAAAACATAGAAGGTTAGATTAAGATGAATGAAAGGTCCAACCCTCTACCTTGGGAGGTAGAGGGTATTTATAGTTACAAACATAACGACCTCCTATCGGCCTGTGGATCAGGTATACAGTGGGTAAAGACCCGTCCTTCCTCCACGGTGTTGCTCTAAACAAATAGCTAACTAAATAACTAGTAAATAACGTAATGTCTACGAGCTAAATTATGCTAGATTATATATGGGGTGACCGACACTTCACTATGGAATTTCTAATTCCTAACAATCTCCCCCTAAGGGAGGTCACCCCATGTTTTACATTACGAATCCTAGCATTCTATTTAATCTTCAGTCTTGAGCTCGTAGACTTAAATTCTTCAAATTCCGCATCATTTGTGCTTTAGCAGTGATACTTCAAAGTCCGAGTGCTTAGTACTTTCAGTGGAGGCCTTTAACTGATCCACATCTTTGATGATCTTTGAGCTTTCATTGAGATCATCAGCCACAGTAAATCTCTGGATCACCCTTTATTGTGTTGCCATCATGTGTTGTTGTGACTTTCGGACCGACATGCTCACACTTTCTGGATCATGACATCTTTCCATCAGAGTAGCGGAAGCTTTACTGGTTCATGATATTTGCAGTAGCGTAGCAGAAGCATAGTATAAAAAATATCAGAACCAGGTTATGTAGATATGCACCAATCATGATTTCTTCAATTAAGTGTGAATGATGTGAGCATGCGGCTTTGGATTGACGTCTCAATTCTGATCAGCTGCAACCGTCCAAGTGTACCTACAAACAACAGTTAGTAATAAAACTCACGAAAGTGTCTTTGATCACTTTCGTTGAATTGAGGTACACGGCCCACGGTTCCCCGTTGATCCGTACAAGTACTGCCTGTGATCAGGTAGGATTCCTAAGAATCTCCTTGACAGGGTTTCGCAGCTGTTCTAGCTGTTCTCAAACCGGAACGTCTCAAAGAAGACAACACGGAGTGAGTGAACCAGCGAATTGTGATTCACTGATTGATGAAAAATGATTTGAAAAACAATCGCGTATTGCTTGAAGAAAGAGTTTTGCAATACAACGAAGGTTTTATGAGAAAGATCAATTTTCAATCAAAATACTTTTTGTATTAGAGAATGAGTACACATTCGACGTGCTAGCGAAAAGAAGAGATTCACACATCGAACGGTTTTTCTAAAAGCATTTTTCAATCAGATATACTTTTTGAATTTGATAACATAAGTACACATTCGACGTGCTAGAGAAAAGAAGATATGCACATCGAATGGTTTTTCCAAAAGTATTCGTCAATTCCATTCCTGGACCAAGGTTGATTCAAGACTGAATCGCCCCATTGTTTCTATCCAGTTGTCACACGTTTGATCTTACGAGAAGATCTCACATGTCACCCACCAAGAGCTTGTTTGATGTTGGCTCTAGAAGGATTTCCATCTTCATCGTGAATATTTTTCATATCACTCGGATGTTCTGGCAATACCACAAGGATAATGCGTAGGACTCTTAATATGTACTTACTTTCCACATTGTGTGAAAAAGCAAGTCTTCAAGAATTTAGTGTCCTAACGAGATATTGTGGATGATCTCTTGGCTCTAGACTCAATAGTGCATTATTGGTTCCTGTGTCGGAGACTAGGGAGAGGGTCTCCTTCTTCAATATCAACAATCTCTAAGAGATAGTCGATAGATTATGTAGGTTCCCCGTGAGAATGAAACAAGCCCTTTTAAGAGGAACTTGAGTGGTTTGGGAAGTTTAGTGCAGTGCATCACTGGGTCCATGATGTCTTGTCTTCAATACCAGTGTTACCTTAGTAACCACCAGTAGCATATGAATTGAACCCGGTTTCTGCCCTAAGGTTGAATTGATGGAGGGCTATTTCTTTTCACCCTTTTATCATTCATTTCTTTTTCATTCTTCAACCCCTTCAGTGCTTACCGAGACTTCATAACTAGAACCTTGTTGGGTTTATTCCAGTACTAGCTCAGTCTCAGTCTGCACTCTTCCCATTCCTCACTTTTCTCCTTTTTTCAATATACCTAAGGACTCTACACTATCTAGTGGATTGTCCCTGGGTAGATCCCTCCGGTTCTGGCGGATCGTGGGAACGAATACCTAACCTAACCATCCTTATAACTCCATGCATAAAGTAAATTGGTCGGTCTTTTGGTATTGTTCTTTCCTTCATGAAACCAATTGAAAAATCATTTGGAAAACCAATCAAGGTACTTGTGATACGAGATCAAAGCATTTTGTACCTTAATAGTTTTGATCATTTAGAAAACCTCCCCCTCAACATGTGCATATGATTTAGAAATTGTTTAGCACAAGGAGGCAAGAGAACTTTGAAATATTTTCTTTGATCACAATTTTCATACGAAAAAGCCATTTGATTTTCATTAGTAAATTCTCCCCCTCAATATGTGCATAGGATATTTGAAAACATTTTTTATCACATAGAGGCAAGAGTTCTTTTGAAGCACATCCACAATCACAAAATCCATTACGAAAAACCATTTGAAAACACAATCAAGGTACTTTATAATCTCTTTTTTTTTAAAAAAACTTTTGTACCTCGATGGTTTTGCTCCCCCTCAATATGTGCTTCGAGATTCGAAAGCGTTTAGCACATACGAGAGAGCAGCCTGCACAATTGAATCCAAACGATCACCTTATATCAAATTTCATTATTAAATCACAAATTCTCCCCCGATCAAAAATATCAAACCCTTTGAGATTTTGGATCCCAAGTGATTTAATACGGTTTATAAAACATGGGAGAATATGTGGCCTGATTTAAATACTCATCATGTTTTTGGATAAATCCTCCTCCTCAACATGTGCATTGTGTATGAAATCGTTTGGCACATGGAGGCAGGAGTGCCTTTGAAGGACTAAAACCAATTCCATTAAAACAGATTTGAGATTTAAATCACGATCTCTCCCGCGATCAAAAATTTCAAACCATTTGAGATTTGTAATCCCAAAAGATTTAAATTATTTGGAAAATTTTAGGGGAAAGACGTGGCAAGATTTAATCCTGAAAGATGACAAATAGGAACAGATTTAAACATTAAAGATTGTTAGTGTCAGGTATGATAGTTTTTAAGAGATCTTTTAGTAAAATAAAACAATTTCACAATCAAACAAGAACAGAAAAAATTTCATTTTGAAAGACCTTGATTCTAAAGAAAAAATCATACCATGACATAACATTAAATCTTTAGATCACCACTTATATTGTACAAAGCGGAACTTTTGTGAAGAAATATCGTTTGAAAATATTTTATTTTAAATCACTCTCCCCCTCAATCCATGACCGTAGTCGATAATTGAGTGACTCAAGTTTTGATAAAATGAAGTCTGGTGATTTTCAAAATTTAGTCCAATATATTTTCAAAACAACATTTTTCCATTTTCAAAACAATTTAATTCAATTTACTCAAAAATTGTTTAAAAATGGTATCCTGCACAAAGATTCGTTAGGTGGTTGAGAAGCTTCTGTTGTTGCTGTAGGGCTTGGAAGAAAACCGTCTGCAGATGAGGTGAGACTTCTTCTTACGTTGCATTTTGAATGCCAACTGAGGTCCAATTAAGCTCCGTTTCTTCAATCACTTAGAAGAAAACCATCTGCTGATGCAGTGAGACCTCTTACGTTGCATTTATGCCAACTCTCCATTGAATTCCAATTAAGCTCCGTTTCTTCATTCGTCAACCCAAGAAATCGTTACCCTTTCGTTGCGGCATCCAATCATGTTCATTTGTGGGATCCGGATCGGGAACATTCTTTTACCCAATATACCTGCATACGTTAGTGAACACACATACAAATATATGGTGGTCGACATCACCCAAACAACAGTCGACTAATAAAAGTCAATTCAACATATCAATCAGATCATTCAAATATATATGGGAATAATGTGTTAATCAAACTCTAATCATCTAAACCTAACAATCACATCCTAGAAACCTAGTCCTTCAACATAGGCAATTATCATTTTTAATTAAGCACGTAGGATAATTAAGAAAGCTCGTTAGATGATATAGATTTGAAAACATTCTCCCCCTCAATCAATGACTTATTTTCTGAAAAGATTAAACGCGCTGAAGTCATTGATTGAGTTTTCAATTTTTTACGAAAAACTCTGAAACTGATTGGTTTTGCAACTCATTAACCACCATTTTGTTAAAACACCAAATATTTTTCTGAAGAATTTTTAGACGGAAAAACATTTGTGTAGGAACAGCAGTCCTTCGACATACTTTCCTTGTTTTGTTTTTAGGATAAGTGCACGAAATTTTTAGAAAATTTGTTTAGCGCAGCACTTTCCTTTATTTGAAGAGCGGGTTGCTATCAGAAATAATAGCAAGCCATAGTTTAAGCACGGGTCACAGTCTGAAGTAACTGCAAGCCATTTGTTGAAGCGCGGGTTACAGTCTGAAATAACTGTAAGCCATTAGATTTGTGACATGTTTAGAAAGAAATATTTACACCTCCTGCTCGAACTTCATCTAAAGTCCCGTGCCATTATTGAATGACATTTCTAAGACCGTAGATGTTATCGATACCAGAAGACATGTCTTGGAAAACATATTTTTGGTCTTTTTTCAATTTTTTTTTTTTTTTTTTTTTTTTTTTTTTTTTTTTTTTTTGAAGATTTTATAATTTTCTATTTTCTTTTTGTTGGTTTTATATTTTTGTATTTTGTTTTTCGAATAAATATTTACAAGAGATAAATTAGTTTAAGAGAATGATGAAATGAGTACCGAGATAAAGATATCGTTCAGCACGTTGTAGAAGAAAGGAATCAACATCTCTTAAACTTTCGCCACCAAAGCATCCGAGGCTTCTAAGAAAATCGTCTGAACATGAGCCTTCTCAATTTGAATCTTTGGTAGCTTCCCCCCCCCCAAACCGACAAACATCGAATAAAGACCATTTCCCTAAGAAGTAGAGTTGAATACAAAGCGGTCTCATTGATTGAAGCTCAGCACCCTGAAGAACACGAGAACACCGAAGTAACAGGTTGAAACATTGATCGTCTCAGTGGTTATCAAATCCGGATTAACTGATTACGACCGATCACATGAACTTGTTGTGCATCCCCGATGTACACCTTACTCTTCGAGATTGACCAGTTGTCTAGTTAGGGGAACAATATATCAACATCTTCATTTTACCAAGTGCATTCCAGATATATAACATATAACCAATCAGCACATAATGTACACATGTACCCAACAAGAGTAGAGACGATGACATCCATGTAACATGTTGAGTCACTAATCATCTCTGTGGATGTCAACTCTGAAATAACTGAATTAGCTTGATCAAGTGAACATGTTGTGCATATAACCGGAAGCACTTTATCATAAACCGTATATAAGATGTCGATAGGCAATATCATCTCACGTTCCAAATATTCTTCTCACATTTCTCCCAACAGAACACTGAAGTAACAAAAACCAAAGGTCTCTAGAGACCACTTCCCCCAAATAGTTGGAATAATATATCCTTCCCCCAAATAGTTTTGATACCTCAGAATCAGCAAAACATAATATATCCATAACCTTGAAATCTTGTGAGAAGAACTCAAATAGCCCAAATGAATCCTGTGAGAATCAACTGCTACATAAACTCTCTCTGACTATCTTTATCAACCCATATGTAGACAATTTGAAGTGACCACTGTTGAAGAAAAACCCGATATACCATACTTGAAACTGAAGTCGAATTCCCCGCATTTGTGTCTTAAGCTTGCACTTAAAGATGGAAGAACGGTGTCGAGAATTTATGCTCCAAGCAAATCTCTAAGTACTCAATACTCAAACGAAGTATGAGACATTAACACCTCTTGCGATTATCCACAACGACATCTGCGTGTGACACTGAGTAAAACAACGTAACTCCTAATAGTGATAGTTAACCAGATCTTCAAACATTCATCCCGACTACTGGTAACTAGATAAACCAAGTCATCAACTCAAATTCTTAAGCCCGAGCAAGTTATCAAATAAGAACACACCTTTGTGAAAGTCAACTTCAATCTCAAATAAGTAATAAATGATTAACTCTGAAGTAATCAACTTGTGTCAAATGCCCACCACGTGAATAAACATACAATCGGATGTACATTGACCCACTGAATGAACCGGAATAGATGATTTCCTCATCATTAATGCATTCTTCCTTAAGGTATTCATGTAGAAACTGATCTGGAAGATTCACCAATAATGTCTTTGAGCGGATGAGGAAGTCATTTTCCTTAATGTTCATGTGGTTGATTTATAGCATGCACATTGTGAGGACCAATAATCCGCGAAGATTTGGCAAAGGAATACCAAGGAGCGGATCATTATTCATGAACAATAATCCGTGAAGATTTGGCAAAGGAATACCAAAGAGCGGATCATTATTCAAAATTGCAACTGCAATATTCTGATAGTCATTATCAACGCCTAAAGGAATAACTGGAGATTGGGCTTCTTGAGTAGTCTGAGTTGTACTTGTTGGATGATCAACATTCGCTAGCAGTTGGAAATACTCATCAAACATATCTTGAAAAAATGAATCCCAAACAATAAATCCCATTTATCCTTAGTAAGTGAAGCATTAGGCGTTGAAAGAGAGTCATCAAAAATTAAGCAATGAATCATTGCTAAAGAATATGAGCAAGTCTAATTGGGGATAAAATTTTGGCTTTTCAATCTTCCCCAATTAGTGCTCTCCCCTAAACTGACGAAGATTTTCAAGTGTTCTTCTCAGCCCGGATTAAGAAGAAGTCTTTAGATCATCAAATGCAATTCGTCTTTAGTCTTCTAATCATGTAGCTTTCAAATGTAGATTAGATTGTAGACTCGACCTTCTTCAAGATTATCCGAATGGGGAAATAGACCCTCCCTAAAATTAATTCCCCTAAACGATAAATGTTCAATTGCCCTTACGGAAACCACACTTCTTCTACAATTGACAGATAAAGGGGTAAGCCTATTAGAACTTCTTCCAGCTCAGATGTTAGATTAGATGTAAACTTTCGATGTACTAATCTTCTGATTTCTGCTTAACGTAAACTACTAGATTTCTGAAGAAGAATTAGGCCCGACTCTTCTTGTGAACTTTTAGAAGCAGTCAAATCCCCTCTCGTGATTAACCCCTTCTAACTTTTCGGTTTTAAAATAGGGGTTAATCTGAACGAGTATAAGAAATCGTTACTAAGTAACGAATTAAAAACTACTGAGAGAAAGTTGCGGATTACGAAGTGAATGATTCCTATTTACCCTAAATAACAAACCCTAAGTA